>OY288254.1:37277076-37953062 GCA_958450325.1 Agrostemma githago | reverse complement strand
ACGGCCAGAGGGCAAAGAAACAATAAACCGCAAAACAAACCTTAGAACCAAAAATTAGAACATTACCACGAGGCGGTACCAAGCTAGTCGCCGGGTGACGTGAGATAGGTAGGAGGCACCAGGCACCAAGAGCGCATCGCCTCCTTCTCCGTCCCTATCCTCGAGGACCTCTGCGGTGGTCAAGGGCCTGAACATGATCCGGGGAGAATCAACCGGCACCCTAAAATCATCATACAAGCACTGACGCACCGACCGCTCGCCCAGATACCAAACCGGGCGAAACAACGCAGGAAGAAGCATCCTCCTATAACTCCGAGGCCTCAACTCCGCAGTCACATACCCGGGCACGCCCTTATAATCGGCCCAAGGGCGGGCCGCAAACTACACGAACAGAACCAACATCCCAATGAATCCCAAACCTTAGGGGCTACTAAATGAAATAGGCTATAAAAAGAAAACTTACATCCTCAAGGCGTAGCTTGTTAACCAGCGCATTCTCCGACGGGTAGTGGCTGATTGTACTCTTAGGCTTAGCCAGCCTCCACTCGATCCCCGCCGGGAATCTCTTCGGGTGCACCCGCACCGTCTTAGGTGCCAAGCAAGGAAAATAGGAATAGATCCAAGCCTGCAAAATCTCAAAATACCCTTAGCGACACTAAACCAAAGCTAAGTAGAACTCGAAATACAAGAGTGAGAATAGTAACTAACCTCCAGTATAAGGCCCGGACCCACAATGGGCACAGCTGAAGTCGACTCTATCGCCAACGGCCTCACCATGACTTGCAGGCAGCGAGTCATCTCCGTGAAAGCCGCGGTCACCCAATCATAACGTCCTAGTTGAGCCAGGTCAGCTAGGAGAGGCCAAATCCTAGTGCTAAACCTCTCGCCTTTATCCGAGAAGTGGGTCGACCCTAGGAAATACCACAACCACAACCGGGCATCCTGCTCCGGCGTGTTGGGTTCTTGACCCTCTAACACCGCCACTCGCTCGAAGTGATCGGTGATATACGAGCTCACCAGAGCATGAGGCGCACTATATGCCTCACGCTCTAAACAATCCCCGATGAGGCCCCGCATCTCATCACTATCTAGACTAGGGCCTTCGGCGGCCCACCTAATCCTATCCGGACCCCAGGGCAGACCGGTAATCATCCCAAAGTCCTCCAGGGTCATCCCAACCTCCCCAAAAGCCATGTGGAAGGTCGAGGTAGTATCATAAAAGCGATCTATCATCGCCCTAATCACCATAAGGTTGCACTTGGTCTTGTAACCCACTAGCCGGACCCACTCCTTGACCACGGGACCTAGAGCGGTCCTCGCAATAATCCTTTTTACCCCGGGGGTCAACTTCTGAAAATAAATATCGAGGCACGTAGTAAAGCCCGAGAAAGTCCTCATCGGACCTGGGGGCTGCAAACCAAAACAATACGAGAATAAACAAAACAAACTTAACCTAACCCGAGCCAAAAAAAATCTAAGACATAACTAATAAGCACGAATAGGACACTCACCAGACCACGCACGATACGGTGGGAAACGTGAAGGTCAAGGTGAAACAGCGACTGATGGCCATCCCAGTCCCGAGCCCACTCGGGATCTTCGTAACCAATCTCCTCAAGCTCCGGAACATGAGCCATCCTAGCCACTGTCTCTAGAAGCTTGCGCTTCTTCACTCTATCAAAATCAGTCTCATTAATGGTCTCGGGGTCGCGCGCAGAGACGAGATGCTCCATCGTCTCCTGCGAATCCCTCAAAGAGTCTGTAAACTCGCCCCAACAACCTTACCACTAGTACCAACCGAGGAAGTTCCCTCGGGACGCTCGGTATGACCTCTAACTGCAAAACCAAACGAGAAACAAAAAAAACATACCTCTGATCAGGCTAAAACAGCTTAAACAGGTCAAAATAGGGTCAAGATTTCGGATAAGGTTATCAAATTTCCAAGAAAGCCGATAGCACTCATTTTCAATCCCGGTCACAATGGAAGTGGTTTCGGGAAAATCCGGCGTCGTTACGACACCTTTTGGTCCGTCTTAAGACACACAAAATCTCACGGATAGCCCTAAAAGCCATCCTAGCCCCTAAAAATCGACGAGGGGGCTACCCGTATCCTCACAAACACTAGTTGAACAAAATTACGCAAAACAAACGCGAGAACATTTAGGAAAACGGTCCCTAACCCTAGTACCTCGAACCTATCACTATAGGGAGCCATTGTCGCACCTCGAAAACCCCTATCAAGCTTATAACTACTTTAACAAGCTCTGATCGACTAGTTTGACAATGAGATTAAGCGTAAGCATCGAAACTTAGTAAGTCAAAAACACCCAAATCTATTTTCTAGGTTTTCAACAAAACCAATTCACAATCAAGCAAATCAAGCAAAACCGACAATAAACAAGTAAAGAACACTTACCCGAAGTCGACATTGTAGTGAATGACGGAAATCGAAACGAAATTTGGCGAGAAAAATCGAGAAGTCGATTTTGGGGCGAAGGGGGAGACGCGTTCGGCTTTTTGGTCGAATGAACAAAAGGCCCCCAATTTTCGTTTACTTAAACAGACCCGGTCAGTGAAAACCCGACCGCTTCAGCTGACGCGCCCGGATCCTGAACCGCTGGGGGCTGCGTGCTTAAAGATTGGGGCGCTGATAGGTGCACGTGTAAACAGTCCGGCAAAGACTAAAACAAAAACGAACAAGGCTTGACGTTTGATGCACATGAAACACACACCTTTTAAGACGAGCAAAATAACAATAATGACTAATCGATATCGATAATGCACTCTCGATAATGAAACAAACATAAGAATCGCACTTAACCTAAACGCTGCACCCGAACGCGTAATAAAGCAATTTGAACCGAACTAATCTAAACAAACTCTAAACAAGACTCAAACACATAACGAACCGAGACAAAAGCAAAAACAAACCCGAACAAGATAAGACAAACCCGCAAAACAAAAACTTAACTAAAACAAAGAAGCAAACAGCAATTTTCTCGCCTAACGGGTCTTAGTTGTCCGAGACATGAAGGAGTCTGAAACCTCCACAACATTTTGATTCGAGTGGATACCAATGCCCTCGAAGGAGTCTGAAACCTCCACAGCAATTTCAATTCGAGTGGATACCAATGCCCTCGAAGGAGTCTGAAACCTCCACATCAATTTTGATTCGAGTGGATACCAACGCCTTCGAAGGAGTCTGAAACCTCCACAGCATTTTGATTCGAGTGGATACCAACGCCCTCGAAGGAGTCTGAAACCTCCACAGCAGTTTGATTCGAGTAGATACCAACGCTCTCGAAGGAGTCTGATACCTCCACAGCATTTTTCATTCAAGTGGAGACTGATGCCCTCGAATGTTTCATTTTGTCCTAGGGGTCAGAGGCATCCCGAAAGACAGCTACTCGAGTAGAGACCGACGCCCTCGAGTAGTTTATCTTGGCTTATTTTGTCCTAGGGGTCATAAGCATCCCGAAAGACAGTTATTCGAGTGGAGACTAACGCCCTCGAATAGTTTTATCTCATTTTTTTTTTGTCCTAGGAGTCAGAGGCATCCCGAAAGACAGCTATTCGAGTGGAGACTGACGCCCTCAAATAGTTTTATAACATTTTGTTTTGTCCTAGGGGTCAGAGACATCCCGAAAGACAGCCACTCGAGTGGAGACTGACGCCCTCAAGTAGTTTATATTGTTTTGTCCTAGGGGTCAGAGGCATCCCGAAAGACAGCTATTCGAGTGGAGACTGACGCCCTCGAATAGTTTTATATCATTTTGTTTTGTCCTAGGGATTAGAGGCATCCCAAAAGACAGCTATTCTAGTGGAGACGGATGCCCTCAAATAGTTTTGTATCATTTTTTTTGTCCTAGGGGTCAAAGGCATCCCGAAAGACAGCTACTCGAGTGGAGACTGACGCCCTCGAGTAGTTTATATTGTTTTGTCCTAGGGGTCGGAGGCATCCCAAAGACAAGTGTTCGTGTGGAGACTGACGCCCTCGAACGTTTCTGTTTAGCTTTATTTCGCCCAAGGGGTCACAAGCATCCCAAAAAAGACCGCTCGAGTGGAGACTGACGCCCTCGAATGTTTTATTTCATCAAGGGTTCACAAGCATCCCAAAAATATTTGTTCAAATAAAAGCCAACACATGTGACCATTCTTTGCACTTACGCTTAACGCGTCACCTATACACGAAAACATTCAAAAATAAACAAACTTTTAAATAAACCGAAGAAGACAAAGCGCGCGCATGAAGAATCAAGAACGAGATGTCAAGCAACGGCCCGGGCCCAAGCAAGCAACCACAAGCAGACATGTCAGGTACGATCTCTAAGCCTTGGCTGGCGAGCCTCAACACGTAGTCCAACGGACTTAAAAAGACCCGACCGGACAGCCACCAGGTCGTAATCTTCGATTGACCGGGGCGGCTATACTTTGATTTTCGCCTTGTCCAAGCCTCAGTCAAAGTGGGGGCTTCTGTAGACACCTAGATTTGGACCTGGTGGCTGCAGAGGTGCCCAACAAACACCCGATGACGATAGGACTGCAACGCGACACGGGTTCGCGATGTTTTAGGTAGTTTTTCTATAGAACGGATCAAATAAATTACTCGGACAAATTAAACTAACATGATGGCAGCCTTAGTTGTGTCGTTACTGTCGCATAGACACTAATTAGAGTCAATTCTGACACCGGGACCCCGAGTCGGTCCCGAAACTCGAACCGAGTCAGCACCGCCCCAAGCGAACCTCGGGATGCACACCCGATGCCCACCTAAATCACGGCGCTAGGTCAAGATGGGGGAGCCTTAAGCCCTAAGATATGAATTATACACCCGCCTCACGGTTTTGGAAAGTATCAAAATCGTATCTTCAAAACTCCAACCGCCCCACCTCACGCGCCTTAGACTCCCCACGCATGAACACAGGCGCCTGAGTCTTGGTGCGCCCCAGCTCATGCGTTCATATGGACGACGAGGGCCGAAAACACCTATAAATACCCCCCTAACCTCATTCATTCGACACACAATTTCATTCTTTTCTTCTCCCCCTACACTCTCGCTAAGGGCTCGCACTCCGACACCTGAGCCAAACGATCCACTCGATCGTAGTTCCGATAAAAAAGCGACATCGACGCTACTCCTCACCTTCGAGCACCCCACTCGATACCGAGGTGCCTGTGTTCGACTAGCTCAAGTCTAGTAACGAAGTTCTGCCGGATTAGCCGCAGAATTAGTCCATAATAACGAAGCTCTGCCGGAGTAGCCGCAGGAAGGGTTGAAGGTAACGGAGCACCACCGGAGTCACTGGTCAAGCTAGGAGGATCCGCCTATTGAAGTCGAGTCGTCACTAGGTTTCCATCTAAACAAAACTTTCCATATTCATACTTTCTTTTTGATAAGTGTCATTTGTAGTGCCTATTTCTTAGTGTTTAGGTCCCATTTTCCTTGTAGAATCGCTCCTTGGGAGCGGTTTAGGGGCTTCTTATGCTTCCTTTAGTTCGTTTCAGGTTCCCGAGACCGAATTGGAAAAGTTGGAGCGATTCTGACTCGATACATACACATTTTGGAGCCAACGGAGTAAAGGAACGATCACTCGATGCCTTGGAGTCGACCCCGAGACCTTGGGACCCAATCCCGAGCCTCCGAGACCCGATCCCGAGTCCCGAGAATCGGTGAGAAGCCCATGAGAACCAAGGAGGGACCAAAAAGATCATAATGGAGGCCTACAAGGCTCATCCCGTTCGGGATGAAGTGCACAAACAAGGAGGTTGCTGACCTGGGTCCATCCCGATCGGGAAGGTGGCGTCCCGTGTAACACCCGCTAATTTTCTAGGCGTTGTTATCTATTCTGTTATGACTCCGTCATGACTCTGTGATTTTTTTCTGCCTTCAGTATCCTTCATTTTCAAACTTCATAATATTTTCGAGTCAAATATTATTTATTTTCATTAAAATATTTTAAATATTTTATTTTCCTTTAATAAATCTATTTATTAAATTTTCGTCGCAAACTATTTATTTAATTCACAAAGAATCTCATTTTATACGAACTATCATTTTAAGCTTGAATTTGGGTTATTTATTTTTCTAAAAGGGCCCAAATACGTTTATATAATATTTCTAACTAAGAAAATATTTTTATTTATGAAAATCTATCATTTAATGATTTTATTACGAAGTTTCGTAATTAATTATTTTCGGACGCGCGGTTTACTTGAATTGCTTTGAAATACCTTTAATAATTTTACGATTCTTCTTTTTATCAACTTACAATTATTTTGGAACCTTTTCTCACATGTTGGACCGTGACAACCCTTGTCACACCCCTTACTACACATTTTATTACACATTTCATTTTATGATGTTTAAGCCTTAGATATTTTTTTTCTCACCCATTTATTTTTGGCCTTAAACACAAACTCTTCACACTCCCTTCCTCTCTCATTTTGGCTGAATTGTGCATGTATTATGACATAGTTTTCATCAAAATTTACTTATCATTTATGCTTTAGAAAACCATCCACTTTCTTATCATTCTTTTTACAAAAAATTAAACATTTCCTCCCTTTGTCTCTCTTGGCTGAGATTTTTCAGCAGCTTTTCTAGCCAAATTTTGTCTCAAAGTGAGTCTTGATCGTCTCATTTTCATCTCCAAATTAATCGTCACTCCGATCCCTTCGTTAAGGTAATAATCGATGTTGTTTTCGATCGATATTTGCCTTCATTTTCTTAGTTTTCTCATGGTATTTTTCCACCATGTTTTTCATGTGTTGAAGGATTTTTTGAATGATCCCGAAGCCGACGAATTTATAATCGACTCGGATTTGGATTAGAGGTAACGTCGATGTTACTCGGCATTTCATGATTTTAATTGTGTATTTGCATGTATATATTTTTATATTTTATTTTGACAATATATGTATGTCACAAAATCTGGAAAATTTTCAAAAGTTGAAAATTTGCATGTTTCGGTATTTTTATCGCTTTTACGAGATTAACGATTAAATCGTCATATTAATTTGTAAAATCATAATATTCGGCCTAAACATGTAATATATGTTTATATTCTGTAAAATTGATATTTTTGATGATTTATAATAATTTAGGATTTTTCTGATATTTTAAATATCGATTATTGAATTATTACCGTTTACGGACAAAAACGATTAAAAGCCGATTTTTAGTTCTAGTACCTAAACATTTTATTTTAATCTGATTTTTGGCATGGTGAAACTTTCTGGTGAAATAGAATTTTCTGAATGTTTTCATAATTTTTCGGAATTGTTAAGTGGATGAATTAATTAATCACTTTAAATCATCGTTTATCGTTAAAACCGTGTTTGTTGTTTAAATTCTCGAATTCTGGCCTTTGGTTTGAATCTGGAAAAAAATGTGATTCTGATGATTTCATATTAATATATATTTTTATGATTTTTAGTGCCTTAATAAAATGTTAGGAACGATAAGTTTATTAATGAAATCGTTAATTGTGAAAACGGGTTTAAATGACGGTTTTGTTGGAATTTGTTAAATCTGGAATTTTGGAAAAATCTGAAAAATTTATATTCTGGAAAATCATGATTTTTAAGTTTAATAGTAATTTTTGGATATTAATACTTAAATCGTTTTGTAATTACTATTTTTATTAATCGTTATTGTCGAGATTAGACGATTAACGGGAAAACGCTTTAAAAACCGAGTTTTATGATTCTGGAAAATTTTCTTTTCTGGACAGAATGTCCATAAATATGTTTTAACTATTTTACGTAATTTTTGTACTATTTATTAAAAGTCTTTAATTAATAATTATGGATTTTCGGACAAATTGTGCTTTATCGTTAAAATTTTTCGTCTTACATAAAAGAATTATTTTTCCAGCAATTTTGAAAATATTTAAATCTGAAACTTTAAGAGTTAAATCATCCCTTAACATACTCTAAATATATTCATTGGTTTAATTAAATAAAAGACGTTAAAGATTTAATTTGACCTTTTGCCGTAAAATCCTATTTATAATCGTATTGTCGTAACTAATAATAATTAGGGAATTTTAGTTTTATAAATTTTGGAAACACTCTAATTAGTAGTACTAAAGTGTTTAAGACATTTTTAATTATTTTGTAAACACTTGTATGGTTTTTCAATAATTTCATAAATCTAAATACTCTCACTTTGATAAGTAACATCGTTAAGGCCGAAAGTACTAGTTTTTATAAATCTATATCGTTTACTAAAATGTCAAATTAGTATAAACTAATATTTTCACTATTTTGATATAATGCTATTTTTAGTAAAGTTTCTAAAAATAGAAGTTTCCTAAAATAGAAAGTTTCCTCTTTTAGAATATAAATGTTTACTTCTTTTATCCTCATATTATTTATATTGATTATATCTTTTGAATATCGATAATGGTTTTGTTTTGGAGTTATGGAATAAGGACAAGTGTGAGGTTAGAGTAATATATTCTAGGGTTTACGGTTTTGTCATCAACTATAAGGCTAGTGTATCAGGAATCGGTACATTGGTTGTTGAACCGGGTGACAGGTATCCCGGGAGTTGTGTACATTTTGACCTTAAGCTTAGGCCTCGCAGTAAGTCGCCGTCATAAGTTGAACTGGGTGACAGGTAATCCCAGGAGGGGTGTGCATTGTCTTAAACTAGGGCCACGCATTTATAAGTCGCCGCTCTATTATAGTTGAGTAGCCTAGTTAGAGACCGAAGTTTGATTTGTTTGAACTAAGTTCTCGAAGCTAGTTTTTAGTATTCTCCTAGTGAAAGTCTAGCCGTCTACATTACTCCTATCCATAACGCCATTTTGAATATTTTTATTATTATCGATATATTTTCATTTGCAGGTTGGCAAATGTTTTATGTTTTCTTCGGAAAACTCATTTTATTTATATTGTTTCGTTACGTGAAATTTTTCACTGAAAGCTTATTTTTAATATGCTGTTTTACTATTTTCCATTTTTACTATTTTTCTATAATAGTAATTACAGTTTTAGAATCCTGTTATACGGCTGGGAGAACGTTGGCGTTGCTCCCCACTGATTGTGGCTGTTATGTTTTTAACATGGCAGGTATATGTGTTTTCCTTCGGGTGGGCTAGCGAGCAGTTATGGATCCTGTTTGTTTTAATCAGATCACTGTATTATGGATTGTTAAAACCCTTTTTATGGATTTTATTTATTTATTTATTTTTGTAGCCATTTTTTATTTTATGGCTTATGTATTGACTTACCATTTTTATTTAATCAAGACATAGCTACAGTGTGTTATAATCCCACTTCTACAGTGTTTCCGCCACTGTATTGCGTTAGAATTTCTAGGGGATTACATCCACACCGGGACCAACCCGTCTCGACCGGGACAGGCCTGCTGTAACCCGCACTTGTTTTCTTTCTTCTTCCTTCCACTTGTAACCCTATATATACCCTTCCCTTGTTATGTAAAGCTTATGCACTCCTTTAGACATTAAACCCTAGACTACTTTAGGTTAGATTAGATTAGATTAGTGTAGATTAGTCGATAATTAGTAGTTAATCATAGATTAGTACTTGTATTAAGGGAATTCTTCAAGATCCACTCAAGATTGACAACTGGGTGTTTGTTTTGGGTTTTCTTCATTAATGCAAGTTTTGTTCTTTCTTCTCCTCTAGTGTGGTATAATCCTTTTCTCTTCTCTTAATCTTTGTTTATGTTATTCAAGTTTCAATCTTTAGTTCTAGATTATTGTTTTGTTCTTCATACTTGTTAGTTTGTTTTTGTTTGTTTTGATGTTTGTGTTAATCCATCTTGTTCTTGTTAGTTATAGTTTGATTATGTTAGAGTAGTGTTCTTGCTAGGGTTAGTAAGGCGATTAGGGTGTTAATTGAATGATTAAGGGTTTGTTAGAGATGTTGGTGGAAGATTTGGGTTTCCTCTTGTTTGATGCACATCACATGTTTGTTGAAATGCTTGATTGACTAAGTAGTTAAGAATGCTTGTTTTCCTTGCCTTTCTTTTGTGGGTATTAGTTTGTTTGTGGGTTCGGTTCCCTCACTAAGTTGCGAGAGCCCGGTGAGGACGACCCCTAGGTCGGTCTAAGTTGCGAGAGCCCGGATGCGACCTAGGCCTATAGCATGCTAGTACTCCGTTTGTCGTGTGTGTCGCCGAGATGGGTTCTAGGTGGAACCTCTAGGTGAGTCTAAGTTGCGAGAGCCCGGGCTAACCTAGATCACCCTAATACCTCCTTCGCTCTAGTTCTCCCTTGACCATTCCGTTACCCCTTTGACCCCGACCTAATCCTAGCCCGTTCTCCCTTGTTTGCTTTCTCCTTAGTCATAGTCTAGCTTTCTCCCCTCCTTATCATTCTCTAGTTTAGCTCGTTGACTTAGTCTCGTATTTGGGCCGACCTAGTCTAGGCGCCTCTTACCGTCCCCGTGGATTCGACCCGACTTGCCCTATCTACCGTAGGAATAGCCGGTTATATTATTGACGGTTGGGATTCCATGACAAATCCTTACCATCAATTTGGCGCCGTTGCCGGGGACGGTGCTAGTTTAGACTTTGTTTTCCTATTTGCTCGACTTTGTCTTTGTGTTGTGTTTTTCTTTTATCTTTTTGTTACCTTGCTTCTTGTGTGTGTGAAGTTTATTTCTCTCTCGTCTAGTGCCCAAAAAGCACTAGGCTTCTCACGTTTGTTCTTAGTCTACAGTTTGTGCTTAGAGGTGGTGATTATCTTCTTCTTGCAACTCAGAGCCGCTTAAACGGACGGTTGCTAGGATGAGTGGTTTACAACCGGGTATGGACTACGATTTTCGAACGAGCATGGGGTTTGATCTAAACTCCACACACTCGGGAGCCGATATGAGCTACCACTCTTCTTCCATGAACCAAGGGTATGACATGACGTCCCTCTACCATAATCAAGCTTCTTGGGGTAATCAAGACGGGTATGATCTTCAAGATTATGGAAATGGCTACCAACAAGTGAATGATTATCACTCCTACAACCATGGTGGCTATTACTCGAGCTATGATTGTGAACCCACCATGTTCAATCAAGATTCACCATATGGAAGCCAATACCCCCAAGACCCACCATATTACCCTACACCCCAACCACAATATGAACCCTATGACCCACAATACTACCAATCACCTCAACCCCACTACCAACAATATGATGTCCCACCCCTTGGGCATCATCAAGATTATCAAGGAGCTTTACAAGACCCCAATGACCGCCAATCGTCAAACCTAGAGTTACATCAATTGATGCTTCAAATGCAAAGGAGCCTTCAAGAAACGGCCATTCAATTGCGAAAACAACAAGAGGAATTAATGGCCCAAATGCGAAGGGCAAACGAGGCGAGGAATGCTCATTTAAATGCATTAGCGGTTCAAACCGTAATGTCTTTATCCCGAGCATCACATTTAGATGGAGGGTGCCCACTTGAGAGAGAGGAGCAACCTAATCACGAAGCCGCCGATGTAGTTCTCTTTGATAGAGAGATTTGCTTTGAAGAACCTCAATCGTCTACCCAAAAAGAGACGGATTATTCTTGTAATATTGGTAGTTTTGTGATATTCTTGTAATATTGGATTATTGATGAGCGTTGTGAGGGAGAGAATTTGATGTTTTGTTTGAGTTTATTGTGATAGGTCAAGTGAAGGTGACTCCTAGAAAGGAGTGGTTGATGATGGAGTTTGGTTTGCGAGCGAGGAAGTCGGTTTTTGAAGCTTATGATAAGCTTTTGGGCTTGGGGAAGCAAGGAAGACTCATCCCGACCGGGAAGAGGGCTTCCCGACCGGGAAGGATGAGGAATCCCGACCGGGAAGGAGCCATCCCGATCGGGATGAAGGTGCCAAAATTCGGACTCACTGGAGTGCATTCCCGACCGGGACGAGAGCTTTCCGATCGGGAAGGGTTTATCAACCCGATCGGGACCATCCATCCCGACCGGGATGGTCCCCTTTGTCTCCACCCATCCATTATACCCCCTCCCAACCTCCCTACTCCTCCTTACTCCTATCATATGACCCGTACACCTCACCTTTCACCGGATCCACATCAAATCCCACCCCCTCGCACCATTATTACCTCTACCATGCGGTTTTATCAAGCTTGAAGCGGGATAACAACAAAGACGACAAGCAACGTGCCTACATTGATCTATGAGACAATGGAGCGAGTGAGTTACTAGACGATAGGTTTTGGTAACTATCCTTACTTTTCCGTTTTTTTTATTGCTTGTTTTTCTCTTGTTTGCCCCCTTTCCCCTTGAGTCATGGTATCTTAGTGGCCTTCGAGGCCTAGGTAGTGGTTGCTCCCGACTCTCGATGATGTGACTACATCGAGAGTCATTTCAGAATCCAAATTTTTACAAGATTTTCACTTTCTTTTTTGAGGATTTAGGCGGATTTAGGCGGAATCCGGGCTAGGTGACTTGATTACACCTAGCCCTCCCCTCCCATTTCCTTTTATTTCCTTCTTTTTATTTCTTCCCCCATCCATATCTTTTTCTTGTCTCGGCCCATGGTGACTTGACTACACCCCGGCCGGACACCTTCTACCTTTTTCTTCACCTTATTTTTGATTTTTAGCTTTATTTTCGTAGTTTCTTTTCTTTTTCTTTTGTCTCTCTGCACCCTACGATCGAGCATGAGGACATGGCTCGATTTAAGTGTGGGAGAGCGATATTCTAGTATAGTTAGTTTTATTTTCTTAGTTTTTCGAAAAAAATCTTAAAAAACCCTAAAAATTTGAAAAATTTCGCAAAAATCAAAAAGATTTTTCTTTTGTGTGTTTTCATTATGTGTCTTTGTGTCGTCTATTTGTTTTGTGTGCGGGTTTTGCCTCCCTTTTCCCTTATAGGTTGCTTAAATCGCCGATAGCTTTGGAGAGCTTTCAAGACTTCCGGTAACATCTCTTCA
Source organism: Agrostemma githago (assembly GCA_958450325.1). NCBI lineage: Eukaryota > Viridiplantae > Streptophyta > Magnoliopsida > Caryophyllales > Caryophyllaceae > Agrostemma > Agrostemma githago. Next base: position 37,940,146 of record OY288254.1, on the reverse strand, counting down.
CCCCTTTTTCCTCTTTGTTCCTTGTGGAGTTTGGAGGATTTGTGTGTTGTGGTGTGCTCGGGTGGAGCTTTGTAAAGTTTGAGGTTGATTTGGAGACTTGTTTAGATGATAGGGGTGGTGTTTGTTTTGTCTATGTGTTTTGTTTTACCTTGTTTTGTTTTTGTTGCCTTTGTTTCTTTTCCTTTTGTTTTCGTCATGTCTTCATTTTGTGTTGTGTTGTGTCTTGTGTAAAAGGTTTTCGAAAACCCGGTTTAGAGGCTAGCGTGTGAGTGTGTACTTTCCCTTCCTAGTAGTGTAAATCGAGTCTTGGACTTTAATCTAGTAGAATGACCCTAAATCAATGATTTCGTTGGTCCTTTACCTTGAGTCCACCTAGCTTACTAGGAATTTACTACGGGATTTGCACTTTTGACCATTATGACCACCCACGGTGTGAAAAGGCCTTGGTTACCGAGTCTCGTCCCTTAGGTGACCGTGTTTGGGATTGTTTGATTAGTCCAAGTTCTCCCCTTTTTTGTGGGTTTGAAGAGGGATCGCGACCCTCGACTCACCCATTCACCTACCTCCTACACATTCCACACAAATAAAATGCAAATTGTTGATTCTCTCTTTCTTGTTACTCAATGAAATGCCAAAAATGCCAAATCCTGCCAAAAGGGCAAAGAAAAGAAAAAGAAAAAAAAATGAAAGAAAGAAAAGAATGAAGAAAAAGAAAAGGCACAAAAGCCAAAAAGAAAATAGAAAAGAAGAAAAAGAATGGCATGGCAAAACAAATCAATACGTCGAAAAGAAAGATAATGCCAAAAGAAAACCCGTCTCACAAAAAGAAATCCCCACAAAAATAAGCCTTTTTTCGACTTTTGCCGTGAAGAGCCTACCAAAGGACCGAGTCCCGAGGAAGGATGATAGCGGCATTAGTCGGTCTTCCCTCATTTTGCATGTTTTCCACCTTTTTACTTGGACTAGTTAGGCGGTCTTGGACACGGGACGACCCTCTCGGCTCACGCTAAAGGGGGCGGGGTCTCACTTACCTATAGTGTCGACTAACACCGTGGTTCTTCACTTTTCCACTCCGCCGATCGTCCCGTAGTACGTTTTTAGAAAGCTAGGAGGACCTAGGTAAGTTACCAACGTTTTTATTGCTTGATCGTCATACTATTAGGGTTTAGTTCACCTTGGTTTGTATTGCTAGCTTGGGAACGTTGTCACTTACCTCGAGCCCTAAACCGGTGCTTCTTTCACCGCTTTTAGAGGGAAGCGGTATTTCTTTTGTTTTGGGTGCAACCGATTATGTGTTTGTTTGTGTGTTTGTTTGTTTATGTGTTTTGTGTCCGGTTGCATCCACAGTTTTGTCGCAAGACCCAACTTGCCTTGCGGAGTGCACTTGTCCTCTAAGTGCACTCGCGTGAGTTGAAGGGGCGTAGCGTGCGCTAATACCCATTCGGATAGTTTAGTAGTAGTTTGTGCTTACTCGAGGGCGAGTAAGGGTTAAGTGTGGAGGAGTTGATAAGTGTCATTTGTAGTGCCTATTTCTTAGTGTTTTGGTCCCATTTTCCTTGTAGAATCGCTCCTTGGGAGCGGTTTAGGGGCTTCTTATGCTTCCTTTAGTTCGTTTCAAGTTCCCGAGACCGAATTGGAAGAGTTGGAGCGATTCCGACTCGATACATACACATTTTGGAGCCAACGGAGTAAAGGAACGATCACTCGATGCCTTGGAGTCAACCCCGAGACCTTGGGACCCAATCCCGAGCCTCCGAGACCCGATCCCGAGTCCCGAGAATCGGTGAGAAGCCCATGAGAACCAAGGAGGGACCAAAAAGATCATAATGGAGGCCTACAAGGCTCATCCCGTTCGGGATGAAGTGCACAAACAAGGAGGTTGCTGACCTGGGTCCATCCCGATCGGGAAGGTGGCGTCCCGACCGGGACCGACCTCGTCCCGACCGGGACCAACCCGTCTCGGCCGGGACGGGCTTGCTGTAACCCGCACTTGTTTTCTTTCTTCTTCCTTCCACTTGTAACCCAATATATACCCTTCCCTTGTTATGTAAAGTTTATGCACTCCTTTAGACATTAAACCCTAGACTACTTTAGGTTAGATTAGATTAGATTAGTGTAGATTAGTCGATAATTAGTAGTTAATCATAGATTAGTACTTGTATTAAGGGAATTCTTCAAGATCCACTCAAGATTGACAACTGGGTGTTTGTTTTGGGTTTTCTTCATTAATGCAAGTTTTGTTCTTTCTTCTCCTCTAGTGTAGTATAATCCTTTTCTCTTCTCTTAATCTTTGTTTATGTTATTCAAGTTTCAATCTTTAGTTCTAGATTATTGTTTTGTTCTTCATACTTGTTAGTTTGTTTTTGTTTGTTTTGATGTTTGTGTTAATCCATCTTGTTCTTGTTAGTTATAGTTTTATTATGTTAGAGTAGTGTTCTTGCTAGGGTTAGTAAGGCGATTAGGGTGTTAATTGAATGATTAAGGGTTTGTTAGAGATGTTGGTGGAAGATTTGGGTTTCCTCTTGTTTGATGCACATCACATGTTTGTTGAAATGCTTGATTGACTAAGTAGTTAAGAATGCTTGTTTTCCTTGCCTTTCTTTTGTGGGTATTAGTTTGTTTGTGGGTTCGGTTCCCTCACTAAGTTGCGAGAGCCCGGTGAGGACGACCCCTAGGTCGGTCTAAGTTGCGAGAGCCCGGATGCGACCTAGGCCTATAGCATGCTAGTACTCCGTTTGTCGTGTGTGTCGCCGAGATGAGTTCTAGGTGGAACCTCTAGGTGAGTCTAAGTCGCGAGAGCCCGGGCTAACCTAGATCACCCTACTACCTCCTTCGCTCTAGTTCTTCCTTGACCATTCCGTTACCCCTTTGACCCCGACCTAATCCTAGCCCGTTCTCCCTTGTTTGCTTTCTCCTTAGTCATAGTCTAGCTTTCTCCCCTCCTTATCATTCTCTAGTTTAGCTCGTTGACTTAGTCTCGTATTTGGGCCGACCTAGTCTAGGCGCCTCTTACCGTCCCCGTGGATTCGACCCGACTTGCCCTATCTACCGTAGGAATAGCCGGTTATATTATTGACGGTTGGGATTCCATGACAAATCCTTACCATCAATTTGGCGCCGTTGCCGGGGACGGTGCTAGTTTAGACTTTGTTTTCCTATTTGCTCGACTTTGTCTTTGTGTTGTGTTTTTCTTTTATCGTTTTGTTACCTTGCTTCTTGTGTGTGTGAAGTTTATTTCTCGCTCGTCTAGTGCCCAAAAAGCACTAGGCTTCTCACGTTTGTTCTTAGTCTACAGTTTGTGCTTAGAGGTGGTGATTATCTTCTTCTTGCAACTCAGAGCCGCTTAAACGGACGGTTGCTAGGATGAGTGGTTTCCAACCGGGTATGGACTACGATTTTCGAGCGAGCATGGGGTTTGATCTAAACTCCACACACTCGGGAGCCGATATGAGCTACCACTCTTCTTCCATGAACCAAGGGTATGACATGACGTCCCCCTACCATAATCAAGCTTCTTGGGGTAATCAAGACGGGTATGATCTTCAAGATTATGGAAATGGCTACCAACAAGTGAATGATTATCACTCCTACGACCATGGTGGCTATTACTCGAGCTATGATTGTGAACCCACCATGTTCAATCAAGATTCACCATATGGAAGCCAATACCCCCAAGACCCACCATATTACCCTACACCCCAACCACAATATGAACCCTATGACCCACAATACTACCAATCACCTCAACCCCACTACCAACAATATGATGCCCCACCCCTTGGGCATCATCAAGATTATCAAGGAGCTTTACAAGACCCCAATGACCGCCAATCATCAAACCTAGAGTTACATCAATCGATGCTTCAAATGCAAAGGAGCCTTCAAGAAACGGCCATTCAATTGCGAAAACAACAAGAGGAATTAATGGCCCAAATGCGAAGGGCAAACGAGGCGAGGAATGCTCATTTAAATGCATTAGCGGTTCAAACCGTAATGTCTTTATCCCGAGCATCACATTTAGATGGAGGGTGCCCACTTGAGAGAGAGGAGCAACCTAATCACGAAGCCGCCGATGTAGTTCCCTTTGATAGAGAGATTTGCTTTGAAGAACCTCAATCGTCTACCCAAAAAGAGACGGATGAGGATATGACCCTTAGTGAAGGCAACATTGGTGAGGAATTGGAGGAGGATAGTGCGTTGGATGGTTTGGTGGAGTTTGTGGAGCTGTTGGGTGAGATTGTTAGCCTCGAGTTGCCCTTGTGCGATAGTTTGGACAAGCATCAAGAGCCCCTTGCTAGTACACCGAAAGATGACTTGGAAGAGATTGAAACCGCCGGTAGAAGTTTCGATCCTCCTTTCCAAGATGATGTGGGGCCAAGTGATGAGGATAGGGAACCACAACTTGAGGCAAGTGTGGGGGTGTGCAACGAGGAAGTGAGGCCAAAACCGCTTTTTGTGCCTCGTTTCTTGGAGATGAAGCTTGCTTGTGATTAAAGGCAATGCTTAGGGAAGAAGAGATCGGTGAAGCTCGTAGGATGGAGAGACCCCGGAGACTACTTTGAAGATGATGTCGGGTCTTGGGAATCCTACTTCTTGCCTCCTCCTTGGAGGCCGTGGAGGTCGGTTAAGCTCGAGCGCTTCTTGGGCCTTCACTATGATGTCGGTAGCGCGTTCGACTTTCTCCTCCATGCCCTTGAGGGCTATGGTTGAAGAATGGAGTCCACCATCCTCGGTTTGACGGAGTTCCTAAAGAACCGTCATGTTGTATATTCCCTTCCTCTTCTTTAGAGTACTTGTGCTTGTATTTGTGTTTTATCTCTTGATTTTGGTAGTTTTGTGATATTCTTGTAATATTGGATTATTGATGAGCGTTGTGAGGGAGAGAATTTGATGTTTTGTTTGAGTTTATTGTGATAGGTCAAGTGAAGGTGACTCCTAGAAAGGAGTGGTTGATGATGGAGTTTGGTTTGCGAGCGAGGAAGTCGGTTTTTGAAGCTTATGATAAGCTTTTGGGCTTGGGGAAGCAAGGAAGACTCATCCCGACCGGGAAGAGGGCTTCCCGACCGGGAAGGATGAGGAATCTCGACCGGGAAGGAGCCATCCCGATCGGGATGAAGGTGCCAAAATTCGGACTCACTGGAGTGCATTCCCGACCGGGACGAGAGCTTTCCGATCGGGAAGGGTTTATCAACCCGATCGGGACCATCCATCCCGACCGGGATGGTCCCCTTTGTCTCCACCCATCCATTATACCCCCTCCCAACCTCCCTACTCCTCCTTACTCCTATCATATGACCCGTACACCTCACCTTTCACCGGATCCACATCAAATCCCACCCCCTCGCACCATTATTACCTCTACCATGCGGTTTTATCAAGCTTGAAGCGGGATAACAACAAAGACGACAAGCAACGTGCCTACATTGATCTATGAGACAATGGAGCGAGTGAGTTACTAGACGATAGGTTTTGGTAACTATCCTTACTTTTCCGTTTTTTTTATTGCTTGTTTTTCTCTTGTTTGCCCCCTTTCCCCTTGAGTCATGGTATCTTAGTGGCCTTCGAGGCCTAGGTAGTGGTTGCTCCCGACTCTCGATGATGTGACTACATCGAGAGTCATTTCAGAATCCAAATTTTTACAAGATTTTCACTTTCTTTTTTGAGGATTTAGGCGGATTTAGGCGGAATCCGGGCTAGGTGACTTGATTACACCTAGCCCTCCCCTCCCATTTCCTTTTATTTCCTTCTTTTTATTTCTTCCCCCATCCATATCTTTTTCTTGTCTCGGCCCATGGTGACTTGACTACACCCCGGCCGGACACCTTCTACCTTTTTCTTCACCTTATTTTTGATTTTTAGCTTTATTTTCGTAGTTTCTTTTCTTTTTCTTTTGTCTCTCTGCACCCTACGATCGAGCATGAGGACATGGCTCGATTTAAGTGTGGGAGAGCGATATTCTAGTATAGTTAGTTTTATTTTCTTAGTTTTTCGAAAAAAATCTTAAAAAACCCTAAAAATTTGAAAAATTTCGCAAAAATCAAAAAGATTTTTCTTTTGTGTGTTTTCATTATGTGTCTTTGTGTCGTCTATTTGTTTTGTGTGCGGGTTTTGCCTCCCTTTTCCCTTATAGGTTGCTTAAATCGCCGATAGCTTTGGAGAGCTTTCAAGACTTCCGGTAACATCTCTTCACCCCTTTTTCCTCTTTGTTCCTTGTGGAGTTTGGAGGATTTGTGTGTTGTGGTGTGCTCGGGTGGAGCTTTGTAAAGTTTGAGGTTGATTTGGAGACTTGTTTAGATGATAGGGGTGGTGTTTGTTTTGTCTATGTGTTTTGTTTTACCTTGTTTTGTTTTTGTTGCCTTTGTTTCTTTTCCTTTTGTTTTCGTCATGTCTTCATTTTGTGTTGTGTTGTGTCTTGTGTAAAAGGTTTTCGAAAACCCGGTTTAGAGGCTAGTGTGTGAGTGTGTACTTTCCCTTCCTAGTAGTGTAAATCGATTCTTGGACTTTAATCTAGTAGAATGACCCTAAATCAATGATTTCGTTGGTCCTTTACCTTGAGTCCACCTAGCTTACTAGGAATTTACTACGGGATTGCACTTTTGACCATTATGACCACCCACGGTGTGAAAAGGCCTTGGTTACCGAGTCTCGTCCCTTAGGTGACCGTGTTTGGGATTGTTTGATTAGTCCAAGTTCTCCCCTTTTTGTGGGTTTGAAGAGGGATCGCGACCCTCGACTCACCCATTCACCTACCTCCTACACATTCCACACAAATAAAATGCAAATTGTTGATTCTCTCTTTCTTGTTACTCAATGAAATGCCAAAAATGCCAAATCTTGCCAAAAGGGCAAAGAAAAGAAAAAGAAAAAAAAAATGAAAGAAAGAAAAAAATGAAGAAAAAGAAAAGGCACAAAAGTCAAAAAGAAAATAGAAAAGAAGAAAAAGAATGGCATGGCAAAACAAATCAATACGTCGAAAAGAAAGATAATGCCAAAAGAAAACCCGTCTCACAAAAAGAAATCCTCACAAAAATAAGCCTTTTTCCGACTTTTGCCGTGAAGAGCCTACCAAAGGACCGAGTCCCGAGGAAGGATGATAGCGGCATTAGTCGGTCTTCCCTCATTTTGCATGTTTTCCACCTTTTTACTTGGACTAGTTAGGCGGTCTTGGACACGGGACGACCCTCTCGGCTCACGCTAAAGGGGGCGGGGTCTCACTTACCTATAGTGTCGACTAACACCGTGGTTCTTCACTTTTCCACTCCGCCGATCGTCCCGTAGTACGTTTTTAGAAAGCTAGGAGGACCTAGGTAAGTTACCAACGTTTTTATTGCTTGATCGTCATACTATTAGGGTTTAGTTCACCTTGGTTTGTATTGCTAGCTTGGGAACGTTGTCACTTACCTCGAGCCCTAAACCGGTGCTTCTTTCACCGCTTTTAGAGGGAAGCGGTATTTCTTTTGTTTTGGGTGCAACCGATTATGTGTTTGTTTGTGTGTTTGTTTGTTTATGTGTTTTGTGTCCGGTTGCATCCACAGTTTTGTCGCAAGACCCAACTTGCCTTGCGGAGTGCACTTGTCCTCTAAGTGCACTCGCGTGAGTTGAAGGGGCGTAGCGTGCGCTAATACCCATTCGGATAGTTTAGTAGTAGTTTGTGCTTACTCGAGGGCGAGTAAGGGTTAAGTGTGGGGGAGTTGATAAGTGTCATTTGTAGTGCCTATTTCTTAGTGTTTTGGTCCCATTTTCCTTGTAGAATCGCTCCTTGGGAGCGGTTTAGGGGCTTCTTATGCTTCCTTTAGTTCGTTTCAAGTTCCCGAGACCGAATTGGAAGAGTTGGAGCGATTCCGACTCGATACATACACATTTTGGAGCCAACGGAGTAAAGGAACGATCACTCGATGCCTTGGAGTCGACCCCGAGACCTTGGGACCCAATCCCGAGCCTCCGAGACCCGATCCCGAGTCCCGAGAGTCGGTGAGAAGCCCATGAGAACCAAGGAGGGACCAAAAAGATCATAATGGAGGCCTACAAGGCTCATCCCGTTCGGGATGAAGTGCACAAACAAGGAGGTTGCTGACCTGGGTCCATCCCGATCGGGAAGGTGGCGTCCCGACCGGGACCGACCTCGTCCCGACCGGGACCAACCCGTCTCGGCCGGGACGGGCCTGCTGTAACCCGCACTTGTTTTCTTTCTTCTTCCTTCCACTTGTAACCCTATATATACCCTTCCCTTGTTATGTAAAGTTTATGCACTCCTTTAGACATTAAACCCTAGACTACTTTAGGCTAGATTAGATTAGATTAGTGTAGATTAGTCGATAATTAGTAGTTAATCATAGATTAGTACTTGTATTAAGGGAATTCTTCAAGATCCACTCAAGATTGACAACTGGGTGTTTGTTTTGGGTTTTCTTCATTAATGCAAGTTTTGTTCTTTCTTCTCCTCTAGTGTGGTATAATCCTTTTCTCTTCTCTTAATCTTTGTTTATGTTATTCAAGTTTCAATCTTTAGTTCTAGATTATTGTTTTGTTCTTCATACTTGTTAGTTTGTTTTTGTTTGTTTTGATGTTTGTGTTAATCCATCTTGTTCTTGTTAGTTATAGTTTTATTATGTTAGAGTAGTGTTCTTGCTAGGGTTAGTAAGGCGATTAGGGTGTTAATTGAATGATTAAGGGTTTGTTAGAGATGTTGGTGGAAGATTTGGGTTTCCTCTTGTTTGATGCACATCACATGTTTGTTGAAATGATGCTTGATTGACTAAGTTGTTAAGAATGCTTGTTTTCCTTGCCTTTCTTTTGTGGGTATTAGTTTGTTTGTGGGTTCGGCTCCCTCACTAAGTTGCGAGAGCCCGGTGAGGACGACCCCTAGGTCGGTCTAAGTTGCGAGAGCCCGGATGCGACCTAGGCCTATAGCATGCTAGTACTCCGTTTGTCGTGTGTGTCGCCGAGATGGGTTCTAGGTGGAACCTCTAGGTGAGTCTAAGTCGCGAGAGCCCGGGCTAACCTAGATCACCCTACTACCTTCTTCGCTCTAGTTCTCCCTTGACCATTCCGTTACCCCTTTGACCCCGACCTAATCCTAGCCCGTTCTCCCTTGTTTGCTTTCTCCTTAGTCATAGTCTAGCTTTCTCCCCTCCTTATCATTTTCTAGTTTAGCTCGTTGACTTAGTCTCGTATTTGGGCCGACCTAGTCTAGACGCCTCTTACCGTCCCCGTGGATTCGACCCGACTTGCCCTATCTACCGTAGGAATAGCCGGTTATATTATTGACGGTTGGGATTCCACGACAAATCCTTACCATCACTTTTATTATGCACTACGACAACACTAGATGCGGACACTAGGTCCGCAAGCACTCACTAAAATACGTAACGTCCCAACTTCAACCGCAAACACTAAAACACACTAAATAGACCCGAGTAATTCCGAGATCCGTTCTCAAACTATCTATGCATCGTGTCCCGTTAGTGTATACTCCGAAGGTGCAACTTCTCACTACGTGATTTACTTACGTTCGCATTTACAGTTTTTCGTATGATTTATTACTTTTATGACCTTATAATCGCATGCTAAATCACCTAACACGGAATTCAAAATGTAAAACAACTAAAATTGAACAAAGCAATGGTCGGGTTCCATATTAGTCTGGGTGCTCGCCTCACTAGGTTCGACGTATCTCTATTAATACCGAACCGACACATCTTAAGCATAATACCAGGTAAGGTATACCACGAGAATGACTAATATTCGTACTATCGCGTTAAAACTGATTTTCTAATACGTATAATACTAGTACTCTCTACTCTCCTACGTGCATCTTTTCATGGCATGTCTGTCACGTGAAATCGCATGCAAAGAATATAAACACAACTACTTTGACGATAAAACTTACTTGTCTTTAAACAACCGATGTAGCAAAAGGTATAGGGTTAAAACAACGGATGTTACAGTATTTCCGCCACAACAAAAGAACTAGGTTATCAGCCCATCGATTGATTAGTGGAGGCCGCTATAGTGCGGGCGGGATTGGGTGTTGACATCTATCGGATGTTGGCTTCCCAATACGTACCCTCACCCCTTACTCAGAATCGACGATTTCCGGATGTCCGAAACCATTGGCAATGAGAGTCATTCCAGGCATGGAGTGCTTAAGGGTACAAGTCTTTATCTTTAGGTCCCGTGCCCCTCAGCTTTGAGCCGGCTAAAGATCAAAGTTGACTTGAACGGTTTACGAGTCCCCATAATTAACTCGGTGGCGACTCCACAAATCGGCAAAGAATTCAGTTCACTAAAAAGGTGTCGTACCAAACATATCGACCTTTAAACATTTACAACCACGACTCGATGGATTCCAAACGGAAACACGGGTGCCCGTACCCGTCTAGTACAAGTCTGGATCGTCATCCGAATCGAGGTCCGACACATCGCCCCGTACGCGAGATCGGACCGGCCCCCGACCGGGAGGGGGCCGCGCGGGTGGTCGCTGCCACACGTTGAAAAACTGGATCGGTCCCGCGTGGGGCGTCGGGCGGTGTGGACGGACGTCCACAACGGCAGGTAGAATGTTCGGTCCCGGCAAGACATCCTCGATGAAAGTAGAGTGTGATGAGAATTTAGGCATGTTTGGATGTAAGGGAGATGACGGTGTAGAACTTGATTAAGATGTTGAAGGAGATGTAGAAGGTGATTCGAATAATGTACCGAAGGGATTCAAGAAGGTCCCTTCGGTGGTCTCTTGAGAAGCTTCGTTTAAGTCAAGTCCTTGAGCTTGCTCCTCAATGTTGGTGCTAGTACCCGGTTGTAAATTCCTAACTCGAGCAATTGTCCGTTGGCGAAAGGCTCTAAAGATTCGTTCTGGCTCTGGATTGAAGAGTAAGAAGTCGTCTCCCCTCCTAGGCATGCACTACACACTTGGAACAGACGTGAGAACACCTAGTGCTTTATGGGCACTAGGTAGAGACAATAAACGCACACAACAAAAGACAAAGAAAGAAGAACACACAAAAACGGTAACTAAGTCAAGAAAATAAGCAAACAAAGTCTAAACAAACATCGTCCCCGGCAACGGCGCCAAATTGATGGTGGGATTTGTCGCGGATCCCGACATCAATAAACCAACTATTCCTAACAAGGTAGCTAGGGCAAGTCGGGTCGAACCACAAGGACGGAAAATGGTCTAGACTAGAGTTCGCCTACAACACAAGACTAAGTCACAATAACACAAAGGGAGAAGAATTAACGGGAATTGATTACTAACACGATCGCTAGGCTAAGAAACAAGGATAAACAAACTAAAACAATGAAAAGAGAATAAAACTATGACTATGAATAAACTAAGTGTAACATGACCTGAATGATTCGACTAAAGCTAAATTCAAACAACAAATAAGATGAACAATGACAAAGATGAAGAAATCAATAAGGGGAAAGAGTAGGGTTAGGTCGGGTTCATAGGTGTATTAGGCTAGTGGGGAAATCGAGGATAAAGGGGTCACCTAGTCACTAAGATAAGTTCGTGCTGTCGCGACAAGAACAAACCCGAAAACTCACGCAAGGAGCTACCCAAAACAAGAGAATTCAACCATCAATCATGCATACAACAAGAAGGAAGAAACAAGCTTGAGTAGTATTGGCCACTACCACTCTAACAAACATTTCATCAAACATATGGCATGCAAGACAAGAGATTAGCAACAAAGATTCAACCTTTACCCACAATCAACCCTAATCACCCATAATCAACACCTAATCCCCTTACTAACCCCCCAAGGATCTACTCACACATGTTTAAACTAAAACCAACATAAGCTAGAGAAACCAACATAAGAACAAACACATTCATAATGAAGAATAAACAAAGAGAAACAATAAAGAAGAGATAAAGAATGAAACTTTACTAACAATCAAAGATTAAGAGAAAAGAGAGAAGAATGATTATACCGAATTAGAAGATGAATGAAAAAATTGAAACTTGCATATAAAGAAAACCCAAATACATCCACCAAGGTTGTCAATCTTGATGTAATCTTCAAGAATTCCAATAATACAAGAGTAACTACTAAGATTAAGCTAAGATTAAAGGAAGATTAAGAAGAGATTAAGGAGAAACTAAGCTAAAGATATGAGTTCTCTATCTAGGGTTTTTGTGCTTCAAAAATTACAAGAAGGTATATATAGGGTTCCATTAGTGAGGGAAATGAAAGAATGAAGCGGAGTAGGAGTTGGGGCCGTCCCAGCCGTGATGGTGATGGTCACGGTCGGGATGACCCCCGTCCCGGCCGTGATGGTGGTGGTCACGGCCGTGACCATCCCTCTGTAGCACGTTTCTTCTCGTCTTTGCTTCCCGACCGTGATGGAGTGCTTCCCGGCCGTGATGGGTCTTCCCGGCCATGATGGGTCATTACTTGCTCTTCCTAGATTTCTTATCGATGCTCGATGCTCGAGATATTCTCAAATGGGCTCCGAGGGACTCGGGATCGAGTCTAAGTCACCGAATCATCGTCGTTTCTCTTCATTGGCTCCATATGCATCGGAAACGAGACGGAATCGTTCCACTTCTCCATGATGAGCATTAAGAACCTAAAACATGCTAGAAGAAGCGTAAGTAGCCTCGAAACCGCTCTGAAGAGCGATTTCACAAAAGAAAGCGGGACCAAACACGCGAAATAAACACTACAAAACACACTTATCACTAATGTAGAAACTCAGTTATTGTATTGAATAACTTGTGTGATATTGTATTGAGATGAAACTCAAATATAATCAATTTTAGAATAATGTTATCTTATGTTACGCAGTTATTTCAATGTGGAAACGCAATTATTGTAATGAATAAATTGTGTTATTGTATTGAGAGGTAATTCAAATATAATTAATTTTATGATAATGTTATTTGATTATTTGATTTTACGTAGTTATTATAATGTAGAAATTCAGTTATTGTAATGAATAATAACTCGTGTTATTGTAAGTTGAAACTCAAATATAGTCAATTTTAGAATATTGGTATCTGATTTTACGAAGTTATTCCATTGTAAAAGTTAGTTATTGTAAAGAATAATAACTCGTGTTATTATATTTGAATGAAACATCTTGCTTATCATTGAGGGTGCATCCAGCAAAAAAAACCTCACTGAAAAACAAATAAACAAAAAAGAGGAAGTTAGTTACGTTGAAAGTATAAAAAAACAAATTGAAATACAATAATCACGTATGTCAAATAGAACAACTGTAAAAATACTATGAAATAATTGGTTATTAAACGCAGTAATATAGTGAAATAACTGTAACGGCTCGTTTGGTTCACCATGGGAAGATGAAGTTATCGGGAACTTAAATTCACGTGAATTTATATTTCATGGGAATTACAAAAATATTGTTTGGTTGTCATGTGGGAAATGACTTCATGCGGAAAGTTCTACCCACCAAGGGGGGCTTGGTGAGTAACTTCCCCCATTATGGAGGAAGTGTCAATTACTGGGACGTGACAATTCTCATGAAATGGGCAACCAAACAACTCCCTGAAAATACAATTTCCGGTAATTAGATGAGTAATCAAACAAGCCCTAAGAATAATATAGAATAATCACAACAGTAGTAGAGAATAATTGGAATAACATAATAAAATAATTGGGTATTTCATAGATAATATAATGTAGCAAACACGGAAATTCATGTTATGAAATAGTAGGGTTATTTCAATGTTTATATTCAAGTATTTCATTGTTCATATTCAAGTATTGCAATAACAAGTTCATTAAATCATAAAAAGTGGGATATCAGCAAGTAACATGGACACAAGATGATGCACAAAAACAACTCTATTGAACCAGAATTTGAAATCAGCAAAGATACTAGCAACCCGAATATCAGAAACCTTAGTATTGAAACGCATTAAATTCAAACCCTAATCTAAATCATCAAATTCTAATGTTGAAACCCAGTAATTCTAATAATCGAAACTGATTCAAAATAAGACGCAATAAATTCAAACAAAAATTGACATTGATTATTAAAATCGAAATTGATTCTAATAATAGTCGTTGAAATTGACGTTGAACGAAAATTGAAAAGAAATTCAATTTAAATTCGATAATTGAATGTATGTCACACATAGCAACACGAACTTGGGCGAAAATTGAATCCGCAAACTGATAAACTATTAATCCGCAAACTGATATTAAAGATTCAACTTTGAGCAATTAGCATTAATCAATATATATAATTAAAGGAAGCTTTTTTTTCGAGAGAATCCAACTTTTATGAAACTCTAAGAATTTAAATATTATCCATATTAAAAGTGGATATGATAGATAATACTCCTATTCGTTTTAGTATTAGATAATAAATAGTACCCTTTGACTATTAGTATTAGACAAAACAATCCTTAACACCCCTAAGAGTCAAAGAATTACCATTATATAAACCGTCAATTACCACCTCAAAAAACAACAAAATTTGAATAGACACCGCGTGGAACGCGTAAAATGGTTATGATTATTTCAAATAATCGTCATTTTTGGAGAATTATTATTAAAATAAAATTATTATCCTAATATATAAGTAGATATATTTATTAAGATAAAATTATCCTAATAGAATTGGATTTACATTTTTGCGAAAATACGGTGCGAGGAATTACAATTTTATGTAAAAACTATTACATTTTTTTAACTTTTTACCTTTTATATCAATACAAAAATATTTAAGAGTTTTTTTAATTTAATATTGAAGTATTTTATTTATATTCTATACTTGTCATATTTATATAGAAATAATTATAAATAATAAATGTTTTAAAAGATATCACACAATAAAAAAATAAATTATTACTTCATTTATAGGTGTCATCAAAATAAAACTACACTGCATTTAATATTGCAATCATATAGAGTAAATAATTTTTAACGAACAAGTCGGGTCGGGCCGCGACCTTAATATACCGGGTTTGATGACAGTCAAGTCGGGGATCAAGATATATATGTTGACCTACGAAAAAACAGGTTGGATGGGTAGGGCATACGGGTCAAGTCAAGTCAAGTCATTCAGATCAATTAGAGAGTACAACTTTAGTCTCCTGATTTATAAGCAAACAATATATATACTAATAAGAGTGCTAGATAATTTAAGTTAAATTAGAAACAAAATCATATTCAAATAAATTGATTAATATATAAAAAATAATTATGTTCAATCAATCAATCCATAAATTATCAATATAATTAAACGATACGTTTTTCGAGCGACGTTGATAATCTCCAATAGTTTTAGAATTCTTAAATACAAACTTAAATTATTTATCATATTTAAGTATTTAAAAATTTTGAACACTGCAAACTTGATTAAACTATTTTAACTAATTCAGAATTTAATGAAGTTAAAACACTTAAATAGAATAATTAAATAATTAAAAACAAAATGAATACATGTCGGGTTAGACTACGGATATTTCAAGTGACATGTAGTCTCAAACCTTTTTAAACTACATAATTTATTTAAATAACTTTATATATGTCGGGTTAGACTACAGGTCGGTTCAAATAGGATATAAAGTCGGGTTATACTACAGGTCGGTTCAAATAGGAGTCGGGTTATACGGGTCACGAGACGGATTATGCTTAGAATACAACTGAAAAATAGTTTCGAACGTAAATTTTTTTTACCTTTAAGTAGAACGGAGTAATATTTTCGATATTACCTTTTATTTATTTTTATAATATTATTTTTATACTCCTTTATTATAATGTTTATATTACAATGAATTTTTAAAACTATTTTAATAATTATTTACTATCAAAAGATAAAAAATGTTGTATTAAATTGAATATTGATTTATATTTGTAATTTAAAATATCAAGTCACGGATCAAGATTTAGATGTCTTGACTCTTAACCTATGAATAAACGGGTTGAGCGGATCGTGTTACAAGTCAGGTCAAGTTTTGTTGAGTCTAATAGTAACGTTACTATTTAACACGATAACACAAATTTAATCTCCCAACAAGTGTTCCTTGTGACGACCATATCTGTCACAGAATCGCAAGCTTGCGACGGGGAAAATACTACCCATTGGGTAGATAAGACAAAATAAAGTATCATTTACCAAGTATTTTGCTTTAGTTTATCTACCCCACATAGATAGTACTTGACCCGTCGCAAGTTTGTCACAAGTAACAATTTCTGTTAGGCTCCCTATATACAACTTTACAAGAGAGTAACGTACTAAAATTGCTAGATAATTTATGTTAAGATTAGACATAAAGTTATATTCAGATAAAAAGAATAATATATAAAATTAGTTATATCGAATAACTAAAAAATTATAATTAGAATTTTAACAAAATCTAGGCAGAGTAATAGATTGAGTCGAACTAGGCTTTTAGACTAAATGTTTTAGCTTGGTTTAGGTCAAATGGGTCACGCCTCAAGAAAAAAGGGCTCATGACCCTAAAAATAATGGGTCAGGCGGGTAGGGTCGAATATAGTGCGAGATGATGACATACATACAAAATATTTGACGGAGAAAGTCAAATGATTATAATCTTATAAAGTAAAAGAGATAGATAAACTAAATGTTCACAGATGATTTGTGATTGTGACGTATTAATATTGCTCACAGATACATGACCTACTACTTTGATGAGCGTCGTTTTTTTAATCCAAGTAAGTAAGTAATCAATATAGGCACTAGACCAGTCAAACAAGTTGAGCGGGTCGGCTCACGGGTCGAGTTATACGAGTGGAGTCAGGATACGGGTCGGGTTATACGAGTCACAGGTCGAGTTATTATCAATAACTCCAAAATTACAATTATTCGAAATAATCATAAGTAGTTCGTCACAGTCAATATTATAAAATGGGCCTTATAAAATGAAGTATTATCACTATTATGGATGATTTGGTAGCATTTTAACTAGTGGTTATTAATATTTTGTCATATTGGATACGATACTAAACTATTAATAAGAAAATAATGGATACAGGTCTCAAAGTGTGAGACCGTTGTGCCTGCATCCTTAGTTTCTTGTTAGACAAACCACACACGATTAAACAAGCGATATTTAAAATAGTTTCGCTTCTCGTCGTCCATAATTTTACTCAGTATCGTCCGTATTTTAAGTAATATACCATTTTTACCCCTCATTTTAATTAATCATTTTATCTACCCTCCGGCCTCCTACCTTTACCCATTCAATTAATTAAACTCACCTTCATATATATACTACATTCAACTTCCATCAAATTCTTAGCAAATTTGAAAGCAATTTCAAACAATTTGACTCCAAATAATTGTTTCTTGTCATTCTAATTCGAGTTGAAGGTAATTTTTTCTTAAACTCTGGATCTAACATGATATTGATTTCATTTTGTGATACAAATTCGTTTCAATTTGCATCATTACGATTGATAGAGGCGCAGAAAACCCAGATTAAGGTGCAGAACTCTCACGTCCCAACCCAAATTGAGGTGCATAAATTCAACGCCCCAACCTAGATTGAGGCGCAGAAATGCCACGCTCCAATGCAGAATTTGGCGCAACATTGCCACGTCTCAACCCAAATTGGGCGCAAAATTGGGCCGCACATTGCAACATTGCCATGTTCAAATTTAATGATACATCTTTTGCTGACATCTAGCTATTTGTTCTGCGGATGTTATTGATTTGTTTTGATTGAAGCAATTGGAAAGTTTCTTTCTAAATCGTTCTCCAATGTCCAATCAAATGAATCAAATGATAAGTACGTTGCCAATGGCGAAAACAAAATCGAAAATTAACCTCAACAACGTCATCGTCGTCCGAATTGTTTTCGGTATAAGACAAATACAAATCAAAAGGAAAATTATTTTTCACGTTCGACATGTTTCGATCAATAGTCGAATAATGAAAAATTCAAAAGATGCGTCTTGTTAATTCGAGAATGAATGTTGTTGTTCAAGTTGTAATGTGAATTAGGTTAGTAAATAAGTAGTTAAATTAACGTAATTAAAGTAGTTAGGTTAAATTAGGTTAATAAATTTAAAAGGGGTAAATTGGTAATTTACTTCTAAATATGGACGATACATACTACACAAAGTAGTCGACAAAGAGGAATATGATTGTAAGAATCGCCTGAATGAATGACAACTAGAAATTGTAACCTAACACCGTTTAACAAACCAGTCCATCAACTTCCTAACAACTTTCCCGCCAGGACTATACTTGTTAAACCAGCTTTACTACATCAACCCAGAATCCAATGCAATCCAAACCCTAAGGGTTTAAAATTTAAAAATCCATATCGGGGCCCTATGATACAGAAAGGACTGCTCCAATTTTTTTCATGTTCTAACACCATGCTCCAAATTTCAATGCATGATACAAATATCAGTCCATGGTCCCTAATGATAAATAAGGAGCGCCTTTATTTACAATAAACAGAGTCTTGTGGTCTTACACAAAATTAATGCCGAAATGAAAGTTTTCAAAAATGTATGAGAACTGTTTCTCTGGCCTTATTTCTCTTGTAATGGAATGACCTGATGCCGGCCGGGAATAACAAAAAAACTTTACAAAAGATATAGAAGAGGATCTTGGGACTTTGTGTATGTGAGTCTCCTACCCATTCTAATTAAGCTCAGTAACGAAGCCAATATGTCCTGCGCCTGAACCAATTGTAGTCTGGTAATCCTTTAATTGGCCCCATTGCTGCAATCGCAATGTCCTAAACCAAGGAGGTTGAAACATATTAATGGTACACAAATTATTGTATACAAAAGTTTCATCAGTCTTGTTAGAAAGCAAGTGAACGCAGTGTCATTTCATTTTGACAGCCTGATATTTGTAATTTGTTACGTGGTTACAGACTTAAATACGTCCAAATACAAATGAATGTAACATAGATATTGCCCTAGAAATTGATTATTAGCTAGTTTGGTTACTACATTTTTGGGTGTGGTGAGTAGCTGCTAATAGTCGTAGACTCATAGCAGACCCAGTATTTAAGCGAAAAGAGTAGGCAGTACAATGTAAAGCAGCAAGCCAGCAGGTTGTGTTTGTGCCAATGATAGGCAATGGTGTGCACAGTGCATGCAACGCTTAAAGGCAAACAGGAGAAGGTGTGTGTATAACAAGAGCACCTACCTTGTCAAATAAAATGCGATTTGCAACACGCTTCACTGTGCTGGCATCTACAGCATCGATTCTTGCAACTAATTCAGCAAATGGGATTGTTCGTCCGTAGGCTAGCAACTGCAATTTCAAAAATAAAAATAGCAAGGGCTCACTGCTTTGGGGACCAGTCAAAAAGTAAATGAAAGACATTTCAATATCAACGACTGCAATGCTCCATGTCCCCTTTTCCATTCGCTATAAATCTCTAATGAAACTGCTCCAAAGGCTTATATCTACAGCTGACAAAAGTTGACCCGACCTGAGGAACCCGACCCAATCCGAAAACGTAGTCACCTGAAACCGACCCAACCCGACCCATTTGTGACCCGAGACCTGGTAGAACCCGAACCCGACTCGATTTAAACCCGAACTGATACAAATAAAAGTTGATTTATGTTTAACTTCATACGTTAGACTTAATGACAAAGTAATTAAACAAAATAATAGTAAAAAACAAAATTTATTAGAAAAATCTTGAGAAATAACTAGACCCGATAATGACCCGATCCAAACTCGACCTCACCAGATGAACTGACGCGAAATGACCCGACCCAATAGCGACCCGACCCGACCCGAACCCAAAAGAGATGTTGACCCGTTACGACCCGAACCCAATATGACCCGACCTAAACCCGACCCGAGTGACCCGATTGCCACCTCTACTTATATCCTAAGACCATCCACAATGTAGAGGTGATTTTATTCCTCTTATTTTATCTCTCTCCTTTTATTTTGATACTTCATTTTTTCTTTCTTCCATCTTATTTTTTATATTTTCATCCTCATCCTCATTTTTTTCCACACAATAGAGAGGATCCTCTTCCATCTACTTATTATTATTATTATTATTTTTACTTTGATGACACTCTTAAATTTTATAAAACAAAAGAACATTTGTCTACAATTCTACATGGCAAATAATAATTTCCCGCTAGGCACAAGGGCCAATGTTTGTTTTCCTCTAAAATCCTCTAATTAGAGGAAGTAACTCCAATCCTCTTGCTAAGAGGACATTCAACATATATCTCACAATGAGAGGATCTCCTCTTAAAAGAGAGAGAGTGTTAAAGAGGATGATCCATCCTCTACATTGTGGATGCTCTAATGGCATCATTTAAAGGCTTGTATGCTGTATCCCATTAAAGCAAAAGACACCAAGTTTGACACCAACATTTTTAAGTAGCACCCTCAACGGTCACTCAATGTAACATGAAACCAACACAGAAAAAAGGTTTTTCACCTGCCGCCCAATTTCTTCAGAAATAGCACTGATCCCATTACTTTGAAGGAGCAGGCTGGACTTCAGCTGCACATACACAAATAATGTCAGCTAATAACAGTATAAAGCAAAGGATTATAGAGTGAAATTAGTTTAAACTGCGTGTACTATGTACCTGATTACGAGCACGAATAACATCATCATCTGAAACTCGATAGGACAACTTGCTTATTTCATGCATAGTTCCATAAGAAAGATCGTCCAAGCAGTCGGGCTAGTGGTAGACAAAAATGAAAAAATGTTACAAACAAATAGTGCAGAGTAAGTATCAAATTATGTTATATGATACAACCTATGTTATTTCTGAATTGAGGAACGAGTTTCGGACACCAAACAAATCCGGTGCCAGACTCGGCATGGTTAAAGTTTTTAGACATGGGAACCTTATCCTAAAATAAGGATACAGGTGCGCCGACACAGCGACTATTCAAAGCAAAAAAAAACACTTCTGAACGCAAATTGCTAAATACTCCGTATAATACTTCATTCTTTAGAGACTCTAGTCATCTACTTTGTGGCATGAGCCTTACTAGCTTACCTCTCCTAGGAAAAATGTTGGAGTAATAAGTGTCAGGTACGAAAAATTTATACACACCCATGGGGTGCTTTGTCGAAAGGTGTACAGTCCATTAATTCAAGAATCAAAGTAACATAGTATAAATATCAAACTGGGAAATATTCTACAGGAAACAAGAATCAAATTCACTACATAACCAAACGATGATAAATAAATAAAACAACCGGTGGAATTGTAAGCACTAAGCAGTATAATCTTCACAAACCTTGGCAACAGCATAAATCCCAAATAATCCTGTGTCCTTGTAATTGAAATTGAAGGTCCTTATGCTCTCGGCAATTTCATTAATGGCAGCCTTTTGTACTAGTTGTGATCTGTTTGCAAATTAAAGGTAAACAAAAGCAAATGCTTCCATCTTGTGAAAAAACATATAGTGTCTAATAATACATTTACTAAAGAGGAGCCTTTATATTAATGTGTAGAGGCTAACTAAAGGCAACCACACAAACAGAGAATGTGATTACTATACAACCTCTTAATGTTAACATGACAAAAAATCATGCATCACTGCCAGCAGTGGAAAACATACCCTGCATGCTTTCCAGCCCCATCTAGTTTGCTCCATGAACCAAGCATGGTCTGCATAACCATCAAAGCAATAGAGTCTGGGTCCTTGGTAGAGGTTCCCTCAAATGCAACCGCAAAGCGTGCAAGAGGGAGATCGTCATCAATTACCCGAACCTGAAGTCATTGATGGATAGATTGAGAGACAAGCTAGATAAAATGGTCATCATATGCGAACACGGCGACTTGTATGTAGAATTACCAAATGAACAAACCTCTGATCCAGTGAAATTCACAGGGTCACTAGCAATAAGCTGAGATGCCGTTGTTGGGTTAGCTGAAAGCTTAGTGAAAATCTTCTTCACTTGTTCCACAAGTTCTTCATGCTTAACAGCCCCCGAGGCAGAAATCACCTGACAAAAAAACACAAGAAAAGAATTCATCCTAATCATCTCCTCTATCGACAAGCAGAGTGGTTAATGCAATCTTATCAAGGAACACGACAATAAAGTAAAACCTATCCAAGGAGCGAAACTAGATACTCCCTCTATTCAACTGGCTTCTTTCCAGGTTTTCAGCAGAAGAAAAGGGATGCAAGTCGATAGCTAAAGAGACTCACTTGCTTACATCCAGGTGTTTATCAAAAAGAAAAGTATAATAAAGCTAGTGGAATAACAAATAAAGAAAAGGTTTGAGATATATTGAAATGCAGTAAGACATACCATTCTATGCGCTGCACAGTGAGACAAAATGTAGTTTTGAATGTCTGCTTTAGTAATTGAGTGAATGTTATTCACCGATCCATGAACTGTCCTACCAAGTGGGGTATATTGAAATGCAGTTGCATGTAGTTGATCGAGAATAACATGCTCACCATCTGCATCCACCTAGAAAGACGAGTGTAATTTCAGCAACCAATTTACAGTAAAACACAGGCAGTGAGCTGCAAATAATGTTTGATGCTGTGTACATTTCAACTATCATTTTGAGGTTTCATATGGGCAACAAAGCCTGAAGCTACATACACACTAAAATATCAATTGTGGCAAAATATATTGTTATGTCTGGTGGCGCACAACAGATAACAGTTACGGGTTGGTAGCTGTAAATCTGTACACATAATATTACATTTCGTAGGGGAATTTTCTTTTCCAGTAGATTAAGTGGGAGTTCAAGGTCCCATTTTGAGATAATTGCATATTATTGTGAAGTTAGTGTATAGTTATGAACTCATGATTGACCCATAGGAAAACAGGCAGAAACAATTTTAAATTTGGGGAAAAAATTCTCCCTCTGACAATTTAAAGCCCGTCACCCCGAATGCAGAGATAATTTACCACCACCGGTACACCACCATTAGCATCAACGCGTCACATCACGGCATTAGCACTCATACATACTTGAGTACTTGACAGCAGTGACGAATTTACGAATTTGACTCACGGGGTGCGAGAATTCAATAATCTAAGCCTAGGAAAAACAATGCGAGTAACATAATTCAATAATCTAAGGCTGCATGTGTAGCTATTAAATTAAAATTATACGGAGTACTCCCTCCTTCCACTATTTATCGCCCCACTTCATTAAAATACTCCTCACATATATTCATTAAAATACTCCTCACATATATTCAGCTAGTGGGGCGATAAATAATGGACGGAGGGAGTACTATATATTGGTTAAATTATAGTACTGTTTTTCGAATGATCTTAGGAGAAACTAATTAGATGAGCGATCTCTTACAATTTAACTAGATATTTTCTCACTTGTACCCCTCAACTATTTGATTTTCTCACTTACACCCCTCTTTTTCTTGAGAAAACCTTTGATCGGGCATAACTTTGAGCTCCGAGTTTCGAAAATGGTAATTTATTTTTAGTACAAATGATCTTAGGTATGAAAAATCATTTTTTTCGGAATTCGTACTTGGGAATTCTAATCAATCAAGTTATTTTATAAAATAAACTTTGAGCATTCAAAATTCTTGAGAAAAACCAGTTGATAGATACATTAAAGTGCATATTATGTTTAGTGAAACACTTGTGACCTAGTGGGTAAGTACTTTGACTTTGATTGAAATCACCCAGGTTCAAACCTCGACAAAGGCCTCTATGTTGTAATTTTTGTCCCTTCAAATCCTTTGTTCGTAAATTTTTAAATCAATTCTTAGTCGCCTTTTTGTATTTTCTACATTAATTACGGAATGTTTGATAGATCAAATCGTATTCCCAATTATTATACTCCTTAAATTTTTTGTTGTGGGTTGATGCATTTGTTATGTTTGGTGACAATGTTCCCCATTAATAATTTGATTAATATATACTTACATTTTCACCAAAAATAAAAATATTTTTTGCTCCTAGTTAATTTAAAATCAAGAATTGTTTTATTGTTTATATTACAAAATTTAGGACCCGAATTTTGATTTAAACATCACAAAAAAAAAGATTACAGTAATAAATTTGGAGCCTTAATTTTGATTTTCACTATAGTATTCGTAAAAAAAATCAAACTAACGTACACCCCCAATTTCAAAATTTGCTATAAAAGGGGCCTCATTTGACGTTTTTGCCTGGGGCCTCCAAATGTTTAGGACCGACCCCTGACGAAAGGTTTGGGTTCTGAAGTTGGAACTAGCTAAGAGTTATGCCTCATCAAATGTTGTGTTTAAAAACAAGGTATAAGTGAGAAAATCAAATAATTGAGAGGCACAAGTGAGAAAATCCCTTTTAAGTATAATGGATACTAAAAGTAACACAATAGTTACAAACAGCATAAACTAGCTTGCTACCCATCAAAATGACGACAGTTAACGATCAAATGGATAAAAACTACTTATTACAAAAGGGGTATTTCTGTATTTTAAAAATGTGCTATGATCGTAACAAAAACGGATTAAAGGACACAAAATAATAGTCTTTCTATAGCTTATAAAAATCTGCATTTACCATTTACAATTACAAAATTTAACAACCCACTATTCTAACACTACACATTTTCTTACTCTGTAGTCTGTACTTAAAAGATATGGGTAAGAATAAAATATGAGCATCAAAATGCTTTTAACATATTCAAGTGTGCATCACTCTCAGTATGTAATGGCACGTGGAAAGTGGGAAACCAGAAGCAAAACCCAAAATTGCTGGATGCAGGTTTCGATCAGGGTGTCAGCAACTTACCAACACCTTTAACCACTATGACTGACGCAGCGAAGTGTATTTCTAATACCAAAATTTCTATATTCTCAGATTTCAGGGGTGAGTTGCACCCAATGCACTTCCCAAAATCACCCCTACTTGACAGTGCATACAATAAGGCTTCCACAAACATCCGCCATCCCCAAAACACTTCTGCAATTCACAAACATGAGCTTGTCTCATCAGATACTAAGTCTGTTGTCCAATCATCGGACTTAGAGAGGGTCACTTCAGACAAATACTCCGACATCACCTCTATCATCAATCTAAACATATGGATAACAACATGGTATCCAATAGTAGCACTAATCCCATGCAAGAGATTTCTAATTCCTACAAATCCTTGACGATCTGGAAGTCTCACATTCCCTTGACATTTTAACACCTAATGTGAGTCCTAACTCAGGGCATTGATCCGATCCAAGCATAATCATCAACAAAAGGAATCAAAATCAGTAAGGAAGAAGAAGAGAATGGGGAAACATACCAGGTCCTTGTCCTTGAGGATGGCAAGACGAACCTTATCAACAACAGCGTCACTCAAATCCAAATCCTGCATAACCCGACCCAAAACCTCAACACCTTGTCCAAGCTTCTCCCCCAGAAGCCGAGCAGAAAACACGGTGATCTCTCTGTCGGTAAACCCGCCCAGGTCGGCACCAACATCAGCGGCATCGGCAGGGACAGATCCCAAAACGAGGCGCTGAAAGAAGCGGGCAACGCCAGAAGAATCATCGGATTCGAAGCGGGAGCCGGAATCCAGAAGAACGGAGATGGCAGCGGAGCGGGAGGAGAGGGAGGACTGGGTGGCGACGCGAAGGCCGTTGGGGAGGACGGTGAGGTGGGTTGCGGGGAATTGGAGGAGGTGGGTGTGGTCTGAGGGGGTGGGGTGCGGCGACGCGTGCCGGAGGAAGCGGTGGTCAGGCTGGCTCAGACGCCCAAGTTTGGATTTCACGCTCTCGGAGATGCGATCGTAGATCATGACAGGCGGGGCTGAAGGGGTGGTGGCAGCGGCTGGGGCTGCGTGTGAAAGGGTGGCATGGTGGCGCGTGGTGATCAGTAGGTGGCGCGTGCGCCGGGTCAGGAGGTGAGTTGACATTTGGTGTGTGGAGAGAGAGAGAGAGAGGGGAGGGGGAAGACCGGGAGATATATGGGCGAAAAGTGAAAAGTAAAAAAGTGAAAATGTAGAATAGAGGTGAGATGTTTTTTTCTAATTACTCTGGCCTTCCCGGTTGGGAAAAAATAGTTTTAACCGCTGAAAATGCGGCGAGACCATCTCCAACCATGTTTCACTATCATTTACCCTCTCTCATTTACTGGAAAATTCTACTTTTATTTTGGATAAAATATTAAGGGAAGTGGGTAAATTGGACTACTTTACAAAAGTACCCCTCCCACTATTAGTAGTGGGATAGTTGCATGAGAAGTAGTTGTGGGGTAAGTAATAAGGGTATTTATGTCTTTTATTTTGGTGAAACTTTTCATTTAAAGAAACTGTCATTTTCTAGTGAATGAGCCAAATAAGGAATAGTGTGCTTTTCGAGTGAATGCGAGGGAGTATCATTCCATCTCTCCTCTTTTTCACTCATTCAACTCACAATTAGGGTGTCTCCAATGGTAAGACTTACCAAAGTCTTAAGACTCTGTCATCTCAGCTTTCCACCCACTTTTAATATTTATTTATTCCTCAGACTCATCTCAGACTCAACCCAGATTTTACACATTATCAGTCAGACTCTGCTCAGACTCACCTTACCCTTTTTTGATTAAAAAGTTAATTAATTTGGTTTAATTTATGATTAAACAATACTACAATTTACTTGTTTGGTACAAATTATTATTACTTTACTATTTAGTTTTATTAAAAACAAATTAACTTGTTTTATTTTATATTTGTTTATTTTCATGTAATATACCAAAAGACGGGAAGACGATCTTTTGGGTTTCGCTCATATTATTGTTCCGGATAATTTACGATATTTTAATTATGTTTTACTTATATTAATTTACGATATTTTAATAATTGATTTAGGTTGACATATGATATAAAATACTAACATACCTGATAAATTAATAAGTAGCCCATCATTAAAATTTAAAATACTACGTATTAGATTACTACTCCCTCTCATTCACTGGAAAAGCACACATTTTTATTCAAATGAGTGGTATATTTTATTCAAAGTGTGCTTTTCCAAAGAATGGGAGGGAGTAATTTAGAAATGAAAATAACTATCGTCTCTTCCAAAACAATTTCAAATATGTTCCACCAAGTCGTGTTGGAGTTGATAATGTCTTGATCGGTTGCGAAGTCGTATATGATTTTCGAAGAACCCCGATTAGCATAGTAATTTGGAAGTATACCGGTTTGAAATTCAGTATTGATCGTGAATTATCGCTTCCGTCGAATTGGATATTGTTGACCGAATTATTATCGAAAATAAAAAACTGTACAAATGAGAGTAATTTATCGGATCGTATGTCGTGAAATGTTTGTCACAAGTCACGACCCCACAAAAGTCTTAAGTTGAGTCTTTAAAATTCAAGACTCAACTTCAGACTTTGCTACAATATTGGTAGACCCTACTTGAGTCTTAAGACAAGACTCACCTCAAGACTACCAATAATCTTGAGACTTTCCTCAAGATTTTGCAACATTATTGGTAAGACTCACATGAGTCTTGAGACAAGACTCTCTCAAGACTCCCATGAGTCTTGCCAACGAGGATACCCTTAAAAAAACAATCCTCCATCCATACTCATTTCTTCTCATCATCTTACTCTCTCTCATTATTTATCTCTCTTATTTTTTAATACTCCACCATTCTACTCCTCCATTATTTTTTATTAATCCCCTATATACTAAAAGGATAGGAATTATTATCAAAATGATGACGTGTCATCACCTCATGCAATGTTCTCCCTCCAAACATTATTACCTAAATAAATAAACTAATTTCCTAAAAAATCAAGGAAACAAATAAATCATTGCACACATATACTTATAATATTTAAATTCAAGTCCTAATTAAATATTTATGTAAATTCTTAAAAAAATAAAATTATTACTCCTTATTTATGAGTTATTAAACGAATAAACCTTTATGATACAATTTTTTTGTAACAAAATATAAGCGTCGATAACTATTGAATTCCAAGTGTTGACATAAACGAATACGGAGCATAAATGTTTGATGATGGGAAAAACTATACCCTGTATAAAATACTTTCAAATTTTGATTTTAATGTATAAATTGTTTTTTATCTAATAATAGTTGAATTATTATGTTATCCTTTAATTTGTTAACAAACTTTATAGCTGATCTGAATATATAAAGGAATGTATTTTAATTGAATAGTCAGGTTCTATGATGGGAATAAAGGAATGTTTTTTCACACTTTCAATACTGTGGACATGACATAGGTCCACCCCGACGCGGCCACGCGCGAGTTTGGGTACGCGAATGAATCTCCATATGAGAATGGATCGAATTGAAGTTTAGGTCTATGTGGAGTCGCCACCGAATTTTATGGTTATTCGGAACCGTTCGAGCTCACTCTATGTCATAGTGGGCCGTATACAAAATATGGCCCATTTCCGATGTCAGAGTTTATTGGGCTCGTCCCTTTGCATTTGATACCAATACCGACGTTATCGGATATTGTGTATTGAATGACTCTCGTTCGCCAACGGTTTCGGGCATCCGGAAACCGAGGTTCTGAGTAAGGGGTGAGGGTACGTGTTGGGAAGCCCACGAAGGACACCCAACCCCGCCCGCACTTTAGCGGCCTCTACTAAGAACTCGAGTGACTTTCTAATACGCGTGCTAGTAAAACGGGAAAATGATATGCAAAGATTTATTTTCCCTAAACATGCGAATGGAATTGAAAGGGTTTCTAAGTCAATTTAATGCAACTAAAATTAACGTCAAAGTTGTATTTTAGCATGCGGGCTCATTTAGTATAATAAACGAACAATGATTAAATTGACAAAAGAAGCAAAAAACGCGTTAGTAACGATATAACGAATAATAACGGTTTGCAAATATTGAATTGAATTGAAAAGATGCAAATATGGGGATGCATGATTTGAAAAAGATAGTATACACGTGATTAATTATGCACATGTTGACCTAAGTCATAAAATACTATCGAGTTTGAAAAATAAAATAATGCACGACTTGCGTTTTAGTCGTTATGAGGTCACTCGATCGAGTGGGTCGATGGACTCGATCGAGTGGACCCTAAAAAATCGATTCTGTTTTGCGTCAAAGACCGTACTCGGCCGAGTTATTGACCAACTTGGTCGAGTACATGGCCACTCGACCGAGTCACTGTGAGACTCGATCGAGTGGTGGTCGTGGGGAGCATTCTGATCTGGTTTTGAGGTGCCACTCGACCGAGTGGGCTAGGCACTCGGTCGAGTGCCCTCTGTGCGATTAAAAAATCATGTATGAAATCGTATTGACTTTGAAATTGCTTTAAAATCGATTTCTTGATTGTTGTGATGTGATTAAATTTTCTCCGCGTTTAATAATGTCATAATTCTAACGAATTGCTTTGACAATTATTTTAGCATCAACGAAAATTGCCTTAAGTTGATTTAATGCGATTTAGAAAAATTGACTCTTTGATTAAATAACTAATAAAAAGACTTGATTCCCTCGACTTCTCCGACATCGATAAATCCCTAGAGATTGTGATGTCGGATCCGTGTCAACGGGTTTCGACCCTTATAAAAATTGATTTTAGAAGATTGATGAATGCAATATTAAAGACGAGAAATAATAACGACTTGTTGTTTAAGTAAATTTATCTCAATAATCAAATAGTCGGGGTACCGGGATAAGCGACCGACGACGCGTGTGCAGTACACTTGTATATGCGGTTTTTCTTATCCCGGTGTCCTTCTTACTCGACACAAATCGATAAATATTTTAATGTTTTAATATTAGTAGTATTATCGATATTACGGTACAATAAATAAAATAAAAAACGAAAAAAAAAAAATGAAGATGACGTGAGAAAGGGAGAAGAAGAAAGAGGTTTGTCACCCTCAACCTACATGTTCTTGTCTCGGAATAAGGCTCGTAAACGCGGCTATAACACGGGAGTCTTCGAGGTGTATGGAGGCTAAGTTGTGGTGGCTCGGGTTGAATTCCTAAAACTAGGTTTAGGGTTTGCTAGTGTCGATTTTCCTAGGGTTTGTAAAGGACGTAGTGTAGGATTGCTCTTAGGATGTATTAGGGTTGTAAAAGATGTATTGTGTGTGTGTATGATTGCTCTAGGGTTTCGAAAAAGTTGTTAAAAAGTTGTGCATGGGGGTTGCTTATATAGGAAAAGCTAGGGCACCCGGTCTAGGGTTACTCGACCGAGTGGCCCGCTATGCTAGCCGTTGGGCTCGAAATAGACCCACTCGATCGAGTGGGGGGGAAGGGGGGGTCACTCGATCGAGTGGCCCAGCTGGGTCGCGCAGGTCAGTCTATTGGACCGTGATTTGTGTTTGATGATGGGTTTGTGTTTGACTTGGACTTTTGATGATGTGAGGGGTTGTTTTGTGTGTCTCGGGAACGACTTTGACCGGGGTTGACCCAATCGTAAAAAGTCGGTTTTAATTCCGGTGTCGGTTTCGGCCCAAATTAGTCTTGTTTGACTCGGAATGACCCACTGGGCCTGGATTTGAGGTCCGTTTGGTGAGATTTGTACTCCATAAGTGTGTTAGCCAACGATTAATGGATTTGAGCCCGTATCCGAGTGCGTAGAAACACGTTAGCGTCCGATCATCATCGGGTGTTTTTTGGAAACTGCCATAGACACCTGGCGGTCAAAATGCGGGTGTTTACAAATACACATTTGCTATTGTTCATATATATTTGGTTACATATTTCTAAAAATTATTTTAAAAAAATTGATATTTATAACGCACTCGATTATACAATTTAAACAAGATCTCACATGACTATCTTTTATCTTATATACTCCTTTCGAGTTCCTATTATTGTCCCAAAAGCTTTTGGGGTGAAAAATAAGGAAGAGAAAATGAGTGACTCAAAAAAGAAAGAGGAAGAGAGAGAAATTGAAGAGTAATGGTGAACCACACATTGATGGCCTAAAAGGGAAAGTGGGACAAAAATCAAACTCAGCCGAAAAAGAAAAGCAGGACAATAATAGGAACTCGGAGGGAGTATTAGAAGTTATATTGACGATTTTACTCACTTATAAATAATGTCCAAAAGGTAAGCAAGAATCAAATGGAACGAAGAAAGGTATTATTAACTTTGTAAAAAAATAAGTTTATCATAATCATCATTGAAATTTTAAGTTATTTTCTCAAATCAAAATGTAAAGATTATAAATGTGAAAAGCTAATAGGTTACCAATAGATATTTACAAGTAATTACTAAACATAAAATGCTAAAGATACCGCACATTAATGCGCGGGATCTATACTAGTTATGAAAATAATTTGTTAACTAATTTAATTAACAAAATCGAGTACGATAATTTAATTTGATAGTTCAACTTGGTTTTCAAATTTCATACTCGGCGGTTGTCTCGGACTTTTTAATAAAACACAACAATTGATTTAAAAATATAAGTACAAAACACAATATTGTTATAAAACGAGAAAGAAAGGAAAACTAGAAAGAAAATAGAGCGAGAAATATGTGAGAGAGTTATGTTATTCATGTCATTGAGAGAGATATATATAGTACATCAGTAGTGATAAGAGAGTTTACATATGGGTCAAAAGCCCAATGGACATTCACCTAATATGATTTCATAACACTCCCCCTTGAATGTACATTACGGAATAATATGTCTCATAAAAACCTCACTCGAAAAAAACCCCGTGGGAAAAAAAACTAGTGTAAAATAGAGCACATTATTCCTCAAACACGCATATGATGCTGCCTCATCAAAACCTTTCCATGGAAAACCCAGTAGGACAAAACCATAGATAAGGAAAAAGAGTACAGCGCGTGCATACTCCCCCTGATAGTTACATCACTTGGAAAATAACAATATTATCCATGATGTGACGATGAATCTCGATCTTTAAAATAATAATCATCATACTTGATAAACTCGATAGATGTCTTCGATAATTAGAAATCTATCACTGATCTTCAAATAGTTATACGGATAATATGAAGATAGTCTTTGATTGTTGCGTCTTCATCCAAATATCACTTCAACATTTCAAAGTATAGTCAGATTATCAATAATTTGTACGAATATAATATGCGACTAAATTTACTATATGAATATGAAATGATGCAACGATGCGATAAGAAAACTAACATGAAATGATACACTTAGTTTCTATATATGATCAACATGATGACTCGATATGCAAACTGTATTGTATACTTTTCAATATCATCAATAAATTTGATGAATTTCAGGATTATGAGCTCATTGATACCAATAAACATGTCGACGGTCGTACGAATTTATAAAATCCTTATTCAATAGGCCACTTGATATTGCGCACAAATGTGTAGCCATTTCATATGGTGTAATTTCGTATAATCGTCATTCTACTTATATATTACTGTACACGATAAATACGCGTAATTTGATATGATAAAACTTCTTTTGTTTTACCAACTTATTGTCACTCACTTTCTCCCCCTAAGGTGGTAAAAATATTCAAGATAGATTGCAATC
Organism: Agrostemma githago; assembly: GCA_958450325.1. Classification (NCBI taxonomy): domain Eukaryota; kingdom Viridiplantae; phylum Streptophyta; class Magnoliopsida; order Caryophyllales; family Caryophyllaceae; genus Agrostemma; species Agrostemma githago. The sequence goes on along the minus strand of OY288254.1, from coordinate 37,907,769 downwards.
ATTTACTTAATCACCTTAGAATACGATTTATCATATCATATGCAAATAAGATTTCATTGATGGGTATTTTTGCAAGATTATGATATATTTCGGGGAGTACGTGATTCATAAAATAATTGACTTTTAACGGCCGATTCTAAATGCCAAATTTAAGAGATCAATTTATTCACATGATAACGATCAAATTGTGAATTCTAATAACACAAATTACTCGTATTTGATATGTGGTCTCCAAGCCACTTAAAACAATATCGATCAATTCGTAGAATTGAACTTAAAATATATTTATTCAACCTCGAGTAATGTGCAATTGGATCTCCAAATATCATCATTCATAGTTAATTTTAATTCACAATTCTTAAACCCATACTTTTAAGCACTTGTTGATCACATATGCTTAATCAGTTCATGTCAAATGTTGATATTTGTTCGCAATTAATTGCAATAATGCATATGCGAAGTTAGCTGATCTCAATATGTATAATTAGCAATTGCATGCCAAACTATTGAATGCTAAACTTACTCAATATGACACAAACTTTATATTCATCTCGCAAAATGGAACACTTGTAGTGTCTCATGTAAATTTGCAAGATCTGTCATATATTAATATCCTTTTGGGAAATATAACGATATTATATATTCTGTTCGAGAAATTTCTCAAATGATGAATATTTAAGAGTTACGGAGTGGAAAAATTGGAGATTTCCAAAGTAAGAAATTGGAGAATAATTATGAGTATGATTACTCCATAAATATATTATCTCACATTAAACTCATGGGAGACTTGACTGAACTTATACCGATCGAAGATCGTAAATTTACAGAAATCATCTCCCATTATACCGATAAAATACCGTCTCACATTAATGTGATAGGAGACTTACTCACATTGTAATGACAAAAAAAATTGATAGGAGATTGTCTCGCATTAAAATGATAGAAGACAATCTCACATTAAATCATCGCTAACAAGTTACAATGAAATTCAAGTTATGCGTGACAAATATAACTAAAAAAATCATGAATATAATTATGAAAATTTTAACATTCTAAATTGCTAATAGTAAGTATATCATGTCACTACGAATTTGTAATACCCTAAGGATGGTCATCACTATGTCATACAATATAATATGTAACTAAATAGAAAGATTGTTACCGTAATTACGAAAATTTTACTATCATAACTACATAGCTATAATAAGGTAGAGAATATACTATTATAGAAATTAAATATTTATGATATCAAAATTTATGACTTTAGAAAATATGTATTTCGATAATCATCCAATTTACCATCTAAATCATATTGTTGAAATAATGTAAAGTTGCCAATTTTTCGTTTAAAATGTATTGACAAAGAGACAAACAAAATATTAGAATTGTAGGAACTTAACTATTATGCTTTAAAGTATATATCTCAATCGTTAAAACGACTATTTTAATATATATAATTCTTTGCCACAGAGATACAAATATGAAGATGCATTGAAAATACTCCACATATATACTATGATCTCCTTATAGTCATAAGGTAATAATATATCATATGTGTATCTTCAAAAAACATGAATTAACTTCTTAATATAGTGATATAAGGATTGAGAAATAGAATAACGATTTCTTTGCTATAAAGATGCAAGAATTGAGAAAAAAAATAACGAACTCCTTGCTTGAGAGATGCAAGGATTGAAAAAAAAATAACGAGATCCTTGCTTGAGAAATACAAGGTTTGAGAGAAAATAACGATCTCCTTGCTTGAGAGATGCAAGGATTGAAAAAAAATAGCAAGCTCCTTGCTTGAGAGATGCAAGGATTGAGGGAAATTAACGAACTCCTTGCTTGAGAGATACAAGGATTGAAAAAAGAAAATAATGAACTCCTTATTTAAAAGATAGAAGGATTGAGAAAAGGATGAACCCCCCCCCCCCCCCCTCAGCTCAATTGTTTTTCGCTCAGTAATTAGAGTTTCCGCTCAGTAATGAGAGTCTCGTGCTGATAACGTGTTATAAAATGAGAAAGAAAGGAAAACTAGAAAGAAAATAGAGCGAGAAATATGTGAGAGAGTTATGTTATTCATGTCATTGAGAGGGATATATATAGTACATCAGTAATGATAAGAGAGTTTACATATGGGTCAAAAGCCCAATGGACATTCACCTAATATGATTTCATAACAAATATTACCCAATAAAAATATGAAGCACACATAAAAATATTACTACTCCGTCACTTTCTAATAGGCTCATGATCCTCATCGTAATCGTAATCTGAATTGTCCATCCAACCGTCTGAGTTTTCGTCTTTTTGAGGTTCAATTTCCTGGAGCCAATCCTCCTCCTTTGTAATTTTATCATAGATATTCCAGTAGTAAACCTCTTCACGTTGAATAAATGTTCCTCCTCTCCCAGACAAAAGGTCTCTTAAAACATCTTCAGCAATCACTTTGAACAGCCTACGAATCATCGTAACTACTTCACTTTTTAAGGACGTAAGCTCTTCATTTTTAGCCGTCCATGTCTCTGAAATATTAAACATAAAGTAATCAACATCTGCATTTATACTATAGACTTTCATGCGGAGTACAATAGTAAAAAATCATGCCAAAAGTATTGTTGACTGTCATTGGAGGACTAAGTACTGCATCAGCATTTCCAGTAATTATACCATGGAGTTTGGTTAGGGCCGGTGGAGTATTTAATAATAACATGTACACGCTTTCTGTTACGACTAAATTAAGATGAGTACAAAAGTTGCGAGCTTCATCCCTAATCTTATTGATTTTCCACTGAGTGTTTTCAACTTCCTCATCATAGTAGGCAGACATGTTATATATATTTTAGTTAATTTTATGTAGGAGAGAAATAGGTGTGAGGAGATGTAGTATGAAACCGTAACTTATATAGAGCTACGTAATTATTCATTTCAATTTTTTTTCTTGATTTTCAATTGTTAATAAAAGCATCTGTCAGAATTTGTAATCGAGTTGTCAATTTTTGAATAAATGATTTTGAATTGTCTTGTCAATAGAGTGCGTGTCGGAATTGAGTAGTGTATAGTCACTTCAATTTTCGTATCTTATCAATTAAAGCATCTGTCAGAATTTGTAATGAAGTTGTCAATTTTTGAATAAATGATTTTGAATTGTCTTGTCAATAGAGTGTGTGTCGGAATGAAGTAGTGTATAGTCACTTCAATTTTCGTATCTTATCAATTAAAGCATCTGTCAGAATTTGTAATGGAGTTGTCAATTTTTGAATAAATGATTTTGAATTGTCTTGTCAATAGAGTGTGTGTCGGAATGGAGTAGTGTATAGTCACTTCAATTTTCGTATCTTATCAATTAAAACATATGTCAGAATTTGTAATCGAGTTGTCAATTTTTGAATAAATGATTTTGAATTGTCTTGTCAATATAGTGTGTGTCGTAATGGAGTAGTGTATAGTCACTTCAATTTTCGTATCTTATCAATTAAAGCATCTGTCAGAATTTGTAAGGGAGTTGTCAATTTTTGAGTAAATGATTTTGAATTGTCTTGTCAATAGAGTGTGTGTCGGAATGGAGTAGTGTATAGTCACTTCAATTTTCATATCCTATCAATTAAACCATCTGTCATAATTTGTAATGGAGTTGTCTAAGTGAAGTAGTGATATTTGTTACATTACCATTCATTTAAAAATAGGAGTATGAAGCACAATAATATTACCATTCACTTAAAAATAAGAGTACGAAACACAATATTACCATTCATTTAAAAATGAGAGTATGAAACACAATATTACCATTCATTTAAAAATAAGAGTACGAAACACAATATTACCATTTATTTAAAATAAAAAGTACATGACTAAAAAGAAAATGACATAAAGACTCAAGACTCAACACCGTAAAACTTAAGATTCTCCAAATTTCTGCCAAATATTTTCAATTAAGTCCGCCCGGAGTTCTTGATGGTCCCTTGAATTTCTTATACGAGTTCTGTTATGAATGTACGTACTTATAGAAGCAGTGTATCCAACTTCATATTCTGGTTCTTCCACGGTTGCATCACCTACCTCATTTCCATTATTGGTAAACTCATTTGGATTGGCATAGTTCTCTCGTTCGTCCTCAACTATCATGTTATGGAGTATTATACAAGTGGTTATGATTTTTCCCATTCGTTCAGTGCTCCATGTTAGTGCCTCTTTACGTACAATGACAAACCTAGCTTGTAGGACCCCAAATGCCCTCTCTACGTCCTTTCTAACCGCTTCTTGACGTTCAGCGAATAGTTTGTCCTTCGGTGTTTATGGTAGTGGAATTGATTGTATAAACGTTGGCCATTGTGGGTAGATACCATCGGTCAAGTAATACCTGGTCTTGTACTCGTGACCATTAATCGTATAGTTAACTCGCGGAGCTCTTCCATTCATCATATCATCAAAAATAGGTGAACGATGGAGCATAGTCAAGTCATTACAAGACTCCGAAATCCCAAAGAACGAATGCCATATCCAAAGATCTTGAGAGGCTACGGCTTCCAAAATAACTGTAGCTCTACCACTGCGTCCTTGGTACATTCCTCTCCAACCAACTGGGCAGTTCTTCCATTTCCAATGCATGCAGTCAATGCTCCCCAATATTCCTGGAAAACCACGCTTATTACTTATGTGGAGTAGTCTTCGCAGATCATCAGCAGTAGGGACTCTTAAATACTCTGGACCCAGTCGATCTACAATCGCATTAGTGAAGCGCACTAACGCAACTATTGCGGTAGACCCTCCGAGCCAAATGTATTCATCATTCCTGTCCGCGGTTTCCCCGTACGCTAGCATACATAAGGCTGCAGTACACTTCTGTAAAGACGACACACCACCTCTACCGGTCCCATCCGGACCAGGGTTGAAAAATGAATCATATGATTCACAAACCTCCACTAATATTAGGAAAACATGTCGGTTCATCCGAAAACGACGACGGAACAGATTTGGTGGATAAGTGGGATTTGGAGCAAAGTAGTCATTGTATAGATTTTGATGACCAACTTCGCGGTTCCTCTCAATGTACCTTCTCGGACGTCTTCGCCTACGACTTTGTTGCGCAACCATTTGTGAGATACGACCGATACATGCATCAATGCCCCGTTCTATCGCTTCGCACTCCGTATCATCCTCACTAGAAGATGAAGAAGACGAAGATGATGAAAATTCATAGAGAGCATCCATTATTTTATTTTTAAGTTGTGATTATTTGTTGTTCAAATATTTGACATTACTCAATAAATAGACAAGACTCATTACTTCCATAGTACGATTCCAATACCCACAATAAATAGACAATGCATAGAAAGTTGTCCCACACAACTTGCAAAACATTGTATACCACACAATTTGGACAGCTAGCTGTACCACACAGCTTGCACAACAACCTATACAACAGTATTTCGACAGCTAGCTATACCACAACTTGCATTTACTTTTGTAGTCAAGTCATATCATGCAGTAAAAGTAGATCACTTTTGAAAAAGAAATGTTATATTACACATTAGTTGATAAGACAGTACATACCAGCTTTATCAAAGTTACTTTCACACAATACGAGTACAGAATACAGTAGCACACAGAATACAGTTACCAAGACTAAACATAAATAGTAACCATAAACATAAACATAACTTTAAACTAAAACATAAACGAAATTTTAAACAATAGACCCTTGCAAATTCTTCATAACCCTTCTAGTTTTGTAATTCGTTGAAAAGCTTCTCCTTCCATGCCTCTTCTTGTGAGGTTAAATTGTTCCTTGACGATAATTCGTGAAACGCCTGCCATTTCCACATCATCGCATCGTTCTTGACCTTCTGTTCAATAACAACAATTTGTTTATTCTTCGCTTCAATATGTTTATTCTTCGTTTCCAATTTCTGTTTAGCAAAATTTAGCTTCTCCCACTGCAATTCCGCATCGACATCCTTTCTATTCCCATGACAGTCTATACTTTCTGCCAAATACGCAATCTCTCCAACTTTGATCTTCCCCTTCGTCTTCTTTGCTGCCTTTATACCTTGCGGACGTTGACTCTCGCGTCCCCCACCTTCTTCAGCGCTAGTTGGTGTAGAAAAACCACCGTCATTTAGACGAACTCTCTTACCACTTCCGGTGGAGTCTGGGTCGCTTAGATTGACATGGGTATCTGGATCTGTGCTCTTCTCACCCATAGACATATCATTTCTACTCTTAGTACTCTGCTTCTGATAAGTGTAGTTTGTAGTGCCTTTTTCACTATGTTTTGGTCCCATTTCCTTGTGGAATCACTCCTTGGGAGCGATTTATGGGCTTCTTATGCTTCCTTTAGTTCATTTCAGGTTCCCGAGACCGATTTGGAAGAGTTGGAGCGATTCCGACTCTATACATACACATTTTGGAGCCAACGGAGTAAAGGAATGATGACTCGATGCCTTGGAATCGACCCCGAGACCTTGGGACCCAATCCCGAGCCTCCGAGACCCGATCCCGAGTCCCGAGAATCGGAAAGGAACCCATGAGAGGCAAGAAGGGACCAAAGAGCTCTTAAGGGAGGCCTACAAGACCCATCCCGTTCGGGATGGCCTCATCCCGTTCGGGATGAGGTGCGCGTTGAAGAAGGCTGTTGTGGGCCCGTCCCAGTCGGGACCAACCCGTCCCGGTCGGGATGACAGGCCGTCCCGGTCGGAATGACAGGCCGTCCCGGTCGGGACCAACCCGTCCCGGTCGGAACCGTGGACCTGGCAGCCGCACTCCTTTCTTTTCTTCTCCTTCATTCTTGTACCCATATATATACTTCCCTTTTGTAATGTTAAGATAACTTATCATACCCTAGACTAATTTAAGCCTCCATTAGACTTTCAAAACCCTAGATTAGTGTTCTCTTATTAGCTTTAATCTTCCTTTAATTATTAGTTAATCTTTGTAATTAGTTCTTGTATTAAGAAGTTCTTGAAGATTGTTCCAAGCTTGACAACCTTGGGATTCTATTTGAGTTCTTATTTATACAAGATTGCATCTTTTCTTCATCTAGTGTTGGTATAATCATCTCTACTCTTAATCTTGTTATTTAATCTTGTTTGAATCTTTTCATATAGTTATTGTTATTGTTCATTATGGATGTTTGGATATTCATGTTGTTTCCTCTTATTGTTGTTAGTTTGTTCATGATAATGAGTGAGTAGTAATCTTGTGGGGTTAGTAGGGGGATTAGGGGTAAATTATGGGTGATTAGGGTTGATTAAGGGAAAAGGGTGAATCTTTGTTGTTAGTCACATTGTGGGCACTCTATGTGTTTGTTGATATGCTTGTATGAGTTGTAGTGGCCATGCTTCCCATACTTGTGCTCATCTTCTCATTGTTTGTCTATGATGTGGAAATGTTGAGAATAGTTTAGTCGCGAGAGTGCGGACTAGGGTCTAAGTTGCGAGAGCCCGGACCCACCTTGACATCGGTTTAAGTTGCGAGAGCCCGGACCGACTCTAGCAACTAGGAGACACCCATTACCCTTGATCATCCCAATTACCCTTCTACTCTTATGAACCCGACCTACCCCACTTCTTTCCTTATTCGAGTTCATCCTCTTAGTTAGTCATTATTCCATTAGTTTCATTGTTTAGTTTGTTTCTAGTTAATTCTCTTAATCTTAATTTAGCCTAGTTCATCATTAGTCTAGTTCTCACTTCTCCTCCACCATAGTTTTCCATTTATCGTTTCTTTGTTTTTGTTTGGTGATTTAGTCTCGTTTTAGGCCGACCTAGTCGAACCCTTGCCACACCGTCCTCGTGGATGAGGCGTCCCGACCGGGAAGGGTGAGGCATCCCGACCGGGAAGGGTGCCGTCCCGATCGGGATGAGTGTACCAAATTACGAGCATGCTGTGAGTCCATCCCGACCGGGATGAGGGCGTCCCGATCGGGACGAGTGAGGTAACCCGACCGGGACCAACCATCCCGATCGGGATGGTCCTCTACTCCCCCTTTGTGTTTCTTCTTCGACAATTGACTCCACCCAACCCTTTTATGCCCCCTCCCAACCTCCCTAGCTATCCTAGCCTTATCATATGCCTCATTTATTTCATGGACATGCCCTCACTCCATTTCCTATCCACTTTACACCGACTCTCGCATCAAATCCCACCCCTTACCATTACTACCTCTACCGTGAGTTCTTCTTGAGTGTGAAGCGAGATGGCAACCGAGAAGATAAGCGACGAGCCTCTAATGATCATCGAGACGATGGAGCAAGTGAGTTACTAGCCGCTCGGTTTGGGTAACTATCCTTACTTTTCCGTCTTTTTATCGCTTGTTTTTCATTGTTTGCCCCCTTCCCTTGAGTCATGGGGTCTTAGTGACCTTCGAGGTCATAGTATGATTGCTCCCGACTCCCGACGACGTGATTGCGTCGAGAGTCAATCGAAAAGTCCAATTTACAAGATTTTCACTTTCATTTTGAGGATTTAGTCGGATTTAGGCGGAATCCGGGCTAGGTGACTTGATTACACCTAGCCCTCCCCTACCATTTCCTTTTATTTCCTTCTTTTTATTTTCTTCCCCCTTCCATATCTTTTCTTGTCTCGGCCCATGGTGACTTGACTACACCCCGGCCGGACACCTTCTACCTTTTCTTCACCTTATTTTTGATTTTTAGCTTTATTTTCGTAGTTTCTTTTCTTTTTCTTTTGTCTCTCCGCACACTACGATTGAGCATATGAGGACATTGCTCGGTTTAAGTGTGGGGGAGTGATATTCTAGCATAGTTAATTTTATTTTCTTAGTTTTTTCGAAAAAATCTTTAAAAACCATAAAAATTTGAAAAATTTCACAAAAATCAAAAAGATTTTCCTTTTTGTGTGTTTTCCTTTTATGTTTTTGTATCGTGTTTTTGTCGTATTGTGCGTGTTTGCCTCCCTCTTTCCTTATAGGTTGCTTAAATCACCAATAGCTTTGGAGAGCTTTCAAGACTTCCGGTAACATCTTTATCCCTTTTTCTTCTTTATCTCTTGCGGAGTTTGGAGGAGATTGTGATGTTGTGTGCTCGAGTGGAGCTTTGTAAAGTTGTGGTTGATTTGGTGGCTTGTTTGAATGATCGGGATGGTGTTTGTGTTGTTTATGTGTTCGTTTTGTTTTGTTTTTGTTTTGTTGCTTTTGGTTCTTTTTCTTTCGTTCGTTTTCGTCGTGTCTTTGTTTTGTGTTGTGTTGTGTCTCTTGTGCGTAAACCGTTTTCGAAAACCCGGTTTAGAGGCTAGTGTGTGAGTGTCTATTTTCCCTTCCTAGTTGTATAAATCGAGTTTTGGACTTTAATCTAATAGAATGACCCTAAATCAATGATTTCGTTGGTCCTTTACCTTGAGTCCACCTAGCTTACTAGGGATTTACTACGGGATTTGCATTTTGACCATTATGACACCCCACGGTGTGAAAAGGCCTTGGTTACCGAGTCTCGTCCCTTAGGTGACCGTGAAAAGGGTGAATCTTTGTTGTTAGTCACATTGTGGGCACTCTATGTGTTTGTTGATATGCTTGTATGAGTTGTAGTGGCCATGCTTCCCATACTTGTGCTCATCTTCTCATTGTTTGTCTATGATGTGGAAATGTTGAGAATAGTTTAGTCGCGAGAGTGCGGACTAGGGTCTAAGTTGCGAGAGCCCGGACCCACCTTGACATCGGTTTAAGTTGCGAGAGCCCGGACCGACTCTAGCAACTAGGAGACACCCATTACCCTTGATCATCCCAATTACCCTTCTACTCTTATGAACCCGACCTACCCCACTTCTTTCCTTATTCGAGTTCATCCTCTTAGTTAGTCATTATTCCATTAGTTTCATTGTTTAGTTTGTTTCTAGTTAATTCTCTTAATCTTAATTTAGCCTAGTTCATCATTAGTCTAGTTCTCACTTCTCCTCCACCATAGTTTTCCATTTATCGTTTCTTTGTGTTTGTTTGATAGCATAGTCTTGTTGTAGGCAAACCTTGCCACACCGTCCTCGTGGATACGATCCCGACTTACCCTAGCTACCCACTAGGTGTAATCGGTAGTTTATTGTTGGTTAGGATACACGACGAATCCCTACCATCAGCTTCCTACTAAGCTTTGCATTAATATAGCCTCCAACAACTTCATGCCATTTCTGATATTTTCTAAGCATCATCCATACACGTTCTTCTTGAAATTTTCCACCGTGAGCCTCATTATAAAGTGCACGAGCTTCTTGAATGATATCTTCTTCCTTGTACCCACTTCTGCCCTTCCTCCGAACAGCTTCTTCGTAACATACATCCAACCCATTTCATAACAGCGGCTGATAATCATCGAAATCGACAGCCCAACATGCTTGCAGTACGATTCATGATCTTGTCAGGGTTAGCTTCACGTGCTTTTTCAAACAACTCTCCGACTTTCACCCATAATGCATCTTTCTTTTGATTAGTTCCAATGATGTTATCAGTTGAGTGCCTCATAAATGAAGATATAAGAGCTTCATCCTCCTAAATAGACCATATAGTTTTCTTCCTTATTGAACCAGACGGTTCACTAACCCTCGCAGATACCTCAACCTCATCGCTTTCTTCAACTATGTTGTCCCTATCACACTCTGAAGTTTGGGATAAGTTGCAGTTGAACGAATTATTTGACGGGATTTGCGAACTGTAACGAGGATTGTTATCAGAATAATTATCGTAGTTATTGACAAACTGTTGGGATTGATGAAAATTGTGCGGGTATTGAGAATTATATTGTGGGTTTTGATAATTATTTTGGTCATAACCTGCGTAATTAGGCTGGGTCTGATAATTATTTGGGTTATATTGTGAGTTTTGATAACTGCCGGAGTTACCGATATTTGTTTGAGGACCCATAAAACTGTCGTCTCTAATTTTTCGAAGAACTTCTAACAATTGTTGATCGAGATTATTACCACTACTACTACTATTATTATTCGGATTATTATAATTATTATAGTTATCCATAACTAATATTATAAATAAATAAATTTAATTTTAATTTGTATTAAATGTGATTAACAAAATAAAATAGAGAGATGAAGAAGTAGGATGACAATATCACTCAATATTATACTCTATTTATAGAGGAAAAAATTTCCAATCTAGATATTTATTTATTTTTTCAAAATAAAAAAATTAAAATAAAGTTTTTCATCAAAAACATAAAACATATACAAAAAGACAAAGAAATTAAAGAGGATGAACATTGGCATGCCACATGTCACTACTTCATTGGTTAATAAAATTAATAAAATATATAAAAAAATAGTAATCAAGTCTCAAGCTAAAACTTGATGAGTGAAGTGCTCATCACAATTTCGCCGATGGCTCATCATTGTTGGAGGAGATGCCGAGTACTTCAACATTCATATGATGATGTAGAGCATCATTGTTGGACATGCTCTAATGTTTTTTCTAAAAAGGATTCTTTTATGAAATTAGGGTGGGTTTGGGAAAAATAGGATTATACACGTGGTTGTACAGTATCATTGTACAATCAAGGTAAAAGTTTTTGAGCTTAAACATTTATGTGACTTAACTCGACAACTGTATATTAAAACTCAAAAAGTTTATAGCAAAGCTCAGAATCTTGGTGATAAAGCTCAAAATCTTAAAACCAGTTGTACATAAAGCTATGTACAACTGGTTGTACAATCCTCTCATTGTGCGTTTGGTTCAGGTTTAGAAATGAAACAATTAGAGGATTATACAACTGGTTGTATATAGTTCTATGTACAACTGGTTTTAAGATTTTGAGCTTTATCACAAAGATTTCGAGTTTTGCTGTAAATTTTCTGAGCTTTAGTGTAAAGTTGTCGATTTAAATCACATAAATGTTTAAGCTCAAAACCTTACAACTCAGCTAAGAAACTGTTATAATCTCAATAAATATACACAAAAGCTTAAAAACTTTGTCTTGCTTATACAATGTTATATATTGTACAATCAGGTGTATAATCCTATTTTCCGAAATGAAATGGGAAACAATTTTTATCATTGCTTTTGTTCTGGTTTGTTCGAGTCTTTTTTCTATTTCATTTCCTTTCCCTCAAACTCTTTTAAATCACATAAATGTTTAAGCTCAAAACCTTACAACTCAGCTAAGAAACTTTTATAATCTCAATAAATATACACAAAAGCTCAAAAACTTTGTCTTGCTTATACAATGTTATATATTGTACAATCAGGTGTATAATCCTATTTTCCGAAATGAAATGGGAAACAATTTTTATCATTGCTTTTGTTCTGGTTTGTTCGAGTCTTTTTTCTATTTCATTTCCTTTCCCTCAAACTCTTCTAACTTCATTACCTCCCCCCTCGTTACCTCACATCTTAGGGTTTGAATTTTGATTACCCATTACCTCTTCCTCACCATCATTTTCCAAACCTGTTAAATTTTGACTCAAATTTATTTTTTGACTCATACTTTTTTGACCCGTGACCCATTTGACCCAAATTTGAAATGACTCATTAATTTAGATTTTAGATTCGCCTCGTTAATTTATTAGATTTAAAATAACAATTAAAAAGTTATTAGCTTTGAAATGGTAAATTATAAAAATAATTAAAAATGCAATTCATATTACTTTTATATCATTTAATAATAGAATATTTTTAAAATTTTATAGTTTTTTTTAATTTTTAAATTTTAAACACGGTTTTGATTACTCAATATGAAAAAAAAATCAATTTTTTAATTGTTACGGAGTAAAAAGGAAGGTATCATAAATTATTTCGACCCTAACACAAATAGTGACCCGTGTTTGACTCAACTCGCATTCATATCCAACTTGTATTAAGCACAACTAAAAAATCACTTCAAAGAAGTGCATCAATGGGTTTTGAACCCAAAAACCTTCAAACCAAATTCCAACCCCTTAACCACTGCACCACTCCAGTCTATCTATCTATATATATATATATATATATATATCAACTAGCATAGGCCCCGTGCATAAATGCGCGGTGTACAAAAATTTTACTTTGTAGCATACTAATTAAAGATTTTAAATTGATGTATATTAATGTTTACCTTCCTCAATTTTGAGAAAATAATTTCAAATTGATAAGCAATCAAGGTAATGAGTAAAATTAATAAATGTATATTTAGATGAAAATATTATATCTACAAAGTATATTTTTATTTATGTTATTCTCATATTTCGAAACCCTTAATTCCCATATATATATATATATATATATATATATATATATATATATATATATATATATATATATATATATAGTTTTGTTTTCTATTGAAGCAGACACGGCGTTGAAGTAACATACGTTTTGAGTTACAGTAACACCTAATTTTAATTAGAGTAACACAAAAATGTAACACAAAAAGGTCTAAGCATTATATGAATTTTACGCACGAACAAATATATGAAGTTATTGTAATGCACATACTGTGTTACTTTAATATACACAATCTGTTATTTTAATGGTTAACCCCTGTTATTTTAATGCATATAATATTAACTGAATCTCGTGTTACTTTAACACACTTCATCTATTACTTTAGTTCTTTTCATCTGTTACTGTAATGCATTGGAGTGACAAAAAGGATTTCGAATACCGCCATATAAAAAAAAAAAAAAAAAAAAAAGATATTGCTTTCTATAATTATGGGACGTGATTGACTTCAAAATAGGAAACAATATCAAAGAATATCGCCCTCATTCAAAGAAACATATTGCGTCATACTCTCATTTCTGATCATTATATGATTTTTTTGCACTAACTTATACCTGGTGTTATTTTAATGAACATTATTTGTTACTTTAATTCACACTATCTGTTACTTTAATGTCTGACCTCTGTTACTTTATATCTGGTGTATAACCATCCTCTGTTAATTGAATCCAGTGTTACTTCCATGCACTTCATCTGTTACTTTAATTCTTGTCATCTGTTACTTTAATCAATATTTCAAGTTCTGATTGTTTCTTTTTCGCCACGTTTATTGACACTATTGTTATTTTTCAGTAGACGCAATGCAAAAGCACATGAATGGTGTAGGGATGTGGGTAGGGCTGTGATCGACCCGAGCTATACCGAATAATGTCATTATTTGGTTTGGTTTGAAAAATTTTCGAGCCGACGTTTGATTTGGTTTGATACCGTCGAATAATGAAAATCATTATTTTATTTGGTATTTGATTTTTCGAATCAAATAATCGAATAATATTTGATTTGATCCGACAAAATAAAAAAATAGAAGCATAAAATGAATCGACTTTAAGTATAGTACTATTCTTACTATGGTGACAACAACCAACTAATTCAACAAGCAATCTCAAAAACATAAAACATTTTGGAAAATAAAATAAATCTACATATAAACCTTACCGACATTACAGTAACTTAGTTTAGAGTCATGGCCTAACTCCTCAGGTAAGCTAAACAGCAATAAAGTCTCTACTTTAGCAGGGACGTCTTAATACAAATGGAGGCCCTGTGCTCTATAAGAATTTGAGGCCTAAAATTTACAAAATACGGCAAAAATTTATAGGAATATACAAGATTGTTAATATCAAATTACAGAAGAAAATTTTGATAATATCACCAATTTATTCAACATCCTTCGAGCTTTCAAATGAATCATAGTATTTCTAAGGCTTCGACTCAATTCATCAAATAAAACTTGCAAAATCAACACTAAAACTTACTGACTAAAAAAACAAAAAAATTGAAGGTTAATAAGTTTATATTTTCTGAAAATTGAAGACCAAAATACAAACTTTTGAATCAAGAAACAAATTAATAAGTTGAAGTTCTACAAATCAGTGAAGATTAAAAACAAGAAAACAAGAAACAAGATTAAAAATAAGATTAAAACAAGAATTTAAAAACAAGAAATGAAGATTAAAGCAAGAAACAAGAAATCGATTAAAAAAAATAAAAAAACAACGCCAACTATGAAAATAAAATGAAGAAAACCCCATAAAAATTCTAGAGGATTGAGGCTAGCATGAGAGATATATAATCAGAATTTTTAGAAGTAGTTGAAGACAGATCTTTAATAAAATAGGTTTGGGAATCCAAACACAACTTGGGGAAGGAGGAATTTGCAATTACAATATTTCTATGGTTAATAACGCACGCTCACCTCTGACAGTGAGAAGAGAAAAAGTTTTTTTTCCCTGGAAATTACAGAATAAACTTGGGCCCAAATTTTTGGAGGCCCAGTTCACTCGCTCCGCCTGAACTGGGCCTAAGCCGCCCCTGTACTTTAGTATCTATTGCAATATAAATTCATCCACAAATAATAAAATTTCCAATCAAATCTAGTTTCAAGTTCTTCTTTGCTTCTTAGTGCTCGAAGACGGTTGCTTTTGAAAAATTTTTGATGTCTTTTAGTACAAATTTTCTAAATGAACCATGAATTTAGATGGACCGAAAAAATGGTATAAGTAATGGATTGAAACGAATCGAGCCGAATATTATTCTTGATTTGGTTCGAATACCAAATTATGATTTGGCCCTATATTTGATCTCCCGAATCGAATACGAACCGAGCTTTTTTCGAGCGGAGCTTCACGAATCAGATCGAATAGTTCGGCTCACTCACAGCCCTAGATGTGGGTGAGAGTTTCCTCCATACATAGGACAGATCTTTAAGGACGTGGATGAGTAAGTAAACTTCTATAAAATCTACGCATTGGCTTGTGATTCGATGTGAGGAGGTACACAACGAAAAGATGGCGCGGTGGTTAGTTTAAATCAAAGCTTCCGACGATGACGATGATGAAGAAGAAGAGGACGAGGAGGATGAAGAAGCAGAATTCTAAGTAGGATAGTATATTGTTAGAGTAACATACATTATTCGTTAGAGTAACATACTTAATGAGTTACAGTAACACAGATTATGGGTAACAGGTGTGAAACATTGAAATTGTAATGAAGTAGATTCATTTTGGAACTCTTGTACCAATTTATTGATGTAAAATCAGTTAGAATAACCCACATTATGCGTTAAAATAACACACATTATGCGTTAGAGTAACATACATAATGAGTTACAGTAACACAATTTATGAGTATAATCTGATTACCAATATCAAGTTCTTAGAGTAACAAGTGTGAAAAATTGGAATTATAATGGAATTTTATAATTTTTGTTTTGGAGTATCCTTAATAGAAACATACGTTTTGCAACGAACTGTTTTTGTAAGACACTATTATGTAACGTACATAACAAATTTTATGAGTTAAAGTAACACAATTCATGAATTAGAGTAACATATTGTATGAGTTAGAGTAACATGGCAGTAGCGAACTGATGATATTTTTGGTGAAAATGAAGATGAAACGACGCACTTGTTGTGTGATAGAAAGATTCAGTAAAAAATTGATGGAAGAGAGAAGATTTGCATTAAGATAATTAAGGAGGAGAGAGAAAAAAATAAAATATTTAACAAGATTTAGTTAGTTATTTCCTTAATTGACAAAATAATCTTCACCATTAATCTATCACTTATTTAAGGGTTGAGATGAGGACTCACGGACTCAATTATGATAAGTGGACTCACTTGATCCTTCCTATATATATTACTTTTTTTTATGAAATAGAAATTAGACTATTTCCACATTTTTATAAAAATTAATGTTTAGAGATTTAACTCGAAAAACAAAAACGTTATTTAGAAAAAAGAACAAAATATATTTTTCTAGTGTGAAGCTAAGAATGACTATACTATAAATTTACCATTTTGATGATTTTGTCATCATCCATGAAATGTAATCGGTTACCAATTTATTTTAAAGTATTCTTAGTTTAACTTTCATCTTTAGAAATAATGCATTTTGGAGAGAAAAATTTGGAAAGTTGTTATTCTTTTAGTATATAGGGGATTGAATGCATCCACTGCTGACATGGCAGCATGGATGCATCCCTTTGCTGACATGGCGGCCTAACATGTATACATATAAAATCATCTCATCCCATATTATATATATAGAAAGAAAATGCTAATAATCATCCTACTATTTTCTATATATGTATCATCCCATACGAGTATTTATACGAATAATCTAGTATTTATACGAATAATCTACAAAATTACTTTTTCCTAACGCAACTTTACTCAATCCTAACGTATTTTTCTTAATATTTCCAAATTTACCCTTCTCATAATTCACAGTTCTCCCAACCAAGAACAGCTTTTCTCTCATTTGCATACAACCATTCAAACCACAATTACAAATCGATTATGAGTACTAATTCAATTATTGATGAAGTAATCACCGTTTTTCCTAAATTACTGATTAGGTTACGGTAATTACTTTTTCTAATTACTCTTTAATTGAAATTGAGGATTAAATAGAGTTTTGTTACTTTTTCCTTCTAATTATTGTTTAATTGAAATTGGAGGAGTAAATTAGGGGATCGATCATTAGCCATAATTCAATTAATGATAAACTAATTACCGTTTTCCCTAAATCAATTGTATGATTACATTAATTATTCTGTCTAATCAAAATTATACATTGAAATTGAAGGATTAAATTATTAAATTAGGGTTTAGTTACATTTTTTTTTTCTAATTATTGTTTAATTGTAATTGGTGAAGTAAATTAGGGTTTAGGGAACGAATTAGAGGGTGGTGGTGGTGGTGGCGATGACCGACGGGTTGGGTGGTCGGATTCGATTAGGTCAAATTTGAGATTTTTTTAAAGAGAAAATGAAAATCACTTTTGAGAGCGTTCGGAAATGACGGGGGCAAATAGGTAAAATGTCGTTAAGATTGAGTAAACACTCGCTAGGAAAAAACACCACCCATAATCTATCTATCTATATATACTAGTTTTGACCCGTGCAATAATTGCACGGATGTCGTTAAAAAGGTAGATAAAGCGTTGGAGAAAAAAAAATTGTCAAACACAATCTGTTGTAAATTAAATTTACGTAAATAATGCAGACAAATCACTATACCTTAGACCGAACTAACGGTATGTTGAGGTGACATTGAAGCAACTTAAATGCAATCAACAACGATGTAATGGTAAATTTTAGTAGAACAACACAAAATTCATTACAAATAATGGACTTCTTAATAGACAACATTAGTAGAAGTGTTAACAATGTGCTTCTCCCTATCGTAAGTAAGAATCTTCAACCCGCGTTTGCTGGTGACCTTTGATATTGCAACATATAGCTTGACCATGGATAAGAAAAGACTTGGGAGGTAAAGACCAACATGAGACAGCGACTACCATTGATCTTGAATTAGTTACAATTAATTGTATATATAAAATTTAATGGAATGTGGGGGAGTATGGAGCAGTGTATCTGCCATGCAAAGTCTGGGGAGAGAGACGGTCTCTCCATGTGTTATTGAGAGAATACATTTCGGTACCACATTATATGTTGTTCGTACGTATTTTATAAATTAGATGTACCTCCAAATGATAATTTGATTTTGTACTTGTTTTTATAGCAATCGTACCCTTTTAGATTTATATACTCTTTTATATTAAATACTTAAACGACCTATTTTTATTAATGTTAGTACCACTTTTTACCTTCATTTGTAATTAATCTTTCAATAAATTTAGTGAAAGACCGTCTCTCAGTAGACCTCTCATCTGCCAAGGTGGTGGACTGCGTACAACTGTACGAATATGGGCTACATAGATTACGAATATGGGCTACATAGATTATCTTCTTTGTCTTGCATTAGCGACATCCTTATTCCTACTATCCTACTTACCTTAAGTGCATGTATTTGACCCGTTTTAATCTTAAGTTGATACACTATCTTGCGAAAACGGAGTTGGTGAGATGATTTTCTAAGCATGACCGACTATGAAGAACACGATTTTTAGCAATCATAATTAAACAATTGTGTGCAATGTGGTCCGTTACAAATCTTTTGACTCTATTTCAAAAATTTAAATAAAAGTAGTTCATTATTCATGACATTTATTTTTAATCTTAACATAAACAAATACTCCAAATATAACTTAAGTAGTTGTCAAATAAATAATTATAAAAATAGAAAAATGTACATAGTAATAGAAAAATAATGAGTAATCAATAAACAACTATTAAAAGTATTCAAAAAATAAACAACTATTAAAAGAGCGTTAAATGAATGGTATGTGACCTTTAGCCCGACCTGAAAGATTTCTAAAAACTCATCTCATATAAATGAGCATTTCGTAAACTCAACCGTCCAAAGCCAAAATTCGGTTAAATTTAGTCGTACAAAACACAAACTAACTCCATGAAATAGACAAAATTTGAAAGTTTGTTCACCAAAGAGTGGAAACGTGTTGGAAAGCTAAAAAAAGAGTTAACAAAGCATTCTCAAATACAATAAATTTACAAACTCCACAATTCTCAAATTATCAAATTCACATCCTCAATCCCCAATTTTTTTTATTTTTTTTTTGAATTTTTTTTCTTAAAATAATGGGGGCAATGATTCACCCCATCGGCCATCACCCCCTATAAATCTAGTCAATATCCTCTTTCTGCGCAATTTGCGTATATGTCGGAGATTGTATGGAAGGACACACAAATGAGACACAGAAGTGGGAAAAAGGATCCTCACTTCTATAAATCCGCTCCTGGTTTCAAGATAAGATTACCTAATTCCGCTTTCAAAAATTCATGAGAAGGTTGGTCAAAAAAGAAAGGATTGCGATTCGTTGAGTTTGGAAAAAAAATTATAGGGAGTAGAAAGTTGCACGCTAATGGAGGCCAACTTGATCTTCAAGGTAAATTCAACATACCACGGCCTTCGACATTGACTTTAGTCGCTGCAACTAGGGGTGAGCAAAACCGGATATCCGATCCGGTTTTGTAAACCGTATCGGATATCCGGTTTTAAAAATCAAAAAATTCCCGATCCGTATCCGATCCGGTTTTTTCCGGATATCCGGTTTTTTCGGATATCCGGTATCCGGTTATATATATATATATATATATATATATATATATATATATATATATATATATATATATATATATATATTTTCTATTTTTCTATTTTTAAAACAATTTTTTCATTTTTAATTAAGAGTAATTAATTGATTTTTAAGTAACATTACGTTTTATATAAATTGATATAATAAAATACATAAAAAAACCTCAAAAAAAGGGTATATATGTCTTACGGTACAATTATTCTAACAAAATATTACGTTTCAATACATAATATCATAAATTAACTAATAGTTTTGTTTTTTACCTTTGAAAATAATTGGTGAGTTTTGAATTCTTTATTGTATAATTCATATTAGGATTATATTTTTCATATTTTTTTATTGTTTTAAAAAAACCGGATCGGAAACTGGATATCCGGTTTCTATTTTTCCCGATACGTATCCGCTACGGTTTTAAGGAAAACCGTATCGTATATCCGGTTATTCGTATCGGATATCCGAAAATTCGTATAATTGAAAGCGTATACCGTATCGTATACGTATAATAAAACCGTATCGTATACTTTTGCTCACCCCTAGCTGCAACTTCCTCCTTTTCAATTGTTTCATCTGTCGTAACTTCTTATTCATCTGCAATTAAACACGACATATTACATTTGGATAAATTTATTAAGAACTAATTCAAATGAGACGGATATTTTGCCAAAAGTGTCGGTTTCTTCTCTTCTAAATCGATGCTATATACCAAGTATAGGTGAAAATAAATTCATGTGGTATTTGATTTGTGTATGAATAAAATATGAGAAATCAATTTAATAAATATAAATGCGATAATTTTACAATATATCGAATATATAATGATTAAATGATATTTTTTTTACTTTATTGTCGACTTTATTGGAAAGTAAGTTATTCTCAAGTAACGTAATCCACTTTTATTTTAACTAATTAATCTAAGTTTTTACAAATCGTCATCTACGTGTTTCAATATCATGATATGTTTACGATTTCAAAATAAACTAAATTTAGTAGGACGTATACATTAAAATATGGATTGATCTATAAGTCTATTTTTTTATTAAGAAGAATCAAACATTAGGCCGGATTATGTATTAAAAAGGCCTAATATGTGGCACTCGATTGGGCTGAGATTTTCCATTATTCTCGAACTTTAACCTTAGAAGGCTCTGAAGCATATACCCAATCTCATCTCTTTCATCCTCAAACCCTAACCCTAACTCTCACTCTCCGTCTCACCCTTACCCTTCCATCTCTCTTCCATCATTACAATCACAATCACAGTAATGTTATGTTTCTCTCTTCTCCTTCTCATAGCATGCTCAGCCCTCCGACCCCCATCATCAAATTCCGTCCCGATCCCGACGATACACTAAGTGGGTTGCCCATGCAGGCTGCCCGATTTTCAGGGAGAACACCGACCCAAATTTGAATAGATTAATAAAGGCCGGAGTTGACCTGACTATCCGAGCATTTGAGCGATACAAAAATGGAGTGCGCGGCAAAGGGAAGAGAAACACGATGCGAGGGTATACCATTGATACGCTGTCCTTGTTGCAAAGCAGTTGCTTACGGCTCTCCATTTCATCAGGTCTACTCTTCTCTTAACCTCCCTCTAATTATTTCTTAATTACTGATTAGATTGTGTAACTTGTAGCATAATACTTGCTGATTTTTTTGTGGGTATTTGATGAAATCCATGGTTTTTTACTCTTGTAATTTGGATTTATGGGTGATGATAATTTTGTTGGGTTTTTGTGGGTATTTGAGGATTCCATTCTTTGTTCATCAAACTCCAGTGGTTTGGATTTTAGTGAACTTATTTCTGATTAATTGATGATGATAATTGATTGATGGGTTCATGAGTAATGATAATTTTGTTGTTGGGTTTGTGGGTATTTGATGAATTCCATGGTTTGACAATGTTATTCTTGTAATTTGGATTTGAGTGAACTTATTTGTGATGAATTGATGAAGAAGATGATGATTGATTGATGGGTTCATGGGTAATTATAATTTTGTTGATGAGTTTCCGGGTATTTGATGAATTTCATTGTCTGTTTATCATACTATGGCAGGTGGACGAAAGCATGTGATTGTGCTGCTCAAAGGCTGGACTGGATTCCGGATAATATGAACAATTTGCATAGTTGTAATTGTGGGTTGAGTTGTCTGCAGAACAAGTCTCCTATTCTCGTTGATCACCCTAACGCTCTCTTGTTTGAGACTACTACCCGTTCTTTACAGGTACTCTTTCATTTGTTTCCATTTCCATGTTTTTCATACCTTAATTTCTTAAGAAGTTGATTTGATTGATGAAATTGAACTTGTTTTGTTGGTAGTGATTTTGAAAGTGACCTCGATGTTCCAACGAACCACCGGTAGTCAACTCGACGTTTTTTGTTACTCTTTAATGCCGAATAATTGATTCACGATGTAGCGAGGAAGCACCACTTTGCCCCTTCTTCCCTCCCAAAACACGGTATAGACATCAACTCATTAATTTTTTTGTGTTTAATTGAACATTTCCGTCATTGAATACATGATAAATATATCGTCTTTGAAATGATGTTGATTTTAGTATGATTCATTAATTAATTGAGTTGATCTACTCTCTTAAAGTGAATCTAATTTACAAATTGAAAACGATCTAATTTCAGTGGTTGCATGTTTCATTGTTGATAAATATTGAAAATGATGTTGATTTTGTCATTTTAATTAATTAAAAATCAACTTTGTGGTTCAGTACATCTAAATTTTTTTTTTACACTTTCTGTGAATGCATCGTTATTATAACTTATCTTTTAATGTTTTTTTGGTGGAATATCTTGGTAATGTTGTTTCCTCATCTTTTGTGTATTATTCAAACTCTGTCATTTTTTTTTGATGAACGAGGGAACCCGCAGCCGCTACCTTTCTGGTGCGCACTGGGTAAACCCTCGGGAGTACGCATAGCCTGCAAACTACGCACACCAAGGTAAACTGCCCGTGTGCGACAAACTCGAAGTCTAGAGACATAGTCTCAAGCCATACAACTCCCACAAGTTCGCGCTTGCAGGGGCTTGAACCTGAGACCATTGGGCCGATGACCACAAGTTTTAACCACTAGGCAACACCTTTATGGGCAAACTCTGTCATTAGCTGAGTTAGACTTCATCACTATTTACCTTGGTACAATAGTGTCTAGACGTACGGAGTAGTAGTTATTGCATCTAAATAAGATACTCCACTAATTTGGACAAAAAATAAAATAAAATTTATTTTCTAATTTTTAGTTTGTATTTTGATTGGATGATTAACACTTCTATTTATTTTTGGACTATTTCTTTATTATAAGAATTTGTTTATTGCGATTAGAAAGTATTTAGTTGCTGTTTTGACGACTTTGATTAATAATTGTCATTTTATAAGCTTGTAATTGACAATAATATTTAGTATAAATTAATATTGTATACATTCAACTAATTTTAAGTGTCTCATAATTTATACCTTCAACTAATTTCCATCAAAAAAATCAACGGAATTAGATGGATTAACCTATTTACCCTTGCTTAGCAAACACAATCAGATAAATATCATAAAACTTATTCACTTCAGTTTAAAAAAAAAAGCGAAACCCGGATTTTCCTCAAAATTCAAACCCTAAATCAATTGAAGTCCTTTCCCTCCAAATCTTCTTAATCCTAAGTTGTTTTCTGCATTACAGTAGCATTGTTAATCGAGTTTGCTCTTCAATTACATACCAAGTACGATTCGGCTTTAATTTATGATTAATTTTTGGTCTATTCGCGCTATTGAACAGTATTAGTGTGTACTAATTTCTGAATTATTTCTTGTTTGTTTGATGCATAATCAGTCTTTGTAGTAATCAAGCATATCATTGTTTTATTTGATGCATCCCAAGTCTTTGTCATTAATCTTGCTGCACTTTTCTTTCTTGGCATTAAAGGTTTTCTAATTGTTCTGTATGATTCCTTTGCTTGTTTTTAATTTTTATTAGGATGAAGATGAAGATATGTGGAAATGAGGGATGAAGATGAAGAAATGACTAAGTAACCTTTGATAAAGGTTAATAAAACTAACAAAGGGTATTATTGGAACAAAAAAAAAGGAAAATTCCACCGTGAACATAAAAGAACACAATTTTCGTTAGTTTCCTAAAATTTAATAGAAGTAAAATTCTTATAACGCAAATTCAATCATATGCAGTGTACATATTTAGTTTTAAAATACAGTAACAAATTGAAAAACTGCTTAGAAACCCCAAAAAATATTAGTTAACATACTGTGGCTTGTCTTTCTTCTTTTCACCGCATTTTTTTGTGTATGGTGTTTCATTGTTTCCTGCAACTTCAGTGCCAGTCTTCAATTTCAAAAAAAAAAGTACTTGTGCTGAATTTTATCTCACGTTAGTATACAAATTAGATGAAAAATGAAAAGTAGAATCTAATATCACATTAGACTTACCTTTATTTTGCTGTTAGAGAGAGAGACTTGTGTATCCCCTGCATGTTTTAATCATTTGTTTACAAATACATGAATGGTAGTTAGAAACATTGCTTGACTAAAGTTTGTGTAGAGTCAGAGTCAGAAACCTTTCTTCGGAATCG
This sequence comes from Agrostemma githago, assembly GCA_958450325.1. NCBI lineage: Eukaryota > Viridiplantae > Streptophyta > Magnoliopsida > Caryophyllales > Caryophyllaceae > Agrostemma > Agrostemma githago. The sequence continues at coordinate 37,883,229 of OY288254.1, read as the reverse complement.
GTTTCTGCATATTCTTTCTATTATTGTAATAACATTCATCTACTTTCTGTAATTTCAGGAATGATTTTTGGGAGAATGAAGGACATGATTTCCGATCGAATGGTAGAGCATACAAATTCTCAATTTCGGGAGAATCGCTATGAACTGATACGGGGATATGAAAGTTATGCATTTTAAACAAAAGTGGAGGATAATTGCTAGCTCTCACTTTTGACAATTAATATCAATATTATTAATTAAGCGTTTTTATGGACGATTGAGCAGCCATGCACATTGAATAGTGGTAGTGAGTCCCTAAAACTCCCCCCGCTACTATATATAATAGTAAAAAAAATTGGAAAAAAAACATTTTTTATAAAAAATGATTAAAAAATTGAACAAAACTGAATAGAAACCACCCACTATGGTTTAAAGGGATTTCATGCAAACGTTATTGATGTGAAAGAGCGTATTGTCATTTTTCGTTTCTCTTCGGCTGAGGATAAGGCTAAAATTGTCGAAGGCTAACCATGGCACTTTGATAAATTCATATGGTGCTTTAATGACCCTATTGTGGAAGGCAAGCTTACGGAGACGCCATTGTTTCACGTTCCGTTGTGGGCTAGGGTTTATGAGTTGCCTCTGAAGGGGAGAACAAATTATGACAATATACGTAGTAAGTGTCGACAATTGGGGGCCTATATATTGGGGTGGATGAGGCGACTAATGCTTTCATTGATAAGGCGGTCAGGATACGTTTTTTGCATGACGTTAGGTTTCGACTAACGAAGCATGCGGAAAGTAGGATGTCGAAGGGGAATGTAGTCCAATTCCCGGTGAAATATGAGCGGCTGCCCATGTTTTGCTATGGGTGCGGAGTGTTGGGACATGGGGAGAAGGACTGTGAGGAAGGCCCATACGAGGAAGGGGAGTAACTTTACGGAGAAGAGCTCCGTGCTTCACCATGGAGATCGTCAAAACACGCGGACGAGGTGGGGGGAGGAAAGTGACGAAACCTTAATCCGGACTTTGAAGCTGAACAAAAACGAAGGGAGGAGGAAGCTATATATGCTCAGAATTATTGAGCAATTGTAGGCTATCGCAGTTCAGAATAGGGCACGCACTACTACCACTAACAGGCTGGATAGTGGGACGCGTGTGCGGGAAAGGCCATTGGAGAAAGAGGGGGGCGGAGAGGGCGGAAGGAGCAGAGGGGATGAACTTGTTAATGTGTTGGGGGATGAAGGGCAGAAGGGTGAGGAGGCTAGGGGGACGTTCGTGTTGGAGGGAGGGATAGGAGCTCTTAATGATACTGCTCGAGGCTTGATCACAGGGGTCATTGGGGGTCAGGGGGTATCTATTATAGAGGGGCAAGGAATGAATCGAGGCAATGGAGAGAAATGGAAGCGATATGCGAGGGAGGGGAATGATAACATGGGGGGAGTCCGTGGTAATGTGGGGAAGAGGGATAGGGAGACCGAAGTGGAGAGGGGGCCAGAGGGAGACAAAAAATTGAAACGAGTGATGGAGTTTGAAATTCATGAGATAGGGGCGGAGAGGGGCGATGCTATTATGGTGCTGGACGTCAACCAGAAAGTAACGGAGGCTGTTGTTGAGCAGCCCCGCGAAGGGCAATGAAGATATTAAGCTGGAACTGTCAGGGGTTGGGTCCCCTGACGGTTAATACCCTCCAGAAACGGTGCTGGAGGGAGGGTCCGGACATTGTTTTCGTTATGGAAACGATGATCAAGGCGGGGAGTTAGAGAAGGTTAGGAATAAATGTGATTTTACCACTGGTATTTGTGTAAGTAGTTCGGGTAGATCGGGAGGTATTGGCTTATGGTGGAGAAATATCGATGCGGAACTGGTTACGTATGATGGTAGGCACATGTGTCTGCTAGTCAATGATGAGGAGAGGGGTGTGCGATGGCAGGCTGTAGGGGTGTACGGATGGGCCGGGGCGAGTGAGTAGTTCAAGACTTGGAATATGTTACGCAATCTTTGTCGTAATCAGTCTTTTCCAAGGGTTGTCTTTGGCGATTTTAATGAAGTGTTAAGCTCACAGGAGAAGGATGGTGGTATACCTCGAGGGGAAAGGGAGATGAATGCGTTCCGGGATGCGTTATGCGAGAGTAATCTCTATGACCTGGGTTTCGAAGGAAACTGGGTCACTCGGCAGAGGGGCCGAGTGGTGGGCCGAATTATTCGGGAGCGACTGGACCGTGCTGTGGTGAATGTGAAGTGGCGGCAGATTTTCGCTGACACGAGAGTGAGACATCTTCCTATCTATTTGTCTGACCACGCCCCGATTGTAGTGGATACGACAGGCTTTACTTTTGATGATGGAAGAAGGAAACGCTTTCGTTTCGAGGCATTGTGGCTGTCTAATTCGGAGTGTCGTAAAGCGTGGGTGGGAGGAGCAGGGGCGAGGAAAGGGTGGGCAAATGTGCGAGCGAAGTGTCAGCCTGGGCAAAGGTAACCATCGGGAATATAAAAAAGCAGATTCGGGCAAGGGAGAACAAGCTTGGTAAGTTGGTATGTGGCAAAAACGTGATCCTTCGGCGGAGATGCTCGATGCTTGCTGCTCTATTGTTCAGGAGCTCGACTTGTTACGTAAACAAGAGGAAACATACTGGTTTGTGAGAGCCCGAAAGAATGAATTACGGGACAGGGATAAGAATACGAAATATTTTCATCACAAGGCCAGTCAAAGGAGGAAGTGAAATGAAATTAAAGGATTAGAGGATGACGAGGGGATGTGGCATACAGGAGGTGAGGCAATTTCATCGGTTGCGGTGTCCTATTTCGGAAAGCTATTTCAATCATAGATGTACAGGGTGTTGCGGAGGTTTTGGGAGCAGTGGAAAGGAAAGTCTCGGATGAGATGAATGTTTCGCTCGGAAGGGCAATCGAGGACGAGGAAGTCAGGAAAGCTGTGTTTGACATAACCCGAACAAGGCCCCGGGACCCGATGGGATGCATGCCCTCTTCTATCAAAAGCACTGGGACTTTGTTGGTCCAGACATTTGCGCCTTTGTTCGGAATTGGTGGACCGAGGGGGGTGATTTGGGGGGCGTTAATGCGGCCTCGGTGGTACTTATTCCGAAGACGGTCCAGCCTAGTTTGTGCAACGTGATCTATAAGATTATTACTAAAACACTTGCGAATAGGCTGAAGCCGTTTATGAATGAGATTATTACTGAGGAACATAGTGCTTTTACCTCGGGTCGTCTTATTACGGACAACGCACTTATTGCTTTTGAGGTCTTTCATGCTATGAAGCGAGGTGGGGAAGGGAGGAAGGGGAATGTTGCTCTTAAACTTGATATGAGTAAAGCGTATGATCGGGTGGAGTGGGAATTTATGGGAGAGATGATGCGGGCCCTGGGGTTTACGCAGATGTGGGTGAGGCGGGTGGTGGGATTCATTAACTCGGTCCATCATATGTTTGTGATCAACGGAGAGCTGCGTGGTGGAGTTAGACCGAGTAGAGGGTTGAGACAAGGGGACCCGATCTCTCCGTATCTTTTTCTTATATGTGCTGATGCTTTCTCGAGTATCATCAGGAGAGCTGTTCGTAATGGTGAGATACACGGGATGCGAATTTGCAGAGGCGCACCGGTAATTTCTCATCTCTTTTTTTGCTGGCGATAGTATACTTTTTGCTAGAGGGACAGAAAATAAATTATGCCAAAACTGAGGTCGTTTTTAGTAAAAAAAGTTACGAATAATTTGCGGACGGAGATTGGGTCTATTTTGGGTGTGCGAGAAGTGGAGCGGCACGAGAAATACCTGGGGCTACCCACTATGATTGGACGGTCGAAGAAGATCATCTTTGTCGGAATAAAGGACCGGGTGTGGAAGAAAATTAATGGCTGGAAAGAGAAATTTTTGTCTAAACCGGGGAAGGAGATTCTTATCAAGGCGGTGGCTTAGGCAATTCCGACGTACATGATGAGTATTTTTTGCATACCGGATGATGTTATTGATGATCTACATAAAACGATGGCTCGTTTCTGGTGGGGCTCGTCCGAGGGGAATAGGAAGCTACATTGGATGTCGTGGGAGAGGCTATGTCGAGCTAAGGGCCGCGGGGGGCTGGGTTTCCGCGATTTAAAGATTTTTAACCAAGCTCTCCTTGCTAAACAGTTTTGGCGGCTATACTCCCAACTCACGACTTTGGTTGCGCGAGTTCTGAAGGCGATATACTATAAGAAGTCGTCGGTTCTGGAGGCTAGGAGGGGTTTTGACCCGAGTTTCTGCTGGCGGAGCTTGTGGGGAGCAAAGCCCACTCTTCTGGATGGGCTCAAGTGGAGGGTGGGAAATGGGCAGAATATTGGGGTTTGGGATGAAGCTTGGCTCCCAGGAGAGAGTGCGAGCCATGTCCCGGTACCGAATTTGGAAGCTGACGCAGATATGAAGGTGTCGAACTTTATTAACCCGGACACGAGGGATTGGGATATACAAAAGCTTCGTGATGTGTTAGTTGAAGATGCTGTTAATGCTGTCCTGGAGTTACCTCTCAGTTGTTTTGACCGATCGGACACCCGATTTTGGTGGCCGACGAAGGACGGAGTTTTTACGGTAAAATCAGCTTATAGGCTCGGGTCGAATGGTTTTAGGGGTGATCAGGAGGCGAATCATTTAAGCATGTTGTGGACGTTAATTTGGAGGCTTCGAGTTCCACCGAAACTTAATCATTTCTTATGGAGGGTGTGCTCAGGCTAGTTGGCTGTAAGACAAAGACTCCATTATCGACATTGTGTGGAGACGCCCCTTTGCGGATTGTATTCTAAGGAAGATGAATGTATCGTTCATGCTTTTCTGCGATTTGACGCTACTAGATGGATTTGGAGTGGTTCGGGGTTTGAACATATTCTCGCGGAGGTCGGAGGAGGTGACCATTTTTCTAGCTTACTCCAGCAGGTGGTGGAGAGTTTATCCGGGGGGGAGATGCAGCGCTTTTTTACTTTATTATGGGCGATATGGACAATCCGAAACTCCATGATCTTCGAGGAGGAACCGAAACCCCCGGGAGTTATTCTCCATGGACTACAATCCTATGTCCAAGATTATGCTTGCTATCGGGAGGAGGTCGGGGGTGGAGCGGCGCGCAATTGTGGTGTTGGAAGGAATAGGTGGACGAAGCCGACTCGAGGATGGGTTAAGATAAATGTGAACGCGGCAATTCCTAATGAGAGGGAGATTGGACTGGGTTTTGTGATTCGGAACGAGGCGGGGGAGCTGGTGATGGTGGGGTGTAAGCGTGTGGGTGCTTGATGGCAAGCTGCTTGCTATGGTCTCATGAAAGGTTATGAGGGTGGACACCAACAGGTTATTCTTGAGAGTGACTCGCATAACGTAATCCAGAATGTGGTGCAAAGACGAAGGTGGAGGAGCCCAATTGGAAATTGTCTCGATGATATTATAGTTCTTTTAGCCCGTTTTAATTCTACTACTTGCGCGGTGGGAATACGGTCGCCCATTGGATGGCTCGTTTCTGTGCTAACATGGGCGAGGAGGTTGTATTGGACTCTAACTTCCCGATAACTGCGATTGAGTTATCAGGAGTTGATTTGGTTTAATATTAATGCCCGCGTTTTACCGTAAAAAAAACTGCATGTTAGATGCCAGCAAGGCGCCACATAAGAAGCATATGTGGCTGCTGATGTGGTTCATTGTGGTGCAAGTATTTTCTTTGGCTTTAATATATAAAAGATATATATCAATTAAATGCATCCACTGCTGACATGGGATCGTGGATGCATCCCATTCGCTAACATGGCGGACTAACATGCATATATATATATATATAAAATCATCTCATCCCATATTATATATATAGAAAGAAAATGCTAATAATCATCCTACTATTATCTATATATGTATCATCCCATACGAGTATTTATACGAATAATAAGTATTTATATTATACGAGTACTCAAACGTGTATAATTATATAATTATATTATTATTATTATTATATAGAAAGAAAATGCTAATAATCATCCTACTATTATCTATATATGTATCATCCCATACGAGTATTTATACGAATAATCTGTATTTATATTATACGAGTACTCATACGTGTATAATTATATTATTATTATTATTATTATTATTATTTTTTGCAAGAAGGTTGTCTCTTATTCATCCAAAAGGGTAAAATATGAGACCGATCTTACAAAGCTACATCCACTATACTTCACAACCAACTACTTTAAATACTCATTGTGATACCTCTACTCCTTAACCTCATCATGACTTCAAACTTAATCTGATTTACTATGCTACTAGAAGACCTATGAGCATCACTGAAAATTCTAGCATTCCTCTCAATCCATAAATGGTAGACAGTAGCAGCAATTGCAGTAGAAAATTCTAGCATTTTTCCGATGTTTCATCTTCTTCCTATTTGTACCCAATCGTAGCTCAATCAGTAGCTTGCAGCTTCTTCCTCTTATTTGTAACCAGCTTGTCACCTCATTCCACACCTCCTTAGCATAGCAACATTCAAAAAATAAGTGAGCATGATTCTCATTAGCTTTCAGGCACAAGTAGCACCTATTCACAAAGCACATTCCTCTCTTTTGTAAATTGTCAATAGTTGCAAGCTTCCCTTGTTGACGTTATAAACCCATGCTTAGGGATCACATTCTTCCCATTTAAGCCCTTGAGCCAAATCTTCTTGGTGAATTTCTTCCTAAACCATTCATATGCCTTCTGCACCTGGAATTTCCCCTTTTCCTGCCATTCCTGTATCAGTCCCTGTACTTGTGTAACATCCCCAACAGCATCCATTAGCTCTTGTTTAACCTTAATAATGCTCTTTATAGTGGATGTATGTCTTTCCTCCTTATGAATTTCCCAAATCGTTCTAGCCCCATGTATGTAGTGCTTCATCCAGTCTAACCAAATTCCTTGCTCATCCTTCATAAACTTCCATATCCATTGACTAATCATAGCTTTGTTCCAGGCTGCAATCTCTTTTATGCAGAACCCGCCTTCAATCCAAGGCGAGCAAACACTTCCCCAGCTCTTAAGTTGCATGCTTCTCTTATTACCGGTGCCATTCCAGAAGTAAGACCTGCAAAGTTTATCAATCTTTTCCAACACATTTAAAGGCAGTAAGGTGTTAGCACTCCAATAATTCATGATCCCAAAAATCACAGAGTTAATTAACTCCATTCTTCCAGCATAAGTCAAAGAAGTAGCAGCTCAACCAGTTATACAGCCATTAATCTTATCAATCAAACTTGAGTAGTGCTCCAGTCTGTTGGTAACATCATTCAAGGGAATGCCAAGATATTTACAAGGAAATCTCCCCAACTTAAATCCAGTATCCTGCAGAATTTGCTCCCTAATATCATTATGCATCCCACCACAGTATATGTCAGTCTTCTCTCTATTAACTTGCAGTCCAGATTCACAATTGAACCTATCCAGATCAGTAGTGATAGCTCTCACAGAAAGGACATCTCCTCTGGTGAAAACCATGAGGTCGTCATCAAAAATAAGGTGGTTAATCTTAATTTTACTGCACTTAGGATGGAAAGAGAAATTAGGCAAAGTAGCACTCTGTATAAAATGCCTAGATAGAACTTCCATTCCCATGACAAACATATAAGGAGACAATGGGTCCCCTTGCCTTATGCCATTCTTACCCTTAAAGAACCCTTTAGACGATCCATTCACCTTAATAGAGAACCAAGATCCTTGGATACATGCATCTATCCAATTAATGAATTTTGTAGGGAAATTAAAGTACTCCATTATATTATTGATAAGTGTAGTTTGTAGTGCCTATTTGTTGTGTTTTGGTCCCTTTTTCCTTGTGGAATCGCTCCATTGGAGTGATTCATGGGCTTCTTATGCTTCCTTTAGTTCGTTTCAGGTTCCCGAGACCGAATTGGAAGAGTTGGAGGGATTCCGACTCAATACATACACATTTTGGAGCCAACGAGATAAAGGAACGAAGACTCGAGACCTTGGAATCGACCCTGAGACCTTGGGATCCAATCCCGAGCCTCCGATACCCGATCCCGAGTCCCGAGAATCGGTGGGAAGCCCATGAGAGGCAAGGAAGGACCAAAGAGTGTTTAAGGAAGGCATACAAGACCCATCCCGTTCGGGATGGCCTCATCCCGTTCGGGATGGGGTGCTACTTTGAGATGGCTGCTCTGAGCCCATCCCGGTCGGGACCATCCCGTCCCGGTCGGGATGACAGAGCCGTCCCGATCGGGATGATCCGTCCCGGTCGGGAAGCTACAGAGGCAGCACGGGCTTCTTCTTTTCTTCTCCTTCACTCTTGTACCCATATATATACTCCCTTCTTGTAATTTTAAGACATCTTATCTTAACCTACATTAGTTTAAGCCTCCAAAACCCTAGATTTACTCTCACTCATTAGCTTTAATCTTCCCTTAATCTTAGTTAATCCTTAGTTAATTATTGTAATTAGTTCTTGTATTAAGAGGATACTTGAAGAATTATCCAAGATTGACAACCTTTGGTTTTATTTGGGTTCTTATTTATACAAGATTTCATCTTTTCATCTCCTTAGTGTTGGTATAACCTTTCTTACTCTTAATCTTGTTTATTTAATCTTGCTTGAATCTTTTCATATTGTTAGTATCATTGTTCTTGTTAATCATTATGGATGTTTGTTTAGTGATAATATTTTCTCTTGATATGGTTGTTTTATTATTGATAATGAGTGAGTAGTCTTATTGTGGGGTTAGTAGGGGGATTAGGGGTAGATTATGGATGATTAGGGTTGATTAAGGGGAAAAGGTTGTATCTTTGTTGTTAGTCTCATTGTAGGCACTCTATGTGTTTGTTGATATGCTTGTGTGAGTTGTAGTGGCCATGCTTCCCATGCTTGTGTTCATCTTCTCATTGATTGCTTATTTTGTGGAAATGTTGAGAATAGTCATAGTCACGAGAGTGTCGACTAGGGTCTAAGTTGCGAGAGCCCGGACTCACCTTGACATCGGTCTAAGTTGCGAGAGCCCGGACCGACTCTAGCGATTAGGAGACACCTTTACCTTTGCTTACCCCAATTATCCTTCTACTCCTCTGAACCCGACCTACCCCACTCCTTTCCATATTTGAGTTCATCTTCTTAGTTAGACATCGTTTACTCTAGTTTATTTGTTAGATCGAGCATTAGCATTGTTTAGCATTGATAGTCTAGTTCTTATTCCTCCTCCTCAATAGTTTTCCTTTTATTGCATTCTTTGTGTTCGTTTGGTAATCTAGTCTCGTTTTAGGCCAACCTAGTCTAAACTTTGATATACCGTCCTCGTGGATACGATCCCGACTTACCCTAGCTACTCACTAGGTTAGTCGGTGTTATATTGATCGGCTAGGGACGTGACAAATCCCTACCATCAATATTGAGTCGGAATCGCTCCAACTCTTCCAATTCGGCCTCGGGAACCTGAAACGAACTAAGGGAAGCATAAGAAGCCCATGAATCGCTCCAGATTCCACAAGGAAAAAGGGACCAAAACACAACAAATAGGCACTACAAACTACACTTATCAACTCCCCCACACTTAACCCGTACTCGCCCTCGAGTAAGCACTTACTAACCACTACACTAACCGAATGGGTATTAGCGCACCCTACGCCCCTTCAACTCACGCGAGTGCACTTAGAGGACAAGTGCACTCCGCAAGGCAAGTTGGGTCTTGCGACAAAACTGTGGATGCAACCTGACACAAAACATATAAACAAACAAACACACAAGCAAACACATAGACGGTTGCACCCAAAACAAAAGAAATACCGCTTCCCTCTAAAAGCGGTGAATGAAACACCGGTTTAGGACTCGAGGTAAGCGACAACGTTCCCAAGCTAGCAATACAAACCAAGGTGGACTAGACCCTAATAGTATGACGATAAAGCAACAAAAACGTTGGTAACTTACCTAGGTCCTCCTAACTTTCTAAACACGTACTACGGGACGATCGGCGGAGTGGAAAAATGAGGAACCACGGTGTTAGTCGACATTGTAGGTAAGTGAGACCCCGCCCCCTTTAGCGTGAGCCGAGAGGGTCGTCCCGTGTCCAAAACCGCCTAACTAGTCCAAGTAAAAAGGTGGAAAATATGCGAAATGAGGGAAGACCGACTAATGCCGCTATCATCCTTCCTAGGGACTCGGTCCTTTGGTAGGCTCTTCACGGCAAAAGTCGGAAAAAGGCTTATTTTTGTGGGGATTTGTTTTTTTTGTGAGATGGGTTTTCTTTTGGCATTTTCTTTCTTTTCGACGTTTTTGCTTTGTTCGTTGCCATGCCATTTCTTTTTCTTCTTTTCTATTTTCTTTTTGGCTTTTGTGCCTTTTTTTTTCTTCATTTCTTTTCTTTCTTTGCCCTTTTGGCAAGATTTGGCATTTCTGGCATTTCTCGACAATCAAGAAAGAGAGAATCAACAAATTGCATTTTATTGTGTGTGTATGTGAGGAAGGTAGGGTAATGGGTGAGTCGGGGATCGCGAATTCCCTTCAAACCCACAAAAAGTGGAGAACTTGGACTAATCAAACAATCCTAAACACGGTCACCTAGGGGACGAGACTCGGTAACCAAGGCCTTTTCACACCGTGGGTGGTCATAATGGTCAAAATGCAAATCCCGTAGTAAATCCCTAGTAAGCTAGGTGGACTCAAGGTAAAGGACCAACGAATTCATTGATTTAGGGTCATTCTACTAGATTAAAGTCCAAGATTCGATTTACACTACTAGGAAGGGAAAGTACACACTCACACACTAGCCTCTAAACCGGGTTTTCGAAAACATTTACACACAAGACACACAACACACACAAAATGAAGACACGACGAAAACAAACGAAAGAAAAAGAAACAAAAGCAACATAACAAGAACAAAACAAAACGAACACATACAAAACAAACACCACCCCGAACTTCCAAATGAGCAACCAATCCTCCACAAACTTTACAAAGCTCCACCCGAGCACACCACCACACATATCTCCTCCAAACTCCACAAGAAACAAAGAGGGAAAAGGGTTGAAAAGATGTTACTGGGTGTCTTGAAAGCTCTTCAAAGCTAGCGGTGAATAAGCGACCTATAAGGAAAAAGGGAGGCAAACACGCACAATACGACAAAAACACGATACAAGGACAAAAAGAGAAAACACACAAAAGAAAAATCTTTTTGATTTTTGTGGAAATTTTTCAAATTTTTAGGGATTTTTAAGATTTTTTCGAAAAACAAAGAAAATAAAACTAACTACACTAGAATATCGCTCCCCCACACTTAAATCGAGCCATGTCCTCATGCTCGATCGTAGGGTGCGGAGAGACAAAAGAAAAGAAAAGAAACTACGAAAATAAAGCTAAAAATCAAAAAGAAAAGTGGAGAAAAGGGTAGAAGGTGTCCGGCCGGGGTGTAGTCAAGTCACCATGGGCCGAGACAAGAAAAAGATATGGATGGGGGAAGAAAGAAAAAGAAGGAAATAAAAGGAAATGGGAGGGGAGGGCTAGGTGTAATCAAGTCACCTAGCCCGGATTCCGCCTAAATCCGACTAGATCCTCAAAAAAAAAGAAAGTGAAAAACTTGTAAAATTGGATTTTTCGATTGACTCTCGACGCAATCATGTCGTCGAGAGTCGGGAGCAATCAACACCAAAGCCTCGAAGGCTACCATGACATCAAGACACAAAGGGAAGAAACAAAGGAAGACAAGTGACAACAAAAACGGAAAAGAAAGGATAGTTGCCATACCATAGGTTAGCAACTCACTCTCTCCATCGTCTCCTAGATCAATAAAGGCACGCTTGTCTTCATCATTGCTTTTCCTCTTTATTCTCGATAACATCGCATGGTAGAGGTGGTAGAGGTGTGAGGGTGGTGGGATTTGATGTGGATCTTGGTTTAAAGTGAGGTGCATGGGTCGTATGATAGGGACAAGGAGGAGTAGGGAGGTTGGGAGGGGGCATAAAACGGTTGGGTGGACTTGTTTTGCGAAGAAGAATCACAAAGGGGGAGCAGAGGACAATCTCGGTCGGGAAGACTGATCCCGATCGGGTTACCTCACCCGTCCCGGTCGGGACGACCTCATCCTGGTCGGGACGAACCCACAGTAAGCTCAATTCTTGGTGCACCCATCCCGATCGGGACGGCTCCTTCCCGGTCGGGATGCCACACCCGTCCCGGTCGGGACGCCCTCATCCCGGTCGGGATGGACTCACAGGAAGCTCCAAATAAGGCGCACCCATCCCGATCGGGACGGGTCCTTCCCGGTCGGGTTGCCTTACCCTTCCCGGTCGGGACGCCTCATCCCGGCCGGGATGGGTCTTCTTCAACTTCCACAATCCCCAAAAGCTTGCTTGAAGCTTCAAAAACCCGATCCTCGTGCCTACAACCCAAGGTATATCATCGCCAATCTCCTCTAGGAGCATTCTCACTTCACCTATCAAGCAATACTCAAACATACATCAAACTCTCTCCCTCACAACGCTCATCAATCAATCCAAATAACAAGAATTCACAAAAATCCAACTAACTACAAGAAAGAGATATATACAATGGGATGGTTCTTGTGGAACTCCGTCAAACCAAGGTGGTGCTTTCTTCAATCTTTTTCAACAACCAAAACTAGTTCCATCTCCATCAAGGTCACGTAAGAACAAGTCGAAGGCCCTTGAGAAGTCTTCAATCAAGCTCGTAATGTAACCGACCACATCCCGAGGCTCTTCAAGGCCTTGCCTCGATGTTCCCGGGGCATCCCGATCTACTAAGTTCAATGGTTTGAACTTGTACTTGCGATCCTTCGGGATATACCCAAACGTCCAACGATCCTCATGTGGCCCCAAGGGAGGCTCATCTTTGTCCTTGCTTTGCAACTTGTCGTCAAGCCCATGATTCGGGCACTCATCTTCCTCCAAATCGGAGTCATCATCCTTAAGTACATAAGAGTACCTCTTCAAGCTTTGTTCCGGTTCACCCCCTAGATCGATGTCTTTCTTGGCTTGGATCATATTGCATGTCTCATCGCTAGTAGGCGAGGTGTTGCCTTGGAGGTCAAACACTATCTTCTCCTCACCTAACTCAAATGTGATCCTACCATTCTTCACATCGATCATGGCACCCGCGGTGTGTAGAAATGGGCGCCCAAGAATAATGGGAGTGTTGGCATCCTCCGGCATGTCGAGCACAATGAAGTCGACCGGAATGAAGTATTTCCCCACTCGTACCGGTACGTCCTCTAACATTCCTAATGGTCGATTGAATGATTTATCGGCCATTTGGAGGGTGAGGGACGTACATTTCAACTCCTTCATTCCGAGTCGGCAACAAATAGAATAGGGGATGATGCTCACACTTGCGCCCAAGTCGCATAACGCATTCTTGATCAAGAAATTGCCTATGGTGCAAGGGATCGAAAAACTACCCGGATCCTTCAACTTTGGAAGCGTGGAACCTTGTATGAGCTCGCTCACCACCCTCGTGAACGCTACGGTCTCTTCCTTGTCGACGGATCTCTTCCTAGCTAGGATTTCTCTCATAAATCTCCCATATGCCGGGATTTGGGTAAGTAGTTCGGTGAACGGGACGCTAACATCCAATTTCTTCACAATACTAAGGAACTTGTCATAATGAGTGTCCACCTTAGTCTTCATTTGCCTTGATGGGTAAGGCAACTTGATTTGGTACTTGTTTTGATCAATTGGGGTGGACTCTTCACTTGACACTTTCCCTTTACCCTTTTCTTGTGCTTGAAGTGGGGGAGGAGTGTCTTCTTGGGGTTTCTCGGCATCCCATAAGACTTGCTCCTCAATTGGAATGTCAAAGCTTGACTCTTCTTGAATTGGAGACACAACTTCCTTCATCTCTTGTTGCTCACTAGGAAACTCGGGAGGATTATATGTAGCACCGCTCCTCAAGGTGATGGCATTGACATGCTCAAAATTTGGAGTTTCACCTTGAGGAGGTAATTGCCCCCTTTGTCTTGAAGAACTACCCGATGCAAGTTGAGCTATTTGGTTCTCAATCATCTTCATGTGAGTCTTCATTTCCTTGTTATCCATTAGAATTTGAGCAATGATTCCTTGTTGCGACATTTGTGTTTCCAATTGACTCCTTTGCATGTCTTGAGTACTCCTTTGCATATCCAATATTTGCTTTTGTATATCCGAATCCCGTGGTGGGGATGATGGATTATGCGGAGTATCGGTGAGGGTCAATGGAGTACCGTAGTCATGAATAGGAGACCGACTCCTAGGCTTGCTTTGTTGATTGCCTTGTGTTGCTTGTTGTTGTTGATGGTTCCCTTAAAACCCATGAGAATTGCCTTGATTAAGGCCTTGGTTGTGGTTTTGTTGACCTTGAAAGTTTCCGTTTCCTTGGAAATTTTGGTTTCCTTGGAAACCACCATGATTGAAGTTCCCTTGTTGGAACCCTTGCTTGTTGTTGAAGTTACCTTGGTTATTTTGCTTGAAATTGTTGAAGGGTCTTTGGTTACCCACATAACCTTGGTAACTTTCATTGTTGTCCCGTAAGGGAGGTGGAACATAAGGACGATGTTGTTGTTGATGTTGAAGTGTTTGTTGTTGAGGGACTTGATTGGAAGCTTGGTATTGATTAGAGAAGGAGGCACCTTGCTTGAACGCTTGAAAGGCGTTCACTTGCTCAATACTCCCTCTACAACTCATAGGGTCATGGCCAACGATTCCACAAGTGTCGCACATCCCAAAGTAAGGTGTAGGAGGTGCGAACCCCAAAGCATTCACTTCTTGAATCGGTTGATGGTGGGATGAACTAGAGCCTTGGACTTGGTTGAGGTGGCTTTGGAGCTTCTTGTCAATAGTCTCCATGTGTGTTTTCAATTGAGCTCCAAGGTCAATGCTTAGCTTAGTGATAGCATCGACCTCATGCATGCCTCCTCGGTGTGCCTTCCTAGGCCTAGAGTATTGCGAATTATGCACCGCCATCTCTTCGATTCTTGACCAAGTTTGGTCATCCTCCACTTCGGTAAACCTACCGTTAGATCCCATATTGAGTATGGCCCTCGAGTCTTCATATAGCCCATTCCAAAATTGTTGTACGAGGAACCGTTGTGATAAGCCATGGTGTGGACAAGAACGGATCAAGGCTTTGAATCTTTCCCACGATTCGTAGAGGCTTTCATCATCGCGTTGTTGGAAACCCGTGATAGAGGCTCTCAATAGATTTGTCTTCTCCGAGGGATAGAATTGTTGGTAGAAGGCTAAGGCTAGCTTCTTCCAAGTATCAATGCCAAGTCTTGCTTTATCCAACCCCTTGAACCATTGCTTCGCCTTACCGATAAGAGAGAAAGGAAATAATACCCACCGGATTTGGTCTTGAGTTATTCCCGTTTGTGAAATAGCGTCACAATAGTCCGAAAAGGTTTCCATGTGTTGATGAGGATCTTCGGTTGGTAACCCGCTAAATTGATTTCTCTCGACCAATTGGATAAATTGCGTTTTCGCCACAAAATTCCCGGTATATGCCTCCGGTAAAGTGGATGGACCCAGCAAAACGTCTTCCGTAAAGGTTGAGTGAGAAGAGAACTTAGGCATGATTGGATATAAGGGAGACGATGGTGGTGTAGACGGTGTCGATGTAGAAGAGGAGGGGGAACTAGGAGAAGAATCACCGAAGAGATTGATGAAGGTCCCCCCGGCCGTCTCTCGAGGTGAGTTGCTCAAGTCGGCTCCTTGGGCTTGCCCTTGATGAGTGGTGCTTGCACTTGGTTGAGAGATCCTAACCCGATTAATCGTCCGTTGGCGAAAGGCTCGAAAGAGTCTCTCCGGCTCTGGATTAAAGAGATAGAAGTCGCCTCCCCTCCTAGGCATACACTATACACTAGAACAAACGTGAGAACACCTAGTGCTTTATGGGCACTAGGCAACGACAATAACAAACACAACTAGAGACAAAGAGAAAAAGAAGAAAAACTAGAGAATATTCACAGGAGAAGATGGGAGAACACAAAGAAGGGTAACTAGGTCTAGAAATAAGCAAACTAAGTCTAAACAATGCACCGTCCCCGGCAACGGCGCCAAATTGATGGTAGGGATTTGTCACGTCCCTAGCCGATCAATATAACACCAACTAACCTAGTGAGTAGCTAGGGTAAGTCGGGATCGTATCCACGAGGACGGTATATCAAAGTTTAGACTAGGTCGGCCTAAAACGAGACTAGATTACCAAACGAACACAAAGAATGCAATAAAAGGAAAACTATTGAGGAGGAGGAATAAGAACTAGACTATCAATGCTAAACAATGCTAATGATCGATCTAACAAATAAACTAGAGTAAACGATATCTAACTAAGAAGATGAACTCAAATATGGAAAGAAGTGGGGTAGGTCGGGTTCATAGGAGTAGAAGGATAATTGGGGTGATCAAGGGTAAAGGTGTCTCCTAATCGCTAGAGTCGGTCCGGGCTCTCGCAACTTAGACCGATGTCAAGGTGAGTCCGGGCTCTCGCAACTTAGACCCTAGTCGGCACTCTCGTGACTATGAATATTCTCAACATTTCCACAAAATAAGCAATCAATGAGAAGATGAACACAAGCATGGGAAGCATGGCCACTACAACTCACACAAGCATAACAACAAACACATAGAGTGCCTACAATGTGACTAACAACAAAGATACAACCTTTTCCCCTTAATCAACCCTAATCATCCATAATCTACCCCTAATCCCCCTACTAACCCCACAAGAAGCCTACTCACTCATTATCAAGGATAAAACAACCAAATCAAGAGAAAGTATTATCACTAAACAAACATCCATAATGATCAACAAGAACAATGATACTAACAATATGAAAAGATTCAAACAAGATTATATAAACAAGATTAAGAGTAAGAAAGGTTATACCAACACTAAGGAGATGAAAAGATGAAATCTTGTATAAATAAGAACCCAAATAAAACCCAAGGTTGTCAATCTTGGAGAATTCTTCAAGTATCCTCTTAATACAAGAACTAATTACAATAATTAACTAAGAATTAACTAAGATTAAGGGAAGATTAAAGCTAACGAGTGAGAGTAAATCTAGGGTTTTGGAGGCTTAAACTAATGTAGGGTTACATAAGGTGTCTTAAAAATTACAAGAAGGGAGTATATATATGGGTACAAGAGTGAAGGAGAAGAAAAGAAGAGGCCCGTGCTGCCTCTGTAGCTTCCCGACCAGGACGGATCATCCCGATCGGGACGGCTCTGTCATCCCGATCGGGACGGGATGGTCCCGACCGGGATGGGCTCACAGCAGCCATCTCAAAGTAGCACCCCATCCCGAACGGGATGAGGCCATCCCGAACGGGATGGGTCTTGTATGCCTTCCTTAAACACTCTTTGGTCCTTCCTTGCCTCTCATGGGCTTTCCACCGATTCTCGGGACTCGGGATCGGGTCTCTGAGGCTCGGGATTGGGTCCCAAGGTCTCGGGGTCGATTCCAAGGTCTCGAGTCATCGTTCCTTTATCTCGTTGGCTCCAAAATGTGTATGTATTGAGTCGGAATCGCTCCAACTCTTCCAATTCGGCCTCGGGAACCTGAAACGAACTAAGGGAAGCATAAGAAGCCCATGAATCGCTCCAAAGCGATTCCACAAGGAAAAAGGGACCAAAACACAACAAATAGGCACTACAAACTACACTTATCAGGCAACCATGGGGATCGATACTTGAAAAAAGCTTGCCTTGGCGTTCTACCAAAAGTTTTACCCTCCGGAAAAGACGAATTTGCTTAGGGCCTCCATCACCGGGTTTCAACAAAGGGATGAAGAGAGCCTATATGAAGCTTGGGAGCGGTTTAAGTCTTTGGTAAGATCGTGCCCTCATCATGGACTCTCACAATGGTTCTTGGTGCAACAATTTTGGAATGGACTTTATGAGGACTCGAGAGCTATTCATAACATGGGCTCCAACGGTAGGTTTACCGAGGTCGATGACGACCAAACATGGGCGAGAATCGAAGAGATGGCGGTGCACAATTCGCAATACTCTAGGCCTAGGAAGGCACATCGAGGAGGCATGCATGAGGTCGATGCTATCACTAAGCTAAGCATTGACCTTGGAGCTCAACTTAAAACACACATGGAGACTATTGACAAGAAGCTCCAAAGTCACCTCGACCAAGTCCAAGGCACTAGTTCCTCACACCATCAACCGATTCAAGAAGTGAATGCTTTGGGGTTCGCACCTCCTTTACCTTACTATGGGATGTGCGATACTTGTGGAATAGGGGGACATGATCCTATGTATTGCCGTGGAAGTATCGAGCAAGTGAACGTCTTTCAAGCGTTCAAGCAAGGTACCTCTTACTCTAATCAATTCCAAGCTTCCCAACAAGTCCCCCAACAACAAGCCTTTCAACATCAACAACAACATCGTCCCTATGTTCCACCTCCCTTAAGGGACAACAACCAAGGTTACCAAGGTTACATGGGTAGTCCAAGACCCTTCAACAACTTCAAGCAAAATAACCAAGGTACCTTTCACAACAACAATCAAGGGTTCCAACAAGGGAACTTCAATCAAGGCGGTTTCAAAGGAAACCAAGGCTTCCAACAACAACAAAACCATAATCAAGGCCTTAATCAAGGCAACTCTCATGGGTTCCAAGGGAACCGTCAACAAGCAACTCAAAATCAACAACAACAAAGCAAGCCTAGGAGCCGGTCTCCTACACATGATTATGGCATTCCCCTCGCCATCACCGATACTCCGCATAATCCATCGTCCCCACCTCAGGATTTTGACGTTCAAAAGACTTTGATGGATATGCAAAAGAATACTCAAGATGTGCAAAAATGTCAAATGGATATGTCAAGAACCCAACAAGAGCTCTTTGCTTATATTCAAGGGGAAAATGCGGTAAGAGATGCTCGTATGAAGATGCTTGAAACTCAAGTATCTCAACTTGCTTCGGGGAGCTCCTCAAGACAAAAGGGGCAACTACCTTCTCAAGGGGAAACACCGATACTCGAGCATGTAAATGCTATCACCACAAGGAGAGGTACATCCTACAACTCCCCTCCATATCCGAATGAGCAAGAGCCAATACAAGAACCGACAATGCAAATGACATCTCCAAATCAAGAAGAGTCAAGCTTTGACATTCCAATTGAGGAGCAAGTCTCAAGGGAGGTCGAGAAACCTCAAGAAGACAACTCTCCTCCTCTTCAAGAGAAAGACAAGGGAAAAAAGAAAGTGTCCTTTGAAGAGTCCACCCTTAATGATCAAAACAAGTACCAAATCAAGTTGCCTTACCCATCAAGGCAAATGAAGACTAAGGTGGACACTCATTACGACAAGTTCCTTAGTATTGTGAAGAAATTGGATGTTAGTGTCCCGTTCACCGAACTACTTACCCAAATCCCGGCATATGGAAGGTTTATGAGAGAAATCCTAGATAGGAAGAGGTCCGTAGACAAGGAAGAGACCGTAGCATTCACAAGGGAGGTGAGCGAGCTCATACAAGGTTCCACGCTTCCGAAGTTGAAGGATCCGGGTAGTTTTTCGATCCCTTGCACTATAGGCAATTTCTTGATCAAGAATGCGTTATGCGACTTGGGCGCAAGTGTGAGCATCATCCCCTATTCTATTTGTTGCCGACTCGGAATGAAGGAGTTGACATGTACGTCCCTCACCCTCCAAATGGCCGATAAATCATTCAATCGACCATTAGGAATGTTAGAGGACGTACCGGTACGAGTGGGGAAATACTTCATTCCGGTCGACTTCATTGTGCTCGACATGCCGGAGGATGCCAACACTCCCATTATTCTTGGGCGCCCATTTCTACACACCGCGGATGCCATGATCGATGTGAAGAATGGTAGGATCACATTCGAGTTAGGTGAGGAGAAGATAGTGTTTGACCTCCAAGGCAACACCTCGCCCACTAGCGATGAGACATGCAATATGATCCAAGCCAAGAAAGACATCGATCTAGGGGGTGAACCGGAACAAAGCTTGAAGAAGTACTCCTATGTACTTGAGGATGACGACTCCGATATGGAGGAAGATGAGTGCCCGAATCATGGGCTTGACGACAAGTTGCAAAGCAAGGACAAAGATGAGCCTCCCCTGGGGCCACATGAGGATCGTTGGACGTTTGGGTATATCCCCAAGGATCAAAAGTACAAGTTCAAGTCGTTGAACTTGGAAGAGCGGGATACCCCGGGAACGTCAAAGCAAGGCCATGAGAAGCCTTGGGATGTGGTCGGTTACATTACGACCTTGATTGAAGACTTCTCTAGGGCCTTCGACTTGTTCTTACGTGCCCTTGATGGAGATGGAATTGTTCAAGGTTATTGAAAAAGATTGAAGAAAGCACCACCTTGGTTTGACGGAGTTCCACAAGAACCGTCTCATTGTATATATCTCTTTCTTGTAGTTAGTTGGATTTTTGTGAATTCTTGTTATTTGGATTGATTGATGAGCGTTGTGAGGGAGAGAGTTTGATGTATGTTTGAGTATTGCTTGATAGGTGAAGTGAGAATGCTCCTAGAGGAGATTAGCGATGATATACCTTGGGTTGTAGGCACGAGGATCGGGTTTTTGAAGCTTGAAGCAAGCTTTTGAGGATTGTGGAAGTTGAAGAAGACCCATCCCGGCCGGGATGAGGCGTCCCGACCGGGAAGGGTAAGGCAACCCGACCGGGAAGGACCCGTCCCGATCGGGATGGGTGCGCCGTATTTGGAGCCTCCTGTGAGTTCGTCCCAACCGGGATGAAGGCGTCCCGACCGGGACGGGTGTGGCATCCCGACCGGGAAGGAGCCGTCCCGATCGGGATGGGTGCACCAAGAATTGAGCTTACTGTGGGTCCGTCCCGACCGGGATAAGGTCATCCCGACTGGGACGGGTGAGGTAACCCGATCGAGATCAGTCTTCCCGACCGGGATGGTCCTCTGCTCCCCCTTTGTGATTCTTCTTCGCAAAAAAAGTCCACCCAACCGTTTTATGCCCCCTCCCAACCTCCCTACTCCTCCTTGTCCCTATCATACGACCCATGCACCTCACTTTAAACCAAGATCCACATCAAATCCCACCACCCTCACACCTCTACCACATCTACCATGCGATGTTATCGAGAATGAAGCGAAAAAGCAATGAGGAAGACAAGCAAGCGCCTTTATCGATCTATGAGACGATGGAGAGAGTGAGTTGCTAACCTATGGTACGGCAACTATCCTTTCTTTTCCATTTTTGTTGTTGCTTGTTTTCCTTTGTTTATTCCCTTCCCCTATACACTTATGTGTCTTGATGTCATGGTGGCCTTCGAGGCCTCGGTAGTAGTTGCTCCCGACTCCCGACGACGTGATTGCGTCGAGAGTCAATCGAAAAATCCAAATTTTTTACAAGATTCCCACTTTTTTTTTTTTTTGAGGATTTAGTCGGATTTAGGCGGAATCCGGGCTAGGTGACTTGATTACACCTAGCCCTCCCCTCCCATTTCCTTTTATTTCCTTCTTTTTATTTCTTCCCCCATCCATATCTTTTTCTCGTCTCGGCCCTTGGTGACTTGATTACACCCCGGCCGGACACCTTCTACCCTTTTCTTCACTTTATTTTTGATTTCTAACTTTATTTTTGTAGTTTATTTTCTTTTTCTTTTGTCTCTCCGCACCCTACGATCGAGCATGAGGACATGGCTCGATTTAAGTGTGGGGGAGCGATATTCTAGTATAGTTTAGTCCATTTTCTTAGTTTTTCCGAAAAAATCTTAAAAATCCCTAAAAATTTGAAAAAAATTCGCAAAAATCAAAAAGATTTTTCTTTTGTGTGTTTTCCTTTTTGTGTCGTTATGTCGTATTTTTGTTTTGTTGTGTGTGTTTGCCCCCTTTTTCCTTATAGGTTGCTTAAACCACCGATGGCTTTGGAAAGCTTTCAAGATGTCCGGTAACAACTTCTATCCCTCTTTCCTTCTTTGTCTCTTGCGGATTTTGGAGGAGATTGTGACGATGTGTGCTCGGGAGGAGCTTTGTAAAGATTGTGGTGAATTTGGAGACTTGTTTGAAGATCGGGGTGGTGTTTGTGTTGTTTTTGTGTTGTTTCTCTTTATTTTGTTTTGTTTTGTTTTGTCTCTTTTTCTTTCACTTTCGTTGTGTCTTTGTTTTGTGTTTTGTTGTGTGTCATGTGTGTAAACGTTTTCGAAAACCCGGTTTAGAGACTAGTGTGCAAGTGTTTACTTTCCCATTCTAGTATTATAATTCGAGTCTTGGACTTTACTCTAGTAGAATGACCCTAAATCAATGATTTCGTTGGTCCTTTACCTTGAGTCCACCTAGCTTACTAGGGATTTACTACGGGATTTGCACTTTTGACCATTATGACCACCCACGGTGTGAAAAGGCATTGGTTACCGAGTCTCGTCCCCTAGGTGACCGTGTTTAGGATTGTCTTGATTAGTCCAAGTTCTCCGCTTTTTGTGGGTTTGAAGGGAAGGGCCCGTCCCGACTTACCCATTCACCTACCTCTTACGCATCTCCACGCAATAAAACGCAATTTGATGATTTCTACCTTTCTTGTCATTCAAAGAAAATGCCAAATCTTGCCAAAAGGGCAAAAGAAAAGAAAAAGAAAGAAAAAAAATGAAAGAAAGCAAAAGAAATAAAGAAAAAAGAAAAGGCACAAAAGCCAAAAAGAAAATAGAAAAGAAGAAAAAGAGTGGCATGGCAAAACAAATCAATACGTAGAAAAGAAAGAAAATGCCAAAAGAAAACCAGTCTCACAAAAAGAAATCCCCACAAAAATAAGCCTTTTTCCGACTTTTGCCGTGAAGAGCCTACCAAAGGACCGAGTCCCGAGGAAGGATGATAGCGGCATTAGTCGGTCTTCCCTCATTTTGCACATTTCCACCTTTTTACTTGGACTAGTTAGGCGGTTTTGGACACGGGATGACCCTCTTGGCTCACGCTAAAGGGGGTGGGGTCTCACTTACCTACAGTGTCGACTAACACCGTGGATCATCACTTCCCACTTCGCCGATCGTCCCGTAGTACGTTTTTAGAAAGTTAGGAGGACCTAGGTAAGTTACCAACGTTTTTATTGCTTTATCGTCATACTATTAGGGTTTAGTCCACCTTTGTTTGTATTGCTAGCTTGGGAACGTTGTCTCTTACCTCGAGTCCTAAACCGATGTTTCATTCACCGCTTTTAGAGGGAAGCGGTATTTCTTTTGTTTTGGGTGCAACCGATTATGTGTTGTTTGTGTGTTTGTTTGTTTATATGCTTTGTGTCCGGTTGCATCCACAGTTTTGTCGCAAGACCCAACTTGCCTTGCGGAGTGCACTTGTCCTCTAAGTGCACTCGCGTGAGTTGAAGGGGCGTAGGGTGCGCTAATACCCATTCGGCTAGTGTAGTAGTTAGTATGTGCTTACTCGAGGGCGAGTAAGGGTTAAGTGTGGGGGAGTTGATAAGTGTAGTTTGTAGTGCCTATTTGTTGTGTTTTGGTCCCTTTTTCCTTGTAGAATCGCTCCTTTCGAGCGATTCATGGGCTTCTTATGCTTCCTTTAGTTCGTTTCAGGTTCCCGAGGCCAAATTGGAAGAGTTGGAGCGATTCCGACTCAATACATACACATTTTGGAGCCAACGAGATAAAGGAACGAAGACTCGAGACCTTGGAATCGACCCCGAGACCTTGGGATCCAATCCCGAGCCTCTGAGACCCGATCCCGAGTCCCGAGAATCGGTGGGAAGCCCATGAGAGGCAAGGAAGGACCAAAGAGTGTTTAAGGAAGGCATACAAGATCCATCCCGTTCGGGATGGCCTCATCCCGTTCGGGATGGGGTGCTACTTTGAGATGGCTGCTGTGAGCCCATTCCGGTCGGGACCATCCCGTCCCGGTCGGGATGACAGAGCCGTCCCGATCAGGATGATCCGTCCCGGTCGGGAAGTTACAGAGGCAGCACGGGCTTCTTCTTTTCTTCTCCTTCACTCTTGTACCCATATATATACTCCCTTCTTGTAATTTTAAGACATCTTATCTTAACCTACATTAGTTTAAGCCTCCAAAACCCTAGATTTACTCTCACTCATTAGCTTTAATCTTCCCTTAATCTTAGTTAATCCTTAGTTAATTATTGTAATTAGTTCTTGTATTAAGAGGATACTTGAAGAATTATCCAAGATTGACAACCTTGGGTTTTATTTGGGTTCTTATTTATACAAGATTTCATCTTTTCATCTCCTTAGTGTTGGTATAACCTTTTTTACTCTTAATCTTGTTTATTTAATCTTGCTTTAATCTTTTCATATTGTTAGTATCATTGTTCTTGTTAATCATTATGGATGTTTGTTTAGTTATAATATTTTCTCTTGATATGGTTGTTTTATTATTGATAATGAGTGAGTAGTCTTATTGTGGGGTTAGTAGGGGGATTAGGGGTAGATTATGGATGATTAGGGTTGATTAAGGGGAAAAGGTTGTATCTTTGTTGTTAGTCTCATTGTAGGCACTCTATGTGTTTGTTGATATGCTTGTGTGAGTTGTAGTGGCCATGCTTCCCATGCTTGTGTTCATCTTCTCATTGATTGCTTATTTTGTGGAAATGTTGAGAATAGTCATAGTCACGAGAGTGCCGACTAGGGTCTAAGTTGCGAGAGCCCGGACTCACCTTGACATCGGTCTAAGTTGCGAGAGCCCGGACCGACTCTAGCGATTAGGAGACACCTTTACCTTTGCTTACCCCAATTATCCTTCTACTCCTATGATCCCGACCTACCCCACTCCTTTCCATATTTGAGTTCATCTTCTTAGTTAGACATCGTTTACTCTAGTTTATTTGTTAGATCGAGCATTAGCATTGTTTAGCATTGATAGTCTAGTTCTTATTCCTCCTCCTCAATAGTTTTCCTTTTATTGCATTCTTTGTGTTCGTTTGGTAATCTAGTCTCGTTTTAGGCCAACCTAGTCTAAACTTTGATATACCGTCCTCGTGGATACGATCCCGACTTACCCTAGCTACTCACTAGGTTAGTCGGTGTTATATTGATCGGCTAGGGACGTGACAAATCCCTACCATCAATTATCTATAAATTTCCATTGCAAAGAGTCAAACGCCTTCCTTAAATCAATCTTCATGAGGCATCGTGGAGTTATATATTTCCTATTGTAGTTCTTAATAAGCACTTGTGAATCCGCAATGTTCTCATGAATGCTTCTACCTTTAATAAAAGCAGCCTGCTCCTGCCCTATAATTTTGTGTATAACCAACTGCAATCTCCTTCTTAATATCTTGCTAATGGTTTTGTACATCACAGAGCAGCAAGATAAAGGCCTAAAGTCTAATACTGAAGAGCATACCTGCTTCTTAGGAATAAGGGTAATGAGGGTGGTATTAGCTTGTTTAATCAATTTCCCTTTCTGAAAAAATTCTTTTATAGCATCACAAAAATCGCTTTTAATGATCTCTCAAGAGGCCTTAAAAAACCCTGATGAAAACCCATCAGGCCCAGGACTCTTATTTGAACCAATAGAGAAAACCACTTTCCTAATCTCTTCCTCATTAGGATGATTAAGCAGCTGCTCCCAATCCTCCTCCTGTATCTTATTGCCATTCATCATACTGCTTGTGTCTATAATATCAACTTGCTTTTTCTTGCCCAGCAATTCTGTATAATAATCAATGAAACTGTTAGCCACCTCATCCAAACCTTCTCTATGTCTCCCCTTATGATCTGTAATATGGCCAATGACTTGCTGCTGTCGCCTCTCCTTAATTCTAGCATGAAAATAAGTAGTAGCATCATCATTCTTAGCAATATTTTCCATTTTTGCTCTCTGCTTATTGATGCTCAGCTCTGCTTTTTTGAGCATTTTCCATTCCTCCAAAATCTCATTCTCTTCATCCATCAAGCACCTAGAAAGGGGATCCTTCTGTAGGTCCTTTTGGCATTTCTCCAACTTACTTTCTAAATCCTGAATTCTCTTACCCACATCAGAAAAATTATTCCTATGCATTTCTTTAAGAGCTATTTTAACATTCTTAAGCTTGCAAAACAGTTTATATCCTGCAGTTCCACAAACTCTTTTATTCCAAGCTTCCTGAACTAACCTCTAATAACCAGGATGTTTCGTCTAGCAATTTAAAAAACTGAACCTCCTATTTCTTTTATTGCCTTTCAACACTTTCACCCATATAGATGAATGATCTGAAATCCCAGCAGTAAGATAAGCAACCTCAGAATCTGGAAATCTAACTGACCAATTCAAGTTAGCCAAAACCCTATCAAGTCTTGTCCAAACTCTATCCCCATCCTCTTATTATTTGTCCAGGTATACTCACAACCTTGGCCATTAAGTGCATGTATATTGCAGTCAGCAATGTAGTCATTAAATGCCTGCATATCCTCTAAATCTGGTGTAACCCCTCCAATCTTCTCATCACTTCGCCTAACAATGTTAAAATCCCCAAGAATAATCCAATCCTGAACTTGCCTGCTAATATTTATAAGCTTATTCCAGAGACTATCTCTACCATTAGCATCATTAAATCAATAAACAAAAGTAACCTCCGTCATATTATTAGTAGCATAATGAACCACCTGACAATGAATAAGTTGTTCATGAGTCTCAATCTTAGATACACTTACATTATTTGGATTCCACACAACCCATATCCTCCCATTATAATGATTACTATAGTTAGTCACCTCCTTATAATTCTTGAACTTTCCCCTAATAATTGCAGACGCCTTCTTTTCCTTAACTCTAGTTTCCATAATACCAATAATATCCATCCCCTTGTCCCTCATAAGCTCTAAAATTTCATTCTGCTTGAGGACCTCATTGCAACCTCTAATATTCCAGGACCCAATATTCATTGAATGATATCAGATGGCCCTTCCTCCTCTAATGGAGGGTACAAGTCCCCTCCCTTTTGTAATATCACCGTAATTCCAGCATTATCCTGGAGTATTTCATATCGATTAGGGGACTGGAGTGAATCCAATTCCTCTTTCCTCTTCTCATCATAGTCAATATTGAAGCCTTTCACCTTAAAGCCTATCCCCGTGCATCCTGAGCGCCTTACAACGGGTATAAACTCAGAATCAGATATAGTGTAAGCATCCGAACCTAGCCTCAAGCATTCTGGATCCTCTACTGCGTTAGACTGATCTAAATCCTGATTCATACCTATTGAACTACCGCCTAGCACTGGGGGTTTTGAGCCAGTGATAATCAGGCCTCCAATAGACTCTTTCCCAAGGGATCCTTGATGCATTACAGCAGGATTAGACTTTAAAGTCCCATCCTCTGAGGTACCACCTAGCCCTTGAGAGTTCACCTTCTTTGGTGTGTATCTCTGTAATTGAGATGCACCCTTCTCCTTGCTTGCTTTTTTGCTTTTCCTTCTTACAATTTTGAACAACATGCCCGAGCTTCCCACACCCTTTACAAAAGTATGGAAGCCATTCATACTCTATCCTTTAAGTTACTTTCCCCAACAATGGAATATTCATAGTGACAGCCTCTAGTAACTCAGCAGAAACATCAACCTCTACCATTACCCTGGCAAAGGATAGACGCTCCTTATAAGTCGTAGTAGTATCCGCATACAGTGGTGTACCCACCTTGCTCGCCATTTTACTCAGCACAGTCTCCGACCATAGATAAGGATCTAGATCAGGAAACAATATCCATACAGGTACCCTCGAAATTCTATCCATCTCTTGTGAGAACAAAGGGCTCCATTGCTTCAAGATTAAAGAGTTCCTTCCTATTAACCAAGGACCTCCTCTTAGAACATGATCCATCTCCTTCTGATTCATGAATCGGAATGAAAACCATCCTTTCTTGAAATATTGTACCATCGGCGTTACATTACTCCAATTTTTGTTAACAAACTCAATCATCTGCTTCAATGTAGGTTTAGCTCCTATAACATTACCCATAAGAGTATATTTCCATAATTTTAGTTCATGCTCAAAATCCTTTATTTCAATATCATTCTCCGTGGAATTTGCACTATTCTGATAAAAAAACAATCCCATCCCTATTTTTGTTTCCTTAGTTACGGTAGCCCAAGAATTAGTAGCCTCCCTATTATCCTTCACAAAACCTCCTCCATCAATGACGTTAATCTTCCCCTTAATAGAATCAGACT
Organism: Agrostemma githago; assembly: GCA_958450325.1. Taxonomy (NCBI): domain Eukaryota; kingdom Viridiplantae; phylum Streptophyta; class Magnoliopsida; order Caryophyllales; family Caryophyllaceae; genus Agrostemma; species Agrostemma githago. Next base: position 37,855,127 of record OY288254.1, on the reverse strand, counting down.
GAGTCTGTCCCAAATCTGACTCAATATTGATATTATCTGAGTTAATGGTGGAATTCTCACCGGCAGTGTTCATTTTCGTGGCCGATTTAAGAGCTTCCGTGATCAGGTCGTTGATCAATGGTTGACAGTGTTTTTTGATCGGAGTTTCGCCATGTTCATCACCATCCCCCTGATCTTTTCCTGAAATGCTACCTAATGATTCGCCGATGATCTTAGGATCAATCGTCGCTTTGTTCTTCGGTGGTCTTCCCCTTCCTCTGCCCGTACCTGTCGTTGAAGCCATCGGAAAATGGCGCCAATTCGAGAGGGAAAAACGTTCCCTAGAGAGAGAAAAAAGAAGAGAGAGAAAAACGTTCGTATTTATCATCATCATCATCATCATCTTTAAAATAATGTTTGTACTTCAAAAATATTAATTCAATATTTAAAATTATTTTTTTATTAAATGATGAAAACGGTTGTATTAAATTGAATATTTGTAATTTAAAATACGTATTTATTTTTTAATTATAAATCTAAATATAATATTTAAATTTAAATATTTTATTAATTTCAATAAATTCTCACTGACCCAACGTGTTCAATGAGATAGGTCAGGTTTCGACCCTAAATTAACGGGTCATAATAGGGTCGGTCAAACGGGTTAGGGGCGAAAAAATGGGTTCACGATCCTAAAAAGTGGGTTGATTGCAAACATCAAAACTGTATCTAAATATTTTAATTGATTTAAATAACCAGGTACGTATTCGATTCTATAAAGAGTTTATATGTATTAAAAAATGAGAGCAAAGCCGATAGAAAGATATTTAAGGGTAAGATTAGTACTCGGACTATATTTTTAATTCCGTTTTAGGGTCTGAACCCTGATCTTTAACTTTACGGTTACGGGTTGAAAATTAATACCATCAATTAAAATTATTTAATTCCTCAAAAATAAAGCGAAAGAGTAATATGTATACCTGTCAAATGGGTTCAGCGGGTCGGGTCTAAATATGGGTCGATCAAATATAAGTCGGGTTGTACGAGTCACGGTTTGGATTAGGGTCAAAAATAGTTTCGAAGACTTATAATTTTTATAAACTTTTTAAGTTCAACAAAATTTTTTTTTTTAATATTATTATTGTACTCTTTAATACGGAGTAATATTTATATTTTAAAAAATAATTTATTCAATTTTTTTAAAATTATTCTAGAATTAAATGGTAAAAAAAAGTTTTATTAAATTGAATATTTTACAATTAAGTAATAAAAAAACATTTATATTAATTATAATCCAAATATAATATTTAGATATAAATATTTTGTTTTAATAAATTCTCACTAACCGAACGGGTCGAGTAGGGTATCGACCATAAATTATCGAGTTATTTTGGGTTCGGTGAAACAAGTTGTGGGTCTGAAAAATTGGTTTATGACCCTGGGGGGGGGGGGAGGGGTTGTCGATTCCTTTTTTGTTTTAACTAATTTTTGAGATAGTATGAAAATGTTACTTTCAGTTTTTTTTAGTTAATTAGTGTGATAATGCACGTACATAGTACCATGAATATATTTTATTTGACTTCATATATGATATATCTCATTCATAATTTTAATTTTATTTCAATTTATATATAACATAACTATAAACTAACCCGTGAATCTTCACGGGTGATAAAACTAGTATTCATTATTAAATTGTATAAAAATAATACATATACTTTTTAGGGTTGAGAGAATTACAGAGTAATTAATTCATGCTTCCCTATAATTCACACTTGAGATCTATATTGCTTCCCTATATCTAGTTAATTGAAAATCTACCCTCACAAGTTACTCCCTCTGTCCCAATGAATTTTTTACGTTTACTTTTTCACATTTGTCGAGGTACAATTCATTTCGTTCATATATTTATTTACATGTTATTAAAAATTCTAAAAATTTGATAATCTTAATGTACTTATTAAGACCATTCGAAAATGATCTCACATGACTATATTTTACGTTATATATTAGAAATTATATTCGAGATCATTTCACCTCATGAATAGTGCCAAAAAGCAAACGTAAATAATTCACTGGGACAGAGGGAGTATTTGTCAAATAAGTCATACATCGTTCATTTATTTACGTGTTATTATAAGTAAATCTTTGGCAGACATTCTTGATTACGACACTTACTAAATCTAAAATGTCTTAAACGAAATCGGCCAACAAAAACTTATAAATAACCCCGTGATTATTCACGGGTATCACACTACTCTATTTCTAATTCATTTTGTACATGAATAGTTGAATACGGCTCCTATAAAATATACTCAACAAAAAAGGTTATGGGAGATCGCCTGACAATATATATCGGGACAAGATACACTTACCTTTTACACTCCGTTTAAAAAAATTAACAGAGGGTACAAAAAAATGGGTGTAGAAATAAAAACACTAAATTAAGTAATGATAATATTTTAGGATCGTAATCCGGCACGTTGGGTCAACGAAAATTAAAATTGATAAAATATTTATATTTATATTTATATTTATATAGTATAGTTATCTTTGGATTTATATTAAGCAGTTAATATTTTAAATTAAAATATAAACAAATTTTCAATTTAATACATACTCCGTTTTTTTTACCATTTAATAATAAAATAATTTTAAAAAATGAATTTAATATTTTTTTTAAATATTAACATTATAGTTCAAGAGTATAAAAATAATGTTGTACTCTTAAATAAATATTTTTTAACTTAAATCGTCGGTAGATTTTGTATTTTAATTGAATATTTCAGTTACTTATTATTGATTAATTGATAATATTATTATTATTATTTATTAATTGATCGGAGTATCTGTTGATCATATTGTGCTGGTTAAATCTCTATGTCGTTTCGAAGTGGTATAATAAGGAATAAATTAAATGAGTCAGTTAAGTAGAAGAAAAACTGAGAAGATGTACTGAAATTAAGTCTCGAGTTTTGAGATAGATCAAATGTGTTTTAAATCTTGAGTTCCGAAAATTTTACCTCAAATGCACATTTTATTCTCACTAAAGAAAATTTTATTTTTATTGTTCTAATTTCTTTCGATTGAAGAATTAGGCACACGTTAAGTGAGGAGTTGTACAGGGATTCCGCCGTTATCATGCAACCATGGCGGCTAAGAGGGGGTTCAGGTTAAGCGGCGAAACTGGGTCTCCAAATACTTGATTTGCACAAGACATGGAAGACGCCTTAATTATACAATGGAACATGATCAACTTTCTTACTCTTCGTGTTAATGGAGGAATTTTTGGAGTGGTAATCTAAGAATGCTGATATTAGAGTAATTAGATAAGATAAGTAAGGTGTGTAAATGTGTAAGAATACCAATTTGATTGTGCAGTGTGATGATTTCTACGATTGGTTGTTCTCTTTTAATATTTTGTATTCTAATTTGTATCAAGTTTATGTGAAAATATGTCGTTCAGTATTTAAAATCATTTTCAAGTAATTCACGGTAAAACTTTTCATAAAACACGTCGTCTTTAAACTATTGATTCTACATAACGTATACTTTTTCGTTTTTTCAAGTCAAATTTGTGTCCACGGACCCACATGAGTTCTTAAAGTTAGATACTGACCATACCATACAAATATTATTCCTCTAAATTCAATAATTTCACAAATGTACCACGCAATAACGTCTTTCTGTTATACTGCTTATTAATTTTTTTCGATATGGTCTAATGCCAAAGAAACGCCTCAACCCCTTGAATTTTCACAGGTTAGCACACTAGTTTCCTTTAAAGAAGAGTCCAAACCCAATGACATGGCACCACTATTGATCTCAATTCTCAAATGCTTAACAAAGAATTGGGGTAGTACACTTTCTATTGGCCATTATTCATTCACTTAGTAGAAGATTAGTAATAGTGATAGTAATTATTGTTGTTGAGCACGGTAAAAGAGGATTGACTGTCGAGTGATTAGTAAATGCACAAGTTTAAGTATAACTGATAAGGCTAAAGTCGTATCACCTTAATCAAAATAATCCTAACGAACAACTAACAGGTAGTGATGGTTAGGATTTGCCGTGGGTCCAACCGTCAATAATAAACCGACTATTCCTAGTGGGTAGCTAGGGCAAGTAGGGTCGATATCCACGGGGACGGTAGAGTAAGGTCTAGACTAGGTTCACTAAAAACTAGGCTAAGTCACACAAACAAACACAAAGAAGGCTAAAATTGACAAAGTGAGATGGAGGAGAAGTGGGAACTAGGCTAATGATCGATCTAGCAAATAAACTAGAAGAACGATGTCTAACTAAAGAAGATTAACACAAATATGGAAGAGAAGTGGGGTAGGTCGGGTTCATAGAGGTAGAAGGGTAATTGGGGTGATCAAAGGTATAGGTGCCTCCTAATCGCTAGAGTCGGTCCGGGCTCTCGCAACTTAGACCGATGTCAAGGTGAGTCCGGGCTCTCGCAACTTAGACTCTAGTCGGCACTCTCGTGACTATGACTATTCTCAACATTTCCACAAAATAAGCAATCAATGAGAAGATGAACACAAGCATGGGAAGCATGGCCACTATAACTCACACAAGCATATCAACAAACACATAGAGTGCCTACAATGTGACTAACAACAAAGATACAACCTTTTCTCCTTAATCAACCCTAATCATCCATAATCTACCCCTAATCCCCCTACTAACACCACAAAGAAACTACTCACTCACTCATTATCAAAGAGAAACTAACATTAACAAGAGAGAACAAACTAAACATCCAAGCATTCATTATGAACAACTAACAACAATAACAATAAAAAGATGAAACAAGATTGAATCAACAAAGACAAGAGTAAGAAGAGTTATACCAATACTAGGAAGATGAAAAGATGCAAACTTGTATAAATAAGAACCCAAATAAAACCCAAAGTTGTCAATCTTGGAGAATTCTTCAAGTATCCTCTTAATACAAGAACTAATTACAATAATTAACTAAGAATTAACTAAGATTAAGAGAAGATTAAAGCTAATGAGTGAGAGTAAATCTAGGGTTTTGGAGGCTTAAACTAATGTAGGTTATGATAAGATGTCTTAAAATTACAAGAAGGGAGTCTATATATGGGTACAAGAATGAGGAAGAAGAAAAGAGAAGAGCGGGTGAGCTGTAGCCCATCCCGATCGGGAAGCATCATCCCGATCGGGAAGGGTTCTTCCATCCCGATCGGGAAGGGCTCAACCCGACCGGGAAGGACCCACAGTGGCGCTCCTAAACGTGCATCCCTTCCCGATCGGGAAGGCCACCATCCCGACCGGGAAGGGTCTTGTATGCCTTCCTTTAATGCTCATTGGTCCTTCCTTGCCTCTCATGGGCTTCCCACCGATTCTCGGGACTCGGGATCGGGTCTCGGAGGCTCGGGATTGGGTCCCAAGGTCTCGGGGTCGATTCCGAGGTCTCGAGTCATCGTTCCTTTATCTCGTTGGCTCCAAAATGTGTATGTATTGAGTCGGAATCGCTCCAACTCTTCCAATTCGGCCTCGGGAACCTGAAACGAACTAAAGGAGGCATAAGAAGCCCATGAATCGCTCCAAAGGAGCGATTCCACAAGGAAAAAGGGACCAAAACACAACAATTAGGCACTACAAACTACACTTATCAGGTAGCTAGCAGCAAGTAAGGGTCGAATCCACAGAGAGACGGATGAAAATCACTAATTATCTAAATTCGATTCTAAACTATTTAATTCCGGTTTATTTGATTTTGTTTTCTAAACTAATCCAATAATGTAAATTAAGGGTGTTCTTATAATATTAAAGATGTCTAGGGCTTTCCGGTTCACTATGCAATTAAATTGGGTAAAGTTAATTAATTATTCAATCAATCAATCACAGTTATTTAGGGCAGAGACACGGCCTTTCGAATCTTATGTCAACCTTAGGATAGATTCTGACAGGCTCTCGCAACTTACCAGATTATTCTACCCACTTACTTGTAAGTCTACCCTTACCAGGCTTTCGATCTTAGGTTCGGGCTCCTAAACATTCAACTAGTTCAACGTCTCAAACTAATCAAACAATGATACAAAACAAGTAGTAAGGCAATAACATATGAATGATCAATCCAATAATTAATTAAACAAAAACCCCCAATTCAATTAACATAGATCCCCTTCAACCCTAGAAGAATAAATTAGCTACTCATAACGAAAGATAAAACAACAAAATAATTAAGCATAATAGAAATCAATATGAAAATATGAGGAAGACAAAAAATATCAATTACGAAGAACTGAAGATTGAATAATAACTAAAAGTACTGCTACAAGCTTGCATAATTCTGATGCTAATAATAATGAGTCTAAACTAAATTTCTGAATCTGAAAGTGTGTTTAAAACCTAACCCAAAGGAGCGTATTTATATTTATTACAAGAGTCTAAATAGAAAATAAGACATAGTTTAGTAAAATAATCCCGTAGAGCTTTAATTAAGGTAGAATACGGACTCTTCAGCAGTATTAGGAAAGTCCACTTAATATGCACCGAACCGCCCGGTATAGAATCAACTCGACCGGTTCACTAACGAACTGACCGGTTTACAAACGAACCGATCGGTTCAACTTTAAACCGACCGGTTCGGCCTTCGTTGCCCGCCTTATCTTTGTTTCTCTTGTTTTCTTCACTTGTATCTCTTAACTCCGTCTTTTGCTATGTTTCCTGCCAAAACATAAACGAAATACCCGACATAACAAACTACGGATAAAAGCTATCAAAACTATTCTTAAGGCTTGTGAAATCGGTAAAAATAGAGGATAAAATGAGACCAAATATGCATATGAACTGAGTTCATCAAATCCCCCCAAATGGAACTTTTGCTTGTCCCCAAGAAAACTCACATCAGACAACATAAAATGGTGGCTCAGAGCAAACTTCGTCAACATGCACCATCCCAAATCTAATACTCTAACAAGCAAATGACATCAAGGCTAAAGAAACTGTGGACATGACATAAGTCCACCCCGACGCGGCCACGCGTGGGTCTGGGCGGCGAGATATTTCCCGTGTGAGATAGTTCTCGGGTTGAAATTTAAATCGAATTAGGAGTCGCCACCGAACTTTGTGGGAGTTCCGGCCCATTCGAACCCACTCTATATTTCGGTGGATCGGGCACAAAGTACGGCCCACTTCGATACTAGAGCTTGTGGGGTTCGTCCCTTTGCATTATGATACCGATGCCGTGTTTTCGGGTATAGTATATCGAATGACTCTCGTGCGCCAACGGTTTCAGACATCCGGAAACCAAGGTTCTGAGTAAGGGGTGAAGGTACGTGTTGGGAAGCCCACAAAGGACACCCAACCCCGCCCGCACTTAGCGGCCTCTACTAAGATATCGTTCGAGTTTTTAATACGCGCGTTAGTGATTCGGTGGAATGTTATGCAAACAACATTTTACGATGTATAAATATCGAATAAGTTGCTACGTCATTTTAATGCATTTGATTCACGTCAAAGTGGTTTAGCATGCGCGGTTCATTTGTAAAATGGTAAATCGCAAACAAATAAAAGCAAAATAAAATGGGATTAAGTTACAAGTTACACAGGCGGAAATACAACCCGGACAAAACAAAATAACGAGCAAAATCGAAATAATGATATAGTAACAGTAACGTAAACAGATTTAAACGACTCGAAGACAATAAGATGATGCATGATTTTGAAACGAAAGGACACGTGATTGCCTTTACACGTGACGACCAAGGTCATTAAAATATTTGACGAGGCTAATACGATGAAGAAGACTCGTGCTTTAGCATAAAAGGGACCACTCGATCGAGTCATAGGAGGGACTCAATCGAGTGATCCTGCTACGGACCCCCTGCCTCTTTTTTGAGGTGCTACTCGATCGAGTGTGCTATGACACTCGATCGAGTGCCTCATGTTCAAGTCGCTGCTCGGAATTTGTGAGGAGGTAACTCCGAATTTATTGATTTTGAAATCGATAGCCAACCGAGCCAAATACAAATATGGCATGATTTATATTCAACTCGGTTTTCGGTACTTGTAACATGTATTTTATGATTACGAGACCGGTATCGGGAATTTTGAAAAAGTGTGATGAAATTGTTTTGAATTTAATTAGGACGAAATTAATTCCCTCCGCGTTACGATGTCGTAATCAATCCTTTCGGATTGTATAACTATCGATTTTGCATCAACGGGTTTTGTACTAATCTCGAAAATCGCATCGGACGTGTTTAACTACGTATTACCCATGATCGCGTTACGCCCTTAAGTGTTTAGGGCGGTTGATAACTGGACTTGTCGCCAATCTAACTACCAAGTAAACCAACTAACCTAAACTAAAATAGCAAGGGCAAGTCGGGTCGAATCCACAGAGAGATCGGGAATGAGTACTAGTTCGGTCTCGGATTACAAATTAGCTACGCAGATAGATAATAGAGCCTAAGTATAATAGAGCAAAAGACACAAGTACCCCTCACTTAAATGACATCAAAAGGGTAAAATAAAGGATTGAATGGTCATTTGACTTCCAAATTAAAATACCCCAAAAACATCACCCAAAATCGAATCAATTGATTTGAGGGACCGAGGCGCGCTGCTCGTTGAAGGTCGACCGTCGACGGAGATCACGGTGGCTGTTTGGGCACAGGTCGCCGGCTGGAGAATGGAGGAGCAGTCGACGAAGCTTGCTGATTGGTGGTGCGTCGCCGGAGCATCGAAGGAGTCGACCCATGGTGGCTCGTCTGTGATGGTCGAACGGCATTTGCTGGTGGCTGCTGGTGGCCATGGTGGTCGATAGGGCGGCGGTGGTTCATGGTGGTCGGAGCTCGAAATCGGGGGAAAAGGTGTTTAATTGAAATGAAGATTTGATTGGTGAGTGATGTTGAATTGGAGGTGATTGAAGATTAATGGAGATAGTGATTGGAGATGATTGATTGAAGGCAAGGGAGGGTTGAAGAGGGAGATGGGATGGTGATGATGAATGATTGAAGGTGAACAAAGTTACAGCTTCCAAATTGAACATGGATTTGGCCATTTGGGTCAAGGTCAACTTGACCGCAACTCCTTCTCTTCGAGTCTTGACCCATCTTTTATCCTCTCGATTAACTCGTTCACTCTTCTCGGTACCTATAACATCAAATATCAAAGCACAGTACCCAATTCTCGAGATATAACATAATTTAACACAAACTAAGCTACACTAGACTAAGTCGCTAATTAAACATAAAACGGTTAAATAATAGCGAAACAACTAATAAAGTTAACTAAATAAGAGTATAAATGTGGGACAAAAACAGCTAAAAAATCGACTTATCAAAATCCCCACACTTAACTCTTACTCGTCCTCGAGTAAGCTCAAAAGACAAACTACGACCCATAAATAAAATCATGGAAAACAAGAACACAAAAATATATACAAAAACGAATATAAGCAAATATAAACAAACGAGTCACAAGTCTCCCAAATCAAAAGTCACGATCCTAAAATCCAACTGAAATATAGAATATGAATGTTAAAATTACTTGGTCGGTTGAAAAAATTATTATTACATATCTCTTGGCCTCGGTCCATGCTATGTCGGGATGTGAGACGGAAATGGAAGGAGTTCTCCCATGGAGTTATTGACAAATGCATACGAGTCTCGACCCCTTGAACAAACAAAGGGTTAGGGTCGTCCTAATTACCCAAATGACACAATGAAACGATCCAAAATGAAGAATAAGGATAAATAAAAATACTCGGGGGAGGAATCGTCTTTCATTTTCTTTTTCTCATTGTTTTTTCTTTTTCATTTTAAATTTTAAATTTTTCCTTCTTTCATTTCTCGTTTTTTTTTTAAATTTTCCTCTTCTCCCCCTTATTCTTTTCTTTTTGAGTTTTTGAGAATTTTTCTTTGTTTCTCGTATTTGATGTTTGAGCTCTTTTTGGATGGAAGATAACTCATATTTTGTGAGTATTTTTGTGGGATATGAGATCGAAAAAAAGATAGATCATCGCTTGGGTTATAGTCACCTAGACAAGTATACATTGCCAAAATCACAACACGGGAGGTGAAAGGTGGAAATAAGTGAAGGACACATCCCGAGCGACTTATAGCAAGAGGACAATCAATATATAATATTAAGAAACAACCGATAAGTAATAGAAAATACATACTCTTTAGAGAAGTTGAAAATTAGAAAAATCACTTTATCAAGGAAAACAAGTGAATCGAAAAACAAAAATCTTTTTAAAGTTTTTCATTTTTTCACTTTTTAGGATTTTTCCAAAATTTTCAATTTTTTCAAAGAAAAACACAAAAACGAGACAAATCACAAAAAGAGATACCAAAAGCAACAAAACAATCCACACAAAGCTACAATCCCACAACAACACATATTTACCACACAAAACACCACTAAGTAACCTCCAACAAGAATAACAACCACAATATCCTCAAGCACAACACAAATCGTCAATCCAAAATCTACCTCCCCACGCTTGAACGAACATTGTCCTCAATGTTCAAAATTAGGGAGGAAAAGGGAGGGAGGATAAGAAAATACCTCTTAGAGATAAAACACTACGACTCCCCACACTTGAGCGATTGCGCCTCTTATCCATTTTGCAACATTATAGTTCCTTGTTGGAGTACCTACAAACAAAAACACTAACAAAAACACCAAAACATAAATATGTACAAAAGACTTGGGGTGCCTCCCAAGAAGCGCGGTTTTAAGGACCGCCAAACCTACAAATCAAGGTTATCTACTTAGTGCCCACCAAAGATCTCATTAACTTGTCAAACGAGGTAGACCAATCCTCATTAAAGTGGTCATAAGGCATCTTAGTAGACAAACATGACCAAAGGCAAAAGTCATAAGAGGCACAAAGAAGAGGGGTGAAAAATCCAAAAGTCTCAAATTCACCCATATACTCGGCACTAGCCTTAAAAGTGTAAAGAGGTGGATCAAAACGTTTAAAATCATCAATGGTGTAATTGTTGTCCAGCTCATCCTTAAAACACTTCACTAAGCCAACCTCTAATGACAAGCATGGAACATCGGCCTCAAAGATATGATTGTCAAAATCCTCATCAACATACTTGGCCTCAAATAAAGGGGTAAGAGAAACAAAGTCCACAAAATCAATAGATGAAGGATATTCATCCTCAATATAAGATAAAGACTCAAATTTCTCCAAAATGGGCTCCTCAAAAAAATCAAGTTCAACATCCCATTTATCCCCAACTACTTCAGTGCTCTCAACAACATCCCCAACATTCTCATCAACAAAATCATCATCATCTATAAGCATATCATAACCATTCACATTCTCATGGGAAGGGGAAGATGATGATAATCAACATGAGATCGAACATAAGGCACATCCACAAGAGAAGAAGATTCCACATTTTCACCTGTAGCATCAAACATAGAATAGTCATTAGGTTCAACTCTAGCTTGTGGTCCTCTCTTAAATGCCCAAATAGAATTTCGATTCTCATCGGCACTAGCCATGGCCTCAATTAAAGCTCTAGCCTCATCAACGCTCAACTCATCAAATGCTCCTCCGGATGATATATTCACAAGGTTTCTAAGAGAAGAAAGCAAATTATCAAAGAAAATAAGCATGATTTGGCAAGGTGAAATACCATGGTGGGGACAACCTCTCAACAAACCCTTAAATCTACCCTAAGTCTCACTCAAAGTCTCAAACTCGCCTTGTTGGAAATTATAAATTGCACGAATCCTTTGGGCGGTTTTAGAGGGAGGGTAGAATTTGTTCAAAAAGGCTTGAGCTAAGTCATCCCAAGTGCAAAAGGTAGAAGAAGGGTGAGAGTATAACCATTTGCTAGCTTCACCCTTAAGACTAAAGGGAAAAAGTATAAGTTTGGTGGCTTGGTCGGATACACTCTCCATCCTAACAAGAGAACAATTTGCTTCAAAAGTCTCTAAATGGTCAATTGTTTCATCACTCTCTAAACCACAAAAGACATCTCGTCGAATCAACTCAATAAGACCTGCATCAAACGCATAAGCTACTTCCACATCCCTAATATTAATAGGTCGGTTAACATGAGTAGGGTTGGGTTTAGTAAGATCGCGTATGCTAGGCATCGTCATGTGTGCACAAAAGGGTGACAATCAAGAGACAAGTCACAAGATAATAATCAATGCAACACACAAGCATGCACCAAAAATCAAGTAGTAAGTAACCAAGCGTAGTCTAACAAATCTAAAACTAAACTAATATCAATCCGTTGATCTTCCCGGCAACGGCGCCATTTTGATAACCGGACTTGTCGCCAATCTAACTACCAAGTAAACCATAACTAACCTAAACTAAAATAGCAAGGGCAAGTCGGGTCGAATCCACAGAGAGATCGGGAATGAGTACTAGTTCGGTCTCGGATTACAAATTAGCTACGCGGATAGATAGAAGAAAGTGATTAAACTAATTGAACTAACTAACAAAAGCATAATAAGTAAACTAATAAACAAATAAAGCAAGTTATCAAATGAAGAAAAGCCTAGGGTCCGATTTCCTCCACCAACATACCTCAATCACGTCATTGAAGCCCCGTTAACAAGTCATCAAATAGTGAATCAGGGAGAAAACGCCTCTAAAGGTCCAAACACCTCCCTCCCGGGTTCGTGAATGGATAAATAGTAATCCCAAGCACCTCCCTCCCGGGCTCGTAATTGGTATCTTAGGTCCACACCGAAATCCACTCCCGTGGTATCCCGCTAAGAGCCTAAGTCATTAAGTCTACGTTAGATTCCCGTCCGTCCCTCTCCCCCTCCCGAGGTAAGAGTTCCGACCGAAAGTCAAGGGCACTAACATTGGGTTCTCACTCCCGTGTTCAACCCAAATCGGTGAGGTTAGTCAAATGGGTAATCGTTTTTCCTAAACCTAATCGGCTCCCACCGATGGACAAGGGTCAAGGAACCATAACCAACCCAAAAGACTAATTGAATCCTAACCCCTTAACAATCCCCAACTCAACATCCGATAACTCATTAAAATGGACCCAATATCATAATCAAGGCATGTCGGGGATTAATCATCCCCTTGTAAAAGACTATTCACTACCCATGAAAATAATAATCAAAACACTAATAATTACTCTAAACATAAAAATAAGCATAATGAAACAATAAAGACTAAAACTTTGACTAATGGAATAAAATTAAACTAAGTCTAACCAAATACATACTAATTACTCAAAACACAATAACTACTCACAAACCCACAAGATAGAATCATAAAACTAAACACAATTAATCGATAAAAATAATAACTTTGAAGTAATTAATTACTAATTTAACATAGACCCAAAACACAAAGATAGATAATAAATAAAAAGAGAGAGATGAGAATTATACATAAGAGAAGGAATTAAATAACTCGGAAATTGAAGAACGTGATGATTAGAATAATTAAAACTAAAAAAACAAGAAGAAAAATGGAAAACAGAGGAAGGTAGCTACTGCTGCGTTCAACTACTACTACTCCTAAAACCCTCTTTCTAATTTTCTATGTTCTAACTCTCTACTTCTCTATCTGCTTGGTTAGAAAAAATGAGGGTTTAGCATATTTAAACAGCCTAAGTATAATAGAGCAAAAGACAGAAGTACCCCTCACTTAAATGACATCAAAAGAGTAAAATAAAGGATTGAATGGTCATTTGACTTCCAAATTAAAATACCCCAAAAACATTAGTCAAAATCGAATCAATTGATTTGAGGGACCGAGGCGCGCTGCTCGCCGGAGGTCGACCATCGACGGAGATCACGGTGGCTGTGTGGGAACAGGTCGCCGGCTGGAGGATGAAGGAGCAGTCGACGAAGCTTGCTGATTGGTGGTGCGTCGCCGGAGCATCGAAGGAGTCGACCCATGGTGGCTCGTCTGTGATGGTCGGACGACGTTTGCTGGTGGCTGCCAGTGGCCATGGTGGTCGATAGGGCGGCGGTGGTTTGCGGTGGTCGGAGCTCGAAATCCGGGCAGAAGGTGTTTAATTGAAATGAAGATTTGATTAGTGAGTGATGTTGAATTGGAGGTGATTGAAGATTAATGGAGATAGTGATTGGAGATGATTGATTGTGGATTTGATTGAAGGCAGGGGAGGGTTGAAGAGGGAGATGAGATGGTGATGATGAATGATTGAAGGTGAACAAAGTTACAGCTTCCAAATTGAACATGGATTTGGCCATTTGGGTCAAGGTCAACTTGACCGCAACTCCTTATCTTCGAGTCTTGACCAGTCTTTTATCGTCTCGATTAACTCGTTCACTCTTCTCGATACCTATAACATCAAATATCGAAGCACAGTACCCAATTCTTGAGATATAACATAATTTAACACAAACTAAGCTACACTCGACTAAGTCGCTAATTAAACATAGAACGGTTAAATAATAACGAAACGACTAATAAAGTTAACTAAATAAGAGTATAAATATGGGACAAAAACGGGTAAAATATCGACTTATCAGCGGTGCTCCTCGAAAGAGCGCCACCACTGCTACGACTTGCAAAGGGATTAAACGGACTTGAAGCGGGAATCGTGGTTAAACACGCTCGATCCGAAAACGGTTTATATATTTATATATACACGGTATTATTTAATAGCGGAGATAAATATGCTAAACGATATTAACAATGCAATGATAAAATGGAATAAATAAAAAAACGTTCTTTTTAAGGTTGATGCGCTTCAACAACCAAATACTCGGGGTAATAGGATAAGCGACCGACAACATCGAGTGCAATACTCTCGTATTCGTGTTTCCTTATCCCATCATCCCTCGTATTCGATACGTATAGGCGAATATTTTATAGTGATGCGATAATAATTCTAGTGACGAAAAGTTAAAGAAATAAAATAAAAAGATGCAATACATAAAAAATAGAGATCAGAAAAGAGAAAGGGAGATGTGGGGATTTGAATTTACACCCTCAACCTACATGCTTCAGTCTCGGAACACGGCTCGTCTAGTAGCGGCAAAGGCGCGGGAGCGTCGAGATATGTAGGCAAGTTATAGTGTGTATGATTAGGGAGGGGATTTGACGAGTTTTGCTCTCGGGATGGCTTTGAATGTGTAGATGGTTAGAATTGTGAAGGGTTAAGGGTGATTGAAGGTAGGAAAAAAGTTGTAAAAAGGTTGTGAAAATGAATGGGGATGACGGGGTATTTATAGGGAAATACCCCGGTTTAGGGCCACTCGATCGAGTGGTGCAAGTGCACTCGATCGAGTGCCCGGCTCGAGGCCGGTTCATCCGGTTCACAGGCTTACTCGATCGAGTGGGCCTGAACCACTCGATCGAGTGGGTCAAAACGGATGGATAGATTTTAGGAAAGAATTCTTATCCTAATTTGAAGAGATTTTGGTTGTTGGGTTTCCTTCTAGAAACGCATGTGGCTGATTTTTGTTGGTGTCGGTTTTGACCCAAATTAGTCTTATTTGAATGGAAACGACCTACTGGGCCTGGATTTGAGGTTGGTTTTCTGAGATTTGTACTCCGTTAAAAGCCCAAGCCAAATACTAATGATTTCAAGCCCATATCCGAGCACACTAAAGCACGTTTACGTCCGATCATCATCGGGTGTTTTGTCGGAAGCTGCTATAGACACTAGCAGGCAAAATGCTGGGGTCTATAGAAACGAATTCTATAGCAAAAAGATGAAGAGCAAAGAATTTCAAAAATCAAGCTCCAATCAATATTCAAGTGCCAAACTTTTAATTTTGCACAACCTTCTATGTCGAGATTCCTTACGGTTTGCACTCATCACTTAATAAGGGCAATATTGTGAGTTTATGTAAAATCGGAAAGACAAAACACTCACCTAACTGCGACTTACGAGAACATGCATGCAATCTAACATGATACCAATCTCTACCAACCGTACATACACATTCAATCGGACCAAGACACATGCCGAGGACTTACATATGGTATAAAGTGAGGCTAATCGGGTAAGAAGGAGCTAAACGATTTGGATATGTGGAGATAAAAGCCAAGCTAGTCCAACCGTAACCAAACTAAACTCATTCCATTCTTACCAAACTTCGATCGAAGGAATTACAAGTAGTACCAAGCACCTTATTTTCAACTTTTCATAACCGGCTTCGTACCAACAACTACGAAAACAGAGAGATCATCAATTCTTTTCTCATAGCAAAAACACATTCCTTTTCTTATTTCACTTCATTTTTTTCAACTATCTCCTTTTTTTTCTTTTACTGCCTCCATTTTTTTCTTTTCAATTCATTCATCATTTTTTTCTTTTCAATTCATTCATCAATTTTTTTCTTCCCCAATCAACCTGACACAATATCGAATTTCACCCGAAAAAAAAAACAATTCCGTCTAATTAACCCAACTAGCTTGACTAGGGTAGGTAAATATGGCATGTAGTTAATAAACTGGTCAAAACAGGTTAAATTATGGTTATGTGAAGTTAATGAGAATTAGATAAAAAAAAAAGGATTTCCTCTTCTACATGTGTCACAATCACAAAGCAAATGCATACAGGTATTTAAGAGAGGAATTTCATGCTTATGCAATTTGATGTTACATGTCTCATAAGGAGTGCTACTCTCAACCTATATGAAACTGATCATGGATGTCATCAATTTAAGGCTCTAAGTCTCACAATTTAAGTAGTTTACTCGACAACTGGTCAATTGACTCATTTGGCATTCAAAACATAATCGGCGACAAGATTCAAGAAGTACTAAACTCAAATAACGGGAAATAAGTGTCATTCACAAGAAAGACCAAAGAAGTAGGGAAAAACATGCGACAAACGCAATGTCATCATCGCCGACACAACTCTATACTAAGGCACACAAAAAAATCGAAAAATAATAAAAAAAGATTATTTTTTTTTTGAAAATTAAAACATACCAAAAGATAATGCACACAACACACAGAACATCCCCCCAAACCAAATCACACAATGCTGTCATTGTGAACCCAGATATTAAAATTAGGACAAAAAGTATAACAAGGAAGGGAGAAAGACAAAAAGGATAAGAGAAGGTACCGACAATATATGTACTGTAGATAAACCCCCCAAACCAGCAACCAACCGGGACTAAGAATCAGACTCATACCCATCAATATCATGATCATCATCAGCAGCCTCAGGACTTGACACAAGATCCACGAACTCACGACCACCATGTCGGATCTCATCAGCGAAAGAAGTACCTCCATGTAGAGAAGCATCATGGCAGGCATAGGCATCATCGTGTCCATAGTAGCTAACACCGTGATCAAAGTCATACTGCACTCCAAAGTTGGACTGACCAAGAGGAGGTGGACCGGTAGGTCCTTGAAATGAACCTTCAGGACCGAACCAGGAGGGTAAGTGATCACTCGGCTGTAACTGACCCTGCTACTGAAGCTATCGGAGATGTGGATAATAGGCTTGTTGTTGGTCGACATACATTGACCGCATCAAATGGAGCATCTCTGTATAACCCAGCTGAGGCTGATAATAAGTAACTGTAGGTGGGACAAACGGCCTCTGATAGGGTGGAGAAGGAGCTCGTGATTGACGCGGCTAACGAGAACCTGAACCTTCACCATATTCAAAAGTGGTACGACCGCGGTTACCCTGTGGAGCAGCTCCGGGGGCAACGGTAAGTAAGTAACTAGGTGCGACAGGAGGTGGGATATCGTCATCGAGTGGTGGATTCTGCCACAGCTCCGGTAAAGAAGAATCGGGAAGAATGCGAGAATGACCCGTAGCAAAGTGCCACATATATTTATTATCAGCATTGACGGAAAACCAACCTGCAGGAAAATCACTCGCAGTATACACAGTTTCCGTTGAAATAGGCACCCGGTTCATCTCATCAAAAGTACCTCGTAGTAGAGTCCGAGCAAGATGAGTTACCAATCCTCCACCATTAACTGACTTCAAGCGGCCTACTTTAGTAACAATCGAACCAAAATGCTTCATAATAAGAGCAAAAGTATCTAGATCAAATAAGGGTTGGGATTGGACATTAACAGCCATCCCAATCAACTCAATTTCAGTTTTGGTGACGGTGCCATGTTCGTGACGACCAAAAATCGACCCAGAAACAAATCGTTGCCAAATCCGGATTATAGGATGTTGAATGGCCTGACAAGGGACACACTTAAATCAAGCCGGCAAAACTTGACCCGTAATAGAATACCAAAGCTGTTGATGACTAAAACAATCAGGGGCACTCAAAACATCACCAGAATCTAGGCCAAAAGTGTCCCGAAATAGTCGAAGAGGGATGGTATGAGTCTCATTCAGTAACCTAAATGTCAGCATAGCAGGAGAATCATCATACTAAAACTGCTAAAGAATTCAAGGGTTAAGTCTTTGTAGATGGGTAAATTCATATTAAGCAGACCACCTATACCAGTACCATCAAAAAACTGTTTCACCAACTCATTGATACCACAGCGACGTAGTAAAGCATGGCTAAGAAATCGAGTATGAGTTACCGGTTTGGAGGCCATTAAAAGGAAGAGTTCTCGTTGCCTTGCCGAACCAAAAATAATGTGCTCATACCCGGATACCAGTGGGAATTCTGGTGGTGGTGATGACGGAGACCCTGATGATTCCGTTGCATGCGATGACTCCGGTGGAGAATCTGACCGGCGGTTGATGTTTCGCCTTTTTCTTCTGAACACCATGATGATGAGAGGTAGAGGATGAATGGTTAAGATGATGGGAAAGACAAGGTGGAAGGAGGGTGATGGTTAATATGGTGTAGGTGGGGGAATTTTTGGGGTTTTATGGTAGAGAGAGGTGGGAGGGGTTTAGTGAGAGAGAGTGAAATGAGGGAATAGGGGATGAGAGGAGGGGTAGAGTCGTATAAGAAAGCCCGGAAAAGAAACCCGCCAAGTGAACCGACTGGTTCAAAATCAAACCACTCGGTTCGATTTCGTACCGACCGGTTCACCTTCATACCGCTCGGTTTGCCTGAGTACCGAGTGGTTCACCTGTTGTACCTGCATATATTTTTGTCTTGCAGCGAATATCAATACCCTCCCTTACGTTCACTCAAAAAAAAAATTCTAACACAGGACAAAAAAGGAAGTTACCGAATTTGTACACACGGGTTGCCTTCCGAGAAGCACTAGTTTTTACGGTCCCGCTCGACCGGTATTACCTCAAGAGGAGAAAGGAGGTCGTAGGTAAATCACATCGATATTACCTATGACGGCATCTTCATGATATTGCTTTAATCGGTGTCCATTGGCCATAAAAACCTCCCACGAGTGTTATCCCCTAGAAATTCTAACGCGATACAGTGGCGAAAACACTGTAGAGTCGGGATTAAAACACATTGTAACTATGTCTTAGTAAATTAAATTGGTAAAGTCAAACAAATGCCATAAATAAAAATGGCTAAAATCAAGCATAACAGCCACAATCAGTGAGGAGCAACGTCAACGTTCTCCCAGCCGTATAACAGGATTTTAAAACTGTAATTACTACTATAGAAAAATAGTAAAAAGGAAAAACAGTAAAACATCATATTAAAATAAGCTTTAGTGTAAAACAACTTAATCAATAAGGGTTTCCGAAGAAACATAAAAATATTTGCCAACCTGCAAACCAATTTATATCGATAATAAACAAAATAATCAAAATGGCGTTATGGATAGGATTAATGTAGACGGCTAGACTTTCACTAGGAGATTACTAAAAACTAGCTTCGAGAACTTAGTTCAAACAAATCAAACTTCGATCTCTAACTAGGCTACTCAACCATAATAGGACGGCGACTTATAAATGCGTGGCCTTAGTTTAAGATGATATGTACACCCCTCCCGAGCACCATAAATACTCAGTTCAACCCGACGGCGTCTTACACTGCGAGGCACGAGCTTAAGAAAATTTACACACACTCCCGAACACCATATATGCTCGATTCAACAACCAGTGTGCCCCATAAAGACACACCAGCCTTATAGTTGATGGCAAAAACGTAAACCCCAGAATATATTACTCTAACCTCACACTTGTCCTTATTCCATAACTCCAAAACAAAGCCATTATCGATATTCAAAAGATATAATCATCATAGTAATAAGAGAACAAAAGGAGTAATCACAATATTCTAAAAGAGGAAACGTTCTATTTTAGGAAACTTCTATTTTTAGAAACTTACTAAAAATAGCATTATATCAAAATCGCAAAAATATTAGTTTATACTAATTCGACATTTTAGTAAACGATATAGATTTATAAAAACTAGTACTTTCGGCCTTAACGATATTACTTATGAAAGTGAGAGTATTTAGATTTATGAAATTATTGAAAAACCATACAAGTGTTTACAAAATAATTAAAAATGTCTTAAACACTTTAGTACTACTAATTAGGGTGTTTTCAAAATTTATAAAACTAAAATCCCATAATTATTATTAGTTACGACAATACGAACATAAATAGGATTTTACGGCAAATGTCAAATTAAATCCTTTAAGGTCTTTTATTTAATTAAACCAATGAATATATTTAGAGTATGTTAAGGGATGATTTAACTCTTAAAGTTTCAGATTTAAACACTTTCAAAATTGCTGGAAAAATAATTCTTTTAGGCAAGACGAAGCATTTTAACGATAAATCACAATTTGTCCGAAAGTCAATACTTATTAATTAAGGACTTTAATAAATAGTAAAAAAATTACGTAAAATAGTTAAAACATATTTATGGACATTCTGTCCAGAAAATAAAATTTTCCAGAATCCTAAAACTCGGTTTTTAAAGCGTTTTCTCGTTAATCGTCTAATCTCGACAATAACGATTAATAAAAATAGGCATTACAAAACGATTTACGTATTAATATCCAAAAAATATTATTACACTTTAAAATCCTGATTTTCCAGAATATAAATTTTTCAGATTTTTCCAAGATTCCAGATTCAACAAATTCCAACAAAACCGTCATTTAAACCCGTTTTCACAATTAACGATTTCATTAATAAACTTATCGTTCCCAACGTTTTATTAAGGCACTAAAAATCATAAAAACACATTTTATTATGAAATCATCAGAATCACATTTTTTTTTCCAGATTTAAACCAAAGACCAGAATTCGAGAATTTAAACAACAAATACGGTTTTAACGATAAACGATGATTTAAAGTGATTAATTAATTCATCCACTTAAAAATTCCGAAAAAATTATGAAAAAATTCAGAAACTTCTATTTCATCAGAAAGTTTCACCACGTCAAAAATCAGATTAAAATAAAATGTTTAGGTACTAGAACTAAAAATTGGCTTTTAATCGTTGTTGTCCGTAAACGGTAATAATTCAATAATCGATATTTAAAATATCAGAAAAATGCTAAATTATTATAAATCATCAAAAATATCATTTTTAAAGAATATAAACATATATTACATGTTTAGGCCGAATATTACGATTTTATAAATTAATATGACGATTTAATCGTTAATCTCGTAAAAGCGATAAAAATACCGAAACATGCAAATTTTCAAATTTAAAAAAATTTCCAGATTTTGTGACATACATATATTGCCAAAATGAAACATAAAAATATATACATACAAATACACAATTAAAATCATGCAATACCGAGTAACATCGACGTTACCTCTACTCCAAGTCTGAATCGATTATATATTCGTCGGTCTCGGGATCGTCCACAAATCCTACCAAATACGAAAATTATGGCAGAAAAATACCATGAGAAAACTAACAAAAATCTAGGTAAATAATGATCGAAAACGACGTCGATTATTACCTTAACGAAGGGATCGGAAAGAGGATTATTATGACGATAAAAACGGTGCGATTGTGACTCGAAATGGAGCAAAAATCAGCCTAAGAGAGTGGAGGGAGTACACAGCCAAAAGAAAGAGAAAGAAATGTTGAATATTTTTTTATGACAAAAATGAATGAAGAGGATGGAAGGTTTTTGTGTGCATAAATGAGAATGAATATGTTGATAAAAACAAGGCTTCCCTTAACCTCAAATGACCAGCCAACATGAAGGAGGAGGAGCATGAAGAGTCTTGACAATAATGCCTCAAATGAATGAAAAGAAATAATCTTACGTTTACGTTTTAACGTGATAAAATGAAACGTACTAATAATACGTAGTAAAAGTTGTGACCAGAAGCTTAGTCGGTCCAAAAAGTGAGGAAATGGTCTCAAATAATTTATAAGTTGATAAAAGTATAATCGTAAAATAGTTAAAGGTATTTCAAGGTAATTCGAGTAAACCTCGCGTAAGAAAATAATTATTCGCGAAGCTTCGTAATAAAATTATAAACGACTAAATTTTTGTAAATAAAAATATTTACGTGCTGAAAATATTATATAAACGTATTCAAACATTTTTAGGAAAAGGAATAACTTAAATCCGAGTTTAAAAACGTCAATTCGAGTAGAAATAGAATTCCTCGCGGGAAATTAATTAGTTTACGAAGAAAACCAAATAAATTGATTTAAAAAGAATTAAAAACTTTAAAATTAAAACTAAAAACCATTAAACTCAAAAATTAAAATAGAGCTTAGTAAAATGATGAAATATGAGGCCGAAAAGTGACATAGTTAAGACGAAGTCCTAACGGAAAGAATAAAAATGCTAGGAAAATAGCGGGTGTTACAACGAGTCACTCTGCACTTCGATTGCCCCAAATTTCTTGACGTTGGTGACAGTGTAAGGACCGGACCACCTAGATCGTAACTTACCCGGGAATATGCGAAGACGAGAATTGTGTAGCAAAACTTTTTCACCCTCCTTAAATTGCTTCGGGAGAATACGTTTATCATGCCACTTCTTCGTGCGCTCCTTATAGACTCGGGAACTCTCATAAGCACTTAGACGGAATTCGTCCAATTCATTCAATTGGAGTAACCGCTTCTCCCCACTCAGAGTCGGGTAAAAATTAAGCTCTTTGACTGCCCAAAAAGCTTTATATTCTAACTCGACGGGAAGATGACATGCCTTACCAGGCCATATACCAATTGATAGGGAGATTTACCGATGGGTATCTTGAACCCGGTGCGCGCGAGTGGCCCATAATGCATCGTTTAGCTTGACACTCCAATCCTTTCTAGATTTAGAAACTACCATTTCGAGAATTGATTTAATTTCTCGATTAGATACCTCTACTTGCCCGCTTGTTTGAGGATGATAAGCCAATCCGGTACGTTGCATAATACCATATTTGCGCAGTAAAGTCTCCAATCTCTTTTCGTGGAAGTGAACCTCCATCACTAATAATGACTTGAGGAACCCCGAACCTAGGAAAAATGATTTTCTTAAAGATTTATGACCACCTTAGCATCATCGTTTGTAGGATAAGCTAGCGCCTCGACCCATTTGGACACATAATCCACTGCAACTAGAATATACCGATTACTGAAAGAAGAAGGAAACAGACCTTGATAATCGATTCCCCATATGTCGAAAATCTCGACCTCTAGTATACCGGTTTTTGGCATCTCATGTCGCATAGAAATATTACCGGATCGTTGGCAAGCATCACAAGCAAGGATGAATCCTTGAGCGTCTTTAAATAAAGTTGGCCAATAAAATCCGGATTGTAATAGTTTAGCAACGGTGCGAGACGGACCATGATGACCACCATAGGGAGAAGAATGACAACCCTCCAAGACACCTCTTACTTCCCAAGGGTACGCACTTCTGAAAAATTCCATCCGCGCATTCTTGAAATAGGTAGGGATCATCCCAATAATACTTCCTCACATCGGATAAGAATTTCTTCTGTTGTTGATAGGTACAATCATGAGGAAAATAACCACCAACCAAAAAGTTAGCAAAATCGTCATACCATGGTTCGTTGGTAGTTAACTCGGCAAGGGTGATCACTAGTAAGGAATTGTCGGGAAAAGAATCATCAATCAGTAGGATTAATCCTTCTTCATCGAATCTTAGCCGTGATAGATGATCGGCTACAACATTCTTGGCTCCCTTCTTATCTCGAATCTCTAGATCAAATTCTTGGAGTAGTAAGATCCAACGAATTAATCTAAGTTTTGTTTCCTTCTTTGCTAAAAGGTACTTCGATGCGTCATGATCAGTATAAACAATCACCTTAGAACCAATGAGATAGGTTCGGAATTTATCGAGGGCATATATGATGGCTAATAACTCCTTTTCCGTCGTCGCGTGATTGATCTAAGCTTCGTCTAAAGTCTTACTAGCATATTAAATAGCATGTAAAACTTTATCTTTTCTCTTACCCAAAACTGCTCCTACGACATAGTCGCTTGCATCACACATAATCTCGAAAGGTAGATTCCAATTTGGCGATCGAATGATAGGTGCTGAGATTAATGCCTCCTTAATCCTGTCAAAAGATTCAAGACATGCATCAGTAAAGCAAAAAGGAGCATCCTTTAGAAGGGGCTGGGTAAGTGGTTTAGAAATTTTAGAGAAGTCCTTGATAAAGCGACGATAAAATTCTGTATGACCAAGGAAACTTCTAACCCCTTTAACATTAGTAGGAGGACGCAATTGCTCGATCACTTGAATTTTAGCTCGATCTACTTGAATGCCTTTATCGGAAACTGACGGACGGGGATTTGTCGTGAATCCCGGTCGATCAAAGTAAAAACCAACTATCCTAAACTTGGGTAGTCGAGGGTAAGTCGGGTCGAATCCACGGGGACGGTCTAGCTAAATGAGGCTCTCGGTCTAGCTAAGGTATTAGTCAAAGAAAGAGAGTGTGTTTTGATTGAAACTAGTGAGCTAAACGGATCAAACGAACAAAAGAAGACAAATACGATAAAATGGACTAGGGTCAAGGTCAACAAGGTAGTCTCAAGGGACTAATCGGAGTTCACAAACGGGTCAATTATGGTCGATAATTAGGAAGATAAAGGGTCTCTCTCGAGTCTCTATCTACCCGGGACGGTCCTAATAACGGGTTCTCGCACTTATTACTAGGTCGACCCACCCCAAAGAAAGCTCGACGAAATATAACTCACCCATCGCGGCCAAGACAAGCAAATCATACAAAAATCGTGATCAAGGGAGAATACCAACAATAATAGACAAGATAATGAACCCACAACAAAACCCACAAATATGAGACAAACCGAGTCTTCCTCAACCCTAGAAATTAACTAATTAAACATGATTAAAAGTAAACTAATTAAACTACCCACTACTCTAATCATAATAATAAATAAACATGAAAAAAGAATAAAGTTGCAAACTTTATACTTAATTAAGCAATAAAATAATCTAAAACTCATAAACATAAAGATAAACAATAATAAAAAGGAAGAAGAAATTAATGTCCCAAACTATACCCAACTTGAAATGGAGAATAGTATAGATGAAGGAGAAAATAGTGTCGGAGATTAACCCAAACTAATTAAGTACTTAATACAATCTAAATTAAACAAACTAGATTAAAAACCATTAAATTGGAGAAATATGTAGAGGGAAAAAGGGAGTCCTAAATTCTACAGCTACTCTACTCTACGTTGTGCGGCCTCCCTCCCTGAAAATGAAGGGTTTCCTCTTTATATACTCACAACCAAAACACTGTCCACTCACATCAAATGAAACGACAGTCCATACATAACAAAACGACCTCCAATAAATGAAGGGTGGATCCGTCAATTGCAACCCACTTCTTTTCCAATTCAATAAATTGAATCCAATTAGCTTGAACCAACAGTCCAACACCAGTACGTGGGTGCTTCGCCAGAGCTGAACGGGCGGCACTGGTTGTGAGTTGAGCAAGAGCTCGGTGGTGTTTGGGCGTGGTGCGGCTGGTCGGAGGGCGGTGGAGTGGTGCAGTGGTTGTCTGCTGGCGGAGAGTGGAGGCGACGGAGCTGGGGCGTGTTGCCGGAAGTCGGCAGGTGCTGCGGCTGGGTCGGATTTTGGGCTGCCGCGGTTCCGTCGTGGTGGTGGTCGGACCAGCGCGAGGCTAGCTGGTGCTGATGCCGGAGCTGGGCGGAAGGTGGTGTCGATGATGGAGGTTGATTGAGGTAGAGGCAAGAGTGACGCGCGCGGTGGTGTACGGTAGAGCTGAGACTGAACTACTGGTGGTTGAATAGCGGGGTGAAGATGAACGAAGGAGCAGGGGAAGCTCGGTGGTGGTCAAAGGTACGGTGGAGCGCGACACGGCCTGAGGAGTGGCGCGCGTGGTCGTGCTCCGTCGCCGGAGTTAGGCTTGCCGGAGTAGTCGTGGTCAGAATCAGAGCTTGATATTGATGATGAAAATGAGGGATGAAGATGGTGATTGAGTGAAATGGGTTAACTATTGATTTACTGTAATTGGGAGAGGATGAGGGGAGAAGGTCAATTTGACCTTGACTTGACTTTGCCTTAATTCCGATCCGTCTCAGCCCGGTTTGCTTCTCGACTTGGTTTTGACCCATCTCCTCTCGCTAATTCCCGCTCCATTTCTCGGTTATTATCGAAACGGTACCTACAAAATACAAACAAGACAAAGCAGTACCAAATTCACGGAAAATAACACTCATTACGATAATTATTACTAAGACGATAATTAACGCTTAGTATCGCATAAAAACCTATATTGAGCTATAATATCAATTAAGCACACAAAATCGACCCGAATAAGTAAATAAATGTGGGTAAAATAATGGCTAAAATGACGTTTATCAGAAACTAAATGACCAAGCACTACTCCTTCGTTGACCATAAAGCGACACTTTTCCCAATTAAGCACCAAGTCAACTTCCTTACAACGACCTAAAACCTTAGACAAATTCAGCAAACAAGAATCAAAGTCAGAACCATATACATTGAACTCATTCATAAATACTTCCATAATTGATTCAATGAAATTAGAAAAGATACTAATCATGCATCTCTGAAAAGTGACTGGGGCGTTACATAATCCGAAGGGCATCCTACGATAAGCGAAGGTACCATAAGGACAAGTAAAGGTGGTTTTTTCTTGCTCTTCGGGATGAATGGGGATCTGAAAAAAACCGGAATAGCCATCTAGATAACAAAAATACATATGACAAGCTAATCTTTCCAACATCTAATCAATAAATAGAAGTGGGTAATGGTCTTTTTTAGTGGCGACATTTAATTTTCTATAATCAATACACATGCGCCACCCTGTAACAATTCTTGTAAGAATTAGTTCATTCCTATCATTCTTCACTACCGTGGTGCCTCCTTTCTTAGGCACCACTCGAACCGGACTGATCCATTTAGAGTCGGATATAGCATATATAATACCGGCATCTAGAAGTTTCATAACTTCTTTCTTAACAACTTCCTGCATATTCGGGCTCAGTCGACGCTGACCCTGGATAGTAGACATCTTAGACATCTTGAGAGGAAATTAGTACTCCCTCTGAGTTCCTATTATTATCCCATAAGGTTTTGGGGTGAAAAATAAGGAGGGGAAATGAGTGGTTGAAAAAAGAAGGAGAAGAGAGAGAAATGAGAGAGTAATTGTGAACCACACATTGATGGCCTAAAAAAGAAAGTGGGACAAAAATCAAACTCAACCCAGAAAGGAAAGTGGGACAATAATAGGAACTCGGAGGGAGTATTTGCTAAATCTTCGAGATGTGATTTTTGGCTGGTACGGGTAATTTTGGGGAATATTATATCTAAGGATGGAGTATTATTAGATCATGTTAAGGTTGTTAAGGAGTGACCTAAACCGAAATCTGTAACCGAAATTCGTAGCTTTTGATTTTAGCCGGTTACTATAGGAGATTTGTGAAGGATTTGTCCAAAATCGATAGATTAATGACTACACTGATGTAGAAAGCCATAACATTTCATTGGGATGAGAGGTGTGAGGAATCGTTTCGAATTTTAGAGGAAAAATTGACCACTGCTTTAGGATTGGCCTTACCGGATGGAAGTGAAGTTTATACCTATGCATTTTAATGGATTAAGTTATGTTTTCAGCAGAATAAAAGAGTGATTGCTTATGCATTTAGGCAGTTCAACCTTTATGGAGAAAATTACCCTACTTATGATCTAGACTAAGTAGCCGTAGTAGTTGCCTTAGAAATTTGGAGACATACTTTTTCAGGACCATTTAAAGTTTTTATGATCGTAAATTTTAAGATATATATTTACCCATTAGGAGCTAATCGTGAGATAAAGGAGCTAGTTGGATTTGTTTAAGGACTATACAATCGAGATTCAGTATCATGTAGGAAATGCCAATGTGGTAGCCGATGACTTGAGTAAACTTTTCCCCATACAATACCGTTAGTAATGCACCATGATAATTTGAGGAAAGAGTTTCTGATATTTGGGATCAAAATGGCAAAATTAGGAACCCTGTATAGTGTGTTTTCTGTTGAAAGCGAATTGAGGAGTGTATTAAAGAGTTGAAAGGTGGTGATAATTTTTTCTAGGATAAGTTGGTTGGTGAATGAGTCTGCTTTGTCAAGTGCGATGAGAATGAATTTATTAAGTGTTGAGATAGAATTTGCGTATCTAACCACAAGGAATTAAAGGAAAAGATGTATTATGTTTATTTGGGAGGTGATAAATTGTATACGGATTTGAAATTAGAATTTTGGTGGACTAGTATAAAGAATCAAATGAGCGATTTTGTGGCTTAATACTTGATATATTAGAAAGTTATGAGTGAACATATGGGACATCAGGGAGAGTTAGATCCTTTAAGAGTTTCCGAGTGGAAATGGAGTTTAATCTTTATGGATTTTATAGTTGGGTTGCAAAGGTCAGAGGAAGGTAATAATATGATTTGGGATATAATTAATAGATTAATTAAGAGTGCACATTTTATTCCCATGAAGGATATGTGAGAGAAGAAGCAACTTGCTGATGCTTATATACATTATGTGGTAGGACATCATGGGGATTCAAAGGATATTATATTAGGTAGCGAACACATGTGTTCCAATATTTTGGGAGAAACTTGAGCCAACCATGAGAGACAAATACCCTCATCTTTTTGCCTAAGGTAAATTTTTCGTGCTTCGAGGACGAAGCTTTATTTTAAGGTGGGTAGAAGTATGCACGACCACTTGTTTTTGTGGTAAACTAAGCATGTTCTTGTGTGATTTCATGCTAATATCTATTTATTGGTCACAAATACTACAAATATTTTGGTTATTGTTTTTTTTAGCAAAAATTTTATCATTTCATTAAAAGTAATGAAATTACAAGGTTTTGATGCAAAAAACTACCACACTACAAGCTAGCAATTAGCTCAATTATCTAGAGAAAGTAAAGCATCAATAATCCTTCTATATTTGGGTCTATCTTTACAGCGCTCAAATTGAATGTAAACTAAAAATTTAATTCTATGAACAAGAATATCAGGTGGAGAATTGACTGAAGCAAATAATCGACCATTCCGTTCTTTCCAAATGCAGTATACTGCTGTAGCCAAACTGACTCTGAACCAGCACGCTTTCCAATGCTTAGAAGAGGCATGGCTAACTCCAATTAGCAGCAAGCCTCAAGGAATTCAGATCAGAACTAGCATTCATCCATTGAGTTATACCCTTCCAAATTACTGTAGAAAAGATGCACCTAAAGAACAAGTGGTTATGCGTTTCAGCTGCATTATTACAGAGAATACATCTATTTGCTAGAGAAAATCCTCGACGTTGCAGATTATCAACAGTGCCCAGCTTCTTTTGAAGGGCAAGAGAAAGAATGATCTTATTTCTGGACAAAGTGACAGTATTATGCAATAAGGATCGCCAATGAAGAGTAGGAAGAGTACCCAGAAACAGCTGATAGGCTTTAGCGATGCTGAAACGATTAGCTTGTACACAACTAACAATAAAATTCCGAGCATGCTGCAGCGAACCAGATCTAGTAATGCATTCATCCCGAACTGCCAAAATGCCCTTTATACCAGCAGGAAAAAAATCCTTGCACTTAAAATATTTTGGTTATTGTTGTCGCTTAATAAGCACAATATTATTGGTTATTTGTTATTACTTCAAAATTGACATGTTTGTGGTTTGTTTTGTGCTCAACGCACATATTTGTGGTTTGTTTGTGCCCAACGCACATATTGGTGGTTTTGTGCTCAACGCACATATTGTTAGTTGGTAGTGCTAACCGCACTTATTTGATTGACTGATTGATTTTGTGCACTACGCACTTGTAGAATGGTTGAACTTGTGATTTTCAAAATTTTGAAATAATTTAAATATTTTGTTCGACATGCTCTTAACTTGGCAAGTGATACCTTTACCTTAGAGAAGTATGAGAAATTTGGTAGTTTCAAACTTTGGTATTATCTTATGGAATCGGGTGATCTTATCTTGTGGATTTAGGTGGTGGTGAAGTTATATACTGTGAAATTAGAGGAATTAGGTGGTTATGGATTTTGAGGATTTAGAAATGTGAGATATCTTTAAGGTTGTGTTTAGTTTGACGGATTTTGGATATATATAGATGGAGTAAATGATTTATTTAGGAGATATATGAAAATTTTTGGTAAATTTTGGATATATGGAGTGAGCGGGTCATTTTGGACATTCGTGAGTAATGTGAGACTTTTTTTTTCGAGGATGAGTTTAAACTTCGAGAACGAAGTTTTGTTTCAAGGAGGGAAGTCTGTAACACTGTAGACACCCACATTTTGACTGCCAGGTGTCTATAGAAGTTTCCGACAAACACCCGATGATGATCGGACGCAAACGTGCTTTAATATATTCGGAAACGGGCTCAAAATCATTGGCATTTGGCTTGGGCTTTTTACGGAGTACATATCTCACAAAACCAACCTCAAAATCAGGCCCAGTGGGTCGTTTCGAGTCAAATAAGACTAATTTGGGTCGAAACCGGCACCAGGGGTAAAACCGTCTTTTAGCGACCGAGTCAAAACCCGGTCAAAGATATTCCCGAGACACACGGACCAGCGGTCACACCTCACACGTCCGGTTTGGACTCCAATACTACAAAAAATCATCTACACAAAATATTAAACAAATCCGTTTAAGGATAGAATTCGATCTCAAGTAGGAATTCTATCCGAAAACCGAATCAAACATCCGACCGAGCGCAAAACACTCGGCCGAGCAGCCCATACCAGCTGAGATTTCCTTTCTTCTTTGCCAAGCAAACGGAATTCTCGTCCTTCTCAGCTTCTTACATTTCCTATCCTAAGCGGTAGTTCTAACCCAAACCTTTCTCCTAGCCAAGGTCGGGAATATTCCTATAAATAGGCCCCTTGCACAACACTTTTTAGACGAATTAACATCTACGATTCAGAATTATTCACATCAATTACACACATCGATAAAATTCCTTACACTTAGCATCGAGAAACCGATATTATATCTAAGACCCGAAGGAAACCGGCCCCGATACCCGAAAACCTTCACGTCCGAACCGAGCCACCACAACTCACCGACATCCACTCGACGCTCTTGTGCCCAAGCCACGTTCCAACGAGCTCCGATCCGAGTAAACTAAAACATGTAGGTTGAGGGTGTAACCAAACCCGACTTCTCTATCTTCTCTCTTCTCCCTCTCGTTTTCTTCTTTTTTCGTCGTCCATTTTACGGGTCTTCGGTCATCTTTTTTTTATTTATTACGGGTCGTTCGTCGTTTTTTTTCTCTAATATCGATATTACTAAAATTATTTTCATATAACAAACGTTCTTAAAAATACGATATCGATTCTCTATAATCGAATATTGTATCAAAAAGAATTAAGTTAAATCTCGTCGATGCTAAAAAAATCGTTACACATACAAAATACAACGATTTTAACGCGGAGAGAATTAACATCTTTTTCGTTCAAATTCTTTTTTACAAAACTTTTCCTAAAATTCATTCCGAATATTCGATATCGATTTCATAATCGAATATCGGATACGACGAATATCGAAAACATAAATCGAGTATAAATTAATTCGTATTTGTACGCGATTTATCAAAATTAGCGATTTTCGAACAACAAACGGAACTGGGACAGACCCGCACGCGAGTCGCTCCCATCCCAGGCGACTCGCGCACGGGCCAGAAACCCGAGCCTCCTTTTTTAGCCTTTTTCGTTCATTTTTTTTTTATTCTACGAAACGATTTCTCAAAATTTACTTCTTTTCAAGAAACTATTCCGAGCATTTGATGTCGATTACATAATCGAACATCGAAAATATTAAATCGAGTGCAAATTGTGCAATATTTGTACGCGATTTATTAAAAGCATCGAATTTTCAAAAAAAATCGATTTCGAAAAAGGCCGGGACGCGAGTCGCGCGCGTCCCGGGCGAGTCGCCTGGCCGGCTGTAACGCGACGCCCTTTTCTCGTTTTTTTATTATTTTTCGAACTTCGTTTTTTATACAAAACGGTACTTTTTAGCAATATTTTTCAGATTTCAACTAATATTTTCTCGATCTCGCATATTCATCATATTTGCTATATTTTTATTCACAAATCGATACTAACACGTTTGTTCATCTTTTGTAGCAAATTCATCTTTTTCATTATTTGTTTTATTATACTAAAACGAATCTCACATGCTAAATTCAACTTTGACGTTATTTTTTCATGCGTTAAACCGACTTAGCAACCCATTCAATTCCTCGCATGCTTAGGAAAACAATGTTTGCATATCATTCATCGTATTACTAACGCGCGTATTCAAAAATCATTCGATATCCTAGTAGAGGCCGCTAATGTGCGGGCGGGGTTGGGTGTTCTTTGTGAACTTCCCAACACGTACCCTCACCCCTTACTAAGAACCGTGGTTTCCGGATGTCCGAAACCATTGGCAACGAGAGTCATTCAATACACGATATCCGATCAAGTCGGTATCGGTATCAAATGCAAAGGGACGAACCCGATAAACTCTGACATCGGAAATGGGCCGTATTTTGTACACGGCCACTACGACATAGAGTGGGCTCGAACGGGCCCGAACTCCCACAAAGTTCGGTGGCGACTCCACTTCGATTTAAATTTCAATTTGACCTTCTCATATGGATTCATTCGCCTCCCCAAACCCGCGCGTGGCTGCGTCGGGGTGGACCTATGTCATGTCCACAAACACCCCGTTATTTTCTGAGTCAATTATAAAGCTTGACTTTTCTATTTTTATTTAAATCGAGTTTTTAAGTTGGAAAAAATATTTTTAATATCGTTATTAAAGTATTTTGGGTATTTTGGGTCGTCTGATAATAAATCGGTTTTGATTTTCTTAAAGTGGAACGCTATTTTATAAACCGACTTTGCATTGGGTTGGAAATTGGGTCAAATACAAATGATGATAATAATAATAATAATAATGATTATTATTATTATTAAATAATAATAATAATAATAATAATATCTCGGCTAAGGGAGTGGGGGCCCAGATAGTATCTCGGCTTCCCTCTAATTTCTTGTAATTTGTTCTGGTGTTTAATACAAGTTCCGTTTTTAAAAAAAATAAAATAAAATAATAATAATAATAGTAATAATAGTAGTAGTAATAATAATAATAATAATAATAATATTTTCCCTCTCCTCTCTCTCTCTCTCTAGGGGAAGCTTCCCTCACCGGCACCAATGATTAATTCGACGGTGACGACGGGAAGAGGACGGGGACGACCAACACCGAAAAATGACGCCATCAATGCCGGGGGTTCTAGGGATACGGATTCAGAAGTATCACATGAAGATGAAGTTCAAATGGGGGAAACGAAGCAGGGTACCAATGTTATTAATGACCTTATAGATCGGGCCTTGCAATCAGCACTGCAGATTGGATCTAAAGCGACTCTTAAGAGTCCGGCAACCAAGGAAGCTACTGAAGGGAATGTCGTGAAGGAGGGGAGTGGGTCAATGAAGGAGCAGGTGATTCCAGAGCAGCCAAACTTGAATGTGACGCAACCTGCAATTACTTGGGCAGATCGTATGAAGGACAAAAAGCCTGGTATGGGGTTATACTTCGATGATTATTGGGCAACTGCAGAGGAAATCACTATTGAATATGAACTGAAGTTATGGCAGCATACGTTAATGGGGCACGTCATAGGATCAAAACCAACATTAAGCAAAGTTACAGACTTCGTTGCTACAAGATGGAATCAATTTGAACAGCCTAAAGTCCAATATTTCAAGAAGGGTTGGTTCTCTTTTAGGTTCACAAGGAAGAGTGCGATGGAGGAAGTATTGAAGGGTGGCCCATGGCAGATAGGGGGACATTCCTTAATCTTAAAACAATGGAGTCCATCCTTCTCTGCTGAGATGGAAAAGATAGCAGTTGTACCAACATGGGTGATTTTTCCAGATCTCGATCCTTATCTCTGGACAGAAGCAGTCCTCAGTAAGATGGCAAGTAGAATAGGGAAGCCTTTGTTTGCTGACCCTACTACTACCTCTAAAGAGAGGCTCTCTTTTGCTAGAATAATGGTGGAAGTGGACTTGTCTACTGAATTGCCTGATTTTCTGACAATAAATATCCCAATCTTAGGGAAGTCTGAGCAAAGAATCACATACGAATGGCTCCCATACTATTGTCATTGTTGTGGCAAATTGGGACACTTGAGGAATACCTGCAAGCTTGAGAAGAAAAAAATGACAGTTGAAAAGCCTGCTCAGAGGTATACTCCTGTCAAAACAGCTGCAGTAGTGGAGAAATCATCTAGTGTTAGTGACCCGGGCGAGAAGAGACACACTGAGATTGCACCTGGAGAAATCATCCTGGCTCCTGAGGGGACAGGAGGATTGGGGAGGGAAATAGAAGGGGAGAAAGAGGAGACCTCAGGTTTCAGCCTGATTGTACATCGTTCTGGAGGGGCATCCACATCAGGACTGTACATGTCTAAAGAAAAGAAAGTTGAGATACTGCACAAGAACCAATTTGAAATATTGCAGCGGCATAAGGAGATAGAGGAGAAGGACATAGGGGTACAGGAGAAGGTTCCACCAGATATCCAATGAAGCTAGCAACATGGAACATAAGAGGGAATAATGAAGAGATTAAGCAAAACGAAGTATTATCTCTCTTCAAGAATAATAACTTAGATGTTCTAGGATTACTGGAGACTCGAATAAAATTTGCTAAGGCATCTTCAATAGTTAGAAAAAATTTCAGGGGCTTTTGTCTTGCTTGGAATTATGAACACCATTATAATGGTCGTATTTGGCTATTATGGAATAAAAGCACAGTTCGAGTTAATGTTCTTTTCTCTCATTCTCAGCTGCTTCACTATCATGTGCACCACCTTGCTAGCAGGCAGGAGATATACATGTCAGTTATTTGTGGTAGTAATGATGGCAAAGATAGGGAGGACCTTTGGCAAGTTCTCAATGATTTAAGAGTAACTGATAATTGGTTGGTTTGTGGTGATTTCAATATTATTCGTAATTTGGAGGAGAAGATAGGAGGCCTAGCCCCAGATGCTAAAGAGATGGCTGGTTTCAATGACTGTCTTTTTGCAAATGGATTGCAGGAGCTACATGGCCAAGGGCAGGAATTTACTTGGACTAACAAACAAAACCCTGAGGATAGGGTTTGGTCTAGGTTGGATAGGGCTTTAGTTAATGGGGCTTGGCTGGATCATTTCCTGTCTTCCTGTGCTTCAATTCTAAGCCCTGGGATCTCGGATCACTCCCCAATTTAGGTGACCATATTTCAGCAACAGGTCAGGAAGGGTACGTTCAATTTTCTCAACTGTTGGGTTAAATACCCCAATTATCAGGATGTGGTGCAGAAGGCTTGGACTAAATCAGGACATGGCACAGCTTGTTTCAGGCTATTTGGTAAACTCAAACAGGTTAAGCAGGCCCTGCAGTTAATGTACAAACAAAACTTCTCTGATATTAAGAGGAGAATTGAGAGACTCAAAACTGATCTGTCAGGCTGTCAAAGGCAATTATAGGAGGACCCTTTCTCTTTGACCCTTATAGCTCAGGAAAAGGATCTTACTACTAAATATCTGGCAATGATTGAAGCGGAATTGAGTATCCTATGGCAAAGAGCGAAGATGGAGAATATAGTACAAGGAGATGAATCCACTAATGGCATGTTTGGGAACTTAGCCTAGTATAGGGTAGTCATTTCAAATCCGTCAGTTGTCGTTTGTTTGTTTTTTCGCATAATCTTGTCGTAATATTTGTTTTTCTATATTTTTTTTTTCTCATATTTGAACATATTATATTTTTTTAATGAAAAATTTTAAAAAATAAAAATTAGTGACCTTGACCCGACTTCACCCGCCCGAAATCCAAATCCAAATCCAAGGGTACCCAAACACCATTTTGGATTTGGATTTAGATTTGAATTCTAGAAATTCAAATACAGGAATTGAATTCTTGATATTCAAATCAATTCCGAGTATCCAAACGCAACCTAAATTCTTTTACTCAAGAATTAAAGAGAGGAGGCAACAACAAATAATTAGGAGTATTGTAGATTGTGATGGCAAGATCAGGGAGGGACTTGATGAAGTAGCTAAGGGCTTTGAAGGATATTATAAAGGTCTATTAGGTTCTGCTAATCCTGTCCGCCCAATTGATCCAATTATCTTTACAAGAGGAAAGCTGGTGTCTGAGGATGAATGGGTGAATTTGCTTCATATTCCAACTGAAGAGGAGATAAAAAAGGTTGTCTTCTCAATAGGAGCTGATAAGAGCCCCGGACCTGATGGGTTTTCCTCAGAGTTCTTTAAAGCTTCTTGGACCACTGTCAAGGGAGATTTCTGTGTGGCAATTAAGGATTTTTTTCAAAAAGGGAAGATGCTAAAACAAGCGAATACTACTCTCATTACTCTTATTCCTAAGAAAGATGTTTGTCATTCTGTCCTCGATTATAGACCGATTGCTTGCTGTTCCATATTCTACAAGACTGTGAGCAAACTATTAACAAAAAAGATTCAAGGGGTTCTGCAAGATCTAGTAGGGCATGAACAAGCGGCTTTCATCCAAGGACGTAGTATTCACAAAAACATTGCACTGTCTCAAGCTCTAGTAAAAAGTTATGGGAGGAAGTACCTCACACCTCGTTGCTTAATGAAAGTAGATTTGAGGAAAGCCTTCGATTCATTGCAGTGGACTTTCATTAAGGAGATGCTAGAGGGATTTAACTTCCCAAAAGCTTTTGTGGATTGGATTATGAACTGCTTGACAGGTTCCTGGTTTACTTTGAAAGTAAATGGCAGGCCTTATGGATTCTTCAAACGACGCAGTGGTGTGCCCTTATATCTTCGTCCTTAGCATGGAAGTCCTTTCTAGGAGGTTAAGACACATAAATTTATTGGCTCAAGTATCCTATCATCCTAAATGTTGTCAATTGCGACTAAATCATATGATCTTCGCCGATGACTTAATGATATTTAATAGAGGTGACTGCCCCTCGGTTGCTGCAGTGGTTAATTCCCTTCGCATATTTGCTGAAGAATCTGGTCTTCGGGCGAATAATGAAAAAACTAGCATCTTCTTTGGAGGTGTTCAAGAAAATATCAAAGACGAAATACTTCATCAAACAGGGTTTGTTCAAGGGGTTTTCCCCTGCAGATATTTGGGGCTCCCCCTCAATTCTGTGAGTAACAAAAAAGACCAATACCAAGTTCTTATCAATAAAATACAATCAAAGATTTACAGCTGGTCTTCTGGGTATTTAATTTATGCCGGCAGGGTGCAGTTGCTAATGTCAGTAATTTTTGGATTAACTAGCTACTGGAGTGCTAATGCACTTTTCTCGGTGAATGTTCATCTCAAATTGGAGCAATGTCGAAGCTTCTTATGGACTGGTGGCCTAAGCAACAGAAGAATGACCTTCAAAAGCTGGTCTGCAATCTGTCTCCCTTGGGAGGAAGGTGGTTTGAATATTAAAAGCTTGCTCAATTGGAATAAGACCTTGATCGCTCATTGGTTATGGAAGATCGTAACGAACAGGCAATGCCTCTGGTATGAATGGCATAGGAGGTATGTTCTAATGGGACAAAGTATATGGAGTATAGTAAAAAAAAAGAGCCACACAGCCACTTTCAGAAGCATTTTGAGTGTTCGGGATGAGATTCTTCAGAGAGAGGGGGCTGGTGCAGAGGAGACAGTCCGTAGCTGGGCTGTTAGGGGTGAATTCAATACCTCACTAGCTTATGAATGGTTTAGACAGCATAAACCGGTTATCTCTTGGTTGAGCAAAATCAATGAAGGACGCCTCTTACCTAAACATAGAGTTATCCTGACCATGGCAGGGCAAGGAGTATTAGCAACGCAAGATAAAATTCAGTCTAGAGGTATACCCTTAACCAACAGGTGCTCGCTATGTGAGCAAAATCTGGAGAGTATAGAGCATCTATTTTTGGGTGCACTTTCTCTCGTCAAATATGGCAGCACCTTCTCAATTGGATGCAAATCACGGGAAGAAGTAATAAGCTGGTGACCGAACTAAACTGGTGCACTATTAGAACAAAAAGAAGGCATTGGAAAAATTCCTGATTTTGTGCTTGTCTTGCAGCGGCAGTTTACAACATCTGGCAGGAGAGGAACTCCAGAATCTTTGATAATCGGAAGAGCTCAATACTAAGTATAGTGGCGAAGATTAAGTTTGAGATTTTTATTAGACTCAAGAGTAGAAACATTCACTTAGATAGTTGCTTGTAGTAGTGGGTGGCTTCTATTTTCAATTTTCATAGTGGATATGACTTTTGTAAGAGCCTAGTCTCATTTTAATAATATGAGGCATACTTTCTTGCAAAAATAAAATAAAATAATAATAATAATAATAATAATAATAATAATAAGAACCTAAGAAAATCCAGCCTATTTATACCCCCCACATGCGTCAAACCCTTCCCCACAAATCACAATTTCAAATTCTTTTCTCCTCTGCCTCCTGTCACCGTCGCTTCACCATTCCTTTTCCTTGATTTTGGTTTTGTGCAATCCGATCGTTGTTCCTCCCTCTTGCATACTAGATAAACTATAAGTAAGCTTTATTGCTCGATTTCTCAATTTTTATGATTTATAAATTTAGTAGACTTTCAATTTGTCAGTTTTTACGTCACTGGTTGGTTTGAGCTCGGTTTTATGATAGCCTAATTCTTAAACGAAAATCGATGGGGGAATATGAGTAATTTAGGCTTATGAATTATCAAGGTTTAGTAATCAATTCAGGTCGTGTTCCAATTTGTCAATTCTGGAGTGTATGAGATGCTTGGTTTGGTGAGACAATAGCAGGGGTATGTGTTTTGTTTATGTGGGAAGTTGCATGTGTTGGTGGGGATGGTGTGTAGTAGTCTTTAGCATGATAATGTTGAAGATTGAGTGCATGGGTTATAACCCAAGAATGTTGGGTGTGTGAGCTATAATGCAAGAATGTTGGGTAGTATCAGTAGTAAAAATAGTTCGACAGTATAGGTTAGATTCGTTCTTATTTATTACTCCGTATCTAGAATATTGAATCAATTTATACTATTGTAGCTTGTGGGTACGAGGAGAAAGAATTTTTGAATTAATATTAGCTTGAATTGACTGTCTTGAGAGGTAATGATGTTTTGACCTTTTCACCTTTAAGTAAAGAGCATGTTCGGTTTAAATTATATTTTTGAAACAGTTTTATATTATTTTGTCAATGGTGAATTTTTTATGATACTCTATTTTGGATATTGGAACTTTGTGACACAAGTCACACGTTGGTATTATTTTGGTATAAATTTTAGTGGTTATAACAGACTCTAGGAGCTATGTTGGTCTATGAGGTTAAGGTGCGTCTGAGACGTCCCTGGGACTTCGTCCCGAAATTGAACTCCTGGCCCGAGTTGTGTTAAGTGGGGTTTTCTGGCCTCCACTTGCTAGGTAGTTAGACTTCCTTCTTTGACAGCTTCCTCCTACTGACTGCCCAAATGTGAGTATAGTGCACACTATAGTAAGTCTAGCTAAGCATAGGTGGTACCTCTAGATCGTGCAAAAGGGTAGGACCTTGGCACACAGGTGGTGACAATATATTTTGGTTGGTTTTGGTTTTGACTACTGTTTTCACAGTACTTTTGGTTTGGTATCGAGACAGTGATATTTAACTCTGATTTCAGTTTACTACAAATTATAATTATTGTGTTACGTTTTCAATATAATATATTTTACTTAGCCTTTGCTGACGTCCTATTGTTTTGGATCGTTCCCCGTTGGAACCTGTACCTATTGGTGTTTTGGATACAGTTGATAGATACACTTAATATGCTGCATGGGTGCATTTGGTTTGGGATGCTGAGCGAGGAAGGATTTTATTATTTAACATTTACCTCCGAACTATTTATATTTATGTTGAATTTTGGTTTGAAGTTATTTTAAACCGTTTTGTATTTTGTGGAACTTAAGTCTTCCGCTGCAACATTTTCATTTAATTATTTATCGGATTTATATTTCTTTTAAATTCTTATATTATTCTTTTGCCTTGCATTTAGCCTTGTGAGCTAAATGCGGAGTAACGACTTTAAATTTTCCGACTTTATTATTTTATGGTGGTCCCAAAAATTTAGAGCTGTTACATAATATGCAGCGAACCCCCCGGTATAGAAACAACCCGACCGGTTCACTAACGAACCGACCGGTTCACAAACGAACCGATCGATTCAACTTTAAATCGACTGGTTCAATATCAAACCGACCGGTTCGGCCTTCGTTGCCCGCCTTATCTCCTTGTTTCTCTTGTTTTCTTCAATTGTAGCTCTTAACCCCATCTTTTGCTATGTTTCCTGCCAAAACATAAACGAAATATCCGACATAACAAACTACGGATAAAAGCTACCAAAATTATTCTTAAGGCTTGTGAAATCGGTAAAAACAGAGGATAAAATGAGACCAAATATGCATATGAACTGAGTTCATCAATAATAATAATAATAATAATAATAGTAAATTAAAAAAATACTCACTTCAAAGATACACTAATTAAAAGTTACTCCTTTTTTTAAAAAAAAATTAACACCAAAAAAGATATTAAAGTTCAAAATTTGCTTGCATTTCTTTATTCCGGCGATTTGAGTTACTCCGTCCAAATTAAAATTTTTGTCTTATCTTAGTCATTTTATACCCAACGTACTCTTCCCTTACCTTCTTTTACCTTCCTTATATCCTCGTTATCACTTATAACAACTTTTTCCGTTTTATTTTTTTTTGAATATTAAGATGATTGTCGATTTAGGTATGTTTTGGGTCTTTTTATTTTATTAGGATTGGGACAGAAATGAAGGGAGAAGAAAGGAGAGGTGAGAGTCATTATTTTTTAGATGGGATATTTCGATCAAAATACACTTGAACTCGTCGAAATGAAGAGATGCAAGCATTTTTTGAACTTTTACATCTTTTTGGGTGTTAAATATTAATATAAAATTAATTACTGCATCTTTAAAGGGATTAATTTTAATTACTCTAAGAATAATAATGAGTAACTCTACTAAGAGACGGCCTCTCATTAAACTTATTGAGAGACCAATTAGAACTTGATGTTACAATGGTGTCAAACAATAAAAATAAGTATGTTTAGTACTCTCTCCCCTTCTCTATGATCTTCCCTATTACCTTTTGGGAAGTTCTTAAGGAGGATAAAATGTGTGGAGGAAAATGAATGTGAAGAAGAGAAAGTGGGGTCACAAACAATAGAAACCACAAAATATATACTAAAAACAAAAGTAGAACATATGAGTGAATCTTTCTAAAAAGAAAATGTGAAACATTTTACTAAAGGGGAGGGAGTATAGAATACTACTCCCTCCCATTCGCTGGAAAAGTCCACTTTCATTTTGGAACAAATATTAAGAAAAGTGGATAAGTTGGATCACTTTACCAAAATATCCCTCCCCTTTTTGTTGTGGGGTAGTTGCATGAGAGGTAGTTGTGGGGTAAGTAATAGGGGTATTTATGTCTTTTGCTTGGTGAAACTTTTCATTTATG
Source organism: Agrostemma githago (assembly GCA_958450325.1). Taxonomy (NCBI): domain Eukaryota; kingdom Viridiplantae; phylum Streptophyta; class Magnoliopsida; order Caryophyllales; family Caryophyllaceae; genus Agrostemma; species Agrostemma githago. The sequence continues at coordinate 37,813,307 of OY288254.1, read as the reverse complement.
AAAAGTGTGCTTTTCTAGTGAATGAGCCAAATAAGGAATATTGTGCTTTTCCAATGAATGAGAGGGAGTATACTACTGTAGCAAAAAAAAAAAATCACAATCTATAATGAAAGAGGTAAGATGGTTATAATAACAAGTACAAAATGAAATGATTACTTTGAAGTACAACTCATAATAAAACGAGTATGAATAGCCCATAAGGAAATACAACAAACTCTCAGTAAGTTGTTGAAAAATCATCATTCCTAACTTTTGTGAATAACAATTTAGTCATAATCCCTTTACTACTAAGGGATTAACTCCACTCAAATTTTTCTCGCATAAAGCTATCCACCATAAAAAATAAAGGGACAAGAAAAGTAGACAAAATGAGCTAACACAAATCAAAGCCGTGATCACATATGCGTAGTTCTTCTTCTCTACCACTACACTCTAACATCTTATTGATTTAGTTATCACTAACGTTTGCCTTAAGCTATACGCCACAAAATTATGTAATTAAAGAAAAATAATTGATACATTGAATATTATCTATTTTTAGCAAAATAATTGCGCTATAAAATATCATGTAATTATATATGGCTATTATCCTATCCATAAATGTCCATGTATCATCCCCTATATACTATGGAGAAAGAAATTATCCCTCTCTTAATGTGTTTCCTCCAAATAAAGAAACGATCATTAATAGTACTCCGTAATTAACTCTAATGTATCAAATATTATACTCCGTATATAAATTCAATTAATAAAAAAAGTAAATGATTACATTAGTTGTATTTTATAAAATTTTATCAATTAAATGCAATTTTGCAAGATAAAGAAATAATTAAAATAATTTGAGCAAATTCATCTACTAAAATTTTCACTTCAGATCATATTGAAATGGACTATTGAACATCTATAAAAGATACATGTAAAATATATCGTGCGGATATGAACGAGTCTATATGAATAAATGCATTAACATATTAGTTGTCATTAATACCAAAAAAAATTGAAAAAAAAAATTATATGAAAATGATTTAAGAAATTTTGTAATATGATGTCATTAAATTTGCGACAAAAAAATTATTTCATTGTATTTCAATTTACTTTTAATTTTCTTTTCGAGATAAGCTTTTTATGTTAATTTAAAAAAAATATATATATAAAATACGAAGTATACCAATAGACACCCTACAAAAAAGTTTCAGAAATCATGGAATAAGAAAATCAAAATACGTGAGACGGTTCATTTTGTAAAAATATTCTTCATTTAATATTGAAAAATAACTTTTTTTATATACAAACCACGAGTCCACGAGATCATTCACATAATGACTACTAAAAAAAATTTCATTACTACCCATTTATTAAAAGAACAATTATATAATTCGTATTTTACAGTATATTAAAAAAGAAGAGGCGAGTATCTCAAATTACGAGATGATATATCCGAGAGTATAAAAATATAGGAAATGTTTAAAATTCTAAAGATATACTCCCTCCCATTCGCTGGAAAAGCCCACTTTCATTTTGGAACAAATATTAGGACAAGTGAATAGGTTGTACTCCCTCCGGACACTATTTTTTGCCCCATTTCATTAAAATACTCCTCACAAATAATGAGGTAATGGGGCGAAGAATAATGTCCAGAGGGAGTATCACTTTACCAAAATATCCCTCCCCTTTTTGTTGTGGGGTAGTTGCATGAGAGGTAGTTGTGGGGTAAGTAATAGGGGTATTTATGTCTTTTGCTTGGTGAAATTTTTCATTTATGAAAAGTGTGCTTTTCCGGTGAATGAGCCAAATAAGGAATAGTGTGCTTTTCCAATGAATGAGAAGGAGTATTTAGAACGAGATGAATTAATATTTAAAATTTAAAGAAATATATTATTAAATACAGTATTTTTTTTATAAATAATTGTACGGGATCTATATTAATTATGTTTACGGTTACAATATATCCAACGCTATCTAGGCATCTAGCTGCTTTCGTGGGATAGTGAGATTAACCGTGTGAACAGAATAGATGATAAAAGCACCCTATATCGGCTATATATGCACATATATTATCAATTGATCATATACATGGAGTACATGTATGTATGTATGCGTCTTCACAGTACATATACTATATCCCACGTTACCATATTTATAGTTTTAAGTTACCTGTCTAATGATCGCACTTTAATTACACTTTCCCTCACGAATAATACTTACAAAACCTCTGCAAATTAAACTTGGTTCACGCCCCCCCATCATATCATATCATATACTTTCAGAAAAGATAATTATAATTATTAGAGAGCATCATGTCGTCCATTAATCCCATGAAACATCAAATTCTATGCTCCCTTCTTGTATTGCTACTGGCAATAAGTATGAACCATGTAAATTGTGATTGCTCGACGAATAATAATGTAAGTCGGAGAAGCTTTCCTAAGGGATTTGTTTTCGGAACAGCATCGTCTGCGTATCAGGTAATTCACATCAATCCAAGTCTTTCTAATTCACATCAATCCATCATCTCCATGGATTTTAGAAACTGTTTGTGGATTTAAAATGCACTGATTGCAGGATGGGTATATACTCCCTCCGGTTTTGAATTATTGTCCCACTTGGTAATATTTGGGAGGAGTATTATATTGAAATAGGGCAATAATTTAAAACCGGAGGGAGTATAACTCATGTGATTACTCATTGTATCGTAGTGGGATTTTCATAATTCAATTGAAAAAGAGTTCGAAATTACGTACTACTTTCTCCGTTTTTTTTTTCACACAAAAAACAAATGGTAAGAACAAAAAAATTGGAAGGAGTGTTATAGTAACGATATTCATGTGAGGCATGTTGGAAATATTGGGTCACTATAGGGGCGATATATAACGAGAGAGTATACGTTGTTGTGTCGTGGTATGAAGGTCACTGAATGAGAATGAGAAACGAAATCGCCCCGACTACGGTACAAATCGGAATGGGCGTCGTCCCCCAAGGTCACACAACACTCCTAAAAGGTTGTGTACTCAACCATTAGGAGTTGGAACTCGATGGTATACTCAGAATTTATCAAAGAGATTTGGATGATGACATTTGATGTATTTGCTCATATGTCTTATCATTCTCATACTTATACAATAAGTGTCACATGAGACTAACCTCAAAAGGTATCAAAAGTCACTTTATGATGGAAAATGAATTGTCATTATTCTAAATATAATGACATTCAAAACCATACTAATAAATTAGGTTTAATATGTTACTAATGGGAGATGCTCTTACTATGCAAGAATGGTCAACAATTCCACTTTGCATTATTTCTAACAATCCCCCCACTAATGCAAATGACAAACCGAAAACAAAAATCCTGAGCATATGAAAGGGTTGACACTTAGATGTTAATATCTTTCGATTTGAATTAACGTATTAGTGAAATGAGTCAACAACTTACTTATAATAAGAGAATATCTTTCGATTTGAATTCCTTATTGAACTTTGGTAAAATTACCCTCACAACACATATTATACCTTAAGTTCCACACGAGTTCCGCAATACAATTCAACAAATTTATGGCCAAATGAACCTTGGGATTTTGATGAGTGCTCTAGAAAGATAACTCAATCTCTCATAGAAGGAGGTCATCCCTTCACACTCACTTAGGTGATTCTATCAAGGATATCTCCACATATCCCACTCACTTATGAGCTATAGAATCATTAATAGCTCTAAAGCTCAACCTGTCAAGACTACGGTGAATCCATCAAGTCCTTCACAACAGGACCACCCAAACATAGGGATATAGATTCATTAAGAGAAATATCTCAACCTCTATTATTACGGTGATCTCATCAAGTCCGTCTCACAGGGACCACCCAGATTTGGGCTATAAGACCATTAAGAGCTATATGCTCAACCTTTATCATTACGATGATCTCATCAAATCCGTCTCACAAGGACTACCCAAATTTGGGCTATAAGATCATTAAGAGCTATATGCTCAACCTTTATCATTGCGGTGATCTCATCAAGTCCGTCTCACAAGGACTACCCAAATTTGGGCTATAAGATCATTAAGAGCTACTCCCTCCCATCCATTCAATCCTTGACATGGGGGGTTTCACAACTTTTAAGAAAAGTGGTAAAAGTAAGGGTATTATTGGTAAATCAAATGATTTTATGGGTCCAACAAAGTTAAAGTAAGGAAGAAGTAGTGGCATTTTGTGTAAATAGAGTAAGGATATAAGGATTATAAGGTAAAGTGTTTTGCCAAAAAGGAAATGTAAAGAATTGATTGGATTGTCCATTTATAGTAAATGTAAAGAATTGAATGGATATGAGGGAGTACATGCTCAACCTTTCAAATACACCAAATTATATTCCATAGCAATTGATGCCCCCACAATTATGCAAAAAATATTAAACTCACAATCACAATGCATTACCCCGGTAAGGTTAAAAGAGCAAAATAATACGCATACATAATACATTAAATTATAACAGTATTCTCAATAGACTTATAATAAAATTATTATAAAGATGAAAGTTTACTCATGATCATTGTGCATCTCATCTTGTGATCCAACATCTTTATAAATATCCAACATGTTGCAATTCTCATTATTGCACCATCTATACATCATCATTCTTATAGTAGAGAACAACGATATCGATGATTGTTTCACTTATTTTTTCTTTTTGCAAATCCACAAATTAAAATATATAACCTTTACTCACATAAAATCAATCATCATAATCTCATATATTGTGGTGTAAGCCAGATGTACAACATAAATAAATGAACCTTACGCAACCATTATTTATTGACTTAGTCAACAAATTAAAACTCTTATATTTGGTTCAATTATTCATGTATAAAACATGCTATCGATCATCACTTTTCCTCACAATTAGAGATATACATACTCTTCACAAATTATAAGATATCATCTCTAAAATTGATGCATGAATAATTTTATCAAATAAGTTGAATGACTTCCCCCACATGTTGTCACACCACGAAATAATGACAAACATAATCATTCAAACAAAATATACAAATTATTCATTCATTAATCATCCCAACTTTTAGATATCAAATAATTATGTCTGATAATTTATCTATTCCACAATCTATTCTTAGAGTAATTTATCAAATAATTCATCCAATTATTTAATACATACTTGATCAAGATTATGCGTGTCATTAAAAATAAAATATTTAACCCCCACATATAGCTTATTTTACTTGAGTGAGCATTGATGCGTGTCTAGTGTGAAGTTAAATTCTTCTTCCAAATGTATCCAAAATAATTTACAAGACAAGTACACACGTGTCTTTTCAAAACATTAATAAGGATACGAAAAATCACACTAATATATAATCCCAACATATATTATACATATTCAATTTTCTCAAGCAAAACATACATAATGTTCTTAAATTGATTAATGAATAATATTCAATATTATATACATTAAGTGCATAGAATAAATTTATAACAGCTCTATAATAAATTTATAACGGCTATATAATAAATCCAAATATTGCTCTCATTACTCATAAGAGCATTTAATCTCCACATGGTCATCTTCCAACCATCATAATTTGCACAATAATCCTTTATAATTAATCATTATTATATATTACACCACTAATAATCGCATTAATTATTTTATTTGACTATACACATACCATTTTCCATAAACATGAGTCTAAATCTTCTTTCCAAGATGTAATATCAAGACTCGATAAAAATTTAGGAAAATGTTCACCTTTTTAGTCATATAATATTAAAAAATATATGTGCAAATTCATCATGCATCATGAAATATTGAGACTAGCACATTCAACATATGTTCAGAAACAACATAACATCCTACTCTTATCAGATAATAATTTATCTTTCAATCAATGACGATAAATGATACTCATCTACCAAACGTAATTATTTTATCATCATGAAGCACAAGAAGACAAAAACTAAACTGATAGATACCATACCTCATTCTCAAGGATGAATATTGATAATAAAATAAGATAATACCATTTACTCATAAACCTTCAAAAACTTTCAGCATACTACCATGACATTGTGTCCCATTTTCCAAAGGGTAAATGGCAGAATCAGCTCACAACTTCAACTAAAGAGTTGTAGCCCTTCTTCTTAGCTTTCCAACGCCATATTACACGTCCCAATCGGAGGTCTATAGATCGAGTTATTGTCATAATACCGAACTGCTGGCTCACCCTCGCTCAACGGGCTAAATCTTACACGCAAAAACACATATCTTTGCCAAAGGAAATCATTCCAATGACAAGAACGATGAACACAACAACAATATAGTGACATAATTTCGTTTCTCAATTGTTGGAAATATTGGGTCACTATAGGGCCGATATATAACGAGTGAATATATGTTGTTGTGTCGTGGTATGAAGGCCACTGAATGAGAAACGAAATCCCCCCGACTACGGTACAAATCGGAATGGGCATCGTCCCCCAAGGTCACACAACACTCCTAAAAGGTTGTGTACTCAACCATTAGGAGTTGGAACTCGATGGTATACTCAGAATTTATCAAAGAGATTTGGATGATGACATTTGATGTATTTGCTCATATGTCTTATCATTCTCATACTTATATAATAAGTGTCATATGAGACTAAACTCAAAAGGTATCCAAAGTCACTTTATGATGGAAAACGAGTTGTCATTATTCTAAATATAATGACATTCAAAACCATACTAATAAATTAGGTTTAATATGTTACTAATGGGAGATGCTCTTACTATGCAAGAATGGTCAACAATTTCATTTTGCATTATTTCTAACAATATTCCACCAATTAAGATTCGGGCGCTATATATGCTGTACTAGATAAAAGGAGATGTTCTTGTTAGAAGTTACGGAGTAACATTTTGTAGATAATTAGGATGGAGTTGAGTGATGGTAAATTTTATGTTTCGTGGGTAGAGTTCATAGGTTTTGGTTAGTCTAAGTATTCAGGTGGGAAGACGGTTAATGAGAGAATATGAGCCTGACATAATTTTTTTTTGTTACTCATTTTCCATAAGCATACACTCCCTTTCGTTCATTTGTTGCCTTTGATTAAAACTAGTGTTATTCCCGTGACACATCACGGGGCTGTACACATTTTTTTGTTAAAGAGAATTGGTAGATAAAAAAAGGACAATAATGTCGTTAATAACTTCGTTATAAAATACTCTGTACATATCAACTCATAGAGTTCCTTATTATTATTCAAATACAATATTTAAATAAAAATATCATATACATACGTGTAATTCCGAACCATGTTGTGACGTTAAACAACTCGTGACATACATCGAAGACTTTTTATGAGGTCTAACAGTTTTACGTGACTACCCAGCAAACCGAACCGAGTCTGTGTGGATTAGTAATTATTTTAAAAAGCTAAATAATTTATCACTTCCATCACGGTATTAAATAACTAAAAATGAGTAAGTCTGAGAGACGGGTTTTCTCGTCATTTATACATCAATTAATGGTGGAAACAATCAACCGCTGAAACGCACCCACTCCCGTGAATCAATCGACATTTACTCTTCTTGAATGTTCTTACCCAAAAAAAAATCAATGAACATCTACAACGGTGTGCTGGTAATCTGGGATTAAATCAGATCTGAGTCCGCGATTAAAATATGGGACTCAACTCCAGTGGCCAATCGAACAGGCCCAATCAATGACCCTGTTTTTGTTACATTTGGGCTCTTATAGAATAGGCCCACTCCAATAACTCCATCCCCAATTCCACTCCAAGTCTCCAATACAGACATACAGTATACAACAATACTCCCCTAATTCTCTAAACCCTAATCCTACCCGGCTATCCTAAATCCCATTTCCTTCTCGGACTGCCTGAGCTCCGGCGCCGTTCATCTTCTTCCGACGCCCTTCATCGTAATTTCCGGTGAGTTCCTTCGTTTCTGTCTTTTTGATTCATCAATTTTTCGCTTTTATTTATTTATTTTTGTTTCTTATCTTCATCGTTCCGACGCCCTTCATCAATTTTTCGTCGTTTTTTTTTTAATTTTTCGTAATTTTTGATTTCTAATTACGATTTCTGATCCATTTCGTTTCTAATTCATCCTCTAATACGACTTCTGTTCTTCTTCGTTTCTTATTTTCATTTTTTTTTTCATTTTTTCTATTTATGCCCTTCATCGTAATTTCCGGTGAGTTCCTTCGTTTCTGTCTTTTTGATTCATCAATTTTTCGTTTTTTTTATTTATTTTTGTTTCTTATCTTCATCGTTCCGACGCCCTTCATCAATTTTTCGTCGTTTTTTTTTTTAAATTTTTCGTAATTTTCGATTTCTAATTACGATTTCTGATCCATTTCGTTTCTAATTCATCCTCTAAATACGATTTCTGTTCTTCTTCGTTTCTAATTTTCATTTCTGATCCCATTACGATTTCTGATCTTCCCATTAATTTTCGTTTCTAATTTTTCGTTCATTATTATATCGTGTTGTAAGATTAATTTTTGTTTATATCTTTTTTTCATGTCTGTTTATATCTTCATTTTTTTCATTTTTTCATTTTTTCGTTTCTGTTTATGCAATTCTGGTGAGATTTTGCTTTGTATACTACTACCTCCATCCAATTTTAATCTTCCTACTTTCCTTAAAAGGTTGTCCATCTTTAAACTTCCTACTTACAATATTTCCTCTTTTGGTTGATTTTTGTGGTCCATATCATTTCTGACCCCACATTTTCTCTCAACTTTCATTTTCAACCCCATAATCTACCCCACTCTTAATTAGTGTGCCACTCCCCCCATGAAGTTTAAAGTTGGATGGAGGGAATACTATTATTAACTGAATATGTGAGATTTTGCTTTCCAAATTGTGTGACACTATTTTTCCACTATCCTGTTGAGATTTTGCTTTGTACACTACCTTTTGACACTACTTTTCCAAATTGTGTGTATTGGTGGTTCCACCTCACTTTGTTTGGACTCTTCTTTAAAAGAAAGAAGACTGCACAGTGACATCAGAAAAAAAAGTTTATACTGTAGTAGTTTACTCTACCACCAACTATATTTTCTACTTTTCAGATGTGAGTTTCGATATATTGGACCGTGTAACAAAAAAAGATGTGGGTTTAGATATATTGGACTGTGTAACAAAAGAAAGAGCAATTTCCCTTAGCATTAATAAATAGGTATTCCATAACGTCTAACTTTGTTTTGTTCCTCAGGTTGGGCCTCCTCCATTGGTGTACGACTCTAACATTGATTTGAGGAACTCTAACACCTTGTTTGAGACCAGCAACTGATCCAACTTTGGACGATGAGATCTCGATAATTTTTTAATGGAGAATTGGTTATCTTTGAAAAATAGAAAGGGTGGCTGTAGATGGAGATAAATAAACCCAGCAGGATCAAGTGAAGTATTTAAAAAAAAAGATGGGAAGATACATGCCATAGTAAACCGAAAAGTTTGTAGTTGTAGTTTCAATGTGTTTGTAAATCGTAGCAGAGAATTAATATGCTTTGTAATCTTGGATAGAATTAAAAAATTTGTTTAATGTCCTCAATTGTAGTGTAGAGGTCATTACTGCTTCCTCAATTGCCAAGAAACGAATTAGAGAGGTCATTTTTTTTTTTGTTTAATTATTTGCGTTCACACTTGGAGCTCTTCATTTAAGCCTAAATGAATGATTAAGGCCTTTGCTTAACTTGCTAATCCTGAGATTATTACGCTGCCACGTCATTGGGCTTGGTCCCTTCTTTAATAGAAAGGAGATAAGCAAACAAATGAATTGGACGAAATGGATATAGAGCATGACTATGTTTAGTTGTATACAGAGTAATTAATTTGTTATTGGCTCTTTCAATTAGAGAGTGAAAAAAAATCATTAATATAATTAAGTGGTTGTGTTTATAAATGTAATTTTATGGTTCCATGTACTAATTGGGGACGGTTTTTGTAATTTAATGGTTTTTGAGACACGTTTCCCCATGAACCCCGGGATCATATATATTGCTATTCTCAAATAATCATTAATATAATTAATTGGTTTTGTATGTAAATCTAATTTTATGTTTCCGAATATAAATTTGTCACGGTTTTGTGATTTAAACGGTTTATGTGACACATTTCCCCATAATTCCCGGGAATCTTATTTAGAATTTTCTATTTAAACCCTTCTCGTACTTCATAATTCATTTTCACTTCTCTTTCATTCTCTCCTAAACCACCCTACAAATTGTCTGGTTTTGTTTTATCTCATTTATCTTCTAATTTTGTAATTAGTTTCTCCATTAGGTCGATTTATTTCAATTTAATTGATTAGGATGCAAGTTATGTTTCTCGGTATTTTTACGACTTAGGACGTTAGATTAAGTAGTTCGATTTGCTGATTGCGGCTTGATTAGAGATTAGTTAACGGATTGAATTAATGTCGGAAATAATCTGAAACTCAAAAAAAAATGAGATGGTGAAAAACGTGAGAATTTCATGTTTTAGAGATCGAAAAAGCGTGAGAATCTCACTTTTTGGGGATCGAAAAAACGTGAGAATGGCACGTTTTGGGGATCTCTAAAACGTGGGACTCTCACGTTTTGGGGATCTCTAAAACCTGAGAATCTCATGTTTTAGGGATCTCTAAATTGTGTGAGGCTCACGTTTTTGGGGTTTGTTAATTTTTTTCCTTAAAAATATTCCATAAGTATAATTATAGAATAAGTATAAAATATTATATAATAAGTTTATAAGTATAGAATAAGAATAAGTATACGCTATTATAAGTATAGAGTTATATAAGAATAAGTACAGAATAACTTACAGAATACATTATTAATTTTTAGTTATATACATTATTTAAGTATTGAATTATATATATAAGTATAGAATAAGTTATATAGAATTATTAAGTTTAATATATGAACTAAGAGAATTAATATTTCAATAATAATGAATTACAAGAGGTATACATATTTATACTAATTACACAATGTATCTAGACTACTTAAATATGTAAAGAATAAATATTGATTACAAAAGATCTTGCCTTAACTAATTGATCACATAATCAACTTAATTGATATGTAAAGTAGATTGTGACTAGCGAATCTAACATCCTACGTTTTTTATCAATTATCCTTAAACAATGCTCCGAAATACGATAGTTATAAATTATAGAAAACAAGTAAATACGATAGTTATAAAATGCGAATAAAATTAATCAAGTAATAACGAGAAAACTAACCCCGAAATTTAAATACAGCTGCCCGGTCCCCATTAATTTGAAATTGAAAAATACATAAACACATAGGCCCCACCGAAATACAATTTTTTAAGTTCGAAATACGTAATGAATTGTGGGGTGGTGGAGGGACCATAGCCCACCGAAACACAAAAGTGCCAAAAAGACGGTTTTACAAAATAACAAAAATCGGAGAGCTATTCCTTGTCGTCGGCGTTTCAGTTGGGTTGTCGGCGCCTTATAATGTGAATTGACGCATTTGTCCCTCTTTTAACTTACATCATTAACATTACTAATTACTTTTTATTTAGTTATTTGTGAAATATAGTCGATAACGCAACGATTTTGCGCAACTACTTTTTACCATCGGCGATTTACTTCTTACTGTGGACATGACATAGGTCCACCCCGATGCGGTCACGCGCGGGTTTGGGGAGGCGAATGAATCTCCATATGAGAATGGATCGAATTGAAATTTAAATCGAAGTTGGAGTCGCCACCGAACTTTGTGGGAGTTCGGACCCGTTCGAACCCACTCTATGTCGTAGTGGGCCGTATACAAAATACGGCCCATTTCCGATGTCAGAGTTTATCGGGTTCGTCCCTTTGCATTTGATACCGATACCGACTTGATCGGATACCGTGTATTGAATGACCCTCGTTGCCAATGGTTTCGGACATCCGGAAACCGAGCTTCTGAGTAAGGGGTGAGGGTACGTGTTGGGAAGTTCACAAAGAACACCCAACCCCGCCCGCACATTAGCGGCCTCTACTAGGATATCGAATGATTTTTGAATACGCGCGTTAGTAATACGATGAATGATATGCAAACATTGTTTTCCTAAGCATGCGAGGAATTGAATGGGTTGCTAAGTCGGTTTAATGCATGAAAAATTTAACGTCAAAGTTGAATTTAGCATGTGAGATTCGTTTTAGCATAATAAAACAAACGATAAAAAGATGAATTTGCTACAAAAAATGAACAAACGAGTTAGTATCGAATTGTGAATAAAAATATAGCAAATATGACGAATATGCGAGATTGAGAAAATATTAGTCGAAATCTAAAAAATATTGCTAAAAAGTACCGTTTTGTATAAAAAACTAAGTTCGAAAAATAATTAAAAAAGCAAAAAGACGAGTCGCGTTTCAGTCGGCCGCGCGGCTCGCCCGGGACGCGCGGCCTGTTTTCGAAACCGATTTTTTGAAAATTCGATGCTTTTATTAAATCGCGTACAAATATTGCACAATTTGCACTCGATTTAATATTTTCGATATTCGTCGTATTCGATATTTGATTATGAAATCGATATCAAATATTCGGAATGATTTTTAGAAAAAGTTTTTATAAAAATCGTTTTGAAAAGAATTTGAACGAAAAAAAGAAAAAGAATGTTAATTCTCTCCGCGTTAAAATCGTCGTATTTTGTAAAAAAAAGATGTAATGATTTTTTAGCATCAACGAGATTTAATTTAGTTCTTGTTAGATACGATATTCGATTATAGAGAATCGATATCGTATTTTTAAGAACGTTTCGTTTTATAAAAATAATTTGTAGTATCGATATTAGAAATAAAAACAACGAACGACCCGTATAAAAATTGACCGACGAAGACCCGTAAAAGAAAAAAAACGAGAGGATTCGAGCTACACCCACAACCTACATGCTTTTGTTAACTCGGATCGGGGCTCGTCAGGATGTGGCTAGGCACGGGAGCGTCGAGGCGATGTCGGTTGGGTTATGGTGGCTCGGTGAAGGGTGACGGGTGCAAGGGCCGGTTTCCTTCGGGTCTTAGACGTAATATCGATTTCTCGATGCTAAGTTTTTATGTTTATGTGCGAAGAGTTGATGTATGTGTATTGATAATCGATGTGTATATCTCTGAATCTTCGATGTTGTTAGATGTGTTGTGCAAGGGGCCTATTTATAGGGAAGTTCCCGACCTTGGCTAGGAGAAGTGTTTGGTTAGAACTACCGCTTAGGATAGGAAACGTAAGAAGCTGAGAAGAACGAGAATTCTGTTTACTTGGCAAAGAAGAAAGGGAATCTCAGCTGGTATGGGCTGCTCGGCCGAGTATTTGATGCTCGGTCGAGTGTTTGATTCGGTTTTCGGATAGAATTCCTACTTGAGATCAAATTCTATCTTTAAACGGATTTGTTTAATATTTTGTGTAGCTGATTTTTGTAGTATTGGAGCTCGAATCAGCCACGTGAGGTGTCACGGCTGACTAGCGTGTCCCGAGAATATTTTTGACCGGGTTTTGACTCAGTCGCTAAAAGACGGTTTTACCCCTGGTGTCGGAATCGACCCAAATTAGTCTTATTTGACTCGAAACGACCCACTGGGCCTGATTTTGAGGTTGGTTTTTGTGAGATATGTACTCCGTAAAAAGCCCAAGCCAAATGCCAATGATTTTGAGCCCGTTTCCGAATATATTAAAGCACGTTTACGTCCGATCATCATCGGGTGTTTGTTGGAAATTGCTATAGACACCTGGCAGTCAAAATGTGGGTGTCTACACTTACCGTCGGCGTTAATTACGTGAAATGACGACTTTGTCCTTGGTATTTATTCTCGAAATAATATTACTTTAACATTTTATATATTATCGATTTATTAAAACTCGATAATAAAACCGTCTTTTTCGATTATCGTAATAAACCAAAACTGACTTCCTATATAATTAATATGGAATTACGCAAAATGACGAGTTCTCCTTTGCAATTAATTCTCGAGATATTATCATATTTACATTTTATAGAGTATCGGTTTATTAGAACTCGATAATAAAACCGTTTTTTCGATTATTGTTACGCCTCTGATTTTAAACAGTTAATTAGATTAATTAACGACTTAATACAATTTAATAAACGTAAGTAACAAATACGAGTAATACGCAAATTAAATCTTAATTAATCTACGACAAGTCGACAATCAAGATTTATTATACAAATCTATGCAAATTAAAAGGAAAAAATCCGAAACTGGGTCGGGTCAAGTGGGTTTTTCGACCCACCTAAGGGTCGTATTATTTTCTCTATAATACTTGAAAGTTTTGAGCAATAGTTTTAAGTAAAATATAAATCTTTCAATGATATAAAATATGAAGTATATGGTGGTGAAATTTGTTATATTAACAACATTTCATGCAAGTGACACAAGTTCGAATCCTCTTGTTTACACATTTTTCTTTTAAAATTTTTTTAAAAAATTTACAAAATCTCCTTATTCACTAAAACAAAAACCAATGGGCAATTAAGTCATTTCAACTTTTCCGCCAAAATTCTACCTCTTCATTACCTAAATTGGGCTTCACAAAATAAACTTTTGTCTACATTCATTAAAAGCCCAATTCTTTAATGTTCAACCCTACAATAACAAAAAATCTTTATTATGAATTAATTTCTTACCAATTACATAAATTTGAGGAAAAAAATATTGTAACATTATAACCAAAAATATGTTCCATACTTTGAATAAACATGTCAAACGGGATGAACGAGTTAGGTCATATGGGTTGGACTAATTACGGGGTCGGGTAAAATAAATGTCACGAATCGAGTTAACGTTAGAATATCTGGCATGTATAATTTTCGATGCATTACATTTTGTCAATTAAAAAATATTTCTTTTAATATTAATCATATTTAACATCACTAATATTTTAAATTAAATAATTATCGTATTTATAAGTAAAAAACTATATCATTCATAAAAAAATATTTTACCATTAAATGATATAAAATGTCACGTGTCTATGGAAGTCTCCGAAAAACACCCGATGATGATCGGACGCAAACGTGACTTGGTATACTCGGATTTGGGCTCAGACTCAATAATATCCGACATGGACTTTTAGCGGAGTAAAAATCTCACAAAACAGACCTCAAATCCAGGCCCAGTGGGTCGTTCCGAGTCAAATGAGACTAATTTGGGCCAAAACCGACACCAAAAATAAATCCCGTCTTTTGGCGACCGGGTCAAAACCCGGTCAAAGACGAAACCATCTCAGAAATCAGCCAAATTCATTCTCGAAAGCTGGCGCAAAAATCAGAATTCAAAAAAACCAATCAAATCAATCAAGGATAATCTTTCCTTATTTGTCTCGCCTATTTGATCCACTCGATCGAGTGGATTGACTCCACTCGGTCGAGTGGAGCGTCTTGAACCGGGTTTGACCCGTTTGCAAGGGCACTCGATTGAGTGCACTAGGGCCACTCGATCGAGTGCCCCTATGTCGTGGGAAAACGCCTATAAATACCCCATGACCCCCATGCATTTCACAAGTTTTGGAACACTCATTCTCACCCTACATTTACACCCTACACCCTACATCATACTAGGCTTCAACCCTAAGCGATACTACACAAAACCCGAGCCCCTCGTCCCTCGGAAACCGGCGAAACACACACACACACACATACACACCATAACTCGCGTACATCCTCGATACTCCGGCGTCCCGTCGCTATTTACGAGTCCATTTCCGAGGCCTATACCTAGCATGTATGTTGAGGGTGTCCTAATCCCCATCTCGATCTCTTTTATCTCGTCTCATTTTCAATTAATTTATCGCATTTTGTATCGTAATCGTAATCGTAGTAGTAACACTAACACTAACGTTGCTATACTTTTTGCATCTTTTTTTTTTCTTTATCATCTTTTTGTTACTAACAATATTCTACCGCGTATAAATAAACTAGTATCAAAATTTCGGTTTCAAAAACGTTTAACTATGATAATTGCCTAAGGTCCGTCTAATCCCTTTACGAGCAACGACGGAGGTGGAGCCCTTTCGAGGAGCCCCGCCCCAATGTACTCAAGGGCGTGACGTGATCGCAATCGGTCGTAGTTGAACGCATTTGATCCTATTTCTATAATTAGTGCGGAACCCGTTGACACGAAAACCGACATCACATAACCCGAAAGGGTTAGTTCCGATGTTGTGACGTAGAGGGAAGCATTTCGTCACTAATTCAAATTTTCTAATCTAACGAAAACATTTTCCTAAAACTCCGATAACGGTATTATAATCGTTCATACACGATTATAGTACCGGAGGCCAAGTTAAATACAAATCATGCGATATCTGTATTTGGTTTGGCCGACCATCGATTTCCAATCATAAAACGAAACGAGTTATCGTTCGTACAGGGTCTATTCGACCGAGTACATATGCTACTCGATCGAGTAGCACCCAAAAAAGTGGGCAGTAGCCGCGTCTAAGGACGCACTCGACCGAGTCAGGCACGACTCGGTCGAGTGGGTCCTGTAACCCATAAAACCGAGTGCTTTGACACACATTTCAAGCCCCGTCCTTTTATCGACTTTAGTCATCACGTGTAAAGACAATCACGTGACTTTCCCCTTTTTCAAAACCACGCATTTCACGAAACGTAGATCGACTTTGATCGATCTCCTTTGAAGTGATAAGTCGGGACATGACTACGGGACGTGGGATCGGGCTAGCAATATGCCACAGTCCCATGTTTCCGTCCTTCGTTTAGTACACAATATAATGTGTATTTAATCGGGGTTAGTCCATCTACACATTTCGCGGTCTAGTTTAGATACGGGTCCGTTTCTATCATTATTTTGTCTTTTATTATTTCGTTTATTATTTTTATGTATCGTTGTATTGTGAATTCCGGGTTGTATTTCCGCCCGTGTAACTTGTACGTTATTTACTTTTGAGCTTTATTTATTTACTTGCTTATCGCTTCATAAATGAACCTCGCATGCTAAATCATTTCAACCATAATTAAGATGCATTAAATGACGTAGTTCACATACTATTCACATGCTTTAGCCCGAAAACGCTGTTTGCATATCATTTAATTATTTTACTAGCGCGCGTACACGAACATGAACGATGTCTTAGTAGAGGCCGCCATGTGCGGGCGGGGTTGGGTGTCGTTAGTGGGCTTCCCAACACGTACCCTCACCCCTTACTCAGAACCTTTGGTTTCCGGATGTCCAAAACCCTTCGCGCATGAGAGTCATTCTATATACGAAAGCCGGTGTAAACGGTATCGAAATTGCAATGCAAAGGGATGAGCCCCATAAACTCTGAAATCGAAGTGGGCTTACTTTGTGTATAGCCCACGACGACATAGAGTGGGCTCGTATGGTTCCGAATAACCACAAAATTCGGTGGCGACTCCATTTTGACTTAAATTTCAAACCCGAGAACAATCTTACCACAAGATTCATTCGCCTACCCAAACCGGCGCGTGGCCGCGTCGGGGTGGACCTACGTCATGTCCACAATTTGGCGACTCCGCTGGGGATACCTGATGTACCACATGTCATCGGGGTTCCCAGGGTGAGACTCGAAGAGAAATCGTTCGAATATTAGTGTGCGCGCATTAGTTTAATGATTCATGCATAACCCATTTTTGCCCGGGCCGGTTACTTGTGACCGACGTCCCACTATACCGCGGTGCATTCCTACAAGGGTGCGCTAAAGACATCGATGGTGGAACTCGTATGGGTTTTGCGGCATGTCCTAAGACCAACTCGGCTTAGGGAGTCCGTCCTGATTTACGAGAAAGCCATCGTTGTTGGTATAGACCCTATTTCGACCGACTGAGACTTAGTGTAAAGCATACATAAGCGTCGTTATAATGCTTGTTTGACTACGTGCTACTTGGTTTCCGTGTCGTTTTTCAAAAACCGTCATTTCAAAATTGCATCTTTCCAAAAATACCCACTTTTCGAAAAACCCGAAATACCGTCCATTTCGGGACCCGTCTTTCCAAAACGACCAAATTTGAAAAACCCGAAATGCTGCCCATTTCGGGACTCACCTTTTCAAAAATATCCAACTTTCAAAAACTCGAAATGCCGCCGAAATTTAGGATCAACGATTTGACTCAAAATATCCTTTTCTTTAGTCGGCATATTGTCCGCTTTAACTCTCGAATTTCCGACACCGTTTTGATTTTCTGAATTCTTTCAAAATTCTAATCCTGGTTTTCGAAATTCCGCTTTCCATTTTCGAACTCTTGGAAATTCGTCCATTGCACTTTCAACTTCAAACCTCCAACTTTCCTAAAATAGATCTTCCTTATTATAGGACCTACCGTCTATTCGTGTGTCGGGTCTTTGCATAGTACGTAGAAGGTTTATAGCGTCGAAACTCCGTCGATCTTATATCACGAGTTTCCCCCCTTTCCCGAGTCCGCCTTATTTGTCAAGGCACGACCAACCCGCGTAGGGCATACCCCTACAAAGGAAAGTCCGTCTATACACTCGATTCAAAAGTCTGGGGAATAATCTCACGTGGACCTTCCTTCGAACGGGACTAGGCCCACTAGGCCAAAATCCTAAGGAAGTCATACCACCTACGAGTCATCAGTCTAGGCGTCTTTCTCGAGTCTTTTCCACCCATTCCTTTTCTTTTGGGTCGCTCGGGATGTACTTTTTCTATGATTCCAAGATCTGGGTTCGGTTTCTGGTTACGCGGTGTTCTTACAGATAGGCCACCGGCAACCAGAGACACTCGCAGGATGGAAGCTACTTTAAGCAGTCTGAAAACCTCTGTGGATGCCATGATCGACAAACAGGCCGACATCGAAGCCCAACTGAATGAAATGAGGGCTGGTCAAGTTGCTATCGTCACTCGTTTGGCTGCAGTGGAGCACAAGACTCCAAATACTGGGGTTACGGAACCTCTGGCTGAACTGGTTAGCTCGGTTCGCCGATTGGAAGAGCAAGTTCATTTGACTGGGAGTAACAATATCCACCGGGAGAATAGTCGTGAGTATAACCCGTTAAGTGACAAGCTGCCCGTAAACCTGAACCTCACCGGTTTGCCCATGTTTGAAGGGACTGAAGACCCGTTACTACATGTACGGGCCTTCAAGGAGTTCATGGCCATCAAAGGGGTGGATTCTACCATGTTCAAGAGCCTTTTCGCTGCGTCTCTTGAAAAGCACCCTCGGGCCTGGTACTACAGGCTAGACCCGAAGAAATACCCCACTTGGGATGATGTGGCCACCGAGTTCGCTCGGAACTATGCTGACAACACCGAGATCCAAACCACAATGAGATCTCTGGAGGTCATGGCCCAAGAGCCGAAAGAAGGTTTTACCAAATACCTTCAACGCTGGAGGGCCGAGAGCGTGAAACTGGTCGACAAGTCCAGTGAGAAGACTTTGGTGGAGGCTTTTGTCAAGAACCTCCTCCCCTCCTACCGGGTTCACCTCCAATATGCTGTCATACCCAATTTCACCACCCTTACTGAAATGGGTATGAGGATCGAAGATGACCTAAGACTGGAAGGCCTCACTAAGGCCGCTGGTAAAGGATACCAAGGGGCTTCTTCCTCCACTACCAAGCCCCAAGCTGCTACCCGTAGCATTTTCGACGCGGTTAATCTACTAGATGCCCCGTCCAAGAAGAACACCCCACCTCGGGTTTTTACTGATATAGGTACTACCTATACTTATGCCTTACAAAGGCTATCCTCAAAAGGCCTAATCCAACCGATAGGCCCAACTCCTGAAGTTCCGGTCGAGCGACGCTCCAAGAACTACAATGCTCATGCCTATTGCCAATACCACCGGGGCAATGGGCATGATACTGAGAAGTGCTGGAAGCTGAAGCACTTGATTCAGGACTTGATCGAAAGCGGTAAAATCCCGTTACCCGGAGATAAGCCCAGTAACAAGGAGAACCCTTTCAGCTCCCACGCCATCTTTACCGGGGAGGTGATTGACTGCTTTCACCTTATCTCTCCATTTGTCCCGCAAGTAAACGGGATCTGGTTCGACGACGAGGATGACGTGTACCTCGCCAAAGGGGAAGCTGTCCCCATCACCTCCGAGGAGATTCGAAGGACTATATCCCGAGTCCTAACCAGTAACCACCTTGGTCGTCCCTATCAAGCCACTAGCTCTAGGGACACCCCTATCCCGACAACCGTCATTGAACCACTCAGGACGGAAGTCGTCCCTCAGGAGCCGACTGCTGAAACGGCTCTCGTGAAGCAGCTGAAGAAGACCCGAGTTGACCTCACTATATGGCAACTCCTGGTTAGCTCTCAAGAGCATCGAGAAGCACTTACAAAGGCTCTCGATCAAATTAAGGTTGACTCTTTGGTTACCCCTGCTGAAATGGTAGCCACAGTCCTGCCTCATCTAAAGGGCAAAGCTAAGGAAGGAGGCCCGATGATCACTTTCTCCGAAGCCGACCTACCGCCATTCGGGGCCTCCCATAATCTGGCCCTTTACATTACGGTGGTTTGCCGGGGGAAATACCTCCCTATGACCCTGGTTGACGATGGGTCCGCTGTGAATGTCCTTCCTCTAAGGACCGCCAAAGCCCTCGGCATTATCGAGGCTGATTACATCCCGACTGCTCAGACCATCCAAGCCTTTGATGGGAGCCCAAAGTCGATAGCTGGGGCCGTGAAACTGACCGTTATAACAGGCCCGATAGAGAAGGAGCTCGAATTCCAGGTGATTGATGTCACCTCATCGTTCAACTTGCTCCTAGGTAGGCCTTGGATCCACGCGGTCAAGGCAGTGTCCTCCACCCTCCACCGAAAGATCAAGGTGCCTCTGCTTAACAATGTTATCACTTTAGAGGCAACACCAATGACTGTGGCTAGCTGTAACGCCACGGGACGCACGGACCTCTGGGGGTTCGATTTTGTGGGGATGATCGAGGAAGAATACCTCTTTAGGCCTTACTTCACTACGAGTATCGACACGATGCTCCAAAACCTAGGGCACTTTCCGGGGGCTACCTCTCGACCCGATCTTTCAGTTGGGAAGATCATCGAGGTCCTTAAGGACGAAGAGTCTCACTTTGGTCTCGGGTATGCCATAACTCCCGTCAATGTTGTCCGAGCAGGAATTGAGAAGGCCTGCAACATTATTAAGGGTATCCACTTGAGCCCTTACAGCCCACGGTTGGCTGACTACTTTGTCACACCGGTGTTTGGGGTTGTTCAGGTTGGTCTATACCAACCCAATGCTATGCAGCTCGGGACCCACTTGGCCCGGGACTGCAACTACATCCCAGAGGATGTGTTCGCCCTCATCTAGTCCAACGGAGCTGAAGATGTTGAGCCCGCGCTAGGGCTGCTATTTGGGGAAGACACCATAGCCCCAACTCCATAGGAAGACCTGGTCAACCTGATACTCCGCAGCAACAGGTTTGACCCGACCAAGCTGATCTCGGATGTTGGCACCGAGATAGGAAACAGGGCCTGGAGGAAGACTGTCAAGTAGACTGACAGTCAGGGAAGAATCTACAAGCTGGTCACCGGAGAGGGAGACATGCCTGAGTCTGAGTCTGAGTCTGAGTCGGAGTCTGAGTCAGAGTTAGAGTCAGAGGTCGAGTCTAGGGGAGTCGGTGCTAGAGTCACTCCTGTAACCCCTCTCCCCTTTATCATTCCTGCTGCTGGCACTTCGGGGTCTGTCCCGAAGGCCTTACCAATTCCGCCACTGACCAATGATCAGATGGCTGCTCTCTTTGAGCTGTTTTCCAAATTTTCAATCAATAATAACAACCGTTCTGCTTACGACTTGTCTCTTTTAAATTCTGCTTTCAAAAATGATTTATGCTATGACATTGAGAAACCAGACGAACAGGTACCCTTACCTCCGCATCTGATCGAGCAACTAGAGCAAAGGGAGTCCCGAAACCCGGTGATCGAAGAAACCGAGTCCATAAATGTGGGAACAACCTTAGAGCCTCAGACACTTAAGATAGGGTTATCCTTAGATCCCGAGGAGAAACAACAGTTCATAAGCCTCCTCCAAGAGTTCAAGGATGTCTTCGCGTGGTCCTACAAGGACATGCCGGGGATAGACCGGGAAATAGCCGAGCACCACATACCAATCAAAGATGGGTGCAAACCGGTCAAACAGAAACTTCGCCGAATGAGGCCCGAATGGTCTCTCAAGGTAAAAGAAGAAGTCGACAAACAGTTCAAAGCCGGCTTCATACAGGTGTCCGAGTATACGGACTGGGTGGCAAACATCGTGCCGGTTCCTAAAAAGGACGGTAAGGTGCGGGTATGTGTTGATTTTCGGGATCTTAACAAGGCAAGCCCGAAAGATGATTTTCCGTTACCACACATCGACATACTAGTGGATAACACGGCCGATCATGCCCTTCTATCATTCATGGACGGGTATGCCGGGTATAATCAAATCAAGATGGCGGAAGAAGATATAAGTAAGACTACCTTCACAACACCTTGGGGTACTTACTGCTACACCGTCATGCCATTCGGCCTCATTAATGCCGGAGCCACATATCAGAGGACCGCTACCACTTTATTACATGACATGATGCATAAAGAGGTAGAATTTTATGTAGACGACATGATCGTCAAATCCAAAGAGCGGGACGGTCACATCACCGCCCTAAGAAAATTCTTCACCCGATTGCGCAAATACAACATGAGGCTAAACCCTCAAAAATGCAGTTTCGGGGTAACATCAGGCAAATTACTGGGTCATATCGTTAGCCAACGAGGTATCGAAGTCGACCCAACTAAAATCAAAGCCATTACCGAGATGCAACCTCCTAAAACCGAAAAAGAAATAAGGGGATTCCTCGGGAAAGTCCAGTATATTAGTCGGTTCATTTCCAAGTTAACCATGGTATTTGAACCAATTTTCAAGAAACTGAAAGTGGGAGAACGGGTACTATGGGATGACAAGTGCCAAGCTGCTTTCGACAAGATCAAGGAAATTCTGTCTGTACCGCCAGTTTTAATGCCACCTCAACCCGGTTTGCCTCTGTCGTTATACCTAACGATGACCGAGACAGCCATGGGGGCTATGCTGGCTCAGACAGTTGACTCCGAAGAACGAGCCATTTACTACATCAGCAAGAAGTTTTTAGAGTATGAGTGCAAATATACCATGCTCGAAAAGACGTGTTTGGCTCTAGTCTGGGCTACTAAGAAGCTCCAGCACTACATGCTCAGCTACGAGGTCCATGTGCTATCCAGAATGGACCCCATCAAATACATCTTCGAGAAGCCCGTTCTCAACGGCCGAATTTCTAGATGGACTCTAATGTTGTCAGAATTCGACCTGAAATTTGTGCCATTAAAGGCTATCAAGGGGCGAGTAGTAGCTGAATTTCTCGCCGACAGCCCAGTGAGCGAAGAAGGACACACCGACACCTGGTCCTTCCCAGACGAAGATATTTTCCATACCGATACTGAAACATGGGATTTATACTTCGATGGAGCATCCAATTTTCGAGGGTTTGGAGTTGGGATCCTCCTAATTTCACCAAAAGGGGAACACACTCCCATCTCCATCAAACTGGACTTTGATGTTACTAATAATGCAGCAGAGTACGAAGCATGCATTTACGGGCTACAAGCCGCCGCCAATCTGGGGATCACAAATCTCCGAGTACATGGTGACTCATCCTTGGTCATTAACCAAGCACTTCAGAAATGGAAGACTCGAAATGCAAATCTCGTGGCCTACCAGGCACGAGTAAGGGATCTCGAGAAACAATTCCAAAGGGTAGAGTACATATACCTGCTCCGAGAAGAGAATCAGTTTGCAGATGCACTCTCAAAATTGGCATCTTTACTGAATATTCCCGACCACGTGACCAGTATGCCAATTTGCGTCGAAAGACGGTCCGAGCCGGCGTACATTCACGACATCGAAGACATTGAGATAACTGATCCCGAACCATGGTATCAAGCTGTGTTAACGTACCTGACAAACGGAGAGTACCCTCTCGGGACGGAAGGTCGAGCCAAAAAAGCCTTACGAAGGCTAGCCACCCAGTTCATCTGTACCGATGACGGACAACTGTACAAAAAGAAGGCACAGGGGGCTCTTCTCCTTTGTGTTGACAAATTTAAGGCCGAGAAAGTTATGGCCGAAGTACATGATGGCGAAAACGATCCACATATGAATGCCCACATGCTGGTCCGAAAAATCATGAGGCTCGGTTATTACTGGAATACTATGGAAGCCGACTGCCGGTCATATGTCAAACATTGTCATAACTGTCAAATCTTCGGCAATGTGCAACATATGCCATCATCACTGCTTTATACCATGACGTCACCCTGGCCGTTCTCAACATGGGGTATCGACATAATCGGGAAAATAAATCCCTCTGGTACTGGTGGGCACTGCTTTATTTTAGTAGCTGTCGACTATTTCACCAAATGGGTCGAAGCTGAATCATACCGCATTCTCAATGCTAAGCATGTCGCCAAGTTTATCCAGAACAAGATAATATGCCGATATGGGATTGCGCACGAATTTATCAGTGATCATGGGACTCATTTTCAAGCCGAGACTGCGGCCCTGCTGACCAAATATAAAATCCAAAGGCATACTTCCTCGCCTTACCGCCCCCAAACTAATGGAGCAGTAGAGGCGGCCAATAAAACGATTGTCACCATACTCAAAAAGATGGCTGATAATTACCGGGATTGGCCCGACAAAATACCTTTTGCCCTATGGGGGTACCGGACGTCAATTCGCACCGCAACCGGGGCGATGCCGTATTATCTAACTTATGGGATGGAGGCAGTCCAGCCAGTTGAGTTAGAGGTACCATCCCTCAGAATTCTGCTAGAAAGCCAAGTACCCGAAGCTGACTGGGTTTGAGCACGGTATGACTCGTTGGTTCTACTAGACGAACGACGATCTCGTGCCCTCAATAATATCCAAATCTACCAGAAGAGGATCAAACGGGCCTTCAACAAGAGAGTAAGGCCCAGGAACATTAAAGAAGGAGATCTAGTCCTTAAGTCAGTTCGAGCTCTACTACCAGTTGACCCGAGGGGAAAATGCAAACCCAATTGGGCTGGGCCATATCTGGTGAAGAAGATCCTATCAGGGGGAGCAGTGATGCTGACGGACCTGGACGGGAATGAGTTTGTCAACCCAACCAACCTGGACCAGCTAAAGCGTTACTACCCTTAGCCCCTTCTCAATGTCATTAGCAAATTTATCAAAATCTTTTTTTCAAAAAAAAAAGCAAGTCAATGAGCTAGAATTACTTATTCTACTGTCACAAACATCTTGAACCAATAGTCTTGGTGTAATTCGAGATTGCAAATTTACTGAGTCTGAACTACGTTTGGTTTGATTCTGCTAATCGCGGATACGTAGGCAACCCCTCAAAAGGGTACAACCAATGCAATCAAGAAAATACAGGAGCGGTTTAATAATAAACTTCTTTTATTAATTCAAAAAAAAAAAATCCCGATAAACTCGGGAAATTACAAAATGCAGGAATCAAAAAAAAAATTACAAAAAGCACACGACAAAATAATAATACTTAAATAATATTAAAGCTAAAGGACTCGGCATTCAGGGCATCTTGCCCTTCCCCTTGTCCTTGGCCTCCTTAGCCGTCCACTGGCGACGACGTGGAGGGGAGCGTTCCCGAATCACCACAGGAACCTCTCTAGCTCGGGCTCGTTTGTTTGAGCCTGAATCCTCTATCACCTCAATTGGCCCAAGTCGGGCCCTCGCGGGTTCAGAGAGCCGGTCACGCGGACCTAGTCGGTCCCGGGCCGCCACCCTTGGCCCAAGGCGTCTCTCCAAGTCAGTCTGCCCCCGAGTGCTGCTAGAACCGACTTCCTTAGATCGAGTCTTAGTTTGTGACTTCAGACCCGATTCTTCCCGGACTATAGCTTCAGGAATATCTTCCCCGGTGAAGAAGTCCCTGTTGTCCTTCGCCGTCTCGCGATGAACCAATTCAAAGGCCTCATCAAGCTTCAAGGCCTTACGAGCTTCCTCGGACTCCTCAGAAGTCCATTTCTGGTAAGCCCGTGACACCCAAGCGGATTGGCAAGGGCTAGGTACAGTCCATGTTGGACGAGTGAACCATCTTTGCAACTAGGTATCGCACATAGCGTCCGTCAATTGGAGCGAGACGCTAATAATGGCTTCAGTCTCAGGGATGCGCTGAGATAAACCGAACTGCCTCAGGATACGATCCGGGTAAATGTGAACTGTCCAGTCTAGGGACAGAATCACCAGGTAGCGAGCTTGGTCCCTCTTGGCCAATCCAGTCAACTTCGAGAGAAACCACCAAGCAACGGTCCACCTAATCAAGGGACCCCCATGGAACACCAGCTCTTCATCCCAGTAAGCTCGATTTATCTGGTGACTCAAGCTTATCCGTCGCCTTCTGGAGCTAATCTGACTGCTCCGATAATTGGGAATGCTCGGAGGGGACTCTATAATTGACAGCCGCTCCGACAACCATATCTGAAAATTACACATAAGCTTCGTAAGCAACAGAGTGGTCCAATACAGCCCACTCGATCGAGTACAGCAGCTGACTCGATCGAGTTAGCCATCCAAAAGCAGGCAGCAGCTCGACAAAGATGTCACTCGATCGAGTGACAGGTCCACTGGATCGAGTGACTTACGTACTTCAGGTATTTCGCGTGAAAAAAAAAACGCGAGATATACCTGCAAGAGACGGATACTTCCCATCAGCCGTCGGGTTGGGTCAAGCCGCCTAGTATCCAGACCCATAATGATCTCCCCAGTGGCTAGCCAAGCAGGGGTATGACCAGTCTCCATCTGGTCAACCACTCCAATCAGCCTGATTTGACCCATGCACGAGTCAAGTTCCATCAGCCCTTCAAAGGCATAGCAATGCAGCATGCAAAAGGCAAATGCCCTACGCCTATGAGCAGGGGTGGTCCTCACATCCCGGGGATTCATGAACTTATCAGCCAGATCGAATAGGGAAACGCTATCTCCCCGCACCATCCGATTTGCCTCAGCATGAGACAAACCCAAGAATTCCCTTAACCGCCTCCTTGGATCCGGGTAGAACGGAGGAGTAGCAGGCTGAACAACTGTACCCCAACCGCCTATGGCTGCGATTTCCTCAGGAAGAGGGCATATCTCTCCCCGCGGGAACGCAAAGACGTGATGGGTAGTATCCCAAAACGTCAAACAGGCATCCAAGAAATGGGAATCAATTATCAAACGTTGAAGGGGAAATAGACTGACGATTCCCATCTGGGTCAGTCTAACTTTTTCCTCGTCCCGAAAATACTGGGACCAAGCGAGAAGCATAGCCGTCAAATGGTCGATACCCATGGCAAGAATTTCTAGCTTTTTTGAAAGTCTAAAAGATTTTGAGAAGGAGAAGGAGAATTTGAGTTGAGATGCAGAAAGTTGAAGCAGGGATTCTCATATTTATAATGAGAAAACCTAACTGAAAACCTAACTACCTTGCCTCCTCAGCAAACTGAGCCCTATGCGCGCGCAGGCCTGATTTCAAACCGAGAACCCGGAATAGGAATCAAGCCATCCCAAGCTTTCCTAAAAATTTCTAAAAATTTTCTGTGATAAAAATATATATATATATATATTTTTTGTGATAAAATTCTTTTCAAAAATTGTGGCATTTTTCAAAATTCGATATCTTTCCTCCCCAGCACGAGTCAGTGTTTTGCCTATGTGTTACATACAAGTTGTTATGTGTCAGCATACAGGTACACTCCAGACTTCAGAAGCAAGTCCCCGCGAAACTATTTAAATTCCCCCAACAGAGTCAGCTCCTCCCCGGAATGCTACATCCAAGATGTGATGTGTTGGCATACGGGTACACCTACTCCCCAAAAAGGCAAGTTTTACTCCCCACGGAGCACCATCATCAACTCAGGTACGACTCAAGGCTTCAAAAGCAAGCCCGTACAGCTCACATATTTCCCCAGGAGAGCGCCCGAGGCGGCATTTTTCCCGAAATGGTACGGGATGGGCCCACATATAGGCGCGCCCAGGACTTATGCTACAAGCCTGACTCCCCGCGGAGCTATCATCATCAGGACAAGTATGACCCTCTGCTTATGGCTGGCGAGCCCTTCACGCGAGTCCATGGACTATAAACGACCCGACCGGAAGTCTACCATGTCTTAACGGGCTTGGTATCTACTCTGACTTTCGCCTTGTCCAAGCCTCAGTCAGAGTGGGGCCTCTGTAGACACCCGCATTTTGACTGCCACGTGTCTATGGTAGTCTCCGAAAAACACCCGATGATGATCGGACGCAAATGTGACTTGCTATACTCGGATTTGGGCTCGGACTCAATAATATCCAACATGGACTTTTAGCAGAGTAAAAGTCTCACAAAACAGACCTCAAATCCAGGCTCAGTGGGTCGTTCGGAGTCAAATGAGACTAATTTGGGCCAAAACCGACACCAAAAATAAATCCCGTCTTTTGGCGACCGGGTCAAAACCCGGTCAAAGACGAAACCGTCTCAGAAATCAGCCAAATTGATTCTCGAAAGCTGGCGCAAAAATCAGAATTCAAAAAAACCAATCAAATCAATCAAGGATAATCTTTCCTTATTTGTCTCGCCTATTTGATCCACTCGATCGAGTGGATTGACTCCACTCGATCGAGTGGAGCATCTTGAACCGGGTTTGACCCGTTTGCAAGGGCACTCGATTGAGTGCACTAGGGCCACTCGATCGAGTGCCCCTATGTCGTGGGGAAACGCCTATAAATACCCCATGACCCCCATGCATTTCACAAGTTTTGGAACACTCATTCTCACCCTACATTTACACCCTACACCCTACATCATACTAGGCTTCAACCCTAAGCGATACTACACAAAACCCGAGCCCCTCGTCCCTCGGAAACCGGCGAAACACACACACACACACATACACACCATAACTCGCGTACATCCTCGATACTCCGGCGTCCCGTCGCTATTTACGAGTCCATTTCCGAGGCCTATACCTAGCATGTATGTTGAGGGTGTCCTAATCCCCATCTCGATCTCTTTTATCTCGTCTCATTTTCAATTAATTTATCGCATTTTGTATCGTAATCGTAATCGTAGTAGTAACACTAACACTAACGTTGCTATACTTTTTGCATCTTCTTTTTTTTCTTTATCATCTTTTTGTTACTAACAATATTCTACCGCGTATAAATAAACTAGTATCAAAATTTCGGTTTCAAAAACGTTTAACTATGATAATTGCCTAAGGTCCGTCTAATCCCTTTACGAGCAACGACGGAGGTGGAGCCCTTTCGAGGAGCCCCGCCCCAATGTACTCAAGGGCGTGACGTGATCGCAATCGGTCGTAGTTGAACGCATTTGATCCCATTTCTATAATTAGTGCGGAACCCGTTGACACGAAAACCGACATCACATAACCCGAAAGGGTTAGTTCCGATGTTGTGACGTAGAGGGAAGCATTTCTTCACTAATTCAAATTTTCTAATCTAACGAAAACATTTTCCTAAAACTCCGATAACGGTATTATAATCTTTCATACACGATTATAGTACCGGAGGCCAAGTTAAATACAAATCATGCGATATCTGTATTTGGTTTGGCCGACCATCGATTTCCAATCATAAAACGAAACGAGTTATCGTTCGTACAGGGTCTACTCGAGCGAGTACATATGCTACTCGATCGAGTAGCACCCAAAAAAGTGGGCAGTAGCCGCGTCTAAGGACGCACTCGACCGAGTCAGGTCACGACTCGGTCGAGTGGGTCTTGTAACCCATAAAACCGAGGGCTTTGACACACATTTCAAGCCCCGTCCTTTT
This sequence comes from Agrostemma githago, assembly GCA_958450325.1. Taxonomy (NCBI): domain Eukaryota; kingdom Viridiplantae; phylum Streptophyta; class Magnoliopsida; order Caryophyllales; family Caryophyllaceae; genus Agrostemma; species Agrostemma githago. Next base: position 37,783,503 of record OY288254.1, on the reverse strand, counting down.
ATCGACTTTAGTCATCACGTGTAAAGACAATCACGTGACTTTCCTCTTTTTCAAAACCACGCATTTCACGACACGTAGAACGACTTTGATCGATCTCCTTCGAAGTGATAAGTCGGGGCATGACTACGGGACGTGGGATCGGGCTAGCAATATGCCACAGTCCCATGTTTCCGTCCTTCATTTAGTACACAATATAATGTGTATTTAATCGGGGTTAGTCCATCTACACATTCGCGGTCTAGTTTACATACGGGTCCGTTTCTATCATTATTTTGTCTTTTATTATTTCGTTTATTATTTTTATGTATCGTTGTATTGTGAATTCCGGGTTGTATTTCCGCACGTGTAACTTGTACGTTATTTACTTTTGAGCTTTATTTATTTACTTGCTTATCGCTTTATAAATGAACCTCGCATGCTAAATCATTTCGACCATAATTAAGATGCATTAAATGACGTAGTTCACATACTATTCACATGCTTTAGCCCGAAAACGCTGTTTGCATATCATTTAATTATTTTACTAGCGCACGTACACGAATACGAACGATGTCTTAGTAGAGGCCGCCATGTGCGGGCGGGGTTGGGTGTCTTTAGTGGGCTTCCCAACACGTACCCTCACCCCTTACTCAGAACCTTTGGTTTTCGGATGTCCGAAACCCTTGGCGCACGAGAGTCATTCTATATACGAAAGCCGGTGTAAACGGTATCGATATTGCAATGCAAAGGGACGAGTCCCATAAACTGTGAAATCGAAGTGGGCTTACTGTGTGTATAGCCCACGACGACATAGAGTGGGCTCGTATGGTTCCGAATAACCACAAAATTCGGTGACTCCATTTTGACTTAAATTTCGAACCCGAGAACAATCTTTCCACGAGATTCATTCGCCTACCCAAACCCGCGCGTGGCCGCGTCGGGGTGGACCTACGTCATGTCCACACATGTCAGACTTCTTTCGGTGGCCGACCTGATGGAGACAGAGCACAACCCGGCTTGGCTGATTACAGGGGAGATTATCAAGGGTTTGGATAATCGTAAATTCTGGGACGAGCTGCTATCTTTTCATGGAGGCCCATTGATCCGTTGGACCGTACCCTGGTGTCCCATTTATGTTTGGACTGGTTTAGAATCGAGAGATAGGGCTCGATATCAATTGATCCTATCTTTCGGGCAGACAATTCACCTTTATCCCGACCGCATACTTAGGCAATATGGCCGGGCCCAAAGAATCCCGGAAATCGAAGCGGTCCTGAGTGAATCTACTCATCTAACGGATGTGATGTGTGACACCTGGATGCAAAGGTGGTATACCCGGGCTACTTGGCCCGTTTCCAAGACTCTTCACTCGATCTGGGTATCTGATTCTTACGTGAAGTGGACCAAGGCAAACTCTGCTAAAGCCCGTGCTGCTTTGAAGACCGACGAAGCCTTTGACTTGCTGCGTCGAGAACAAGCTAAAGACAATCGAGGCTTTTTCGATGACGGTGATACCCCGGCTACCATGGTTCGCCTGATGTCAGGCCAGAAGGGGAGGACTAGGACTCAGACTGAAGGGTCCAGTACTAAAGGTGCACGGGGGAAAGTGAGCCCCCAGACGGACTTGGAAAGGAGACTCGGCCCAAGACTGGCGGCTAAGAACCGACTTGGTCCACGCGACAGACTTCCTGACCACGTACGGGCTCGGCTTGGGCCAGTGACGATGGCTGAAGATCCGTTGTCAAATAAACGGGCTCGGGCTAAAGAGGTCCCCTTAGTGATACGGGAACGTTCCCCCCTGCCTCGTCGACCCCGGGCTCCGCGTGACCCAAAAGATAAAGGGAAGCGGAAGACGTATGAGCAGTAGTCTCCTAGATTTTATTATTTAAATACTACTATTATTTTTGTGTGATTTTTGTGTGATTTATTTTTGCGTGAGGCATTTTTGAAATAATAATAAAGACATATTAGTGAAAACCGTTCCTGTCTTTTCGTTATTGCAGTGGTTGTACCCTTTTGAGGGGTTGCCTACGTATCCACGATTAATGGAATCAAACCAACCGTAGTTCAAGACGTAGATTCTTGCAATTTTCGAAATACATCAAGACTATTAGTTCGAGATGTGCGACAGTAGGATAAGCAATCCTAACTTATTGACTTGCTTAATTTTTATAAAAAGACAAAATTTTATAAACTTTTAGCAAATGACACTGAGATAAGGTTAGGGGTAGTAGCGCTTCAACTGGTCCAACTTGGTTGGGTTGACGAATTCATTCCCGTCCAAGTCGGTCAACATTACTGCTCCTCCTGATAAAACCTTCTTTACTAGATATGATCCGGCCCAATTGGGTTTGAATTTTCCCCTTGGGTCGACTGGTAGCAAAGCCCTAACAGATTTTAGGACTAGATCACCCTCTTTGATATTTCTGGGCCTAACTCGTTTGTTGAAAGCCCATTGTATCCTTTTTTGGTATATCTGGATATTGTTAAGGGCTCGGGATCGTCGTTCGTCTAAGAGAATCAACGAATCATACCAGGCTTGGACCCAATCTGCTTCAGGCACCTGACTTTCGAGTAGAATCCTTAGGGATGGTACCTCGAGCTCGACCGGCTGGCCCGCCTCCATCCCATATGTCAAATAGTATGGAGTTGCTCCGGTTGCGGTGCGGATCGATGTCCGGTATCCCCATAAGGCGAAAGGGATTTTATCGGGCCAATCCCGGTAATTATCAGCCATCTTTTTAAGTATGGTGACAATTGTTTTATTTGCTGCCTCTACCGCTCCATTAGTTTAGGGACGGTAAGGCGAAGATGTATGCCTTTGAATCTTATATTTTGCTAGCAAAGTAGCGGTTTCGGCTTGAAAATGGGTCCCGTGATCACTGATGAATTCATGCGGGATCCCGTATCGGCATATAATTTTATCTTGGATAAATTTTGCTATGTGCTTGGCGTTCAACACACGATATGACTCGGCTTCAACCCATTTAGTAAAATAGTCAATAGCTACTAGAATGAAGCAGTGACCTCCCATCCCGGAAGGGTTCACCTTCCCGATTATATCAATTCCCCATGTCGAAAATGGCCATGGTGAAGTCGTAGTATACAACAGGGATGACGACATATGCTGGACGTTGCCGAAAATCTGACAGTTATGACAGTGTTTGACATATAACTGACAGTCGGTTTCCATGCTATTCCAGTAGTACCGAGTCTGGCGATTTTTCGAGCTAGCATATGGGCGTTCATATGCGGGCCGTTCTCGCCATTGTGTACCTCGGCCATGACCTTTTCGGCCTGCGTTTTGTCGATGCATAGGAGTAGAGCCCCCTACGCCATCTTTTTGTACAACAGTCCATCGTCCGTGCGGATGAACTGAGTGGCCCACCTTCGTAGGGCTTTCTTGGCCCGGTTTTCAGATCCCGGAGGATATTCTCCCGATGTTAGGTAGGTTAGAACAGCCTGGTACCAAGGTTCTGGATCAGTTATTTCAATATCTTGAATAGCATTGATGTATGCCGGCTCGGGCTGTCTTTCGACGCAAATCGGCATGCTGATCATGTGTTCCGGGATATTCAGGAAAGATGCTAACTTGGATAGCGCATCTGCAAATTGGTTTTCTTCTCGAGGTAGATAGATGTATTCCACCTTTTGAAACTGCTTTTCGAGAACCCTTACCTGCGCTTGGTAAGCTACGAGATTTGCGTTCCGAGTTTTCCATTTCTGGAGTGCTTGATTGATGACTAACGATGAGTCACCGTGGACCCGGAGGTTTGTTACTCCTAAATCCGCGGCGGCTTGCAATCCGTGAATGCGTGCTTCATACTCGGCTGCGTTGTTAGTCACGTCAAAATCCAATTTAATGGACAACGGGGTGTGTTCTCCTTGTGGTGAGATTAGCAAAATTCCGACACCAAATCCTCGAAAGTTGGATGCTCCGTCAAAGTATAGATCCCATGTCTCCGTGTCAGTATGGAATATATCTTCATCTGGAAAGGCCCAGGTATCGGTATGTCCTTCTTCAGATACCGGACTATCGGCAAGGAACTCGGCTACTCCCCGACCTTTGATGGCTTTTAATGGCACGAACTTGAGGTCGAACTCGGCTAACATTAAAGTCCATCTAGATATCCTGCCATTGAGGATGGGCTTCTCGAACAGATATTTGATTGGATCCATTTTGGACAACACGTGCACTTCGTGACTAAGCATATAGTGTCAGAGCTTTTTAGTGGCCCAAACTAGAGCTAGGCACGTCTTTTTGAGCATCGTGTATTTGCACTCGTATTCGAGGAACTTTTTACTGATGTAGTAAATAGCCCGTTCTTTCGAGTCGACCGTCTGGGCCAACATAGCCCCCATGGCCGTCTCGATCGTTGTCAAATATAACGACAAAGGTAGACCGTGTTGTGGCGGCATTAATACCGGCGGAGATGACAGAATCTCTTTGATCTTATCGAAAGTTGCTTGACATTTGTCGTCCCACAGTACCCGTTCTCCTATCTTCAGTTTCTTGAAAATGGGTTCGCATACCATGGTTAGCTTTGAAATAAACCGGCTGATATATTGGACTTTACCGAGAAACCCCCTTATCTCCTTTTTGTTTTTAGGTGGTTGCATCTCGGTAATAGCTTTGCTTTTGGCTGGGTCAACCTCGATGCCGCGTTGGCTGACGATATGGCCCAGTAACTTGCCCGATGTTATCCCAAAGCTGCATTTTTGAGGATTTAGCCTCATGTTGTACTTGCGTAGTCGGGTGAAGAACTTTCTAAGGGCCGGAATATGCCTGTTTCGTTCTTTGGACTTAACGATCATGTCGTCCACGTAGACCTCTACTTCCTTATGCATCATATCATGTAGTAAGGTAGTGGTGGTCCGTTGGTAACTGGCACCGGCATTGATAAGCCCAAATGGCGTAACGGTGTAACAGTAAGTCCCCCAAGGCGTAATGAAGGTGGTCTTACTCATGTCTTCTTTCGCCATTTTGATCTGATTGTATCCGGCATACCCATCCATAAAGGATAGAAGGGCATGATCGGCCGTATTGTCCACCAGTATGTCGATGTGTGGCAACGGGAAATCGTCTTTCGGGCTGGCCTTATTAAGGTCCCGAAAATCTACACAAACTCGTACCTTGCCGTCTTTCTTGGGTACTGGTACGATATTTGCAACCCAGTCTGGATATTCAGATACTTGAATAAAGCCCGCTTTGAATTGCTTCTCGACTTCTTCTTTGACTTTGAGAGACCATTCGGGGCTCATCCTTCGGAGTTTTTGCTTTACCGGCTTACATCCGTCCTTAATGGGTATACGGTGCTCGGTTATCTCCCGATCTATTCTCGGCATGTCCTTGTAGGACCATGCGAAGACGTCTTTGAATTCGTGGAGGAGCTCCATGAATTGTTGTTTCTCCTCGGGATCTAAGGATAAACCTAACTTAAGCATCTGAGGCTCTAAAGGGGTTCCTACATTGATGGAGTCAGTTTCCTCAATGACCGGATCTCGGGATTCCCTTTGTTCGAGTTGCTCGACTAGATGCAGAGGTAGTGGTACCTGTTCGTTGGGTTTCTCAATGTCATTGCAAATAAAATTTTTGAAAATGTTTTGAAAATAAGACAAGTCTTAAGCAGAACGGTTATCGTTATTATTGATAGAGGATTTTGAAAATAGCTCAAAGAGAGCAGCCATCTGATCGTTGGTCAGACTCTGACTCAGACTCAGACTCGGATTCGGACTCGGCGCCTTGCATGTCCCCTTCGCCAGTAGTGAGCTTGTAGACTCGACCCTCGCTGTCGGTCCATTTGATCGTCTTCCTCCAAGCCCTCTTTCCGGTGTTAGTACCGACTTCAGAGATCAGCCTGGTCGGATCGAACTTGCTTCTATGGAGGATCAGGTTCACCAATTCCTCTTTAGGGGTCGGGATTATTTTGCTTTCCCCGAACAAGAGCCCCAGTATGGGCTCGGTATGGCTTGAATCTTCCTTCGATTCGGCCTGGATGAGAGCATAGATATCATCTGGGATGAAATTGACCTCAGGATAAGTTATGATGGGCTGATAGAGGCCCGTCTGGACAGCTCCGAATACTGGGGAGACAAAGTAATCGGTCAGTTTTGGGCTGTAGGGACCCAAGTAGGTACCCTTGAGAGTGTTGCAGGCCTTTTGGACGCCGGCCTGGACCACGTTTTCTGGGGTTATGGCATACCCTAAGCCGAACATTGACTCCTCATTGCTTAAGACATCGATGATCTTGCCAGCCGGAAGACCAGGCCTTGAAGTAGCCCTCGGTAGGTAACCCAAGTTCTGCAGCGTCATGTCGATGCTGGTGGTGAAATAGGGCCTAAAGAGATACTCTTCCTCAATCATTCCCACAAAATTGAAACCTCGTGGGTCGGTTGAGCCAGCCGTGTTGCAGCTTGACACGGCTATGGGAGTAGCCTCGAGGGTGATGACCCCGTCTTGTAATGGTAACTTGACCTTCCTGTGGAGAGTGGAGGACACGGCTTTGACCGCATGGATCCAAGGCCTTCCAAGTAGCAGATTGAACGATGAGGTGACGTCGATCACTTGGAATTCGATCTCCTTCTCGATCGGGCCCGTTATGATGGTTAGTTTAACTGCCCCAGCAACGGATTTCGGGCTCCCATCGAAAGCCTGGATAGTTTGTGCGGTAGGAAGGTAGTCAGTTGATAAGTGTGATTTGTAGTGCCTATTTTGTAGTGTTTTGGTCCCATTTTCCTTGTAGAATCGCTCCTTGGGAGCGGTTTAGGGGCTTCTTATGCTTCCTTTAGTTCGTTTCAGGTTCCCGAGACCGGTTTGGAAGAGTTGGAGCGATTCCGACTCGATACATACACATTTTGGAGCCAACGGAGTAAAGGAACGATCACTCGATGCCTTGGAGTCGACCCCGAGACCTTGAGACCCAATCCCGAGTCTCCGAGACCCGATCCCGAGTCCCGAGAATCGATGGGAAGCCCATGAGAAGCAAGGAGGGACCATAGAGAGCATATTGGAGGCCTACAAGGCTCATCCCGAACGGGTATGGCCTCATCCCGTCCGGGATGAAGGAGGAAACAAAGATGAGGCTACTGAGGGTCCATCCCGACCGGAACCATGGCGTCCTGACCGGGACCGACCTCGTCCCGACCGGGACCACCCCTTCCCGGCCGGGATGGGCCACTGCTACCCCGCGCCTTGTTCCTTTCTTCTCCCTTCCATTTGTAACCCTATATATACTCTTCCCTTGTTATGTTAAGTATATGTTCTTCATATTAGACTAAACCCTAGATAGTTTTAGCATAGATTAGCATAGATTAGTGTAGATTAGTCTTTAGATTATCGTTAATCATAGATTAATGCTTGTAATTTGGGAATTCCTCAAGATCTCCACCAAGCTTGACAAACTTGGATGTTTGTTTTGGGTTTTCTTCCATTTATGCAAGTTTTCTTCTCTTCATCCTTTCTAGTATGGTATAATCCCTTTTCCTTCTTCTTAATCTTGTTTTTATCATTCAAGTTTGAATCTTTAGTTCTTGTTTATTGTTTTGTTCTTCATTCTTGCTAGTTTCATATATGCATCCTCTTGTTCTTGTGTTGGCTTATCTTGTTAGTGTTAGTTATAGAATAGATTTGTTAGAGTAGACTCTTGCTAGGGTTAGTAAGGTGATTAGGGTGTTAATTGGATGATTAAGGGATTGTTGGAGATGTTGGTGGAAGATTTGGGTTTCCCCTTGGTTTGATGCATATCACATGTTTGTTGAAATGCTTGAATGACTAGTATGTGCATATGCTTGTTTTTTCATGCTTTTCTCTTGTGGGTGATAGTTTGTTTATGGGTTTGGTTCCCTCATTAAGTTGCGAGAGCCCGGTGAGGACGACCCCTAGGTCGGTCTAAGTTGCGAGAGCCCGGATGCGACCTAGGCCTATAGCATGCTAGTACCCCGTTTGTCGTTTGTGTCGCCAAGGTGGGTTTTAGGATGAACCTCTAGGTGAGTCTAAGTTGCGAGAGCCCGGAATATACCTAGATTACCCTACTACCTCCTTCACTCTAGTTCTCCCTCGACCATTCCGTTACCCCTTTGACCCCGACCTAATCCTAGCCCGTTTCCTTTGTTTGTTTTCTTGCTTTAGACCTAGCTTAGTCCTAGTCTCCCCCTCTTTAGAATAGCTTGTCGCGAACCTAGTTCTAGACCGTAGCATACCTTAGTCCGACCTCCCGTCCCTGTGGATTCGACCCGACTTACCCTAGCTACCCACTAGGTTTGCCGGTTAGTATTTGACGGTTGGGATTCACGATAAATCCCTTCCCATCAAATTGGCGCCGTTGCCGGGGACGGCGTAGTTTAGACTTTTGTTTGCTTAGTTGTGGACTTTGTTCTTGACTTTTGTGTTCTCTTCTCCTTGTGTATCTCCGTTTTTCTTCTTGTGTGTTACTCTCCCTTCCTAGTGCCTCAAAAGCACTAGGATACTAACGTTTGCTCAAGTGCTTCTAGCTCATCCTAGGTACCAAAGCGACGTTATGGACATGGCTCGTCCAAGCTACAATCAACCACCACGGGACAACTTTGGGGCAAATGGTCAAGTCCCGAAATTTCACCAACCACTTCAACCTCATCAACAATCTTATGAACGCCCTCCATATGGTTACCAAGAAAGTTGTCAAGGATCATTCCAACATCCTAACAACTACCAAACACCCTCACATAACCCACAACCAAATATCCCTAACTTTGAGACTTGTCAAATGTTGGTTCAAATGCAAAAGAGTCAACAAGAGATGATGATCCTATTGCATAAGGGTCAACAAGATTTGAGGATTCTATTGGATAAGACTCAACAAGCGATGATGGCTCAAATACAAGGGGTTAAAGAGGAGCTCAAGGCCCAAATAGAGGTGCAAGATGCTCGCATCAATGCACTCATGGCTCATATCACGATGTCGGCCACTCGAGCTCCACTACATGTTGAGGAAGGTTCATTTGGGCAAGAAGGTCGGGTGCCTCCACAAAAAAGTCAACCCAACCTTGAAGCTACAAATGAAGAAGAGGAGGTCGATCAAGAGACCATTGTTGAGTGTTGCTTGGGAGGTGAAGATAGGGGAAGAATAGAGGGAGTTGAGGCTTCAAGGGCCGACAATGAGGAGGGGAGTGAACATGATTCTCGAGATGATTCTTGGGGAGCCGATGTATTGGCGATAAAATTGGATTTGTTCGATTTTCTTCGTGATGAACCACTAGACAATCCAAAGCCAAGTGAAGACGTACCTCCTCTAGGCCAATTAGACAAGGTGAGGGAAAAGGAGCGCAACACTTGGGAAAAAAAAGTAGATGCCTTGGAACTTGCCTTGAATGGGAAATTGGAGGATCCTAAAGCCTCCAATGAAGAAAACTTGATGCCTTCTCCTCCTCTACCGCACTCGATGTCTAACCCTTTGTCTTGTGAGAAGGTTGGTGAAGAGGATCCTAGTCGGGCGGTGGAAAAGAGTTCCACTCTCGACCCCGTAGAGGAAGCGACCCATTTAGGGTGTGATCTCCCGCATCATATTGCCGAGCACGACTCTAGACCACTATACCTACCGGATGGTCATAAGAGTCGTTGCTCTCATGGTTCCGAAGACCCGGAAGATCGCGAGAACCCCGAGCATAATGAAGATAATCGCTTCTTCCCTCCGACTTGGAAACTCTTGGATGTGGCTAGGCTCGGCCATGTGAGCTTAATTGAAGATGTTGCTAGAGCATTTGACTTACTCCTTCGAGCTCTTGATGGCTATGAAGGGGTAGTTGGAGAGAGTATTTTAGTGTAAATATCTTTTCCCTTTCTTTTGTGCTTGTATTTGTGTTTATGTTTGTGTTTAGGACTTGTTAGTTTTTGTGGAATCCTTGTAATTTGGTATTTTGATGAGCGATGTGAGGGAGAGAGGAATTTGATGTAGTATTTGAGCTTGATTGCTAGATGTGAAGTGAAGATGAAATCTCGAGGAGAATGGTTGTGGATAAAGCTTGGATTTGGGCATGGGAGTCGGTTTTTGAAGCTTTTGACAAGCTTTTGGAAAGGAGATTTTAGATCTCGATATATTAGTGGCCTTGTGGGTGAAGCTATCAAGGAAATGAGGGCCTAGAAGACTCATCCCGACCGGGAACGATGTCATCCAGGTCGGGATGAGTGTGCTGAAAATTGGACATTCTGGAGAGTCATCCCGACCGGGACGAGGGCTTCCCGACCGGGATGGGTGTGTCATCCCGACCGGGACCATCCATCCCGACCGGGATAGTCTCTTTTCTCCTCTTTTGGCATCTTCTTTGACATTTGAGCCCACCCAACCATTGTATACCCCCACCCAACCTCCCTCACCCATCCTTGCTCATGTCATGCGACCCTTACAATTCATTTACATACCCTCACCTCATTTCTCTTCCCTTTCCACCGAGTTTCACATTGAATCCTACCCCCCTCACACCATTACTACCTCTACCATGTGTTTTATCAAGTTCGAAGCGGGATAGCAATGATGAAGACAAGCAAAGTGCCTATATTGATCTACGAGACGATGGAGCGAGTGAGTTGCTATCCTATTGGTATGACAACTATCCTTTCTTTTTCGTCTTTTATTGCTTGTTTTCCTTTGTTTACTCCCCTTCCCTTATCATTTGTGTCATGGTGGCCTTCGAGGCTTTGGTATATGTTGCTCCCGACTCTCGATGATGTGATTACATCGAGAGTCATTTCAAAAATCCAAAATTTACAAGTTTTTCACCCCTTTTTTGTTGGATTTAGTCGGATTTAGGCGGAATCCGGGCTAGGTGACTTGATTACACCTAGCCCTCCCCTCCCATTTCCTTTTATTTCCTTCTTTTTATTTTTCTTCCCCCTTCCATATCTTTTCTTGTCTCGGCCCATGGTGACTTGACTACACCCCGGCCGGACGCCTTCTACCCTTTTCTTCATTTTATTTTTGATTTTTAGTTTTATTTTCGTAGTTTCTTTTTCTTTCTTTTGTCTCTCCGCACCCTACGATCGAGCATGAGGACATGGCTCGATTTAAGTTTGGGGGAGCGATATTCTAGTATAGTTTAGTTTTATTTTCTTTGTTTTTCGAAAAAAAAATCTTAAAAAACCCTAAAAATTTGAAAATTTTCACAAAAATAAAAAAGATTTTCTTTTTGTGTGTTTTTATTTTGTGTCGTTGTGTCGTATATTTGTGTTGTGTGCGTGTTTTGCCTCCCTTTCCCTTATAGGTTGCTTTAATCGCCGTTAACTTTGGAAGGCTTTCAAGACTCCCGGTAACATCTTATCCCTTTTTCTTCTTTACCTCTTGCGGAGTTTGGAGGAGATTGTGATGTTGTGTGCTCGGGTGGAGCTTTGTAAAGTGTGGTTGATTTGGTGGCTTGTTTGGATGATCGGGGTGGTGTTTATGTTGTGTATGTGTTCATTTTGTGTTGTTTTTGTTTCGTTGCTTTTACTTCTTTTTCTTTCGTTCTCGTTGAGTCTTTGTTTGTGTGTTTTTGTGTCTTGTGTGTAAATGGTTTTCGAAAACCCGGTTTAGAGGCTAGTGTGCGAGTGTTTACTTTCCCCTCCTAGTAGTATAAATCGAGTCTTGGACTTTAGTCTAGTAGAATGATCCTAAATCAATGATTTCGTTGGTCCTTTACCTTGAGTCCACCTAGCTTACTAGGGTTTTACTGCGGGATTTGCATTTTGACCATTATGACCACCCACGGTGTGAAAAGATCTTGGTTATCGAGTCTCGTCCCTTAGGTGACCATGTTTAGGATCGTTTGATTATTCCAAGTTTTCCCCATTTTTGTGAGTATGAAGGGAAGACGTCGTCCCGACATACCCATTTCCCTTCTTCCTACACAAATCCACACAATAAAAATGCAATTTGTTGAAATCTCTCTTTCTTGTTACTAAGGAATGCCAAAAAGCCGAATCAAGCCAAAAAGGGCTAAGAAAAGAAAATGAAAGAAATGAAAGAAATGAAAGAAAGAAAATATTGAAGAAAAAGAAAAGGCACAAAAGCCAAAAAGAAAATAGAAAAGAAGAAAAAGAATGGCATGGCAAAACAAAGCAAAAATGCAAAAGAAAAGAGAAAATGCCAAAAGAAAACCCGACTCACAAAAATAACCCCTACCTCTCAAAATAAGCCTTTTTCCCGACTTTTGCCGTGAAGAGCCTACCAAAGGACCGAGTCCCTAGGAAGGATGATAGCGGCATTAGTCGGTCTTCCCTCATTCTGCATTATTTCCACCTTTTTACTTGGACTAGTTAGGCGGTTTTGGACATGGGACGACCCTCTTGGCTCACGCTAAAGGGAGCGGGGTCTCACTTACCTACAGTGTCGACTAAGACCGTGGTTCTTCACTTTCCACTCCGCCGATTGTCCCGTAGTACGTTTTTAGAAAGTTAGGAGGACCTAGGTAAGTTACCAACGTTTTTATTGCTTTATCATCATACTATTAGAGTTTAGTCCACCTCGGTTTGTATTGCTAGCTTTGGAACGTTGTCACTTGCCTCGAGTCCTAAACCGGTGTTTCTTTCACCGCTTGTTTGAGGGAAGCGGTATTTGTTTTCTTTTGGGTGCAACCGATAATGTGTTTATTTGTGTGTTTGTTTGTTTGTGTGTTTGGTGTCCGGTTGCATCCACAGTTTTGTCGCAAGACCCGACTTGCCTTGCGGGGTGCACTTCTCCTCTAAGTGTACTCGCGTGAGTTGAAGGGGCGTAGGGTGCGCTAATACCCACTCGGATAGTTAGTAGTTAGTATGTGCTTACTCGAGGGCGAGTAAGGGTTAAGTGTGGGGGAGTTGATAAGTGTGATTTGTAGTGCCTATTTTGTAGTATTTTGGTCCCATTTTCCTTGTAGAATCGCTCCTTGGGAGCGGTTTAGGGGCTTCTTATGCTTCCTTTAGTTCGTTTCAGGTTCCCGAGACCGGTTTGGAAGAGTTGGAGCGATTCTGACTCGATACATACACATTTTGGAGCCAACGGAGTAAAGGAACGATCACTCGATGCCTTGGAGTCGACCCCGAGACCTTGGGACCCAATCCGGAGTCTCCGAGACCCGATCCCGAGTCCCGAGAATCGATGGGAAGCCCATGAGAAGCAAGGAGGGACCATAGAGAGCATATTGGAGGCCTACAAGGCTCATCCCGTCCGTGATGAAGGAGGAAACAAAGATGAGGCTACTGAGGGTCCATCCCGACCGGAACCATGGCGTCCCGACCGGGACCGACCTCGTCTCAACCGGGACCACCCCTTCCCGGCCGGGATGGGCCACTGCTACCCCGCGCCTTGTTCCTTTCTTCTCCCTTCCATTTGTAACCCTATATATACTCTTCCCTTGTTATGTTAAGTATATGTTCTTCATATTAGACTAAACCCTAGATAGTTTTAGCATAGATTAGCATAGATTAGTGTAGATTAGCCTTTAGATTATCGTTAATCATAGATTAATGCTTGTAATTTGGGAATTCCTCAAGATCTCCACCAAGCTTGACAAACTTGGATGTTTGTTTTGGGTTTTCTTCCATTTATGCAAGTTTTCTTCTCTTCATCCTTTCTAGTATGGTATAATCCCTTTTCCTTCTTCTTAATCTTGTTTTTATCATTCAAGTTTGAATCTTTAGTTCTTGTTTATTGTTTTGTTCTTCATTCTTGCTAGTTTCATATATGCATCCTCTTGTTCTTGTGTTGGCTTATCTTGTTAGTGTTAGTTATAGAATAGATTTGTTAGAGTAGACTCTTGCTAGGGTTAGTAAGGTGATTAGGGTGTTAATTGGATGATTAAGGGATTGTTGGAGATGTTGGTGGAAGATTTGGGTTTCCCCTTGGTTTGATGCATATCACATGTTTGTTGAAATGCTTGAATGACTAGTATGTGCATATGCTTGTTTTTTCATGCTTTTCTCTTGTGGGTGATAGTTTGTTTATGGGTTTGGTTCCCTCATTAAGTTGCGAGAGCCCGGTGAGGACGACCCCTAGGTCGGTCTAAGTTGCGAGAGCCTGGATGCGACCTAGGCCTATAGCATGCTAGTACCCCGTTTGTCGTTTGTGTCGCCAAGGTGGGTTTTAGGATGAACCTCTAGGTGAGTCTAAGTTGCGAGAGCCCGGACTATACCTAGATTACCCTACTACCTCCTTCACTCTAGTTCTCCCTCGACCATTCCGTTACCCCTTTGACCCCGACCTAATCATAGCCCGTTTCCTTTGTTTGTTTTCTTGCTTTAGACCTAGCTTAGTCCTAGTCTCCCCCTCCTTAGAATAGCTTGTCTCGAACCTAGTTCTAGACCGTAGCATACCTTAGTCCGACCTCCTATCCCTGTGGATTCGACCCGACTTACCCTAGCTACCCACTAGGTTTGCCGGTTAGTATTTGACGGTTGGGATTCATGACAAATCCTTTCCCATCATCAGCCTCGGTAATGCCGAGAGCCTTTGCAGTCCTTAAAGGAAGGACATTCATGACAAATCCAGCATTTTTCAGTGTTGTTCCCGTTGCCTCGGTGATAGTGGCAATAGGCCTGGGAGTTGTAGCTTTTGGCCCGTTTTTCGACAAGAACCTCCGGCATTGGGCCTATCGGCTGGATCAGGCCCTTAGAAGATAGCCTTTGTAAGGCGTTGGCATAAGTAGTCCCTATGTCAGTGAATACTCGGGCTGGAGTATTCTTTTTGGTCGAGGTGTCTAGCAAATTGACCTCGTCAAAGATGCTTCGGGCCGCAATTGTAGTTGCGGGCTTGCCAGAAGACGAGCTGGCTCCTTGATACCCCTTATTAGAGGCCTTAGTAAGGCTCTCTAACCTTAAATCATCTTCGATTCTCGTACCCATCTCGGTTAAGGTGGCGAAATTGGGTATGATGGCGTACCGGAGGTGGATCCGGTAAGATGGGAGGAGATTTTTCACAAAGGCCTCCACTAGCACCTTTTCGCTGGGCTTGTCGACCAGCTTGACACTTTCAGCCCTCCACCTTTGGAGGTATTTGGTGAAACCCTCCTTAGGCTCTTGGGCCATGACCTCCAGAGTATGCATGGTCGTCTGGATCTCAGTATTGTCCGCATAGTTTCGGGCTAACTCCGTTGCGACATCGTCCCAAGTTTTGTATTTCTTGGAATCAAGCCTGTAGTACCAGGCCCTCGGGTGCTTGTCCAAGGATGAAGCAAAGAGATGCTTGAACATGGTCGATTTGACCCCCTTAACCGCCATGAATTCCTTAAAAGCCCGGATATGGAGTACCGGGTCTTCAGTCCCATCGAACATGGGCAGGCCCGTCAAGTTG
Source organism: Agrostemma githago (assembly GCA_958450325.1). NCBI lineage: Eukaryota > Viridiplantae > Streptophyta > Magnoliopsida > Caryophyllales > Caryophyllaceae > Agrostemma > Agrostemma githago. The sequence goes on along the minus strand of OY288254.1, from coordinate 37,768,255 downwards.
AGGTTAGCGGGCAACTCATCAGTTAGGGGCGAATAAGCCCGAGCATTTTCCGTGTGGATGGTGTTGCTGGTGGTCGTGTGGACCTGTTCTTGCAGTTTATGGACCGCGCTGGCCAGTTCAGCTAACGGCCCATCGTCTTCAACCCCAGCGCTAGGAGTTCCTTGTTCGACTGCGCTTACCCGGGTGAGGATGGCGATCTGATCCTCCCTCATTTTCGTCAGTTGGTCTTGAAGCTTAGCCAATGAAACGGTCAACTCGTCAATGGCTTGTTGCGTCATCGTTTGGGTGAAAGGTGGCCTGTCTCTAAGAACACCGCGTAATCAGCAACTAGCCCAAATCCTAGAACTAAAGTACATCCCGAGCAAGGGAAGAAAGGAAGCTAGGAAGGAAATGACTCGGAAAAGGACACTTAGACGGGCGACCTGTGAAAGGTGGGCCTCCTTTAGGATCCAGCCGTGTGGGCTGGGCCCTGTTCGAAAGGAGGTTCACGTGAGACGTTCCCCAGACTTTTAGACTCGATTGTGTAGACGGGCCAACCCTTGTAGGAGTATGACCTACGTAGGTGGGCCTTGCCTTAGTCAAATAAGGCGGACTGGGATAGGGAGGAAATCCGTGATATAAGATCAACGGAGTTTCGACGCTATAAGACTTGAAGACTTAAGACACGACCCGACACTGCTAAATACGGGAAGTCCTAAGAAGAGGAAGGTTTTGAAATTGAATTTTTGAAAGCCCGAAAAAAAATTTGGAGAACCGGCCCTTTTTCGAAAAAAGAAAACGGAAATGCGGACCGGGGACGGTTGTGAAAGTTCGAAAATATTTTCGAGTTTTGAAATGGGCATAATACCGGCTAAAAATAGGCTATTTTGAGTAAAATCGTGGATCCTAAATTCGGTATATGTCCCGGGTTTTGAAATTGGATATTTTGAAAAGGATGCTATTTTGAAAAAGACGGGTTTTTGAAAGACGACTTGTAAATCAGGTAGCACGTAGTCATGGAAGCAGTATAACGACGCAATGTATGCTCTAATTCTAAGTCTCGGTCAGTCTGTAAGGGTCTATACCAGTGTACACAGCCTATCGAGAATCGGGGCGGACTTCCTAAGTCGAGTTGAGCTTAGAACATGCCGTAAAACCCATACGAATCGGCTAATGGACACCTTCGACATATCCAATTTGGACTACATCGATAGTATAGTGGGACGTCGGTCACCAGTACCAGCCCGGGAAAATATGGGGTTATGCATGAACCGTAAAACTAAAACGCGTATTGTAGTAGTCAAACGATTTCTATTCGAGTCTCACCCTGAGGATGCCGATGGTAAGTCACGCATCAGTTAATCCCCAGCGGAGTCGCCAAATTGTGGACATGACATAGGTCCACCACGACGCGGCCACGCGCGGGTTTGGGGAGGCGAATGAATCTCCATATGAGAATGGATCGAATTGAAATTTAAATCGAAGTTGGAGTCGCCACCGAACTTTGTGGGAGTTCGGGCCCGTTCGAACCCACTCTATGTCGTAGTGGGCCGTGTACAAAATACGGCCCATTTCCGATGTCAGAGTTTATCAGGTTCGTCCCTTTGCATTTGATACCGATACCGACTTGATCGGATACCGTGTATTGAATGACTCTCGTTGCCAATGGTTTTGGACATCCGGAAACCGAGGTTCTGAGTAAGGGGTGAGGGTACGTGTTGAGAAGTTCACAAAGAACACCCAACCCCGCCCGCACATTAGCGGCCTCTACTATGATATCGAATGATTTTTGAATACGCGCGTTAGTAATACGATGAATGATATGCAAACATTGTTTTCCTAAGCATGCGAGGAATTGAATGGGTTGCTAAGTTGGTTTAATGCATGAAAAATTTAACGTCAAAGTTGAATTTAACATGTGAGATTCGTTTTAGTATAATAAAACAAACGATAAAAAGATGAATTTGGTACAAAAGATGAACAAACGAGTTAGTATCGAGTTGTGAATAAAAATATAGCAAATATGACGAATATGCGAGATTGAGAAAATATTAGTCGAAATCTGAAAAATATTGCTAAAAAGTACCATTTTGTATAAAAAACGAAGTTCGAAAAATAATAAAAAAAAGCGAAAAGACGAGTCGCGTTTCAGTCGGCCGCGCGGCTCGCCCGGGACGCACGCGACTCGCGTCCCGGTCTGTTTTCGAAACCGATTTTTTGAAATTCGATGCTTTTATTAAATTGCGTACAAATATTGCACAATTTGCACTCGATTTAATATTTTCGATATTCGTCGTATTCGATATTTGATTATGAAATCGATATCAAATATTCGGAATGATTTTTAGAAAAAGTTTTTATAAAAATCATTTTGAAAAGAATTTGAACGAAAAAAAAGAAAAAGAATGTTAATTCTCTCCGCGTTAAAATCGTCGTATTTTGTAAAAAAAGATGTAACGATTTTTTAGCATCAACGAGATTTAATTTAGTTCTTGTTAGATACGATATTCGATTATAGAGAATCGATATCGTATTTTTAAGAACGTTTTGTTTTATAAAAATAATTTGTAGTATCGATATTAGAAATAAAAACAACGAACGACCCGTAAAAGAAAAAAAACGGACGACGAAAAAAGAAGAAAACGAGAAGGAGAAGAGAGAAATAGAGAAGTCGGGTTTGGTTACACCCTCAACCTACATGCTTTTGTTAACTCGGATCGGGGCTCGTCAGGATGTGGCTAGGCACGGGAGCGTCGAGGCGATGTCGGTTGGGTTATGGTGGCTCGGTGAAGGGTGACGGGTGCAAGGGCCGGTTTCCTTCGGGTCTTAGACGTAATATCGGTTTCTCGATGCTAAGTTTTTATGTTTATGTGAGAAGAGTTGATGTATGTGTATTGATAATTGATGTGTATATCTCTGAATCTTCGATGTTCTTAGATGTGCTGTGCAAGGGGCCTATTTATAGGGAAGTTCCCGACCTTGGCTAGGAGAAGTGTTTGGGTTAGAACTACCGCTTAGGATAGGAAACGTAAGAAGCTGAGAAGAACGAGAATTCCGTTTACTTGGCAAAGAAGAAAGGGAATCTCAGCTGGTATGGGCTGCTCGGCCGAGTATTTGATGCTCGGTTGAGTGTTTGATTCGGTTTTCGGATAGAATTCCTACTTGAGATCGAATTCAATCTTTAAACGGATTTGTTTAATATTTTGTGTAGCTGATTTTTGTAGTATTGAAGCTCGAATCAGCCACGTGAGGTGTCACGGCTGACTCGCGTGTCCCGAGAATATTTTTGACCGGGTTTTGACTCGGTCGCTAAAAGACGGTTTTACCCCTGGTGTCGGAATCGACCCAAATTAGTCTTATTTGACTCGAAACGACCCACTGGGCCTGATTTTGAGGTTGGTGTTGTGAGATATGTACTCCGTAAAAAGCCCAAGCCAAATGCCAATGATTTTGAGCCCGTTTCCGAATATATTAAAGCACGTTTACGTCCGATCATCATCGGGTGTTTGTCGGAAACTGCTATAGACACCTGGCAGTCAAAATGTGGGTGTCTACACTTACCGTCGGCGTTAATTACGTGAAATGACGACTTTGTCCTTGACATTTATTCTCGAAATAATATTACTTTAACATTTTATAGATTATCGATTTATTAAAACTCGATAATAAAACCATCTTTTTCGATTATCTTAATAAACCAAAACTGACTTCCTATATAGTTAATATGGAATTACGCAAAATGACGAGTTCTCCTTTGCAATTAATTCTCGAGATATTATCATATTTACATTTTATAGAGTATCGGTTTATTAGAACTCGATAATAAAACTGTTTTTTCGATTATTGTTACGCCTCTGATTTTAAACAGTTAATTAGATTAATTAACGACTTAATACAATTTAATAAACGTAAGTAACAAATACGAGTAATACGCAAATTAAATCTTAATTAATCTACGACAAGTCGACAATCAAGATTTATTATACAAATCGATGCAAATTAAAAGGAAAAAATCCGAAACTGGGTCGGGTCAAGTGGGTTTTTCGACACACCTAAGGGTCGTATTATTTTCTCTATAATACTTGAAAGTTTTGAGCAATAGTTTTAAGTAAAATATAAATCTTTCAATGATATAAAATATGAAGTATATGGTGGTGAAATTGGTTATATTAACAACATTTCATGCAAGTGACACGAGTTTGAATCCTCTTGTTTACACATTTTTCTTTTAATTTTTTTTAAAAAAATTCACAAAATCCCCTATTCACTAAAACAAAAACCAAGGGGCAATTAAGTCATTTCAACTTTTCCGCCAAAATTCTACCTCTTCATTACCTAAATTGGGCTTCACAAAATAAACTTTTGTCTACATTCATTAAAATCCCAATTCTTTAGTGTTCAACCCTACAATAACAAAAATCTTTATTATGAATCAATTTCTTACCAATTACATAAATTTGAGGAAAAAAATATTGTAACATTATAACCAAAAATATGTTCCATACTTTGAATAAACATGTCAAACGGGATGAACGAGTTAGGTCATATGGGTTGGACGAATTACGGGGTCGGGTAAAATAAATGTCACGAATCGAGTTAACGTTAGAATATCTGGCATGTATAATTTTCGATGCATTACATTTTGTCAATTAAAAAATATTTTAATATTAATCATATTTAACATCACTAATATTTTTAAATTAAATAATTATCGTATTTATAAGTAAAAAACTATATCATTCATAAAAAAAATATTTTACCATTAAATGATATAAAATGTATACAGCTATAAAATTTATACTCCTATAAAATTATTATTTCTATAATTTATAATATTAAATTTAATATTTTTTTAATTGTTATTTTAAATATTATATACTCATATAAATACTAATATCATGATAATTATAATGACACTTCATGATCCAAATAACCAATGTGTCGACCCATTCAGGTTGGATTTTGACCGGTCACGGGTCATCTCATTCTAACAAAATATTATTTTATACAAAAAAAATAAGGTAATAAGAAAATAATTGTATTTATTATGCTTAAAAACAAAAATTGAAGGGTAAAACTTTACTCAAAAAATTGAAACATGAACGGTTGACTGAAATACTAAAAAAAGAAAATATTAGTTATAGACTTTGACAGAGGAAATATAATTTTGTAAGTAACTAAACTATTTGTATAAACAAAAATATTTAAAAAACTCGTGCGTAAGCACGGGTTTTGTACGAGTAATGCTATTAAAAAGGATCAAACCCCTGACCTATTGACTAGGAGGCAAGTGACTAAACCACTGCACCAACATCAACAAATTGATATTTCAAATGGTTGAAAACTACTTGTTTCAAAAAGCAAAAAAAAAACCCGGAAAAGGAGCTTGGTCGAACAAATTCGTTGACCCGCGGATGGGGCGGTCGACTGATTTTTTCGACCAGCCGATCGGTCAGTCGAAAAAATTAGTCGAAACAAGTAGTTTTCAACCATTTGAAATATCAGTTTGTTGAAGTTGGTGCAGTGGTTTAGTCATTTGCCTTATAGTCAATAGGTGAGGGCTTCAATCCTTTTCAATAACATTTTGTTTGTTAGGCAAATGTGTAGATAGGAGGATTCGAACCTGAGCCACTTGTATGAAATATTGTCAATGTAACCAATTTCACCACCTTATACTTCATTTTTCATACCATTGGAAGATTTATATTATACTTAAACTATTTCTCAAAACTTTTATTTATTTCCCACTCGATCCGACTCATTTCCGGATTTTTTTCTTTTAATTACCATAGGAGAGATGACTCGTGCTGGGGAATAAAATTTGAAGGAGATTTTTTGAATTTTTGGATTTTTGAATTTGGAAGAGTTTTTAAAGATTAAAGTATTTTGACTCCGAAAAGGAATAGGAATGCTCAGGATGACTTAGCTAGATCCTAGGATAAGGTCTGTATGCTAAATCCTCTGGGATTAGGAATCCTTAGGTGAGGAGGAGAATCCGATTTCATGCTATAAATACCCTCTCCTTGCTCATAACTTATTCATAATTCCCACAATTCTCATCTTCCTTCAAAGAAAAAACAAGCCCTAAGAAACTTATTTCCTCTTTTTAGAAATTCATTATGGGTATCGACCGATTAGTTGGAATGCTGCAAGATTGGTCCCGACTTTTCAGAGACGCAGATAAAGTTATCCTGAATCAAAATGGCGTCACCCAGTAATTCACGATCCGTCAAATGCAAGTGGACCGTCACTTTTTGGATGCTTGCCTGTTATACTGGGATGATACTTATCACGTTTTCAGCTTTCCTCGAGGCGAAAATTGTCCTATTCCTGAGGAAATCGCTGCTGTAGGAGGATGGAATCCCATGCTTCGTCCTGCCGTCCCGTTTTCAGTTCATGACACGAGGAGAAAATTACGAGAATTTTTAGGGCTTTCCCACATGGAGGTATCTCGCATGACAGAAGACGATACCGTTTCCTTGATCGACCTGGCTGAAAAATTTATGAACCCAGATGACGTCCGGGTCAGGCCGGTATATAGCCGCAGGGCCTTTACTTTTTGCATGCTACATTTTTACGCCTTCGAAGGTCATATGGATTTGTTATCTTGCATGGGCCATGTCAGACTTCTTTCGGTGGCCGACCTGATGGAGACAGAGCACAGCCCGGCTTGGCTGATTACAGGGGAGATTATCCAGGGTTTGGATAATCGTAAATTCTGGGACGAGCTGCTATCTTTTCATGGAGGCCCATTGATCCGTTGGACCGTACCCTGGTGGCCCATTTATGTCTGAACTGGTTTAGAATCGAGAGATAGGGCTCGATATCAATTGATCCTATCTTTCGGGCAGACAATTCACCTTTATCCCGACCGCATACTTAGGCAATATGGCCGGGCCCAAAGAATCCCGGAAATCGAAGCGGTCGTGAGTGAATCTACTCAGCTAACGGATGTGATGTGTGACACCTGGATGCAAAGGTGGTATACCCGGGCTACTTGGCCCGTTTCCAAGACTCTTCACTCGATCTGGGTATCCGATTCTTACGTGAAGTGGACCAAGGCGAACTCTGCTAAAGCCCGTGCTTCTTTGAAGACCGACGAAACCTTTGACTTGCTGCGTCGAGAACAAGCTAAAGACAATCGAGGCTTTTTCGATGACGGTGATACCCCGGCTACCATGGTTCGCCTGATGTCAGGCCAGAAGGGGAAGACTAGGACTCAGACTGAAGGGTCCAGTACTAAAGGTGCACGGGGGAAAGTGAGCCCCCAGACGGACTTGGAAAGGAGACTCGGCCCAAGACTGGCGGCTAAGGACCGACTTGGTCCACGCGACAGACTTCCTGACCACGTACGGGCTCAGCTTGGGCCAGTGACGATTGCTGAAGATCCGTTGTCGAATAAACGGGCTCGGGCTAAAGAGGTCCCCTTAGTGATACGGGAACGTTCCCCCCTGCCTCGTCGACCCCGGGCTCCGCGTGACCCAAAAGATAAAGGGAAGCGGAAGATGTATGAGCAGTAGTCTCCTAGATTTTATTATTTAAATACTACTATTATTTTTTGTGTGATTTTTGTGTGATTTATTTTTGCGTGAGGCATTTTTGAAATAATAATAAAGACATATTAGTGAAAACCGTTCCTGTCTTTTCGTTATTGCAGTGGTTGTACCCTTTTGAGGGGTTGCCTACGTATCCACGATTAATGGAATCAAACCAACCGTAGTTCAAGACGTAGATTCTTGCAATTTTCGAAATACATCAAGACTATTAGTTCGAGATGTGCGACAGTAGGATAAGCAATCCTAACTTATTGACTTGCTTAATTTTTATAAAAAGACAAATTTTTATAAACTTTTAGCAAATGACATTGAGATAAGGTTAGGGGTAGTAGCGCTTCAACTGGTCCAAGTTGGTTGGGTTGACGAATTCGTTCCCGTCCAAGTCGGTCAGCATTACTGCTCCTCCTAATAAAACCTTCTTTACTAGATATGATCCGGCCCAATTGGGTTTGAATTTTCCCCTTGGGTCGACTGGTAGCAAAGCCCTGACAGATTTTAGGACTAGATCGCCCTCTTTGATATTTCTGGGCCTAACTCGTTTGTTGAAAGCCCATTGTATCCTTTTTTGGTATATCTGGATATTGTTAAGGGCTCGGGATCGTCGTTCGTCCAAGAGAATCAACGAATCATACCAGGCTTGGACCCAATCTGCTTCAGGCACCTGACTTTCGAGTAGAATCCTTAGGGATGGTACCTCGAGCGCGACCAGCTGGCCCGCCTCCATCCCATATGTCAAATAGTATGGAGTTGCTCCGGTTGCGGTGCGGATCGATGTCCGGTATCCCCATAAGGCGAAAGGGATTTTATCGGGCCAATCCCGGTAATTATCAGCCATCTTTTTAAGTATGGTGACAATTGTTTTATTTGCTGCCTCTACCGCTCCATTAGATTAGGGACGGTAAGGCGAAGATGTATGCCTTTGAATCTTATATTTTGCTAGCAAAGTAGCGGTTTCGGCTTGAAAATGGGTCCCGTGATCACTGATGAATTCGTGCGGGATCCCGTATCGGCATATAATTTTATCTTGGATAATTTTTGCTATGTGCTTGGCGTTCAAGACACGATATGACTCGGCTTCAACCCATTTAGTAAAATAGTCAATAGCTACTAGAATGAAGCAGTGACCTCCCGTCCCGGAAGGGTTCACCTTCCCGATTATATCAATTCCCCATGTCGAAAATGGCCATGGTGAAAACATAGTATACAACAGGGATGACAACATATGCTGGACGTTGCCGAAAATCTGACAGTTATGACAGTGTTTGACATATAACTGACAGTCGGTTTCCATGCTATTCCAGTAGTACCCGAGTATGGCGATTTTTCGAGCTGGCATATGGGCGTTCATATGCGGGCCGTTCTCGCCATTGTGTACCTCGGCCATGACCTTTTCGGCCTGCGTTTTGTCGATGCATAGGAGTAGAGCCCCCTGCGCCGTCTTTTTGTACAACAGTCCATCGTCCGTGCGGATGAACTGAGTGGCCCACCTTCGTAGGGCTTTCTTGGCCCGGTTTTCAGATCCCGGAGGATATTCTCCCGATGTTAAGTAGCTTATAACAGCCTGGTACCAAGGTTCTGGATCAGTTATTTCAATATCTTGAATAGCATTGATGTATGCCGGCTCGGGCTGTCTTTCGACGCAAATCGGCATGCTGGTCATGTGTTCCGGGATATTCAGTAAAGATGCTAACTTGGATAGCGCATCTGCAAACTGGTATTCTTCCCGAGGTAGATAGATGTATTCCACCTTTTGAAACTGCTTTTCGAGAACCCTTACTTGCGCTTGGTAAGCTACGAGATTTGCGTTCCGAGTTTTCCATTTATGGAGTGCTTGATTGATGACTAACGATGAGTCACCGTGGACCCGGAGGTTTGTTACTCCTAAATCTGCGGCGGCTTGCAATCCGTGAATGCATGCTCCATACTCGGCTGCGTTGTTAGTCACGTCAAAATCCAATTTAATGGACAACGTGTAACACCCCCATTTACGTAGGACCTTACTAGACATTCCTATGTAAATAAGGACGTTACCATCTCAGTTTCCCGAGGAAGTAGCTCATTACAATACAACATGGAATGCCAAGTCGACCTTGTGATTTAAAACATTTCAACTCATTAACTACTACAACTCTAAATACACAGCGAAAGCTATATATATAATCTATATAACAGGAATGTCTACGCATTCACCCGTGCTACGTCCAGGCTCATTAGTCGCGCTCACCCCAATCCCGTACATGTATCCCAGCATCCATACACGTCATAATATACATACATAACCTGCATTATAGACTGCTCCCCAATCGATCGGAAATATCAATCGGATCATCACAGACACGTCAGACATACACACCAGGTCAGTTTACGATAACATTAAATAACATTAGTACAACCAACATCACAAACATCAGTATCAGCATCATCATCATCATTCCTATCATCTATCGCAACCGCAGTCACGCCCCGTCAGTCCGAGTGTGCACACCCCTCCTAAGCTCTCCTAGGAGGAAACATCAGGGAAGGTCCCGAGATCAATCGGGCCTAGCTAGTCCTAGCTAGCTTCTCTCAATCGGCACACAACCGCAATATCAATAGGCACACAGCCTCAATCTCAATAGGCACACAGCCGCAATCTTAATATCACCATTATACCATTACATATCATACAAAATGCATACGTACAACGTAAACTGAGTAAGGATAACCTTACCTAATCAGCAATTCAGCACAGCGTAAGCAGCACAGTACAGTTGACCACGAGAACTCTACTAAAGGACGATCCTAATAAAATATTATATACATAAATTATTATCGATCCTAAAATAGGTAAATAATAAAATAAAACTCGACCCGACTCAACCCAATATGAGATTGACACGACTTAACTACATTATAAACTGAGACCAACTCAAAATATTTAAATTATAAACATGAGAAGGAACCCAGCAACAACGTTTGTGACATCATGCCAACACCATCCCCAACCCCAAACCACAACTCAAACAAATCGACAACAACAACCCGCACGACCACGCCACTACTCCGACAATGACATTGGCACCAACCCGACAACAACCGAAATACGACAACCCGACAATCTCACGGCAACAACACCATAACCCTACGTTGACCACACACAACCGTACGCCGACGACCGCAACAATACACCCCACCAACCGCATCTAACCCTAATATCAATCACGACCATGAACCCTAATCTCACCCATGACAAAACTCGTGCATTATAGGAATTATATAACGATAACCCAACTCCGACAAAACACGTAAAATAGAAAGTGAAGGTGCTTACGAATATGACAAGGAACGATAGAGGCCACGATCAAGGGATATCGGAACAGGGGAACGATGACGGCCCATGATTGATTCAAGCGTGACGATTAACTGCTGGTGTACGTGGAAGAAAAGAAGGCAAATGGGTGGTGTATGTTTGTATATGAATGGGTGCGCATAAGAAGAATGAAAGAAGGCGGTTGATAGGTTTATGCGCATAACCTACATTCTCCACTAACTATGGTCATATTATGATTATTACTATATTATTATTGTTGTAGAGAATTTAATAACATGGATCAAAAGTGGGCTAACATTATACGTGTATTAGAAAAGGATTAACAAAACGGACTAAACTAAATGGGTTAACTAATTATATACTATTCGAACCAACATAAAATATGGGTATTAAAGTGTAGCTTGACTTTACTCCATTTGACCTTTATATAAAAGTACGGGTATTACAATCTACCCTCCTTATAAGGAACTTCGTCCCGAAGTTCACCTCTCGCTACGGAACGACTAACTATACTAACCTGATCGACCAAGTATTCAGTAACTGACCAATCACCAAACTAACATAAGTAACATAACTTGGATAAACAGGACGAGGTGTTACACTCTACCCTCCTTATAAGAAAGTTCGTCCCGAAGTTCACTCCCTCACCCGTCCTACCAACATATCGACTACTATGGTGATACATCCCTCCATTCAAAGAACTGTCGTACACAGCCATAATAACAACATTGACAACGACAACAATAATAAATTATGATAAGAACAACGATGACAGAAACAACAACGACAACAATACTCGAACATCATTTAAGGGTAAATGTACTAACCTTCCTACCCTCCTTATAACTGAGGTTACGTCCCCGTAACCTTAAATATAGTGTGAATAGATAACTTGCCCAAGGTCTCTATACTGTAAGAAGGTTGTAATGCATTGACTATGCAATTCCAATGTTCAACTCACGCTCGACCCTTACGATTAAGGCACAATAATCCATCTCATTCCTAGTCATTGACAATAATAAATTGAATCGTTTATCACGCCGCGAGGGCCTCGCTGACCATGACGTTGCTATAACACATACCATACATAACTCATAGCACACATGCATTTGAGCAACATTATTCTGATACTTGACTAACAGTTTTATTTAACGACACAATCTCATTAAATGATAACACGACGAGTAAAACATTGTAGTTTGCACGATATTCAAGACATGACGCCAAGTGTTATATATTCTATCAGTTTCTATAGACTCGTGACAGTGGTGTTACTCTTACGATTGCTTCATACTGGCTAAACATTAACAACAATTCGGCCAACTGGGACGACAGGTGTTGTTCATATGATAAGTAAGGTCGTATACATGCGGTACATAGAGTTCAATTAACATATTACCTGGAATTTACTCGACTCTTATTTGTGATAAATACATTACAAATGCACACATATATATGTATACACACATATACAGACACACACTCTTGTTTAAAACCTCCATTCATTAGAATTGTTATTCACATTACTCACCCATCTATCAATAATTAAAAGGACGAACACTGAAGAATATACCAGAGTAATTAAGATCCCATTTTGGTTAACTCTGCGAAACATGCTCAAGTTATTCATGCGTGTTACGTTCAACCGATGTTTGTACCACATACTCACTTTATGACCGTTAACTTAGCTGGCAACAAGTTTTTTTTTTAATCTACGATATCCATGTTAAGGCAAATATATAACAAAATAGACTCGACATCTTATGGCCTAAATTTACCCCTATTTTCTCATAATCGTACAAACTTCACCTCATTTTACCACGCATTAATACAGATACATTCATATTAGAGCATTCAATAAAACAGAATAGGACGACCATTTTAGTGGGTCTAAACTCGTTTTAGTACACTGCTGTCACAGTAGAAAATCATGAGTAAATCATTACAATTAGAAAGAGTACAGAACCAGTGGGCTCAGATTCCAAAGACAATGATATAAAACATGTAAGTTAAAACCATTTTCAAATTATATATGTAACAATAATCTTCAAATGCGTTTCACAAACTGACGGATTTGACCCATATAGCTTTCAATTTCTATATCAAATTTTAAAATATATTTTTATGAGCAGATTTAAGTTCGTTTAACTGTATACAAACCCTTTTAAATTACAAGTAACAAAATCTTCAAATGTTAATATAATCCTAAATTAGGTTTATGAATAAAAACTTGACTATCAACCATTTCGACAACGTAAGTGACCTCCGCTTAAAATAAAACCATTATGACTGAAGTACCAGGAATTAAAGGATAAAATTTTACAGGCGAATTAATTAGACTGAAAATAAATAGTTGTCTCTTTCCAAATTGTTTTTTTTACGCACTGCAAACAGGTGTAAAAACTCGGTAAACACAGTGTTCAGGATAGAAGAAAAAAAATGTTATATCTTTGTTTTGTTATAAACTCAACACGGGTTTTCATTCATGTTTGTTTAAACCATCAAGAATAGAATTCAAGCTGAGGGTACAACTCGAAACTTTCACATTGACAATGAGGCGTATAAACTCGAAAGGAAGCGCAATTATCGAAGTGTCCTCGACAGACATTCACATTAAATCAGACTGAAACTACGTAAGTATAAATACATAACCTATCACTATATCAACACCATCACTTCTTGTTGACCCCTACCGACACCTCATCCAAGTAACATGAAGGTTGTACTATCTCGCTACAAAGACAAGACCGACACAAGTTACCACAAACACAACTAACCAGAATCCATTTATCGAATGCGACACTATCACATACAGACACCTCGACGTTGTAACTAATGTTAATACCAGCCCTGGCTACGACTTTCTCTCACCAAGGACGATCGACTCCTACCTCGATCTTCCGTGCTTTAACGATAAGTATCAAGTGACAATGTACTAACTACTATAACATGCTAACACCGTAGCTACGTACTAGTCACACATCATCTTACAACATCACACGCATCAAACAGAACAATCAGTTATCACAAGTCATCATCACAGCATTCATAGCATCACAACGTATCCCACCTATTGTACCCCATCTCATTTCTCACACGCTGTTACCGGATCAGATCAAGAAGGCCGGGGGTTGGTATAAGGACATCTCCTCAACCAGATATTTTAAAGGGCTCCAAATGATCTATCACCGGGGTTCATTTTATTTTCCTAGGTTCATTTATTTTAGGCTCCAGGATCGTTCGCTCTGATACCACTTTGTAACACCCCCATTTACGTAGGAGCCTTACCAGACATTCCCATGTAAATAAGGACGTTACCATCTCAGTTTCCCGAGGAAGTAGCTCATTACAATACAACATGGAATGCCAAATCGACCTTGTGATTTAAAACATTTCAACTCATTAACTACTACAACTCTAAATACACAGCGGAAGCTATATATATAATCTATATAACAGGAATGTCTACGCATTCACCCGTACTACGTCCAGGCTCATTAGTCGCGCTCACCCAAATCCCGTACATGTATCCCAGCATCCATACACGTCATAATATACCTACATAACCTGCATTATAGACTGCTCCCCAATCGATCGGAAATATCAATCGGATCATCACAGACACGTCAGACATACACACCAGGTCAGTTTACGATAACATTAAATAACATTAGTACAACCAACATCACAAACATCAGTATCAGCATCATCATCATCATTCCTATCATCTATCGCAACCGCAGTCACGCCCCGTCAGTCCGAGTGTGCACACCCCTCCTAAGCTCTCCTAGGAGGAAACATCAGGGAAGGTCCCGAGATCAACCGGGCCTAGCTAGTCCTAGCTAGCTTCTCTCAATCGGCACACAGCCGCAATATCAATAGGCACACAGCCTCAATCTCAATAGACACACAGCCGCAATCTTAATATCACCATTATACCATTACATATCATACAAAATGCATACGTACAACGTAAACTGAGTAAGGATAACCTTACCTAATCAGCAATTCAGCACAGCGTCAGCAGCACAGTACAGTTGACCACGAGAACTCTACTAAAGGACGATCCTAATAAAATATTATATACATAAATTATTATCGATCCTAAAATAGGTAAATAATAAAATAAAACTCGACCCGACTCAACCCAATATGAGATTGACACGACTTAACTACATTATAAACTGAGACCAACTCAAAATATTTAAATTATAAACATGAGAAGGAACCCAGCAACAACGTTTGTGACATCATGCCAACACCATCCCCAACCCCAAACCACAACTCAAACAAATCGACAACAACAATCGCACGACCACGCCACTACTCCGACAATGACATTGGCACCAACCCGACAACAACCGAAATACGACAACCCGACAATCTCACGGCAACAACACCATAACCCTACGTTGACCACACACAACCGTATGCCGACGACCGCAACAATACACCCCACCAACCGCATCTAACCCTAATATCAATCACGACCATGAACCCTAATCTCACCCATGACAAAACTCGTGCATTATAGGAATTATATAACGATAACCCAACTCCGACAAAACACATAAAATAGAAAGTGAAGGTGCTTACGAATATGACAAGGAACGATAGAGGCCACGATCAAGGGATATCGGAACAGGGGAACGATGACGGCCCATGATTGATTCAAGCGTGACGATTAACTGCTGGTGTACGTGGAAGAAAAGAAGGCAAATGGGTGGTGTATGTTTGTATATGAATGGGTGCGCATAAGAAGAATGAAAGAAGGCGGTTGATAGGTTTATGCGCATAACCTACATTCTCCACTAACTATGGTCATATTATGATTATTACTATATTATTATTGTTGTAGAGAATTTAATAACATGGATCGAAAGTGGGCTAACATTATACGTGTATTAGAAAAGGATTAACAAAACGGACTAAACTAAATGGGTTAACTAATTATATACTATTCGAACCAACATAAAATATGGGTATTAAAGTGTAGCTTGACTTTACTCCATTTGACCTTTATATAAAAGTACGGGTATTACACAACGGGGTGTGTTCTCCTTGTGGTGAGATTAGCAAAATTCCGACACCAAATCCTCGAAAGTTGGATGCTCCGTCAAAGTATAGATCCCATGTCTCCGTGTCAGTATGGAATATATCTTCTTCTGGAAAGGCCCAGGTATCGGTATGTCCTTCTTCAGATACCGGACTATCGGCAAGGAACTCGGCTACTACCCGACCTTTGATGGCTTTTAATGGCACGAACTTGAGGTCGAACTCGGCTAACATTAAAGTCCATCTAGATACCCTGCCATTGAGGATGGGCTTCTCGACCAGATATTTGATTGGATCCATTTTGGACAACACGTGCACTTCGTGACTAAGCATATAGTGTCAGAGCTTTTTAGTGACCCAAACTAGAGCTAGGCACGTCTTTTTGAGCATCGTCTATTTGCACTCGTATTCGAGGAACTTTTTACTGATGTAGTAAATAGCCCGTTCTTCCGAGTCGACCGTCTGGGCCAACATAGCCCCCATGGCCGTCTCGATCGTTGTCAAATATAACGACAAAGGTAGACCGTGTTGTGGCGGCATTAATACCGGCGGAGATGACAGAATCTCTTTGATCTTATCGAAAGTTGCTTGACATTTGTCGTCCCACAGTACCCGTTCTCCTATCTTTAGTTTCTTGAAAATGGGTTCGCATACCATGGTTAGCTTTGAAATAAACCGGCTGATATATTGGACTTTACCGAGAAACCCCCTTATCTCCTTTTCGTTCTTAGGTGGTTGCATCTCGGTAATAGCTTTGATTTTCGCTGGGTCAACCTCGATGCCGCGTTGGCTGACGATATGGCCCAGTAACTTGCCCGATGTTATCCCAAAGCTGCATTTTTGAGGATTTAGCCTCATGTTGTACTTGCGTAGTCGGGTGAAGAACTTTCTAAGGGCCGGAATATGCCCGTTTCGTTCTTTGGACTTAACGATCATGTCGTCCACGTAGACCTCTACTTCCTTATGCATCATATCATGTAGTAAGGTAGTGGCGGTCCGTTGGTAACTGGCACCGGCATTGATAAGCCCAAATGGCGTAACGGTGTAACAGTAAGTCCCCCAAGGCGTAGTGAAGGTGGTCTTACTCATGTCTTCTTTCGCCATTTTGATCTGATTGTATCCAGCATACCCATCCATAAAGGATAGAAGGGCATGATCGGCCGTGTTGTCCACCAGTATGTCGATGTGTGGCAACGGGAAATCGTCTTTCGGGCTGGCCTTATTAAGGTCCCGAAAATCTACACAAACTCGTACCTTGCCGTCTTTCTTGGGTACTGGTACGATATTTGCAACCCAGTCTGGATATTCAGATACTTGAATAAAGCCCGCTTTGAATTGCTTCTCGACTTCTTCTTTGACTTTGAGAGACCATTCGGGGCTCATCCTTCGGAGTTTTTGCTTTACCGGCTTACATCCGTCCTTAATGGGTATACGGTGCTCGGCTATCTCCCGATCTATTCTCGGCATGTCCTTGTAGGACCATGCGAAGACGTCTTTGAATTCGTGGAGGAGCTCCATGAATTGTTGTTTCTCCTCGGGATCTAAGGATAAACCTAACTTAAGCATCTGAGGCTCTAAAGGGGTTCCTACATTGATGGAGTCAGTTTCCTCAATGACCGGATCTCGGGATTCCCTTTGTTCGAGTTGCTCGACTAGATGCGGAGGTAGTGGTACCTGTTCGTTGGGTTTCTCAATGTCATTGCAAATAAAATTTTTGAAAATGTTTTGAAAATAAGACAAGTCTTAAGCAGAACGGTTATCGTTATTATTGATAGAGGATTTTGAAAATAGCTCAAAGAGAGCAGCCATCTGATCGTTGGTCATACTCTGACTCTGACTCAGACTCGGATTCGGACTCGACGCCTTGCATGTCCCCTTCGCCAGTAGTGAGCTTGTAGACTCGACCCTCGCTGTCGGTCCATTTGATCGTCTTCCTCCAAGCCCTCTTTCCGGTGTTAGTACCGACTTCAGAGATCAGCCTGGTCGGATCGAACTTGCTGCTATGGAGGATCAGGTTCACCAATTTCTCTTTAGGGGTCGGGATTATTTTGCTTTCCCCGAACAAGAGCCCCAGTATGGGCTCGGTATGGCTTGAATCTTCCTTCGATTCGGCCTGGATGAGAGCATAGATATCATCTGGGATGAAATTGACCTCAGGATAAGTTATGATGGGCTGATAGAGGCCCGTCTGGACAGCTCCGAATACTGGGGAGACAAAGTAATCGGTCAGTTTTGGGCTGTAGGGACCCAAGTAGGTACCCTTGAGAGTGTTGCAGGCCTTTTGGACGCCGGCCTGGACCACGTTTTTTGTGGTTATGGCATACCCTAAGCCGAACTTTGACTCCTCATTGCTTAAGACATCGATGATCTTGCCCGCCGGAAGACCAGGCCTTGAAGTAGCCCTCGGTAGGTAACCTAAGTTCTGCAGCATCATGTCGATGCTGGTGGTGAAATAGGGCCTAAAGAGATACTCTTCCTCAATCATTCCCACAAAATTGAAACCTCGTGGGTCGGTTGAGCCAGCCGTGTTGCAGCTTGACACGGCTATGGGAGTAGCCTCGAGGGTGATGACCCCGTCTTGTAATGGTAACTTGATCTTCCTGTGGAGAGTGGAGGACACGGCTTTGACCGCATGGATTCAGAGCCTTCCAAGTAGCAGATTGAACGATGAGGTGACGTCGATCACTTGGAATTCGAGCTCCTTCTCGATCGGGCCCGTTATGATGGTTAGTTTAACTGCCCCAGCAACGGATTTCGGGCTCCCATCGAAAGCCTGGATAGTTTGTGCGGTAGGAAGGTAGTCAGCCTCGGTAATGCCGAGAGCCTTTGCAGTCCTTAAAGGAAGGACATTCACAGCTGACCTGTCATCAATTAGGGTCATGGGTAGATACTTGCCCCGGCAAATCACCGTGATATATAGGGCCAAGTTGTGGGTGGCCCCTAATGGTGGAAGGTCGGATTCGGAGAAGGTGATGAGTGGCCCTTCTCCTTTGGGCTTGCCTTTAAGATGAGGTAGAATATTGGCTACCATTTCAATGGGGGTAACCAGCGAGTCTACTTTGATTTCATCGAGAGCCTTAGTAAGTGCCGCCCGATGTTCTTGAGAACTGACCAAAAGCTGCCATATAGTGAGATCGGTTCGGACCCTCTTCAGTTGCTTGACTAGGGCCGTGTCGGTGTTTGGTTCTTCAAGTGTAGAGTCCGTCCTGACAGGTTCAGTGACGGATCCTGGGGCCGAAGGTCCGGCCGTGATGACATGCGTGCCGGCCAGGGCCTTGGTTTTGGCCTTCCGGATTTCTTCGACAGTGATGGGGACGGTTTCGCCCTTAGCCAAGTAAACATCATCTTCGTCATCATTCCATATCCCGTTGATTTGAGGAATGAAAGGGGAAATGAGATGAGTACAGTCGACTACTTCTTCAGTGAAAATGGCGTGAGTAGCAAGAGGGTTGATTTTGTTACTGGGCTTATCGCTGGGTAGCGGTATCTTCCCACTCTCGATCAGATCTTGAATGAGATGCTTCAACTTCCAGCATTTTTCAGTGTTGTGCCCGTTGCCTCGGTGATAGTGGCAATAGGCCTGGGAGTTGTAGCTTTTGGCCCATTTTTCGACAAGAACCTCCGGCATTGGGCCTATCGGCTGGATCAGGCCCTTAGAAGATAGCCTTTGTAAGACGTTGGCATAAGTAGTCCCTATATCAGTGAATACTCGGGCTGGAGTATTCTTTTTGGTCGAGGTGTCTAGCAAATTGACCTCGTCAAAGATGCTTCGGGCCGCAATTGTAGTTGCGGGCTTGCCAGAAGACGAGCTGGCTCCTTGATACCCCTTATTAGAGGCCTTAGTAAGGCTCTCTAACCTTAAATCATCTTCGATTCTCGTACCCATCTCGGTTAAGGTGGCGAAATTGGGTATGATGGCGTACCGGAGGTGGATCCGGTAAGATCCTCCACTAGCACCTTTTCGCTGGGCTTGTCGACCAGCTTGACAATTTCAGCCCTCCACCTTTGGAGGTATTTGGTGAAACCCTCCTTAGGCTCTTGGGCCATGACCTCCAGAGTACGCATGGTCGTCTGGATCTCAGTATTGTCTGCATAGTTTCGGGCTAACTCCGTTGCGACATCGTCCCAAGTTTTGTATTTCTTGGAATCAAGCCTGTAGTACCAGGCCCTCGGGTGCTTGTCCAAGGATGAAGCAAAGAGATGCTTGAACATGGTCGATTTGACCCCCTTAACCGCCATGAATTCCTTAAAAGCCCGGATATGGAGTACCGGGTCTTCAGTCCCATCGAACATGGGCAGGCCCGTCAAGTTGAGGTTAGCGGGCAACTCATCAGTTAGGGGCGAATAAGCCCGAGCATTTTTCGTGTGGATGGTGTTGCTGGTGGTCGTGGGGACCTGTTCTTGCAGTTTATGGACCGCGCTGGCTAGTTCAGCTAACGGCCCATCGTCTTCAACCCCATCGCTAGGAGTTCCTTGTTCGACTGCGCTTACCCGGGTGAGGATGGCGATCTGATCCTCCCTCATTTTCGTCAGTTGGTCTTGAAGCTTAGCCAACGAAACGGTCAACTCGTCAATGGCTTGTTGCGTCATCGTTCGGGTGAAAGGTGGCCTGTCTCTAAGAACACCGCGTAATCAGCAACTAGCCCAAATCCTAGAACTAAAGTACATCCCGAGCAAGGGAAGAAAGGAAGCTAGGAAGGAAATGACTCGGAAAAGGACACTTAGACGGGCGACCTGTGAAAGGTGGGCCTCCTTTAGGATCCAACCGTGTGGGCTGGGCCCTGTTCGAAAGGAGGTTCACGTGAGACGTTCCCCAGACTTTTAGACTCGATTGTGTAGACGGGCCAACCCTTGTAGGAGTATGTCCTACGTAGATGGGCCTTGCCTTAGTCAAATAAGGCGGACTGGGATAGGGAGGAAATCCGTGATATAAGATCGACGGAGTTTCGACGCTAGAAGACTTGAAGTCTTAAGACACGACCCGACACTGCTAAATACGGGAAGTCATAAGAAGAGGAAGGTTTTGAAATTGAATTTTTGAAAGCCCGAAAAAAAATTCGGAGAACCGGCCCTTTTTCGAAAAAAGAAAACGGAAATGCGGACCGGGGACGGTTTTGAAAGTTCGAAAATATTTTCGAGTTTTGAAATGGGCATAATACCGGCTAAAAATAGGCTATTTTGAGTAAAATCGTGGATCCTAAATTCGGTATATGTCCCGGGTTTTGAAATTGGATATTTTGAAAAGGATGCTATTTTGAAAAAGACGGGTTTTACAAAGACGAGTTGTAAATCAGGTAGCACGTAGTCATGGAAGCAGTATAACGACGCAATGTATGCTCTAATTCTAAGTCTCGGTCAGTCTGTAAGGGTCTATACCAGTGTACACAGCCTATCGAGAATCGGGGCGGACTTCCTAAGTCGAGTTGAGCTTAGAACATGCCGTAAAACCCATAAGAATCGGCTAATGGACACCTTCGACATATCCAATTTGGACTACATCGATAGTATAGTGGGACGTCGGTCACCAGTACCAGCCCGGGAAAATATGGGGTTATGCATGAACCGTAAAACTAAAACGCGTATTGTAGTAGTCAAACGATTTCTATTCGAGTCTCACCCTGAGGATGTCGATGGTAAGTCACGCATCAGTTAATCCCCAGCGGAGTCGCCAAATTGTGGACATGACATAGGTCCACCACGACGCGGCCACGCGCGGGTTTGGGGAGGCGAATGAATCTCCATATGAGAATGGATCGAATTGAAATTTAAATCGAAGTTGGAGTCGCCACCGAACTTTGTGGGAATTCGGGCCCGTTCGAACCCACTCTATGTCGTAGTGGGCCGTGTACAAAATACGGCCCATTTCCGATGTCAGAGTTTATCGGGTTCGTCCCTTTGCATTTGATACCGATACCGACTTGATCGGATACCGTGTATTGAATGACTCTCGTTGCCAATGGTTTCCGACATCCGAAAACCGAGGTTCTGAGTAAGGGGTGAGGGTACGTGTTGGGATGTTCGCAAAGAACACCCAACCCCGCCCGCACATTAGCGGCCTCTACTAGGATATCGAATGATTTTTAAATACGCGCGTTAGTAATACGATGAATGATATGCAAACATTGTTTTCCTAAGCATGCGAGGAATTGAATGGGTTGCTAAGTCGGTTTAATGCATGAAAAATTTAACGTCAAAGTTGAATTTAACATGTGATATTCGTTTTAGTATAATAAAACAAACGATAAAAAGATGAATTTGGTACAAAAGATGAACAAACGAGTTAGTATCGAGTTGTGAATAAAAATATAGCAAATATGACGAATATGCGAGATTGAGAAAATATTAGTCGAAATCTGAAAAATAGTGCTAAAAAGTACCATTTTGTATAAAAAACGAAGTTCGAAAAATAATAAAAAAAAAAGCGAAAAGACGAGTCGCGTTTCAGTCGGCCGCGCGGCTCGCCCGGGACGCGCGCGACTCGCGTCCCGGCCTTTTTTCGAAACCGTTTTTTTGAAAATTCGATGCTTTTATTAAATCGCGTACAAATATTGCACAATTTGCACTCGATTTAATATTTTCGATATTCGTCGTATTCGATATTTGATTATGAAATCGATATCAAATATTCGGAATGATTTTTAGAAAAAGTTTTTATAAAAATCGTTTTGAAAAGAATTTGAACGAAAAAAAGGAAAAAGAATGTTAATTTTCTCCGCGTTAAAATCGTCGTATTTTGTAAAAAAAGATGTAACGATTTTTTAGCATCAACGAGATTTAATTTAGTTCTTGTTAGATACGATATTCGATTATAGAGAATCGATATCGTATTTTTAAGAACGTTTCGTTTTATAAAAATAATTTGTAGTATCGATATTAGAAATAAAAACAACGAACGACCCGTAAAAGAAAAAAAACGGACGACGAAAAAAGAAGAAAACGAGAAGGAGAAGAGAGAAATAGAGAAGTCGGGTTTGGTTACACCCTCAACCTACATGCTTTTGTTAACTCGGATCGGGGCTCGTCAGGATGTTGCTAGGCACGGGAGCGTCGAGGCGATGTCGGTTGGGTTATGGTGGCTCGGTGAAGGGTGACGGGTGCAAGGGCCGGTTTCCTTCGGGTCTTAGACGTAATATCGGTTTCTTGATGCTAAGTTTTTATGTTTATGTGAGAAGAGTTGATGTATGTGTATTGATAATCGATGTGTATATCTCTGAATCTTCGATGTTGTTAGATGTGTTGTGCAAGGGGCTTATTTATAGGGAAGTTCCCGACCTTGGCTAGGAGAAGTGTTTGGGTTAGAACTACCGCTTAGGATAGGAAATGTAAGAAGCTGAGAAGAACGAGAATTCCGTTTACTTGGCAAAGAAGAAAGGGAATCTCAGCTGGTATGGGCTGCTCGGCCGAGTATTTGATGCTCGGTCGAGTGTTTGATTCGGTTTTCGGATAGAATTCCTACTTGAGATCGAATTCTATCTTTAAACGGATTTGTTTAATATTTTGTGTAGCTGATTTTTGTAGTATTGAAGCTCGAATCAGCCACGTGAGGTGTCACGGCTGACTCGTGTGTCCCGAGAATATTTTTGACCGGGTTTTGACTCGGTCGCTAAAAGACGGTTTTGCCCCTGGTGTCGGAATCGACCCAAATTAGTCTTATTTGACTCGAAACGACCCACTGGGCCTGATTTTGAGGTTGGTGTTGTGAGATATGTACTCCGTAAAAAGCCCAAGCCAAATGCCAATGATTTTGAGCCCGTTTCCGAATATATTAAAGCATGTTTACGTCCGATCATCATCGGGTGTTTGTCGGAAACTGCTATAGACACCTGGCAGTCAAAATGTGGGTGTCTACACTTACCGTCGGCGTTAATTACGTGAAATGACGACTTTGTCCTTGGTATTTATTCTCGAAATAATATTACTTTAACATTTTATTGATTATCGATTTATTAAAACTCGATAATAAAACCGTCTTTTTCGATTATCGTAATAAACCAAAACTGACTTTCTATATAGTTAATATGGAATTACGCAAAATGACGAGTTCTCCTTTGCAATTAATTCTCGAGATATTATGATATTTACATTTTATAGAGTATCGGTTTATTAGAACTCGATAATAAAACCGTTTTTTTTATTATTGTTACGCCTCTGATTTTAAACAGTTAATTAGATTAATTAACGACTTAATACAATTTAATAAACGTAAGTAACAAATACGAGTAATACGCAAATTAAATCTTAATTAATCTACGACAAGTCGACAATCAAGATTTATTATACAAATCGATGCAAATTAAAAGGAAAAATCCGAAACTGGGTCGGGTCAAGTGGGTTTTTCGACCCACCTAAGGGTCGTATTATTTTCTCTATAATACTTGAAAGTTTTGAGCAATAGTTTTAAGTAAAATATAAATCTTTCAATGATATAAAATATGAAGTATATGGTGGTGAAATTGGTTATATTAACAACATTTCATGCAAGTGACACGAGTTCGAATCCTCTTGTTTACACATTTTTCTTTTAAAATTTTTTTAAAAAATTTACAAAATCCCCTTATTCACTAAAACAAAAACCAATGGGCAATTAAGTCATTTCAACTTTTCCGCCAAAATTCTACCTCTTCATTACCTAAATTGGGCTTCACAAAATAAACTTTTGTCTACATTCATTAAAAGCCCAATTCTTTAATGTTCAACCCTACAATAACAAAAAATCTTTATTATGAATCAATTTCTTACCAATTACATAAATTTGAGGAAAAAAATATTGTAACATTATAACCAAAAATATGTTCCATACTTTGAATAAACATGTCAAACGGGATGAACGAGTTAGGTCATATGGGTTGGACTAATTACGGGGTCGGGTAAAATAAATATCACGAATCGAGTTAACGTTAGAATATCTGGCATGTATAATTTTCGATGCATTACATTTTGTCAATTAAAAAATATTTCTTTTAATATTAATCATATTTAACATCACTAATATTTTAAATTAAATAATTATCGTATTTATAAGTAAAAAACTATATCATTCATAAAAAAATATTTTACCATTAAATGATATAAAATGTATACAGCTATAAAATTTTTACTCCTATAAAATTATTATTTCTATAATTTATAATATTAAATTTAATATTTTTTTAATTGTTATTTTAATTATTATATACTCATATAAATACTAATATCATGATAATTATAACGACACTTCATGATCCAAATAACCAATATGTCGACCCATTCGGGTTGGATTTTGACCGGTCACGGGTCATCTCATTCTAACAAAATATTATTTTATACAAAAAAAATAAAGTAATAAGAAAATAATTGTATTTATTATGCTTAAAAACAAAAATTGAAGGGTAAAACTTTACTAAAAAAATTGAAACATGAACGGTTGACTGAAATACTAAAAAAAGAAAATATTAAGTTATAGACTTTGACAGAGGAAATATAATTTTGTAAGTAACTAAACTATTTGTATAAACAAAAATATTTAAAAAAAACCCGTGCGTAAGCACGGGTTTTGTACTAGTAATGCTATTAAAAAGGATCAAACCCCTGACCTATTGACTAGGAGGCAAGTGACTAAACCACTGCACCAACATCAACAAATTGATATTTCAAATGGTTGAAAACTACTTGTTTCAAAAAGCAAAAAAAACCCGGAAAAGGAGCTTGGTCGAACAAATTCGTTGACCCGCGGATGGGGCGGTCGACTGATTTTTTCGACCAGCCGATCGGCCAGTCGAAAAAATCAGTCGAAACAAGTAGTTTTCAACCATTTGAAATATCAGTTTGTTGATGTTGGTGTAGTGGTTTAGTCATTTGCCTTGTAGTCAATAGGTTAGGGGTTCGATCCTTTTCAATAACATTTTGTTTGTTAGGCAAATGTGTAGATAGGAGGATTCGAACCTGAGCCACTTGTATGAAATATTGTCAATGTAACCAATTTCACCACCTTATACTTCATTTTTCATACCATTGGAAGATTTATATTATACTTAAACTATTTCTCAAAACTTTTATTTACGTCCCACTCGATCCGACTCATTTCCGGATTTTTTTCTTTTAATTTGCATCGATTTGTATAATAAATCTTGATTGTCGTAGATTAAGTAGGATTTAATTTGCGTATTACTCGTATTTGTTAATTATGTTTATTAAATTGTATTAAGTCGTTAATTAATCTAATTAACTGTTTAAAATCGGAGGCGTAACAATAATCGAAAAAATGGTTTTATTATCGATACTCTATAAAATGTAAATGTGATAATATTTCGAGAATTAATTGCAAAGGAGAACTCGTCATTTTGCGTAATTCCATATATTAACTATATAGGAAGTTGGTTTTTATTTATTACGATAATCGAAAAAGACGGTTTTATTATCGAGTTTTAATAAATCGATAATCTATAAAATGTTAAAGTAACATTATTTCTAGAATAAATACCAAGGACAAAGTCGTCATTTTACGTAATTAACGCCGACGGTAAGAAGTAACGCGCCGACGGTATAGTCCCCATGAGTTGGGTGGTTGAGGGGTGAGTGATGTGAGAGGATGAGGCGGGAGTCAGTCTGCCGCTGTATGTCATCCTCCCCCATCTGACTTTCCCTTTTTTTAAAATAGGAAGTGTCATAAATAAATATATATATATATATATATATATATATATATATATACATAATTCTTTTTCAAACGATCTCATTGATCCGTTTCGTCAAAACTCAAATTAAGAAAGTATTTTAAATATAAATAAATAAAATAGATAATCTTTTAATATAATAGTTTTTATAAAAAAAATTACGATATTTTTTTTAAAAAATGAACTTTAAAGGTTTTACCTAAGAATCGTAGAACATCACATTAATATAATCGATTAAATATATATTATAATCAAAATACTCTCCGGTTGATTTTAAAAAAAAAATACTTTTCTAATTTGAGTTTTGCTGAAACGGACCAATGATATCGCTCGAAAAAAAGCTTCAAATATACTCCCTCCGTATCTATATGTTCGTTCATTTTCAATATAATACTTCACCCATATATTAAACAAAGTGGACGAATATATAGATACGGAGGGAGTAATATATATATATATATATATATATATATATATATATATATATATATATATATATATATATATATATATATAGATTTAGGATCCGGTCCGAACCACAACTTCGGTCCGAACCGTCCGAACTCTATATAATAGGAAAAAAAAGACGTGCGATTCTCCAGTTAGGGAGTATTACTTAACTACACCGTTCATCTTTCATTTTTCCCCCAATTAATCCTTCCACTGTCGTTCATCCATCACTTCTCATCCTTCATCCCCAATTTGCGATCAATCAACCGCGATTCTACAAACAGATATATAATCTGATTCTTCTATTCCTCAATTCATCAAATTTTCAATCAACTAATCTTCTATACATCAATATGAACCCCGGTAAATTTTTAATTTCATCTATTTAGGGTTAGCTTATTCTATATTTAATTCAATGATTAGATTTTTGATGTTAGTTAGCTAGTTCTCGCTGTTGCTGCTGCGGTTGTTGTCAATCAAATTAATTGATTTAATTTCATCGATTTAAGTTTTAAATTTCATCCATTTTTCAATCAAACTAATTCCATTTAATTTCATCGATTTAGTGTTAGTTATTGCTGATGCGGTTGTTGTCATCTTGTTACTGCTTGTTTCCGTTCGTCTCAATTTTACAGTGTTGAGATGGTAGCTGACTAGATTTTCCACGAGAATTCATAGGAACGTCGCGCGTCATTGTTGGATTCAAATCGATGCTTTTGTTCGTGTTTCTGCGGTGTTGTTGTTCGTCTCTATTGCTCTAGCTTCTTCTTCTTCTTCTTCTTCGTTTTGTCTAACTATTTTGTCGTTGTGTGTCTGTCCGTGCCTTGCTGCTGCTACGTTTTGTTGCTTCCTCATCTCCTTCTCGCAAATTCTGATTTCTGTCTTTGCTATGGTTGCTATTTTATGTTCGCACTTGCTGGCGTTGTTATCGTTGTTGCTGATAGTCATGTTCGATGTTGCATTTTGTCGTCCCTCTATTGCGTTTTGGTTTGGCTTTCCCCTTTTCTACCTACATTTCATCTGTGATTGAATTAGATCGTATAGCACCAGGTTGTCACAAGCTATTATTCTAAAATTTAGTATATAATCATGCACTTACATTTCTTTAACATCTACTTGCACGTTTTCACCGTCTAGTTACACTTTCTTCATTATTATTCTAAAACTTACTCCCTCCGAGTTCCTATTATTGTCCCAAAAGATTTTGGGGTGAAAAATAAGGAAGGAGAAATGTGTGGTTGAAAAAAGAAGAAGAAGAGAGAGAAATGAAAGAGTAATTGTGAACCACATATTGATGGCCTAAAAAGGAAAGTGAGACAAAAATCAAACTCAACTCAAAAGGGAAAGTGGGACAATAATAGGAACTCGGAGGGAGTATTACATAATCGTCCACTTACCCTGTCTACTATACACTTTTTCACCGTCTAGTTACACTTCTTCTAAACTCCAAGTTACTGATCTAAATCGGTATAGTTTTGACGAATAATTTCTAAGTTCCGGTACGTTATTATTGTGGTCAGCTTAGAAATTGTTTATGAGTTTCCCATATGAGAGTGTGTAATCGGAACTTAAATATTTGTTCTCTATCTGTCATTTTTGAAGAACTATTTGTGAGTGTGTGTGTATATACGTACCCTTCTTCGTTATATATGTGTTTCATAATTACACTTATTTTGCTAGATGTGACAAATGTGCTCGCTATTCCAAGTAACAAAAGAAAAAGAGATGATAAAGTTGATGATAATGTTGTTGTTTCTGATGTTGATATTCCAATTTTAACAAATGAAGAACATGTTTTTGAAGACAAGGATACACCCAAACATCTTATGAAGTTCATTAATAGCAACTGGAAGAAAGACTGTGGTGAGACATGGGCTTAAGAAATTAAAAGGGATGAAGTCGAACTGTGTTGGGATAATCAATATCACAGGCTGTTGTTCACCGTTCTTCGTAGATCAACATTCATCGACAATTAGACATGATGATCAATGTGTTACTACAGTAGCTACATATATTTAGCAAGTAGTTATGAGTATATAAGTAGAAATTATCTCGGTGTTGGGTTAGTGAAGATGAATATTTGATGATCGTACATCTTTTGCATAGAAATAACAACTCCTTTGTAGTTACAGAATCTGCATCTTTTGTACTTTTGTCCCACTTCTTGGAATTGAAACTTCTCACCGAAAATCGGTCACTAATAAAATGGACTAATTTTG
Source organism: Agrostemma githago (assembly GCA_958450325.1). Taxonomy (NCBI): domain Eukaryota; kingdom Viridiplantae; phylum Streptophyta; class Magnoliopsida; order Caryophyllales; family Caryophyllaceae; genus Agrostemma; species Agrostemma githago. The sequence goes on along the minus strand of OY288254.1, from coordinate 37,739,034 downwards.
TTTAGTCTGACTACGTATGTTGTTAATTATATGTTCATGTAGTTTACGTGGAGCAAGGAGTTCATCATGGTCGACAAGTACAAATAAATTAAATGATCATTACTTCATACGGAGTACAACTGATTACTTTTTTGGAGCACGGAGTTTATCACAGTAAAGCATCATAATCTATATAACTATAATAAACTTTACAGTTAATACTCCTTGAAATTCTATAATAACTTTATAGTTTATAACTATAATAAACCTTTGGAGCAAGAAGTTTACTGTGAAATTCTAAAGTAGCATTTGAGCAATATACTCCTTCTTAAACTTCTTCACATCCCTGGAACAATTCTTGAAATCCTCCAAAGATGCCCCTGAATATTTGTATCCTCTTACGTACTCCTTGAACAGCCTTGTGCACAAGAAAAAGTAACACGAGTTAATAACGAACTTTTCATATGACTCGACAGAGACAAAAAGAAGAATCAATAATGAAAGTATTTTACCTGAAACAATCGTTGTACAAAGTGTCTCAAGCATCTAAATAATCAAATCAAGAATGATTAATTACAATTTTGATACACTTATTTCCTGTCCATTTACACTTCTATGTGGAAATAATTAACAAAATTTATATACCTAAATCTACTTCTACCATTTGTGAATCTTCTTCAGTTACTTCAACATGTACATCTAGTCTCTACTTACACTTCTTAAAAAGTGTAAGTGAAGCCTTTAAAAGTGTAAGTGGAACCTTAAAAAGCGTAACCTACAAAAAAATGAGACAATTACCCTTCTATAGTCTCTACTTACACTTGTTTTAGTCGATACTTACTTTTAAAAAGTGTAAGTGGAGACAATTATCCTTCTATAGTCTCTACTTACACTTCTTTTAGTCTCTACTTACACTTTTTAAAAGTGTAAGTGGAGCTTTAAAAAGTGTAACCTACAAGAAAATGAGACAATTACACTTCTATAGCCTCCGCTTACACTACTTTTACTCTCTTGTTACACTTCTTAAGAAGTGTAAGTGAAGCCTTCAAAAAGTGTAAGTGGAGCCTTCAAAAATGAAAATGAGACAATTACAGTTATATAGTCTCTAGTTACACTACTTTTAGTCTCTTTTTACACTTCTTAAGGAGTGTATGTGAAGCCCTCAAAAAGTGTAAGTGGAGATTATAAAAGTGTAATCTACAAGAAAATGAAACAATTACACTTCTATAGTCTCTACTTACACTACTTTTACTCTCTTGTTACACTTCTTAGGAAGTGTAAGTGGAACATTAAAAAAGTGTAAGTGGAACCTTTAAAAGTGTAACCTACAAGAAAATGAGACAATTACACTTCCATAGCCTCTACTTACACATTTTTAATGCTCCACTTACACTTTACAAGAATAAGATAATTTCATTTTAAAAGACCAATATCCTTGATAAACCAAATGAAGAATTCATACCTGAAGATGAAGAATTAGCTGTAATGGTTACCATCTTCACAAAATTAAAAATAGACCAAGTGTAATCCTAAAACGATTAAAACTAAAATTAATAGTTTATTTGGTAAACAATTAGGTAGTATGAGGAAACACCTAATCAAATGAACAATTATTTATTAAACAACACTTTTGAAATCTATAGTTCTGGATGTATTATACGAATATATCTCCGTCACAAATAAAATTTGTAAGCCTATGAAGGGTAAGAAACAAATCATGAATCTCTATATATACGATAATGAAAGGAAGGTCATACAATACAATTCCACATGAAAACATTAAAACGGGTATACTTTCAGGCCACATTATAGTATGAGATGAAATAACAACGGGTATTACTATGAAATATAGAATGGCGTTATCTCTCACAACTCTAATAAAACCCCCCATACGATGATGGCCCATACGGAGTGTCCATCTGTTTACAAATATGATTTATTTATCATTTTGAAATAAGATTGACCCATCTGTTTCTATACGATGGTTGTTTGGCCAAATATCTCTCACAACTCTACTTTTGTTCCCATAAACATCTGCAATTGAATTGCAATGAAAAACCCATCATAAACCATAGAGCTAACATTCAAACATGAGTATTCCATTAGCAGGTCGTTGGGATGTCTCACAGTGTTCTTCATGCTCTGTCATCCACCCTCACCCTCACCCTCACCCGTTAATTGCACCCTCACCCGTTGATACATTCAAACGGAGTGGCCCATACCGCACTGGTGCCCTATACGATGGCTAAAATATAGATAATATGGAAACAGATCATCATATTTGTAAACAGATACGAGTAATATAGAAACAGATGCTCGTAAACACTGCTAAAACGCTAATCGCTAGCAACTAACATACACCTAACTGCTGCTAAAATACAATCGCGCATCAGACAGATAGAGTAGCTCGTATTACTTCAAAATCACCATCAGATGCTCGTACACCGTCCTCAAACCCTAACCTATAGCAGCTAACATACGCCTAAATGCTGCTAAACTACAATTGCGAATCGTACAGATAACCGTAGCTTGCATTAAATCAAAATTATCTTGTTATTAGAGTAAAAAACAGAAAAATGGAAAATTAGATGAATTGGGCGATTCTGAATCGAAAATCGAAAATTAGATGAATCGTAGCTTGCATTAAATCGAAAATTAGATGAATACCTGGTGAATGATGTTGAATACTTGCTTAAGAAATCGATTGATTCTTGAGGGTCGATTCTGGGGCTTGATTGAGGGTAGATTCTGGGCTTGATTGTTGAAGGTGGATTGTGCGTGTTTTATGAATTGGGGAAGAATGAGATGAATAGTGTAAGGGATGTGAAATTGCGTGTGTTAATTTTTTTTGGTTATTAAATAGTTCGGACGGTTCGGACCGAACATTGGTTCGGACCGGATCCCAACCCTATATATATTTAGGTTCATGTGAGAACCACTCCTTCAATGAGAACCGTGAGAACTATAATATGAGTCATTAGATCATAGTGTTCAATCTCATTCGTTGGATCCTTCAAAATTATTCAATCCCATCAATTAATCACAATTGCTTAAGCCTTCAACCCGTAAGGTCGTAACTCCTTCTCCTTCTACAAAATTCTTTGACCCGTAATCCTTTAATCCATAATTCTTCAATCGACCATTGAATCCGGTTTCAATCCATCGATTTTTCAATCGATTTTTCTTCAATCCATCAATTCAACACAATTGGGTATTGAACCCCAGTAACCTAAGTAACTTTTAATTTTTTTAAAAAAATTAATTATTTTATGAGTTAACTTATTCGATTAAATTCATTATTTCATTACAATAGTAATAGTATTATCGTTGGCAAATATAATTACAATAATCCCAGCTATCGTTTTTTTTCCAAATTTTCTCATTGACTTAGGAGTTCATCTAAAATATTGTCATTTAATTTCCTTTTGTATGGATTTTATATGGAATACAACACTTCTTCTTCAAGCTCTACTTGATTTAATTTCCTTTTTCAATTTTAGCGTACCATTTTTCAATTTTAGCATATCATTGTCGTACCCTCTATTAATTATGGTGTATCCCTTTTCAATTTTAGCATATCCTTTCTTAAATTTATCGCACCCTTTTTCAATTTTAGCGTACCCTTTTTAAATTTCATCGTACCCTTTTCTCTATTTTAGTGTACCTTTTTTCTATTTTAGCGTACCCTTTTTCAATTTCAATTTTAGCGTACCCTTTTTAAATTTCATCGTACCCTTTTTTCTATTTTAGTGTACCTTTTTTCTATTTTAGCGTACCCTTTTTCAATTTCAATTTTAGCGTACCCTTTTTAAATTTCATCGTACCCTTTTTTCTATATTAGTGTACCCTTTTTCTATTTTAGCGTACCTTTTTTCAATTTCAGTTTTAGTGTACCCTTTAAATTTTAGCGTAGCCTTTTTCACTTTTTTAGCGTATCATTTTTCAATTTCAATTTTAGCGTACTCTTTTTCACTTTTAGCGTACTCTTTTTCTATTTTAGCGTACCATTTTTTCTCGATTTCAATTTTAGTGTACCTTTTTTAAATTTTAACGTACGATTTTTCTCTTTTATTGAAAAAGTAATTACCGATTCATCAAATAAACCAATACATCAGAGGAAGTAAGATGTATTGGGGAATTATGACTATTATTATTCATATTTATTGAAAAAAGAATACTAACAATTTCTACTCCATATATAAAATTAATTGAGATTAGAAATATAATAAAAGTATGCGATGAAGTCGGGTGGTCTCTATTTATAAAAAAAATTCTACAACAATTGCATGTTAACAAATCAATTAATATCAGTTAGAAATAAGATACCAAAATCAATTCAATTGTTTTTGAAAAAAAAAAAATCAAATCAATTGTAAGTTGCACAAAAATCAAATCAATTATAATTTGCTCATGAAAGAAATTCCTACGTAATAGAATATGCATTCCACATGTAAGCTAATGAGCATCTCATGTCAGCGTGATCCAAATCAAAAGAAGTTGATTCAGTAACAAAACGATGCGAGTAATATCAACCGTTAGATCTCATAAGATCTAATGGTTCTAAGAGGTTCTCACAGTTCTCATTAATGTATAGGTTCTCACCGGATCTTGACTCTATATATATATATATATAGATCTAGGATCCTTTGAGGCAGCTCAACTCGCCGCACCCATTGAGGCACAATCTCAACCATTAGATTAAAATCAAATTAAAGGCTAAGATTAAAACAAAAATTCATACATAAAAAAAATTTCCCCAATGTTTTTTCCCGGGGAAAAAATCGATATTTTTCGGAATTTTTTTTTTTTTTTTCCGGAAAAAAAATTTAGGAATATTTTTTTCCAAATTTTTTTTTTTTTTTTTTTCGAAAAAAAAAATTCCGAAATATTTTTTCCAAAAAAAAAAAAATTTCCGAAAAAAAAAATTTCGGAATTTAATATAAACTTGGTGTATATAAAAACAATTTCAGTGTACATAATAACTGTTTTAAGGTATATAACAATTCTATTATATCAAATAATTAAGTACATATGCCAATTATTTCAATGTATATATGTTGATTAATTGGTGTACATAGTAACCATTTGAGTGTATATAACAATATCTATTTTACTGTATATATATTTAGTTCTTAAGTGTATATATATGTAGTGAGTTTAATAGCGTATATAATGAGTTTTTTAGTGTATATAACAGTTATTTTGATGTATGTTTCATTGTTGATTAACTGATGTACATATTAATTATTTGGGTTTATATAACAATTATTTTACTGTATATATTGAGTTCTTAAGTGTATATATGCAGTGAGTTTAATAGCGTATATAATGAGTTTTTTTAGTGTATATAACAGTTATTTTGATGTAGGTTCCATTGTTGATTAATTGGTGTACATAATAACTATTTGAGTGTATATATAATATTTTTTTTATTTAAGTGTATATAATATTTTTTTTACTGTATATATTGAGTTCTTAAGTGTGTGTATAAAGTGAGTTTAATAACGTATATAATGAATTTTTTTAGTGTATATAACACTTATTTGGATGTATGTCCCATCTTAATTTAATGGTCTAGATTGTGCCTCAATGGGTGTAAGGAGTTACCCTGCCTCACCGGAACCCACCTATATATATATATATATATATATATATATATATATATATATATATATATATATATATATATATATATATATATATATATATATATATATATATATATATAATATATATATATAGAGGGGGGATCAAGGGAGTTATTAACTCTCCAACTCTCCCTCAGTGTTAATCCCCTCCATCCATTCATCCTAAGATGGATGGGTTCAATTATTAAAAAAAAAAAAAAAAAAAAGGAGACAATCAACTGACATAGCAACAGTGGAGAGAGGGAAACATCCCTCACCCAAATCAATCCCTACCTTACTTCCCTCATACACTTCCCAAACCCCTCATTTTCAATTCATTTCTTAACTCAATTTATCTCTTTCTAACAAAACCCCAACAAATAATCACCATTAATAACTCCGACCATACTCCGTCAACTACTCCGACCATACTGCGTTTTTAACCCAACATACTCCGTCAGTAACTTCGATCATCATACGAAGGTATGTTCATCTTCATCATCTTCATCTTCATCTTCATCTTCATCTTCATTTTCGTGCTTCATCTTCATCTTCATCTTCATGTTTCTTTTTATTTTTCATGTCTTTTTTTTTGTATTTATAAAATTATTCATCTTCATTATCTAAAAAAAAAAAGAACAACTTCATCCTTAAGATGGAGTTTGAAGATGAAGTTGTTATTTTTTTGTGGAATGAATGGAGCTTAAAGATGAACAAGTCATTTAGTGCGTAATGTTTTTGCAGAATTGCAAAGTCACGCTCATTATGCTGTACAGTCACACTCATTATGCTGTACAGTCACACTCATTATGCTGTACAGTCACACTCATTATGTTGTAGAATCACGCAGATGTACACTCATTGTAGTTACATATTCAGTTGTATAGTCATACTCGCTATGTTGTAGAATCACGCAGCTGTAGAATACCTTGGGATTAAGGTATCATTCGTTGAATCATCTTCATCTTCATGCTTGTTTTACTTTTCATACCTTTTTTTTTGTATTTATAAAATTATTCATCTTCATTATCCAAAAAAAATGAAGATTAAATATGGATTAAAATGAAGGTTGAATATGAATGAATGAAGATTGAATATTTAATTAATGTTATAATTTAGTTGTATAGTCACAGAGATTATGTTGTATAGTCACACAGTTGAAGTTGTATAGTCATACTCGTTATGTTGTAAGATCACAGTCATTATGTTTTAGGATCACACAGTTTATGTTGTATAGTCACACAGTTAAAGTTGTACAATCACACTCATTATGTTGTACAATCATGTAGTTGTAGAGTCATTGTATTGTAGAATCACACAAATTCTTGCAGTGATTAGTGTATGTAATCATCTTTGCTAATGATGATTGAAGTATAAATAAGTACGAGTATAATTTAGTCGTATAGTCACAGAGATTATGTTGTATAGTCACACAGGTGGAAGGATAAGTGATTTTGCTATAGACCTCGCGTGATTAATTATGAAACCAGAAAATAGCAATGAAAATATATTTACATTGGACAAAGTTCATCCTTTACATATAGTACGTCAAACATAAAAACATTCTAACCCACCAAACATCATTTACACATAGTACGTTCATCCTAAAGCAAATATTTTATCTCACATAAACACACAAGAGCTTAACGATGGTCTCCGGTACGTGCGCAACAATACATTGTCCAATTACGTGGTCGGTCGTTGTATCTTCCACGACCTTCTTCTTCCCACCGCCCCTTTTACTAACATTCCTCTTTCCACCAACTATATCGCTGCAACAAAACACACAATTAATCTAAATCACACAACACAACTGAATATATGACTACAATGACTCTACAACTGCATGATTGTACAGCATAATGAGTGTGACTGTACAACTTTAACTGTGTGACTCTACAACATAATCTCTGTGATTATACAACTAAATTATACTCGTACTTATTTATACTTCAATCATCATTAGCAAAGATGATTACATACACTAATCACTGTAAGAATTTGTGTGATTCTACAATATAATGAGTGTGACTATACAATATAATGAGTCTGACTGTACAACCTAAAGTGTGTGACTACAAAACTGAGACCGTATAATGGAAAATAAAAGCCATACAGTCAATTATCCTTCAATCATCATTATCAAAAAGTCACATTCATAATTAGAAAGATGATTATACATATGAATCAGAGCAAATTATTTAAACATTCATTAAATACTCAACTTTCTTTCATCCATATTCAACCTTCATTTTTTTTGTGAATAATGAAGATAAATAATATTATAAATACCAAAAAAAAAAGAAGGAATGAAAAATAAAACAAGCATGAGGATGAAGATGATTAATTATTTTAAAGATGCTCTAAAAAGATAAAAACAATACTCGAAAGTAGGAATTTGACGAACGTGGAAACTTGAACGTAGATAAAAAAAATACCTGAAAAAAGTCACACACTTTAAGTTGTATAGTCACAAACTTTAAGTTGTACAGTCACACTCAGTATGTTGCATAGTCACACTCATTATGTTGTAGAATCACGTAGCTGTAGAATACCTTGGGATTAAGGTATCATGCGTTTAACCATCTTCATTTTCATGCTTGTTTTATTTTTCATACTTTTTTTTTGTATTTATAAAATTATTCATCTTCACTATCCACAAAAAAAAAATGAAAGTTGAATATATATGGATGAATGAACGACTATAACTTTAAAAAAATGAAATATCTAAACATTCATTAAATATTCAACATTCATTCATCCATATTCAACCTTCATTTTTTTTTTGGATAATGAAGATGAATAATTTTATAAATACAAAAAAAAAGTATGAAAAATAAAACAAGCATGAAGATGAAGATGATTCAACGAATGATACCTTAATCCCAAGGTATTCTACAGCTGTGTGATTCTACAGCATAGCGAGTGTGACTATACAACATAATGAGTATGACTATACAACTGAATATGTGACTACAATGAGTGTACATCTGCGTGATTCTACAACATAATGAGTGTGACTGTACAGCATAATGAGTGTGACTTTGCAATTCTGCAAAAAACATTACGCACTAAATGACTTGTTTATCTTCAAGCTCCATTCATCCCACAAAAAAATAACAACTTCATCTTCAAACTCCATCTTAAAGATGAAGTTGTTCTTTTTTTTAGATAATGAAGATGAATAATTTTATAAATACCAAAAAAAAGAAGATATGAAAAATAAAAAGAAGTTTGAAGAAGATGAAGATGATCGAAGATGAAGATGAAGATAAAAAAGAAGCTAACAAAAATGAAGATATCAAAGTTTATGCATAAACATACCTTGGTATAATTATCCGTCATGTTGTGTTAAAAATGGAGTATGATCGGAGTTGTTGACGGTGTATGGTCGGAGTTATTAATGAAGCTTATTTGATGGAGTTTTGTCAAAGAGAGATGAATTGAATTAGGGAAATGAATTGAAAAGGAGGGAAGTAATGAGGAAGGGAGAGTTTGATTGAGGAAGGAATGCTTCCCTCTCTCCACTGCTGCGAAGTGTGATTGAGGAGGAGGGTTGCTTCCCTCTCCACTGTTGCTTGTCAGTTTGTTGTCCCTTTTTTTTTTAATACATCATCCATCTAAGCCATTCATTCAACCTAATATCAAGGATCAACAACACAACTTCCCAACTTCCCACTTTTGATCCCTTTTCTATATATATATATATATATATATATATATATATATGGGGGTGGGGGTGGGGGGTTTCCTTATGAGCCTTTTCTAATATTAAGTCTCTAAGTCTCCCCTCGTCCATTGGTTGACAATAAAATGGATGAATGAGATCATTTCATTAACTGCTTCATTTAAAAAAAAGACAAAGATATTGTTTTCTATTTTAAAGAAACATAACCGACAATTTATTAGGAAAGAATATCACGTTCATTAGGAAACACATATTTTGCTTGTTAGAGTTACACATTGATAATGTTAGAGTAGCACAGTGACATGGTTAAAGTAACACAACGACAAGGTTAGAGTAACACAATGACATAAATGATCAATCTTTTGGAGTTACAATAACTTGTTGTTAGAGTAACACAATGACAAGGTTAGAGTTTCACTGAACAAACTCTGCAGTAACTCAGTGACATAAATGTAATAGTTTTGGGTTTATACAATTCACCATAATATGAGATTTAAGATACAACAAATATTTCCATCAAAAATAGTTTATTTAACAATTGAAAAAGTTGAGGCGTATAATTCTGAAATCAATGCAAGCATATTTGAATAATGTCGTTAGAGTTTCACCAAATTTCAACTAAAGTAACAGTTCTATATAATAAGAGTAATACAAAATAAATTAAGGAGAGAAGAAGAGAAGAAACACGGTACTTTTTTTTAGTTCTATATAATAATAGTTCTTTTTTTTAAATGAAAAAACTTAATTACAAAGGAACTGTGTGTGAGAAGAAAGGTGACAATTATATTTGATAGGAGGAAGATTGAACAATGAGTAAATTAAGGAGAGAGAGTGTGAAAGAAATATTTATCAAATAAATTAGTCAGTTGCTTTAATTACCCAAATAAATCATAGTCATCCATCTCCCTCTCATCCAATAGATGTAGTGAGAGCTTACCGACTCAACTTTAAGAGTGGACCCACCTGATCTCTCCTATCTCTCTAAGGACAAGGACAATAACTCTAAGGAGAAAGAGATTGGATCACATAAGAACAAGAACTCTTATAAGTTCATAAGTTTCAGTATTAAACATCAACCTGCAAGATGCATTGCTCCTCAAAAGACTGGAAATATCGATTGGATCGTCGTAGGCCTAACAAGGAAATTCAACGAATCCTTGAATAAAAATAGCGGGCATAAGACACACACAAGGTCAGATTATGATGAGTAATTATCAATCAATAATAATGTCAACAGACTCCGATAAAACAAGACTTAAGACTTCAGACTCATAAGGACTAACCAACAATCAACAGTCGAACGTGCATCCACACCTTCATACTCGTGCCAATGCTCTCATTGCAGAACAAATGTGCACATCTCCCTAACCGCAACTAGAAGAAGACCCAAGGAAAGGTCCACGATCAAGTAGACCTAGACTAGATCAGGCTAGTCTATGAAAAACATAGTCTAACCCCGCAGGTATAGATTGGCTGACGTCTTCATAATTCAAGTGGGCAGGAGCGATAATCACACACCATCATCACCATCATACTTCAAACACGCGACACAACCGACAATCTTTATCAATACGCATACACGACTCATACACCAAGACAAACATCATCCTAACATTAACAATAATTTTACCGCATTAGTAAGAACGATCCTTACAATAATCAAGCAACAAAGACATCAATAAAGATCCTCTATGAATCTGTCATCTACAACCAATTCATAATAACAAATAATTACTACCTAGATTGGTAATGAGTTAAGTCCTCGCTATTTAATTTAAAGGCTAAATCATTTACTCACTAGTTTTCAGAACCATATTGTTTTGTTATAAAATTCGTAAGTAAATTACTACTGATTCAATTAACGCGAACTAGCTGGGTTAGAACCCTAGAGCTCTTATCTACGATTCATATTCTATGACCTTATGCTAAATCTAGTCTTAACATCATTGGCTTACAGAATAATAATTACAAACTGATTATACAACAGATTTTGTACATGACACGAGACTAATTGATTAATGACACGAGACTAATTCTTTTAAATCAATTTCAAATTCTATAGTCAACTATACTAAATGATTATACAGCAGATTTTGTACATGACAAAGAATTTGTTGAGGTTTGTGGCTGAAGTTGCCGACGGAGAAACTGTTGTTGGTTTGTAGTTGAAGTGACAACAAGTTGCTTTGAAAGCAACGTTTGTTTGATCTTCGTATATAGAAAGATACCTCTCTGAAGGAACATCCGGATCGACTTAACCCTATTTACTTAATTTGCATAATATGTATGTTAAGAAGATGATGAAGATGGGGCCTTGATTTTGTTAGTTTATTTGCCACATTTGTTTGAGACTTTTGTTGAGTCATTTGTGGTTGTTAAATTAACTTTGACCCTAAAGAAGGTGATGTTGAGTCATTTGTGGTTGTTGAGTCATTTGTGGTTGCCAAGATTTGCACCAAGTAGTGGCGAGTAGTATTGTACATAGTAGTCCTATGGGGTTGTTTTGAAGCCGGAAATACTTAATAGAGAAAAAACAAAAGCTACGATTTTTTTTAAAAAAATGACTGCAAGAACTTTCACATCTACTGAACACAATGGAACGTTCACATTTACATTTGTGCATGAACACATTGAGGTTGTCACTTTTTCCAAACATGTACTGTGCATGTTTTAATCGAAGTTGACCTTTTTTGTATCATTTACTGCAGTACGAAGGAGCTGTGAAAGAGGATGGCAGGGGCCCATCTGTTTGGGACAAATTCGCCCACTCTTTTGGTAGCTCCCCTTCCCTTTCTGATTACAGTCCTTTCTTACTGGAATCTGTTCATTCATTGTCGAATAAACTAATTGACATCTCGTTATTAAGTGCCATCTAGAACGAACTCACAAACCATATGTACCAGATTAATAAAATCAATGCTAATCTTCCCACACTATAAAAACCGATTAATTGAATGCAGGCAAGGTATTAGATTTCAGTAATGCTGATGTTACACAAGACCAGTATCATCGTTATCCTATAAGCGCATTCTATGCTTATTAATTTGCTCTGTTATTTGTAAACCTTGAAAATAATTCTATTGAGGCTATGGAACAGGAAGACATAGGATTGATGAACGATTTAGGTGTTGATGCTTACAGGTTTTCGATCTCTTGGACCCGAATATTTCCAAGTAATTTCTCTTAAATTTATTTATTAACTACGAACTACTTCTCAACACTTTCCCAAAAGTAAACCTACCAATACGGATAATTTCACGCAATATGTTATGGTTGACAGATGAAACTGGAGAAATAAATCAGGCTGGAGTTGATCACTACAACAATTTAATCAACACGTTGCTAGCCGCAGGCAAATATTTATAGGTGGTTTTAGACGTCCATGAGCTTATCGGGTAGCAATATTAGTGAGCCGAGTTTGCTCATCAGCATTAGAAATGTGCTTGTGATTATTTACTTATTGCTGGTTTTAGCTCTTCCCTCAACCCTCAAGACAAGTGTGTACTTCGTTTTGGAAGACCATTTGACAATGAAGTAAAATTTTGCAGGAATTACACCATACGTCACTATTTACCATTGGGATACTCCGTTGGCGTTGGAAGATAACTACAAGAGTTGGCTTAGGGCAAAAGCAATGGGGGATTATAAGAAGTTTCATATACAATAAAGAACTTCTTACCCATTGTTGTAAGCATAAGGAACTCCTTATTAAGGAGTTGGTTTCTTATATTCAAAACCAACTTCATAAATAAAGGAGAAGAGGGGATTGGATGATGTAATGTTGTTCCTTTTTTTACTCTCTCTCCATATTTTCTTTCTTTTTCTTTTGTTTTTTTTTTCTTTGTTTTTTTTATTCAATTGTTTCTTCTTGAATGTCCAATTTTCAAGCATTATTTTATACTTTTAATAAGAAAAATTATAATAAAATTAATATTAGTATAAATTATTTATTTAATAAATGTTCCTTAACTTCCGTTTGCGTATTTATGTACATCTTTGATAAATTTTTTTTTAATAACACACACAATTTATTACTTCCAGTAATTATGTAATCCGTATTCTATTCAAGTAACCAAAATTTATGAAAATGTTATTGGGTTAATTTACACAACTATAAATATTTAATTAATGTTCATATATTTAAAATTAGATTTGTTGGTAATTAGATAAAATAATATTCAAAAATCAATTGGTCCCACTAAAAAGAAAAAAAAGATAGTATGAAACTCTAACCATTGAGATCAAAATTTAGAAGTTTCATATATAAGAAAAAATGTTGATGTGGCAATAAAAAACATGGTATGGAACACCTGCCATTGCTTTTGCCCTTAGCCCCCAAATCATGTACTACAACTGACTACTTCATAGTCACTATAGTTTGAATCTCACCCATCACTACATCATCATCATAATTAATTCAATGCATCAAAATAGAAAAGTAGTAATTGGTCAATATGGTCCCCGATTATGGTTTTTGTACGAGTCAACAGGGTCATTTCGAAAATGACCTCTGTTAGGTACCAGCCTGAGTTGTAAATTTGTTGAATTGCCCAAATCCTCACCATCTGCTTGGCGGTGATGTAGTAGCGAGCTACTTTGATCAATAGCAGAAATTATGAAATCGTTGATCGAGTGTGGAGGTAGGGTTTTCATTACCTGAGATTAATCCGTAGAATCCTCTGATCGATCCAGTCTTTTGTTTTTCCAAAGCTTGGGCTGGGAGGATTGCTGCGGTTGTGGTTGTTTCCATGGCTGCCCCGGCCGCTTGCCCATGAGGCGGTTGTTAGTCGATGAAGCGGTGGATTCCCCTGAGTTTCTTTCTCTAACTCAAGCAGTGCAAAAAATATAGTAGAATTATTATATACGCTAAAACAGTTAGCATGTACACTGAAATTATTTTTATATATACAAATTTGATTTTAATATAAAATAAAAATAGGTTTTTTTTTTCGGGATTTTTTTTGTTTTGGGAAAATAAATGTACGGAAACAAAATATGTTTTTTTTTGGGAAAAAAATGATTTCTTTCGGGAAAAAAAAAATTGCATTTTTTTCCCGAAAAAAAAAAAATCGGGGAATTTTTTTATGTATAAAATATTGTTATATACACTCAAATGGTTACTATGTACACCAATTAATCAACATATATATACACTGAAATAACCTAAAACAATGGACTATACATTACTTGGCGAGTAACGGTTAAGTGTGGGGAGTTGATATGTCTAATTTATATCGTCTTTCTTCTTGCTTTACTTGTTTTTCCTTAGTTTAATCACTTTTAGAAGCGGTTTTTGTGCTACTAATGTCTTCTCTTGAAATATTTTCTGTTTCTAGGTTCGTATGGCTAGAACGCGGCCTTTGGAGCCCATTTCTACGTCGTAAGGACCTATTCCGAGTCACGAGATATTCATAAAGCCAAGGAAAAGCAAGAAGAAGTTGACCCGAGAAGCTACATGATCGTGTAGTAAGCCGGGAAGTAAAGACGAGAGAAAGGAAAATGTTTTGGCCCGTCATGGCCGTGACCATCACCATCACGGCCGGGACGGGGGTGCCTCACGACCGTAAGCCCCATAAACATGGCCATGAGCCCCCTGTTTCTCCTCACACTTCGACGCTTCATTTCCCTTATTCTTGTAACCCTATAAATACCCCTCTTGTATTATTTTAAGCACGAAACCCTAGATAGAAATTAGAGTAGCCTAGCTTAACCTCTCTTTAATCTTTTCTTAATCTTTCTTTAATCTTAGCTTAACATTAGTAATAGTTTGTGTAATTTGGGATTTCTTGAAGAATCTATCAAGATTGACAACCTTGGTGGATGTTTTTGAGATTCCTTTTATGCAAGTTTCAATCTTTTCATCTATCTTCTAGTTTGGTATAATCTTTCTTCTCTCTTTTCCTTTAATCTTCCATTGTTAGTAAAGTTTCAATATTTATCTCTTGTTTATTGTTTCTCTTTGTTTATTCTTCATTATGAATGTTTTTTTGTTCTTTGGATGGTTTCTCTAGTTAATGTTAGTTTTAGTTTAAACATGTGTGAGTAGATTCTTGTGGGGTTAGTAGGGGGATTAGGTGTTAATTATGGGTTATTAGGGTTGATTGAGGGTAAAGGTTGAATCTTTGTTGCTAGTCATTTGTCATGCATGCTATATGTTTAATGAAATGTTTGTTAGGATGGTAGTGGTCAATACTACTCTTACTTGTTTCTTCCTTCTTGTTGTATGCATGATTGATGGTTGAATTCTCTTGTTTTGGATAACATCTTGCATGAGTTTTCAGGTTCGTTCTTGTCGCGAGAGCGCGGGCTTACCTTAGCAACTAGATGATATCTAGACTCTCGATTTCCTTACTAGCTCTTTGCAACTATGTACCCGACTTAACCCTACTCTTCCTCTTATTGATTTCTTCATCATCTTAGCTATTGTTCTTCTTGTTTATTGTTTTAATTTAGCTTTAGTTGAATCGTTTAGTTTATGTCCTCCTTAGTCCCTAGTCTTTGTCTTAGCCATCGATAATTCTTCTCCCTTGTTTCCTTGTGACTTAGTCTAGTCCTTATGAGAACTCTAGTCTAATCCCCTTTTTCCGTCCTTGTGGTTCAACCCGACTTGCCCATACTATCTAGTTATGTAGATTGGTTTATTTGGTGTCGGGATCCACGATAAATCCTACCATCATAATCGAATATTGACATTTAATTTTAGTGGTAATTACAATAATTCTTAGCATATTCTTACTATCCTTCATAAATATGTCGTTACTAAACAATTGTATGAAATGTATTTAGAATCATTTTTCGCATAATTTTATCATTCTGTAAAAAAAAACATTACAAGACGTATCATTTTTCTCTCATACAGCATGTCTTTAACAATTGTATGAAATGTTAAGACAATTCAAAATTAAGAATGAACTCATATTTCCAAACTACCCTTCTATGTGAATGTAGCTTGAATTTTAAAATGTTGAGAGAAAAATGAAAAGTTAAAATAATTTTACTAAAATACTATCAGTGGCACCAAATTTCAGTACCATCAGTGGCGCCGAATTTCAATACCTTTTGGTGACGCCATCTCATTTTTCCAACGGGATGAGATTGCATAGGATGATTAAGCTTCACGTTTGGGAAGAAAAAGTACACTACTACAAACCTTCATGAAATTTCCAAACTTCAATTTCTAATAATACCCTCTACAATGTTCTTTTGTACTATTCGGTACTTTTCCCACATTTTATCCCTTCAATATTTTCTACGGAGTACAACTTGTTAGCATTTCGTACTCTTTTATTCTGATAATAGTTCACACCTTCAACAAGTAGAGTTGAGGAAGTTCTTGAACCAATGTGCAGAGCTCTTAGGGTACCTCTTGAGATTATCTCTGTAATCCACGAAGTTGAGACCAAACCTGGATGTATATCCAGCTGACCATTCCCAGTTATCTAATAACGACCAGGCGAAGTAATCTTTCACATTACAACCATCTTCACTGCAATGCAAATCAACAGAGGGCATAAATAAATTAGGCGTTGCTTAATTAATAATCTAGGACTAATTAGACATAATAAATGAGATAGCTTAGCTTTCTTGATTGTTGCAGCCAAATTTTGGAGATAGCCATTGTAGTATCATATTCTTTTGTGGTCATTGAGGGCGTCTTTCAATGGTGTGAAGATGCTATGTCCATCATCCATCCCTGAAATCAATAAAAAATGCAATAACAAATGTTACAAAGAATTTAATATCAGAAGTTGGCCGGAAGGACGCAGTTCAAGTTAGCTGGATGGGTACCATTTTCAGTTATTAAGACGGTAGGATTTTGGTACTTGAGCTTTATATAATTCATCAGTTCTCTCAACCCACCAGGTACAATGTACAGCCATATGGCATGAGCCTGCAATGCATAATATGGAGTACTATCTGTAATCCCTACCATTATCCAACTTAATCCATAAATTGTGGATTCCCACTTAGTCACATACCTTTTCTCCAATAGGTTTCCCGTCCCGAAATGCTGAGGATTTACAAAGGCAAAGGCAATCAAATGGCAAATAATACTCCGTATTAGAGTATCTCCGAGATAAAAAATCAAAGAAAAATAATTTGCAAAGAAAAATAATTTGCAAATTTTTCACACCTAATCCTACTGAATTCTCCCTTTGTTTATTATCTTTTGCCCTATTTCATCAATATTTGTGAAGAGTATTTTAATGAATTTGGGCAAAAGATAGTGAACGGAGAGAGTATTATTCAATGTGACTTGGGTGAGTATGGTGGTAAACTAGGTATCTCCCAGTGTCATCCTAAGGATAATGGCGAGTAATGAGTGCACAGCCAAAAAAGACGGACTTACGAAGGGTGAGGGTGCCAGAGTCAGCAAGGGCATCCTTAAGCAAAACTCCAATCAAATTAGTCATATTATTCCTTGCATAAAATGTTGTATAATGGTTTATGCCTATAAAGTCTAAGGACCCTTTGAGAAGAGCAGACTCAGCTGGGTTAAATCTTGGTAAACGGTCTCCAACCCGCTCTCTCATTGACATAGGATAATCCCCGAACATCAGTGGGTCCAGAAACCTGTATGTTTTATTTTTGTCCATCATTAGTTCGCCTAAAATTTTAACAGTCTATTAATATGCAAGTAGAATCGCATTATTACCAGCCAAGTTGAAAATCCTGGGCTCTTTGTGCTGCGTCAATGTCTTCTGTTGTGTTCCTTTCTGGCTGGAACCATATCACATCGAACGCCGCCCCTATGGACCCACTTTGTTTTCTCTATTGATGTCAAGGCAAAGAATACCATTGATCAAGAATTATTAGTACACCAACGTGATTACACCTAACAAACAAGTCGGTCATTTTGACCAGGTTTGGGTTACAAGTATAACTAGTCTTTTCAGATGTTCTCTTAGCTTTTTTAGCAGGTCATTAAAACATGGGTCGTTTTCTGGGTAGTGTTAGGCCTGCCTCGATAATTTTCAACAATGGGTATAGATCAGACTAAATCGTTACTATGGATCGTTTTAGGTACGTTGTTATTAGAATATACGGTGATTAAGGGAACCTACTATCACGGCTAGGTCGTTATCTTATTTATACGGAGTATTATTAGGTAGACCAAAGCCATTTTCGAGTTACTTTACGCTATGTTTAGGCAAGACAAAATTCTAGTCGGGCAGAGTCAATCAGTATTGCGCATTTAGGTTAAGCCAGTTTTGAGCTGAGTCAATCGGTGACAAAAAAGTCTGATTTGAGTTTCGGAGCCAGTGTTTTACCTGGTATTTTTTCCTGTAGATATCAACTGCAGTAGCATGGGCAAGAAGCAAGTGGTGTCCAGTAATGTAAGGCTCAGTTGCAGAGTTTCCAGCGCGACAAAATAGGTGGAGAAAGATGGAGCATCGTCCGGGTGGAAACATGCCTACATCATACCCTTGTGCTGCCAGTGTATGAGGCTCATTTATTGTTATCCAATGCTTTACCCTGTCCCCAAACTTCTGAAATAGAATTTCTGCGTACGCTGCGAAATCATTTCTAAAGCAAACCATGTTCAAGAAATCAGCATTCAAGTCATCATCTGTAACCGGGATGCCAATTATTTATCCCCTGCCACTGATATTACACTTAAAACAGTAGAGAAACCCCAATTTCCACCTCTTGACCCTGTTATTGATGAAGTTGTTAAGGAATATGCCGAATACATCTTCGGTTCTGCTACTGTAGGGACCAACAATGTACAAACTGGAATAGAACACTCTGCGATTGCTGAGAACTCGAGACTTAAAAAAGGGGAGAGCTCCTCAGCAATCAATTCAGAACTAAATGCTCTGGCAATTGGAACAGTGCCGAGACTTAAAAAGGGAGAGGAAACTGTTCTACCTGTAAAACTCCTCCAACCTCTTCTGTTGGGATCTTGATGTCTCTTCTAATGTCTGCAGGCGCTCTTCTTGTTTCTTGAAGTTTTCCTCCGTGCGCTCGTTAACTGTACGTTCTTGGGAGGCGGCGGTGAGGAAGTACGTGTCCGCAGATGGGCCTTTACCGTGACTCAAGCATGAGCGAAAGAGATATTTCGCCGCGTTGCCTATCCCCCAGAACCATCTCTCTTGGTTGTAACCCCCCGCGACATCGTGGAAGATCTTCAAGGTGTTCGGTGACTGATCAGAAGCTCATGCCTCCTCCACCGCTTTGTCAAAGTTCTCCTGAAACAACAATAGGAAACAGTGTTAGAACTTTCAAAACAATATACTTTCACATCATAATTTTTGGGAGTAGTATTTTCTTGAAAAACTGTACTACTACTCACGACGATCTCCGGTGCTCGGGGGTCAATCCACTTCCCGTCCTTCCCCTTCTTCGTCTTCTCCAAAAGTTGCAACTCGTTGCGGTTGGGCCCTTCATAAAACAGTGTTAGAACTTTCAGCATTTTGTACACACTCGAATACGGGCTCAGAATCAATAATATCCGATGTGGGCATTTAGCGGAGTGCAATTCTCTCAAAACTGATCTCAAATCCAGGCCCAGTGGGCCGTTTCCAATAAAATGAGACTAATTTGGGTCAACACCGACATAGGAAATAAAATCGTCTTTTAGCGACCGGGTCAAAACCCGGTCAAAGACGAATCCGACACATAAAATCAGCTACATTCGCTTCTAGAAGCTAGCCTCAACTACCAAATCTCATTAAAAAAAGTCAACAAATCTTTCCTAAAAAGCCTCCAACCGGTTTGACCCACTCGATCGAGTGGTTCAGGCCCACTCGATCGAGTAAGCCTGTGAACCGATCAAACCGTCCTTCAACCGGGCACTCGATCGAGTGCACCCGCCCCACTCGATCGAGTGGTCCTAAACCGGGGTATTTCTTCTATAAATACCCCATCACCCTAAGCCATTTCACAACTTTAAGCATTAAACCCTACATCTTTTTCACCCATTCAACCCTACACTTCACACAACATTCATCATCCTACACATCTTCAACCTTCAAACCTTCATCACCCTTGAGTTCTAGGCACTCATACACATACACATACATTCACATCCGAGATCAAAACTCGTCAAAGACCCGAGATCAAAAATCGTCAAAGACACGCACCATAACTCACCCTACATATCTCGACACTCCCGCGCTCCCGTCGCTATTACGAGTCCATTTCCGAGGCCATTTAAGCATGTAGGTTGAGGGTGTCATCAACCCCATTTCTTCTTCTCTAATCGATTTCTCTTTTCTCTTTTTCAATTATATATATTATGTACTTTTACTATTATTATTAATCTCTAACACTAACATTTAATTTTATCGTTTACTAACATTTTATTTTCTTTGTTACTAACTTTTTATTCTTTCGCATACTAACATTTAACATTTTAATACCGTGTATGTATATATGTATATAATAATAAAACTTCTGATCGGACACGTTTGACTATGAACACCGCTCCAAGTCCGTTTAATCTCTTTACGAGTCACGACGAAGGTGGCGCCCCTTCGATGAGCGCCGCCCCAAGTACTAAAGGGCGTAACGTGATCGTGGTCGTTTGTAGTTAAACGTGTCCGTTGCCATTACGGAGGTTAGTACGGAACCCATTGACGTGAAAACCGACATCACATAATCCGTAAGGATTAGTACCGATGTCGTGACGCGGAGGGAGACACTTTCGTCAGTAATCAAATATTTAAATCCAATAATAACATTTTTTCATAAAATCCTGATGACGGTCTCATAATCGTATAGTACACGATTACGACACCGAAAGCCGAGTTGAGTCTAAATAATGCAATATTTCTATTTAACTAGGCCAACCATCGATTTTAAATAAAAAAAAACGAAATAACCACCTTTTCCGAAACGAGCTATGACTCGTACAGGGGACACTCGACCGAGTGCCATGGGCCACTCGATCGAGTAGCACCCCAAAACCGGGCAGTAGCTACCTCGAAGGCACACTCGATCGAGTCTAGGCCATGACTTGATCGAGTGGGTCCTTTAGCCCAAGAAAACCGAGAGCTTCGAGCATCATCCGAGCCTCGTCTTTTTTTTACGACTTAGTCGTCGCGTGAAAAGTCAATCACGTGATCTTCTTTTTCAAAAACTCATGCATTTCATTTCACTTAAACGACTTTGATCGATGTCTTTCGCTATTAGTATTGTGTCGACGACTCTTTAGTCGTATCCGACACATGACTAATTTAGACGCCAATTTTTCGATTTGATAAGTCGGGACAAGGCATCGAGATCTGGGATCGGGCTAGCACCACGCCTAGGTCCCATATCTCCGTCCTCTGTTTAATACACAATATAATGTGTATTTAATCGAAGTTCGTCCATTTACTTAACTTACGGTCTAGTTTATATTTATTATATACGGGTCCGTTTCTAGTTAGTATTTGCCGCTTTTAATTCCGATTATTATTTTATCGCTCGTTGTATCGTGAATTCCAGGTTGTATTCCGCCCGTGTAAGTTGTAATTTATTTACGAGTTTTCTATTTTCGATGTTTGCCATTTATTTATTTAATTGAACATCACATGCTAAATCACTTTGACGTGAATCAAGATGCATTAAAATGACGTAGTTCACATAACTCGCATGCTTAGCCGAAAACGTTGTTTGCATATCATTTAATCAATTTACTAGCGCGCGTACACGAACACGAACGATGTCTTAGTAGAGGCCGCTAAGTACGGGTGGGGTTGGATGTCCTTAGTGGCTTCCCAACACGTACCCTCACCCCTTACTCAGAACCTCGGTTTCCGGATGTCCGAAACCGTTGGCGCACGAGAGTCATTCTATACACGATAACCGGTAGAGACGGTATCAGTATCGCAATGCAAAGGGACGAGCCCCATAAACTCTGAAATCGAAATGGGCCATACTTTGTGTACGGTCCATGACGACATAGAGTGGGCTCGAATGAGTACGAATTCCCATAAATTCGGCGGCGACTCCAACTTTGACTTAAATTTCGAACCCGAGATAAATCTTACCATGAGATTCATTCGCCTACCCAAACCCGCGCGTGGCAGCATCAGGGTGGACCTACGTCATGTCCACACATTTATTTACCAATAATATATTGAACTATAATTAAATTGGTTACTTGTCTTATAAGCACTTACTTTTTGCTTGAAAGTAGTTACTGCGCTCCTACTACCAAGGCAGCTGGTGGGTTTGGCCACTCCGTCCGCTTGCCCACATCTGCGGTTTGACTTCTTCACCGCCACCTTCTTCTTGAACTGTAGGTCATGTGCCTTCCGTTTCAGTTCTGCCCACTTCTCTTCCGGAATCCAATCCGGCTTCGTAACCCTCGGAACCGCTCTTTGAAATATATCAATTATTCTCTTTTTTATCCGACTCTCGTAGTCGAATCTGAGGTCGTACCCCGGGTCTATACGCACTCTCCTCTGTTTGTCCAAAATATAATTTGTTAGTTATTATAATTTAATATATAAGTCGTACAAAATGAACAATTCTGAATGACAAACGTGGTAATTACCGCGAAGTGCGTGTACATGTCATCCCGAGCTCTCTGGGACGCCTCCGTCCAACTACGGTATGTGCCAGGGGTAGACACGTAGGGCATGATTATAGAATCACGCAACATCGTAGAGTATTTTTTGTCCTCCCACCTATATATGTAATTTTGGATGTTAAGCAGACAAATGAGTGAAATAAAATAAAACACTTGATTATAACAATAGAAACTCACCAAGTAGTGCCCGTAACTTTTCGACGTGAAAGGTAGGGCTTCGAAGGCGTTGCCACGTACTCCGTTGCTCCAATTTCCTGTACAGCGTCCACACCATGGACGACGGACACGTCTTCCTCCATAGCGGTGGCGTTACTATGGCTACCACTACCCGTCACCCGAATGACTTCATTATTACCTGTCATATTCAATTCTACGAGAAACATGTTTGCACAAAGTTAAAATATAAAGTTAATTAGTTTAGGGTAATTGTGGACATGACGTAGGTCCACCCCGACGCGGCGAAGCGCGGGTTTGGGTAGGCGAATGAATCTCGTGGTAAGATTGTTCTCGGGTTCGAAATTTCAGTCAAAATGGAGTCGCCACCGAATTTTGTGGTTATTCGGAACCATACGAGCCCACTCTATGTCGTCATGGGCTTTACACAAAGTAAGCCCACTCCGATTTCAGAGTTTATGGGGCTCGTCCCTTTGCATTGCGATACTGATACCATCTATACCGGTAATCGTGTAAAGAATGACTCTCGTGCGCCAAGGGTTTCTGATATCCGGAAACCAAAGGTTCTGAGTAAGGGGTGAGGGTACGTGTTGGGAAGCCCACTAAGGACACCCAACCCCGCCCGCACATGGCGGCCTCTACTAAGACATCGTTCATGTTCGTGATACGCGCGCTAGTAAAATAATTAAATGATATGCAAACAGCGTTTTGACTAAGCATGCGAATTTTGCGTTAACTACGTCATTTAATGCATCTAATTAGGGTCAAAGTGGTTTAGCATGCGAGGTTCATTTATAAAGCGTAAAAGCCAGTAAAATAAATGAAGCTCGAAAGGAAATAAAAAGCGTACAAGCTACACGGGCGGAAATACAACCCGGAATTCACAATACAACATAAACGAAAATAACAAAAAATAAAGGTAGAACGGACCCGTATGAAAGCTAGACCGCGAAATATGTAGATGGACTAACCTCGCTTAAATACGTATTATGTTACGTATTAAACGAAGGACGGAAATATGAGACTGCGGCGTATTACTAGCCCATTCTCACATCCCGTAGTCTTGTCCCGACTTATCACGTCAAAGTGGTCAAAGTCGTTCTACGTGTCGTGATGTGTAAGTTTTGAAAAATAGGATGGTCGGATGATGGTCTAAAGTCGATAAAGGACGGGGCTCGAAATATGTGTCCAAGCCCTCGGGTTTGCGTGTTATGAGACCCACTCGATCGAGTCATTGACTGACTCGGTCGAGTGTGTCATTAGCGTGGCTACTGACCACTTTTTGGGGTGCTACTTGATCGAGTGGCCTATGGCACTCGATCGAGTGCCCCCTGTACGAGAGGTAACTCGCCTTGTTTTTTGACTTAAAATCGATAGTCGGCCTAACCAAGTACGAATATTACGTGATTCGTACTTAATGCGACCTCCGGTATTATAATCGTATATGAGCGATTATAATACCGTCATCGGGATTTTATGAAAATGTTTTACGTTAGATTAGGAAATTTTGAATTGGTGACGAAATGTATCCCTCTACGTCACGACATCGGAACTAACCCTTTCGGGTTATGTGATGTCGGTATTCGTGTCAACGGGTTTCGTACCAATTATGGAAATGGAATGAAATTCGTTCAACTACGACCGTTTGCGACCGCGTTACGCCCTTGAGTACATTGGGGCGGGGCTCCACCTCCGTCGTTGCTCGTAAAGGGATTAAACGGATCTTAGGCAAACATCGTAGTCAAACGGATTCTGGACCGAAATTTGATACTAGTTTTATATATACACGGTATTATTAATATAATGACGATAAAACGATATAAAACAAAAATATAAAAGTATAGAAATGTTAGTGTTAGTGTTGTGACGATCATGATTACAATACAAAAATATGATGAATTAAACGGAAATAAAACGAGACAAAAGAGATTAAAGCGGGGTTTAGGACACCCTCAACATACATGCTAGTATAGACCTCGGAAATGGACTCGTGAATAGCGACAAAGCTTGGGAGTATCGAGGATGTACGCGAGTTAGGGTGTGTATGGATGCTTGTGTGTATGTGTCGGTTTCCGAGGATCAAGGAGGCTCGTAAATGGTGTGTTTTTGGCTTGGGTTTGTAGTGTAGAATGTAGGGTGAAAGTAGGGCAAAGTATGACTGAAATGGCTTAAGAAAAAGTTGTGAAATGAGGGGATGTCGTGGGGTATTTATAGGCATTACCCCACGACATAAGGGCACTCGATCGAGTGGCCCTAGTGCACTCGATCGAGTGCCTATGCAAATGGGCCTTATCCAGTTTAAGGCGCTCCACTCGACCGAGTGGGTCAATCCACTCGATCTAGTGGATCAAACAAATCGAGATAAAAGGGGAAATGTTTGACTTTGTTTGTTGTGATCATTTTTTGAATTTATTTTGTGCGCCTAATCTGAACTTGGCTGACTTATGAGACGGTTTCGTCTTTGACCGGGTTTTGACCCGGTCGCCAAAAGACGGGAATTATTTTTGGTGTCGGTTTTGGCCCAAATTAGTCTCATTTGACTCGGAACGACCCACTGGGCCTGAATTTGAGGTCTGTTTTGTGAGATTTTACTCCGCTAAAAAGTCCATGTCGGATATCATGAATTCCGAGCCCAAATCCGAGTATACTAAGTCACGTTGACGTCCAATCATCATCGGGTGTTTTTCGGAGACTACCATAGACACATGGCAGTCAAAATGCGGGTGTCTACAGAGCCCCCACTCTGACTGAGGCTTGGACAAGGCGAAAGTCAGAGTAGCTACCAAGCCCGCTAAGACCTGGTAGACTTCTGGTCGGGTCGTTTATAGTCCAGTAGACTCGCGTGAAGGGCTCGCCAGCCATAAGCAGAGGGTCATACCTGTCCTGACGATGATAGCTTCGCGGGGAGTCAGACTTGTAGCATAAGTCCTGGGCGCGACTATATGTGGGCCCATCACGTATCTTTTCGGGGAAAATGCCGCCTCGGGCGTTCCGCTGGGGAAGTATATGAGCTGTTCGGGCTTGCTTCTGAAGCCTTGGGTCGCATTTGATGATGATGCTCCGTGGGGAGTAAAGCTAGCCTCTTTTGGGGAGTAGGTGTACCCGTATGCCGACACATCGTACTTCGGATGTAGCACACCGGGGAAAAGCTAACTCCGTTGGGGAAATTAAATAGTTTCGCGGGGACTTGCTTCTTGAAGTCTGGGGTGTACCTGTATGCTGACACATAACAACTTGCATGTAACATGTAGGTAAAATGTTGACTCTTGCTGGGGAGAAAAAAAAGATTGAAAATTTTGGAAAGACAAAAATTTGGACGCAAAGAAATTTTTAGAAAATCTTAGGAAAGCTCGGGACAGCTTGATTCCTATTCTGGGTTCAAGTTTGAAATCAGGCCTGCGCGCGCATAGGGCCCAGCTTGCTGAGGAGGCAGGGTAGTTAGGTTTTCTGTTAGGTTTTCCCATTATAAATATGGGGATCCCTGCTTCAGTTTTCTGCACCTCAACTCAAACTCTTCTTTTCCCTTCTCAAAATCTTTTAGACTTTCAAGAAAGTTAGAAATCTCCGCTATGGGTGTCGACCATTTGACGGCTATGCTTCTCGCCTGGTCCCAATACTTTCGGGACGAGGAGAAGGTCCGGTTGACTCAGATGGGGATAGTCAATTTATTCCCTTTTCAGCGTCTGATAGTCGATTCTCATTTTCTGGACGCCTGTCTGTCGTTTTGGGACACCACCCATCACGTGTTTGCATTCCCGAGGGGCGAGATGTGTCCTTTGCCCGAGGAGATTGCGGCCATATGCGGCTAGGGTCTTGCTATTCAGCCCGCCATTCCCCCATTCTACCCGGATCCGAGGAGGAGATTAAGGGAGTTTTTGGGTTTGTCTCATGCTGAGGCAAACCGAATGGTGCAGGGAGATACCGTTTCCCTGTTTGACCTGGCCGACAAGTTCATGAACCCACGGGATGTGAGGGCCACCCCTGCTCATAGGCGTTGGGCATTCGCCTTCTGCATGCTGCACTGTTATGTCTTCGAGGGGCTGATGGAGCTTGACTCATGTAGGGGTCAAATCAGGCTAATCGGAGTGGTTGACCAGATGGAGACTGGTCATAGCCCTGCTTGGCTAGCCACTAGGGAGATTATTACGGGCCTGGACGCCAGACGGCTTGACCCAACTCGACCGTTGACGGGGAGTACCCGTTTTCTGCAAGTATGCACCTCGATTTTTTTTTTTTTTTTTTTTTTTTTTTTTCACGTTTCGCGCGAATTTTCTGATTCTCGTAAGTCACTCGATCGAGTGGACCTGTCACTCGATCGAGTGACACTCATACGAAGCTACTGCCTGTTTTCAGAGGGCTAACTCGATCGAGTCATCTGCTGCACTCGATCGAGTGGACCCTGGCGAACCATTCCGTCGCTTATAAAATTTGTGTATTCTCTTCAGATATGGCCGTCGGAGCGGTTATCAATCATAGAGACCCCTCCAAGCATTCCCAATTATCGGAGCAGTCAGATTAGCTTCCGAAGGCGGAAGATAAGCTCGAGTCATCGGATTGATCGAGTTTACTGGGACGAGGAGTTGGTGTTTCACGGGGGTCCTTTGATCAGGTGGACCGTCGCTTGGTGGTTCCTTTCAAAATTGACCGGACTAGCTAAGAGGGACCAAGCCCGATACCTGACGATCTTGTCCTTAGACTGGACAGTTCACATTTATCCGGACCGCCTCCTAAGGCAGTTCGGTTCGTCTCAGCGCGTCCCTGAGACTGAAGCCATTATCAGCGTCCCGCTCCAATTGACGGACGCTATGTGCGACACTTGGTTGCAACGATGGTTCACTCGTCCCACATGGACGGTACCTAGCCCTTGCCAATCCACTTGGGTATCACGGGCTTATCAGAAGTGGACTTCTGAGGAGTCCGAGGAAGCTCGAAAGGCCTTGAAGGTTGATGAGGCCATCGAATTGGTTCAGCGTGAGTCGGCGAAGGACAACAGGGACTTCTTCACCGGGGAACACATTCCTGAGACCACAGTCCGGGGAGAATCGGGTCTTAAGTCACAAACTAAGACTCGATCTAAGGAAGTCGGTTCTAGCAGCACTCGAGGGCAGACTGACTTGGAACGACAACTTGGGCCGAGGTTGGCGGCCCGGGACCGACTTGGTCCGCGTGACCGGCTCCCTGAGCCCGTCAGGGCTCGACTTGGGCCCATTGATATGACAGAGGAGTCGGGCTCAAACACTCGAGCCCGAGCTAGGGAAGTTCCCGTGGTGATTCGGGAACGCTCCCCTCCGCGTCGTCGTCAGTGGACGACTAAGGAGGCTAAGGACAAAGGGAAGGGCAAGATGCCCTGAATGCCGAGTCCTTTAGCTTTATTATTATTTAAGTATTATTATTATTTTTTATTGTGTGCCCTTCTTTTTTTTGTATTTATTTTTTGAATTCCTGCACTTTGTAATTTTCCGAGTTTATCGGGATTTTTTTTTTTGAATTAATAAAAGAAGTTTATTATTAAACCGCTCCTGTCTTTTCTTGATTGCATTGGTTGTACCCTTTTGAGGGGTTGCCTACGTATCCGCGATTAGCAGAATCAAACCAAACGTAGTTCAGGCATAGGAAATTTGCAATCTCGAATTACACCAAGACTATTGGTTCAAGATGTTTATGACAGTAGAATAAGTAATTCTAGCTCATTGACTTGTTTTTTGTAAAAGAATGATTTTTATAAAATTTGCTAATGACATTGAGAAATGGCTAAGGGTAGTAGCGCTTCAGCTGGTCCAGGTTGGTTGGGTTGACAAACTCGTTCCCATCCAGGTCCGTCAGCATCACTGCTCCCCCCGATAGGATCTTCTTCACCAGATATGGCCCAGCCCAATTGGGTTTGAATTTTCCCCTTGGGTCAACCGGTAGTAGAGCCCGAATAGACTTAAGGACTAGGTCGCCCTCCTTAATGTGTCTGGGCCTTACTCTCTTGTTGAAGGCCCGTTGGATCCTCTTCTGGTAGATTTGGATATTATTGAGGGCACGAGACCGTCGTTCGTCTAGTAGAACCAGTGAGTCATATCGTGCTCGAACCCAGTCAGCTTCAGGCACTTGACTTTCTAGCAGAATTCTGAGGGACGGTACCTCCAGCTCGACTGGTTGGACTACCTCCATCCCATAGGTTAGGTAATATGGTGTCGCTCCGGTTGCGGTGCGAATTGACGTTCGATATCCCCATAGGGCAAAAGGTATTTTGTCGGGCCAGTCCCGGTAATTATCAGCCATCTTTTTGAGTATGGTGACAATTGTTTTGTTAGCCGCCTCTACTGCTCCATTTGTTTGGGGACGGTAAGGCGAGGAAGTATGCCTTTGGATTTTATACTTGGTCAGTAGGGCCGCAGTCTCGGCTTGAAAATGAGTCCCGTGATCACTGATAAATTCAGACGGAATCCCATATCGACATATTATCTTGTTTTGGATGAACTTGGCGACATGCTTGGCAGTGAGGATGCGATATGATTCAGCTTCGACCCATTTGGTGAAATAGTCGATAGCTACCAAAATAAAGCAGTGCCCACCGGTACCCGAGGGATTTATCTTCCCGATTATGTCGATACCCCACGTTGAGAATGGCCAGGGTGACATCATGGTATAGAGTAACGATGACGGCATATGTTGCACATTGCCAAAGATTTGACAGTTATGACAATGTTTGACATACGACCGGCAATCGGCTTCCATAGTATTCCAATAATAACCGAGCCTCATGATTTTCCGGACCAGCATGTGGGCATTCATGTGTGGGCCGTTCTCACCATCATGTACTTCGGCCATAACCTTTTCAGCCTTGTATTTGTCAACACAAAGGAGAAGAGCCCCCTGTGCCGGCTTTTTATACAGTTGACCGTCGTCGGTGCGGATGAACTGGGTGGCTAGCCTCCGTAAGGCTTTCTTGGCTCGACCTTCCGTCCCGGGAGGATATTCTTCGTTCGTTAGGTACGTTAACACGGCTTGGTACCACGGTTGGGGATCGGTTATTTCGATGTCTTCAATATCGCAAATGTATGCCGGCTTAGACCGTCTTTCGACGCAAATTGGCATACTGGTCACATGGTCGGGAATGTTCAGTAAAGATGCTAATTTTGAGAGTGCATCTGCAAACTGATTTTCTTCCCGAGGCAAGTATATGTACTCTACCTTTTGGAATTGTTTCTCGAGATCCCTTACTCGTGCCGGGTAGGCCACGAGATTAGCATTTCGAGTCTTCCATTTTTGAAGTGCTTGGTTAATGACCAAGGATGAATCACCATGTACCCGGAGATTTGTAATCCCCAGATTGGCGGCGGCTTGTATCCCGTAAATGCATGCTTCGTACTCTGCTGCATTATTAGTAACATCAAAGTCCAGTTTGATGGAGACGGGAGTATGTTCCCCTTTTGGTGAGATTAGGAGGATCCCGACTCCGAACCCTCGAAAATTGGATGCACCATCGAAGTATAAATCCCAAGTTTCAGTATCAGTATGGAAAATATCTTCATCTGGGAAGGACCAAGTGTCGGTGTATCCTTCCTCGGTTATCGGGCTATTGGCGAGAAATTCAGCTACTACTCGACCCTTGATAGCTTTTAATGGTACGAACTTTAAGTCGAACTCTGCCAGCATTAAAGTCCATCTAGAGATTCGGCCGTTGAGAACGGGCTTTTCGAAGATGTATTTGATGGGGTCCATCTTGGATAGCACATGGACCTCGTAACTGAGCATATAATGTCGGAGTTTCTTGGTGGCCCAGACTAGAGCCAAACACGTCTTTTCGAGCATGGTATATTTGCACTCATACTCTAAAAACTTCTTGCTGATGTAGTAAATGGCTCTTTCTTCGGAGTCAATTGTCTGAGCCAGCATAGCCCCCATGGCTGTCTCGGTCGTTGTTAGGTATAACGACAGGGGCAAACCGGGTTGAGGTGGCATTAAGACCGGCGGAGCAGACAGAATTTCCTTGATCTTGTCGAAAGCAGTTTGGCACTTGTCATCCCATAGTACCCGTTCTCCCACTTTCAGTTTTTTGAAAATTGGTTCACACACCATGGTTAATTTGGAAATGAACCGGCTGATGTACTGGACTTTCCCGAGGAATCCCCTTATTTCTTTTTCGGTTTTAGGAGGTTGCATCTCGTTAATGGCTTTGATTTTAGCTGGGTCGACTTCGATACCTCGTTGGCTAACGATATGACCCAGTAATTTGCCTGATGTTACCCCGAAACTGCACTTTTGAGGGTTTAACCTCATGTTGTATCTGCGCAATCGGACGAAGAATTTTCTTAGGGCGGTGATGTGACCGTCCCGTTCTTTGGATTTGACGATCATGTCGTCTACGTAAACTTCTACCTCTTTATGCATCATGTCGTGTAGTAAAGTGGTAGCAGTCCTTTGATATGTGGCCCCGACATTAATAAGACCGAAAGGCATGACGGTATAGCAGTAAGTACCCCAAGGTGTGGTGAAGGTAGTCTTACTCATGTCTTCTTCCGCCATCTTGATTTGATTATACCCGGCATACCCGTCCATGAATGATAGAAGGGCATGATCGGCCGTGTTATCCACCAGTATGTCGATGTGTGGTAACGGAAAATCATCTTTTGGGCTCGCCTTGTTAAGATCCCGAAAATCTACACATACCCGCACCTTACCGTCCTTTTTAGGAACCGGCACGATGTTTGCCACCCAGTCCGGATACTCGGACACTTGTATGAAGCCGGCTTTGAATTGTTTGTCGACTTCTTCTTTTACCTTGAGAGACCACTCGGGCCTCATCCGACGAAGCTTCTGTTTGACCGGTCTGCACCCGTCTTTGATTGGTATGTGGTGCTCGGCTATTTCCCGGTCTATCCCCGGCATGTCCTTGTAGGACCATGCGAAGACATCCTTGAACTCTTGGAGGAGGCTTATGAATTGTTGTTTCTCCTCGGGATCTAAGGATAACCCTATCTTAAGTGTCTGAGGCTCTAAGGTTGTTCCCACATTTATGGACTCAGTTTCTTCGATTACCGGGTTCCGGGACTCCCTTTGCTCTAGTTGCTCGATCAAATGCGGAGGTAAAGGTACCTGTTCGTCTGGTTTCTCAATGTCATAGCATAAAACATTTTTAAAAGCAGAATTTGAAAGAGACAAGTCGTAAGCAGAACGGTTGTTATTATTGATTGAAAATTTGGAAAACAGCTCAAAGAGAGCAGCCATCTGATCATTGGTCAGTGGCGGGATAGGTAGGGCACTCGGGACAGACCCCGAAGTGCCAGCATCAGGAATAATAAAAGGGAGAGGGGTAACAGGAGTGACTCTAGCACCGACTTCCCTAGACTCGACCTCAGACTCTGACTCAGACTCCGACTCAGACTCGGACTCGGACTCAGACTCAGGCATGTCTCCCTCTCCGGTGACCAGCTTGTAGATCCTTCCCTGGCTATCAGTCCACTTGACAGTCTTCCTCCAGGCCCTGTTTCCCGTCTCGGAACCAACATCTGAGATCAGCTTGGTCGGGTCAAACCTGTTGCTGCGGAGGATCAGGTTGACCAGGTCTTCCTTTGGAGTCGGGGCTACGGTGTCTTCCCCAAATAGTAGCCCTAGTGTGGGCTCAGCATCTTCAGCTCCATTGGACTGGATGAGGGCGAACACATCATCCGGAATGTAGTTGCAGTCCCGGGCCAAGTGGGTCCCGAGCTGCATAGCATTGGGTTGGTATAGACCAACCTGGATAGCCCCAAACACCGGTGTGACAAAGTAGTCAGCCAACCGTGGGCTATAAGGGCTCAAGTAGATACCCTTAAGGATGTTGCAGGCCTTTTCGATCCCTGCTCGGACAACATTGTCGGGGGTGATGTCATAACCAAGACCAAAGTGAGATTCTTCGTCTTTGAGAACCTCGATGATCTTCTTAGCTGGAAGATCGGGTCGAGAGGTAGCCCCCGGAAAGTACCCTAGGTTTTGGAGCATCATGTCGATACTCGTAGTGAAGTAAGGCCTAAAGAGGTACTCTTCCTCGATCATCCCCACAAAATCGAACCCCCAGAGGTCCGTGCGTCCCGTGGCGTTACAGCTAGCCACAGTCATCGGTGTTGCCTCTAAAGTGATGACATCGTTAAGCAGAGGCATCTTGATCTTTCGGTGAAGGGTGGAGGACAACGCCTTGACCGCGTGGATCCAAGGCCTACCCAGGAGCAAGTTGAACGATGAGGTGACATCGATCACCTGAAACTCGAGCTCCTTCTCTATCGGGCCAGTGATGATGGTCAGTTTCACGGCCCCAGCTACCGACTTCGGGCTCCCATCGAAAGCTTGGATGGTCTGAGCAGTCGGAACATAGTCAGCCTCGGTAATGCCGAGGGCTTTTGCGGTCCTTAGAGGAAGGACGTTCACAGCAGACCCGTCATCAACTAGGGTCATGGGAAGGTATTTTCCTCGGCAGACCACCGTGATGTAGAGGGCCAGATTATGGGTGGCCCCAAATGGTGGTAGGTCGGCTTCGGAGAAAGTGATTACCGGTCCTTCTTCCTTAGCCTTGCCTTTTAGGTGGGGCAAGACCGTGGCTACCATTTCAGCAGGGGTAACCAAAGAGTCGACCTTAATTTGATCGAGAGCCTTTGTAAGTGCTTCTCGATGTTCTTGAGAGCTAACCAGGAGTTGCCATATAGTGAGGTCAACTCGGGTCTTCTTCAATTGTTTCACAAGAGCCGTTTCAGCAGTTGGCTCTTCAGGGGCGACTTCCGTAATGACGGTTGTCGGGATAGGGGTGTCCCTAGAGCTAGTGGCTTGATAGGGACGACCAAGGTGGTTACTGGTTAAGACTCGAGATTTAGTCTTTCGAATCTCCTCGGCGGTGATGGGGACAACTTCCCCTTTTGCGAGATAGACATCATCTTCGTCATCGAACCAGATCCCGTTCACTTGCGGGATAAGTGGAGAAATAAGGTGAGAACAGTCAATCACCTCCCCGGTAAAGATGGCGTGGGAGCTGAAAGGGTTCTCCTTGTTGCTAGGCTTATCTCCAGGTAGCGGGATTTTACCGCTTTCGATCAGGTCTTGGATCAAGTGCTTCAGCTTCCAGCACTTCTCGGTGTCATGCCCATTGCCTCGGTGGTATTGGCAATAGGCTTGAGCATTGTAGTTCTTGGAGCGTCGCTCGACCAGAACTTCAGGAGTTGGGCCTATCGGTTGGATTAGGCCTTTTGAGGACAGCCTTTGTAAGGCATAAGTATAGGTCGTGCCTATATCAGTGAAAACCCGAGGTGGGGTGTTCCTCTTGGACGGGGCATCTAGTAGATTAACCGCGTCGAATATGCTGCGGGTTGCAGCTTGAGGCTTGGTTGTGGAGGAAGAAGCCCCTTGGTAACCCTTAGCAGCGGCCTTAGTGAGGCCTTCCAGTCTCAAGTCATCTTCGATCCTCATACCCATTTCAGTGAGGGTGGTGAAGTTGGGTATGACAGCATATCGGAGGTGAACCCGGTAGGATTGGAGGAGGTTCTTAACAAAGGCCTCCACTAAAGTTTTCTCACTGGGCTTATCGACCAGTTTCACGCTCTCGGCCCTCCATCGTTGAAGGTATTTGGTAAAACCTTCTTTTGGCTCCTGGGCCATAACTTCCAGAGATCTCATTGTGGTTTGGATCTCGGTGTTGTCAGCATAGTTCCGAGCGAACTCGGTGGCCACATCATCCCATGTAGGGTATTTCTTCGGGTCTAGCCTGTAGTACCAGGCCCGAGGGTGCTTTTCAAGAGACGCAGCAAAGAGGTTCTTAAACATGGTGGAGTCCACCCCTTTGATGGCCATGAACTCCTTGAAGGCCCGTACATGTAGTAACGGGTCTTCAGTCCCTTCGAACATAGGCAAACCGGTGAGGTTCAGGTTTGCAGGCAGCTTGTCACTTAGCGGGTTATACTCCCGACTGTTTTCCCGGTGAATGTTGTTACTCCCAGTTAAATGAACTTGTTCTTCCAGTCGGCGGACCGAGCTAACCAGTTCAGCTAAAGGTCCGGTAGTTCCGGTAGTAGGAGTCCTGTGCTCCACCGAAGCCAATCGGGTGACGATAGCAACTTGCCCAGCCCTCATTTCATTCAGTTGGGCATCGATGTCGGCCTGCTTTTCGATCATGGCATCAACAGAGGTTTTCAGTTCAGCTAAGGCAGTTTCCATCCTGCGAGTGTGTCTGGTTGATGGTGGCCTGTCTGTAAGAACACCACGTAATCAGAAACCGAACCCAGTCTTGGAATCAAAGGAAACAGTACATCCCGAGCGACCCAAAAAGAAAGGACTGAGTGGAAAAGACTCGAGAAAGACATCTAGACGGATGACTCGTGGGTGGTATGACTTCCTTAGGATTTTGGCTTTGTGGGCCTAGTCCTGTTCGAAGGAAGGTCCACGTGAGATTACTCCCCAGACTTTTGACTCGAGTGTATGGACGGACTTTCCTTTGTAGGGGTATGCCCTACGCGGGTTGGTCGTGCCTTGACAGATAAGGCGGACTCGGGAAAGGGGGGAAACTCGTGATATAAGATCGACGGAGTTTCGACGCTATAAACCCTCTACGTACTATGCAAAGACCCGACACACGGATAGACGGTAGGTCCTATGATAAGGAAGGTTTATTTTAAGAAAGTTGAAAGTTGAGGTTTGAATGCAAAAATGAACGAATTTCCGAGAGTTTTGAAAACTGAAAACGGAATTTCGAAAACCGAGATTAGAATTTTGAAAAGGAAAATTCCGAAAATCAAGGTGGTGGTGAAAATTCGAGAACTAAAACGGGTAGCATGCCGACTATAGAAAAGGTTATTTTGAGTCAAATCTTTGATCCTAAATTTCGGCAGCATTCCGAGTTTTGAAAATCGGATATTTTGAAAAGGTGAGTCCCGAAATGGGCAGCATTTCGGGTTTTTCAAAATTGGGTGTTTTAGAATGACGGGTCCCGAAATGGACAGTATTTCGGGTTTTTCGAAAAGGTGGGTATTTTTGGAAAGATGCAATTTTGAAATGACGATTTTTTTGAAAATTGACACGGAAACCAAGTAGCACGTAGTCAAACTAGCATTATAACGACGCTTATGTATGCTTTACACTAAGTCTCGGTCGGTCAAAATAGGGTCTATACCAACAACGATGGCTTTCTCATGTGATGGACGGACTCCCTAAGCCGAGTTGGTTAGGACATGCCGCAAAACCGAGACGAGTTCCACCATCGATGTTTTTAGCGCACCCATGTAGGAATGCACCGCGGTATAGTGGGACGTCGGTCACAAGTAACCGGCCCGGGCAAATTTGGGTTATGCATGAATCATTAAACTGATGCGCGCACACTAATCTACGAACGATTTCTCTTCGAGTCTCACCCTAGGAACCCCGATGACATGTGGTACATCAGGTATCCCCAGCAGAGTCGCCAAATTGTGGACATGACGTAGGTCCACCCCGACGCGGCGAAGCGCGGTTTTGGGTAGGGGAATGAATCTCGTGGTAAGATTGTTCTCGGGTTCGAAATTTAAGTCAAAATGGAGTCGCCACCGAATTTTGTGGTTATTCGGAACCATACGAGCCCACTCTATGTCGTCATGGGCTTTACACAAAGTAAGCCCACTCCGATTTCAGAGTTTATGGGGCTCGTCCCTTTGCATTGCGATACCGATACCATCTATACCGGTAATCGTGTAAAGAATGACTCTCGTGCGCCAAGGGTTTCGGATATCCGGAAACCAAAGGTTCTGAGTAAGGGGTGAGGGTACGTGTTGGGAAGCCCACTAAGGACACCCAACCCCGCCCGCACATGGCGGCCTCTACTAAGACATCGTTCGTGTTCGTGATACGCGCGCTAGTAAAATAATTAAATGATATGCAAACAGCGTTTTGACTAAGCATGCGAATTTTGCGTTAACTACGTCATTTAATGCATCTAATTAGGGTCAAAGTGGTTTAGCATGCGAGGTTCATTTATAAAGCGTAAAAGCCAGTAAAATAAATGAAGCTCGAAAGGAAATAAAAAGCGTACAAGCTACACGGGCGGAAATACAACCCGGAATTCACAATACAACATAAACGAAAATAACAAAAAATAAAGGTAGAACGGACCCGTATGAAAGCTAGACCGCGAAATATGTAGATGGACTAACCTCGCTTAAATACGTATTATGTTACGTATTAAACGAAGGACGGAAATATGAGACTGCGGCGTATTACTAGCCCATTCTCACATCCCGTAGTCTTGTCCCGACTTATCACGTCAAAGTGGTCAAAGTCGTTCTACGTGTCGTGATGTGTAAGTTTTGAAAAATAGGATGGTCGGATGATGGTCTAAAGTCGATAAAGGACGGGGCTTGAAATATGTGTCCAAGCCCTCGGGTTTGCGTGTTATGAGACCCACTTGATCGAGTCATTGACTGACTCGGTCGAGTGTGTCATTAGCGTGGCTACTGA
The DNA here is from genome assembly GCA_958450325.1 of Agrostemma githago. Classification (NCBI taxonomy): domain Eukaryota; kingdom Viridiplantae; phylum Streptophyta; class Magnoliopsida; order Caryophyllales; family Caryophyllaceae; genus Agrostemma; species Agrostemma githago. The sequence goes on along the minus strand of OY288254.1, from coordinate 37,701,608 downwards.
CCACTTTTTGGGGTGCTACTTGATCGAGTGGCCTATGGCACTCGATCGAGTGCCCCCTGTACGAGAGGTAACTCGCCTTGTTTTTTGACTTAAAATCGATAGTCGGCCTAACCAAGTACGAATATTACGTGATTCGTACTTAATGCGACCTCCGGTATTATAATCGTATATGAGCGATTATAATACCGTCATCGGGATTTTATGAAAATGTTTTACGTTAGATTAGGAAATTTTGAATTGGTGACGAAATGTATCCCTCTACGTCACGACATCGGAACTAACCCTTTCGGGTTATGTGATGTCGGTATTCGTGTCAACGGGTTTCGTACCAATTATGGAAATGGAATGAAATTCGTTCAACTACGACCGTTTGCGACCGCGTTACGCCCTTGAGTACATTGGGGCGGGGCTCCACCTCCGTCGTTGCTCGTAAAGGGATTAAACGGATCTTAGGCAAACATCGTAGTCAAACGGATTCTAGACCGAAATTTGATACTAGTTTTATATATACACGGTATTATTAATATAACGACGATAAAACGATATAAAACAAAAATATAAAAGTATAGAAATGTTAGTGTTAGTGTTGTGACGATCATGATTACAATACAAAAATATGATGAATTAAACGGAAATAAAACGAGACAAAAGAGATTAAAGCGGGGTTTAGGACACCCTCAACATACATGCTAGTATAGACCTCGGAAATGGACTCGTGAATAGCGACAAAGCTTGGGAGTATCGAGGATGTACGCGAGTTAGGGTGTGTATGGATGCTTGTGTGTATGTGTCGGTTTCCGAGGGTCAAGGAGGCTCGGAAATGGTGTGTTTTTGGCTTGGGTTTGTAGTGTAGAATGTAGGGTGAAAGTAGGGCAAAGTATGACTGAAATGGCTTAAGAAAAAGTTGTGAAATGAGGGGATGTCGTGGGGTATTTATAGGCATTACCCCACGACATAAGGGCACTCGATCGAGTGGCCCTAGTGCACTCGATCGAGTGCCTATGCAAATGGGCCTTATCCAGTTTAAGGCGCTCCACTCGACCGAGTGGGTCAATCCACTCGATCTAGTGGATCAAACAAATCGAGATAAAAGGGGAAATGTTTGACTTTGTTTGTTGTGATCATTTTTTGAATTTATTTTGTGCGCCTAATCTGAACTTGGCTGACTTATGAGACGGTTTCGTCTTTGACCGGGTTTTGACCCGGTCGCCAAAAGACGGGAATTATTTTTGGTGTCGGTTTTGGCCCAAATTAGTCTCATTTGACTCGGAACGACCCACTGGGCCTGAATTTGAGGTCTGTTTTGTGAGATTTTACTCCGCTAAAAAGTCCATGTCGGATATCATGAATTCCGAGCCCAAATCCGAGTATACTAAGTCACGTTGACGTCCAATCATCATCGGGTGTTTTTCGGAGACTACCATAGACACATGGCAGTCAAAATGCGGGTGTCTACAGTAATCTAGGAATTTCATTGATTAACAAAATAGTCTCAAATGACAATAAATAAATTACAACTTGTACTGAATAAAATACAAAGAACTATAGACACTCTAATTATCGTCACTATCATTATCCGCATCGGTGTAATAGTAGTAGTAGATTAGTAGTAGTAATAGTAGTAGTAGTAGAAGATTAGTAGTAGTAGTAGTAGTAGAAGTAGAAAATTAGTAGTAATAGTAGATTAGCAGTAGTAGAAGTAGAAAATTAGTAGTAGTACTATATTAATAGTAGTAGATTAGTATTAGTAGTAGTAGTATTAGTAGATTAGTAGTAGTCTATTATTAGTAGATTAGTAGTAGTAATAGTAGTAGTAGTAGTAGAAGATTAGTAGTAGTAGTAGTAGTAGAAGTAAAAAATTAGTAGTAATAGTAGATTAGCAGTAGTAGAAGTAGAAAATTAGTAGTAGTATATTAATAGTAGTAGATTAGTATTAGTAGTAGTAGTATTAGTAGATTAGTAGTACGTAGTATTAGTAGTAGATTAGTAGTATTAGTAGTAGACTTCACTACTACTACTACTACTACTACTAATATACTAATACTAGTAATCTACTACTAATACTACTAATCTACTACTAATTTACTAATACTACTAATCTACTACTACTACTACTACTACTACTACTACTAATTTTATACTTCTACTACTAATCTTCTACTTCTACTACTACTACTACTAATACTCCATTATAGTATACCAAATATCAACTACTATAATACTCAAAATATTATCCTCATTACTCCACTAATACTCCAAACACTTCACCAAATACTCCACTACTACTCCAAATATCCATTAATACTCCATTAATACTCCACCAAATAATTCACTACTACTCCAAATACTCCACTAATAAACCAAACTCCCACTAATACTCCACTACTACCTTAATTAAACGTAATTAACCAACAATACACAATTCTAACAACATCAATCCAACACAATTCTAACAATTAACCAAGAAAATCCAACAATTAGCCAACAATTAACTAACAATTAACAATTCTAATAATCCAACATAATTAACCAAACAAAATCAAACATAATTAACAACTTAATTCTAACAATTCTAACTCAAATCCAACACAATTATCCTCAAATCTAACACAACTAGTAAAACTCAATCCATACCAACAACACAAAGCTAGGGTGAAGGGAAGAACACAAACCGAAAAGAAGGACGAAAATCATACCTGATAGACGTTGGTGGGTCGCCAGAAAAGGGAGTTGGAGGGAGTTTGGGGCTGGGTTAGGGTTTCGGCGTCGGATTTCAGGGCTTGGTTTTAGTCGCTGGGGTGAGGGTCGCCGGTGAGGTCGATCTTTGGCCAGTAATGACGCCAGTCGCCGGTTTTTGGGGTTGGATTGTGAGATTGCCGTCGCCTCGTCGAAATCGCCTGGGGAGGGGGAACGTTGGGGTTGTTGGTGAGTATGCGTCTGAAATGAGATGTCGCGTCTTTTTTTTTTTTATTTAGAAAACGTTGCGACAGATTAGCTACGCAGATTTCATTTTTGCGTCGGCTAATCCGACGCAATATGCTTTGACTCGTTGACTGGCCGCGTCAATGGTGCGTTGACTCCACGAAATTGCGTCGGATTAGCCGACGCAAAACCTTTGTATTGGGTCGGATTTGCGTCGGCTAATCCGCCACAACTCGTTCACATAGTGGCGCCAACATGAAATTGTTGGCGCATGTTCCATGGTGTCGGATAGAGTTGGTTACTCCGACACAATTTACTAGCGTCGGATTATCCGAGCCAATGCGATGCAACCCAAATACTTGCGTCGAAAAATTAATCCGACACAATATGTCCACCACAATTTCCTCTGTTTTTAGTAGTGTTTACACTTCGAGAAATGGTCGAGACGCTATAGCTAGAAGTTGATCATTATTATGAGGATGACAAAATTACCTCTTATGCTCTTTTGAGTTTTATTTCTAGTTGGTGGCCGGAGTTCATAAATGAGGTTTTTGATGGATGGTTTTTGTTGTGTAGCTGCAACTACTGGTTTTAGCGACACATTTCCATACGTGCTTTAAGCACAATTCATTTTATTCCCGCACATATTAGCCACCCCTTTTAAGTCCTTGGCATTTACTACGGTCTCGATTGGTGGAACACGTATTCTATTGGGGAGATTGATTTCATATTCGGTTGCATACATATTTCATAAGTCGAGTGATCATATATACTTACCCGTTCTTATGAGTATCGAGCGACAACCGTAAGGAAGTCCGACATCATTGGTCTCGCAAGATTGAAACTTTGGCAGGCAATTGTTTGATTATGGCATAATTATTGATCTCGTTGTATTCTTGAACATTACATGTTTTCTCGTCAGTTTGAGTCGATTTAGAAGAATGATTGTAATTCGTCTTTGAGTCGTGTTTCACATCATTTGTCCTCGTTTGTATTTATTAGTGTCGTTTGCTTGAGGACAAGCAAATGTTCGGTTTGGGGGAGTTTGATGAACACATTTTATATCTTATTTTATCGTCCCCCGACGACCATTTTAGAGCTTTCTCCTTCCTAATTTATACATTCAGTGTCGATTTTTATTAGAAAGTTGATATTGCCGATTCTTGCGCTATCTTGTAGGTTAGGTACACTTTCAGATGCATTTAGGGAAAAATAACATGAGTGGCCAAGACGAGAACGGGAGTCGAGGAAGGAATCGAGAAGCCATGCTACAAAAAGAAACTAATTACCGAGTTTTAGCAGCGTCACTCGATCGAGTCACGCTAGTGCTCTCGATCGAGTGCCCTGCATAAGCAACCAACTAGGATACTATGAAGATTTAGGCTGACTCCTCTCTTTTGGGCTCATAACGGACGAGTAAGAGACCTTTAGTGATCCACTAGATCGAGTCACCATCAGGTGGACTCGATTGGGCCGCGCATCAGTTTGTAATTTTAATGAAGACTTGGGCCAGCTTGAGCCCAAATGATAGAGTTTTAATCAGTTTTCTGATTCTTATAACAACACTTTTCATTCATCCAGTTTGACGGTTACTTAGAAAATCCTCTAGAAAACATAATAGCTAGTCTTACGTTCCTTCACTTTCGATATTTGCGCACAATTTCTAGTCTCGAATTCTTCGGTAATCATAATTTCAATTTCAGTTTTAATTTGAGTTTTATTCTTATTCTTTATTACTCGTCTTAATTTATGTTTTTAGTTATTGCTAGTAATTACCGTTCTCACAGTTTAGATCACTTATCGTTTATTAGCATAGATTCATCCTCGTTCTTCGTAGTAATTCGTATCGCTTTCATCATGTTTGATTGCAATTCATCCATTGTTAGTTTTATTATTTCTAGTATGAGTGGCTAATTTTTATCTAGGGTTTTAGGGGGATCTATATTTATTATGAGGGTTATTGTTAATTGACTCGTTTCTAATCGCATTGACTATGGATCGAATATCGTTTTAACTCTGACTAATTGATTACTGGCCAGGATTGATTGATTAGTATCACAATTAGGGTTTTTCACCTACCGGGTTAAGGACTAATTAGGGCACGATAGTTTGGTAGCCTAGCTTAATTCTAGCGACCGCAGGTTAAGTTTAGTTCTAAAGTTTGTAGAGTACCGACCGAACCTACATCTTAGATAGTTTGATTATTGACTATGTTAGTTAATTCCTTGGCTCGAGTAATATTCTTAGTGAACCTGAGACCCCAGACCTTTTTTCTTATTGATTCATCGTTTAGTATTTAGCTCTCAGTTCACCAAACAAACAAGAAACCAGTGACCTGTAGTCTTAAGTCTAGACCTGAGAACAAGTAATTGAGTCCCGTCTCCTGGTGGTTCGACCCTTACTTCACTATCTACATTAGTTAGTGGGCCTTATGGTATCTTTGAATAGGGATACGACTTTCCCCTATTGATGTCTAAAATACATTCTCTTTATCCCATTATGATGTTCCCACTTATATTCATTTTTGAGGAATATAATAACCAAATGGGAACATTATCTCTTTGCGATTCAGGGAGTAAGGCCTTGTTCTTTTCAACTTTTTTTGAGCTCATTTCTATTTAGATCATCCCCAGAAGGCACATTTTTCTCAGTACTTCATTTCAGTTCAGCTCAACATACTTCAGTCCAAAAGAACAGGGCCTAATTGCTATTTCATGCACATTTTTTACAAGGTTGTACAAATTTCTATAAATCACCCTTCTCAAATATTTAGTTCAAAAAAAGTTACCCATGAATTTTTTAAATTGATGAACGACTAGTCCCACCTACCCATTCAATTCTTTACGTGAAGCCCATTTTTTGTGAGGAGAAATGGTGCGCTATGTAAGGAATTGTATGGATGAGAGAGAGTACGTATTATCTCTTCTTAACGGTAAAGAAGAAATATATATCTAAGCTTCGATGAGGTATGTATGGACGAGATAGTTTCTGACCGGCCTAATATGCACTCCACCGAATTCCTGAATAAAATTAAGTGCTCCGGAGTTCCTAACCATGAGTTACGACTGAAAGTTGGTGCTATGGTCATGCTTATCCGAAATATTGATCAATTTAGTGGGTTGTGTAATGGTACGCGCTTAGTTGTGACTAACCTAGCGAAACGAGTCATTCAGTGTAAGGTGCTAACGAGTAGCCATGCAGGTGATATAGTTTATATCCCGCGTTTGACTCTTTCGCCATCTAACTCGAGCAAATTCCCTGTTCGGTTTACTCGGCGATAGTTGCCCGTGTTGATCTTTACCTCCCCAAGCCCGTGTTCACACATGGTCAATTATACGTTGCTTTATTGAGGGTCACCAACAAGAGTGGATTGAAAATCCTTATTTTTAATAGCAATAATCGCACTTTTGACAATACTACTAATGTGGTGTATCAAGAAGTTTTCAAGTACTTGTAATCATATTTGTATATTCGCGTAAATCTTATCTTTTGTCATTTCTTACTATAGTTTTACTTTTTCATGTACAAGTCATTCTCAATCAAGAAAATTTGTAACTTTTTTTAAATACTTATTTTTCGTCCGTTGATTTCGGTTTGGATTGATCTAAACTTTTCACTATTTAGTCATTGCCTTTGTCACGACGTGTTGAATGTCACCGTTCAATTTGCGCATGTTTTAAACTATAACTAGATGGATGCCCGTGCGTTGCACGGTTACTACAACAATTATTGATAAATGTGTAAATTATAATGTATGTTATTAATTTGATTGTGTACCTAGGGATGACACCGGAAATAAAACTGTCTTTTAGTGACCGAGTCAAACCACGGTCAAAGTCGTTTCCGAGACAAAAATATCAGCTATAAAGAGAACCTAAGCTACTAAACCTTTTCATTAGAGATAAAACATTATCTCTAAAACCCTTGCATCTGTCCAGACCCACTCGATCGAGTGGATTCAGCCCACTCGGTCGAGTAGGCTCGCAAAACCCGCTGAACCAGCGTCAGACCGGGCACTCGATCGAGTGCAGCACACCACTCGATCGAGTGGCTCTTTTTCTATCCAAAACCGGGCTATTTTCTTATAAATACCCCACCCCCCTCAACACAATTCACAACTTTTCAGCCTTACAACTTTTGCATCTATCAAACATACAACCCTTCTTCCACCATAACTCACCTATTATCATCTCGAAGCTCCCGTGCCTAAGCCACAACTAGACAAGCCCTATTCCAAGAATACAAAGCATGTAGGTTGAGGGTGAAAATTCGATCCCGACTTCTCCTTTTTCTCTCTTCCTTTCTCTCGTCTCTCTCGTCTTTTTCGTTGTCGTCATTTTTTATTTCTTTTTTTCGCTTCTAATATCATTATTATCTAATTAACATTAAAATGTCGCGCATACATCAATTTACAAAACGATCTCGAATCGGATACGTTTAAGGATGAATCTCGCATAAGACCCTTATAATCCCTTTACGAGTTGTAACAGTGGTGGAGTCCTCTCGAGGAGCCACGCCCTAAACACTCAAGGGCATGATGGGATCGCGAGTATTCCTCCTTAAACATATTCGATTACCTCTTTTTAAGGTTAGAACGAAACACGTTGATGCAAATCGAACATCACATAATCCGCAAGGATTAATTACGATGTCGTGATGCAGAGGGAATCGACTTTCGCTCTAATCAAGCAAACAAAAAATGTTTATTCTTAAGATGCGATAACGACTCCGTAGTCGAATGTTATGTCTAAAAGAATTAATCAATAAATCGTGGTAGCACGAACCCGTTGATACCGAAATAATTGTCACATGGTCCGAAAGACCGATTACGACATTACGACGCGAAGGGAATTATTTCGTTCTAATTCAATTTAAAACGATTTACAACATCTTTTCTAAATCCCCGATAATCGATACGTATTACAAGCATCGAAAACTGAGCCGAGTATAAATCATATTATATTTTTACGCGACTTAGTAAAATTATCGATTTAAAAATTAAAAGCAATTTCGAAATCAGCGCCTTTTCGAAACGGACAATAGTCCGTACATGGGGCACTCGATCGAGTGCCATAGCCCACTCGATCGAGTGGCACCCCAAAAACCAGCAGGGGGTCTGTAAGTCGATCACTCGATCGAGTCCCACCCATGACCCGATCGAGTGGTCCCTCTTACGCATATTATGCGGGTTCGTATATCGAGTTAGCATCATTAAACGTTTTTTTACGACTTTGGTCGTCACGTGTAAAGGCAATCACGTGTCTTTTCCTTTCAAAATCATGCATTGCATCGTCATTATCGTTACTATTCCAATTATTTCGATTGTCACGTTTGTCGTATTGTATTTTCGGGTTTTATACCGCCTGTGTATTTGTAATCTTTTGTTTTAAGTTCTATTTTTTCGTTGTTTGTTTTATTGTACTAAAACGAACCTCACATGCTAAACACAACCTTAACATAATTCAAAGATGCATTAAACGACGTAGATCAAACATATTTCACATGTTTAGCTAAAACGTTGTTTGCATTTCATTTCAACCTTGGTTTCTGGATGTCCGAAACCGTTGACGCACGAGAGTCATTCAATACAGGGTAACCGATAATGTTGGTATCGGTATCACAATGCAAAGGGACGAACCCCATAAACTCTGAAATCGAAATGGGCCGTACTCTGTGCACGACCCACAAGGATATAGAGTGGGTTCGCATGGGCTCGAACTCCCACAAAGTTCGGTGGCGACTCCATTTCGATTTAAATTTCAATCCGATATCCATCTCACACGAGATTCATTCGCCTACCCAAACCCGCGCGTGGCCGCGTCGGAGTGGACCTGTGGACCTATGTCATGTCCACAATTTGGCGACTCCGCTGGGGAAAACTGATGTGTGACTTACCATCGACATCCTCAGGGTGAGACTCGAGGAGAAATCGTTCGATTTGTACTATATGTGTTTTAGTTTTACGGTTCATGCATAACCTCATTTTTACCCGGGCCGGTACCGGCGACCGACTTCCCACTATGCCGCGATATATTCCAAATTGGTTATGTCAAGGTGTTCATAGCTAATTCGTATGGGTTTTGCGGCATATTCTAAGATCAACTCGACTTAGGTAGTCCGTCCCGATTCTCGAAAAGGCTATGCGCACTAGTAAAGACCCTATTTAGACCGACCGAGACTTAGTATAAAGCATACATGGTGTCGTTATAATGCTTGCGTGACTATGTGCTACTTGGTTTCTATGTCGTTTTCAAAAAACCGTCACTTTTCAAAAATGCATCTTTTCAAAATATTCAATTTCAAAACCCGGGATGCTACCAAAATTAGGACTTATGATTTGACTCAAAATAGCCTATTTCTAGCCGGTATGCTGCCCATTTCAAAATTCAAAAATGTTTTCGAACCTTCAAAAAATTTCGGCCCGACGGTATTTTGCCGATTTCAAAAAGTCGGGCCATCCTCCGACTTTCTCGGAATCCGAACTATCTTTTCAAAAAACCTTCCTTACCTTAAGACTTACCGCATTTAGTAGTGTCGGGTCTTTTTATAAGTCGTCAAAGGTCTTTAGCGTCGAAACTCCGTCGATCTTGCATCACAGGTTTCCTCCCTATCCCAGTCCGCCTTATTTGTCTAAGGCAAGGCTAACCAACGTAGGGCATAGCCCTACCAAGGAAAGCCCGTTTACACACTCGAGTCCAAAGTCTGGGGAAAATCTCACGTGGACCTTCCTTCAAACGGGACTCGGCCCACATAACCGAATCCTAAGAAAGGCCCGCCATTCACGAGTCACCCGTCTAGGTGTCCCTTCCGAGTCATTTTCCTTTTCAGTCTTTTTTCTCGCTCGGGATGTAGTATTTTGATTCCACGATCTGGGTCAGTTTCTGATTACGCGGTATTCTTACAGACAGGCCACCGGTAACCAGACACAAGCACAAGATGCAAGAAGTGTTGGACAAGTTGATAGTCTCGTTGGACGCTATGGTCATCAAGCAGACTCAAATTGAGGCCCAGTTGACAGCTACAAGGTCTGACCAAATAGCTATTGTTACCCGTTTGAGTGTCGTGGAACAGGGGACTCCTGCCGCTGGGACTGAAACAACTGGGCCCCTAGCTGAACTGGTCAGCGTAGTCCGCAAACTGGAGGAACATGTCCACTTGTCAACAAACAACACTATCCACACGGAAAACGCCCGTGTCTATTCGCCCTTGAGTGATGAATTGTCCGCCAACCAAAACCTTACGGGCCAACCGATGTTTGAGGGTACCGAAGACCCGGTGCTTCACATCTGGGCCTTCAAAGAGTTCATGGCCATTAAGGGAGTGAAATCGACCATGTTCAAGCACCTATTTTCCGCTTCTCTCGAGAAGCATCCAAAAGCCTGGTACTACAGGCTAGACTCCAAGAAATACCCGACTTGGGATGATGTGGCAACGGACTTCGCTCGGAATTACGCTGATAATACCGAGATCTAGACCATGATGCGCACTTTGGAGGTTATGGCCCAGGAGCCCAAAGAAGGTTTACCAAATACCTTCAACGCTGGAGGGCCGAAAGTGTGAAAATGGTGGAAAAGCCCAATGAAAAAACTTTAGTGGAGGCCTTTGTCAATAACCTCCTCCCTTCCTACCGGCTGCATCTCGTATGCTGTCATACCCAACTTCGCCACTTTAACTGAAATGGGGACAAGGATTGAAGATGATTTGAGGCTAGAGGGCCTTACTAAGACATCTATCAAAGGGTATCAAGGGGCTACCTCTTCCACTACCAACCCCACAGCTGCAGCTGCAACTCGCAGCATCTTCGACGCGGTTAATCTACTAGATGCCTCGTCCAAAAAGAACATCCTAGCTCGGGTATTAACTTATATAGGGACCACCTATACATATGCCTTACAAAGGTTATCTTCAAAGGGCCTGATCCAACCGATAGGCCCAACTTCTGAGGTCCCGGTCGAGAAGCGCTCCAAAAGCTACAGTATCCAGGCCTATTGCCAATATCACCGAGGTAATGGACACGATACTGAAAAATGCTGGAAATTGAAGCATCTGATCCAAGACTTAATCGAAAGTGGGAAGATACTATTGTCCGGGGATAAACCGAGCAACAAAGAAAACCCCTTCAGCACTCATGCCATCTTCACCGGAGAAGTAATCGACTGTTCTCATCTCATTTCTCCTTTCATCCCTCAAATTAACGGAATCTGGTTCGATGATGAAGACGATGTTTACCTAGCTAAAGGGGAGGCTGTCCCCATCACTCCTGAAGAGGTCCGAAAGGCTAAGTCCAAAGCCTTAGCCAGCAACCACCTTGCTACTGTCTGCCGTCCTAATCAAGCTACTAGCTCTAAGGACATCCCTATCACGGAAACCGTCACTGAACCTCCCAGGACCAAAGCTGCCCTCGAGGAGCCAAGAACTGATACGACTCTGGTCAAACAATTGAAAAGGGCTCGAGCTGATCCTACCATATGGCAACTTTTGGTTAGCTCGCAAGAACATCGGGAAGCACTTACTAAGGCTCTCGATCAAATCAAGGTCGACTCACTGGTTACCCCTGCCGAAATGGTACCACTATCATGCCCTATCTCAAGGGTGAGTCCAAGGAAGAAGGCCCACTTATTACCTTCTCCGAGTCCGACCTACCACCATTCGGGGCTGCCCATTACATGGCCCTATACATCACGGTGATCTGCCGAGGGAAGTATCTCCTAATGACCCTGATTGATGACGGGTCCGCTGTGAATGTCCTTCCTCTAAGGACCACTTAACCATCGGCATTACTGAGGCACAAACCATTCAGGCTTTTGATGGAAGCCCGAAGTCCGTTGCTAGGGCCATTAAGCTGCAATTATAACAGGCCCAGTTGAGAAGGAGTTAGAATTCCAGGTGATCGACGTCACCTCTTATTTTAACCTGCTCCTCGGAAGGCCGTGGATCCACGCTGTTAAGGCGGTATCCTCCAATCTCCACCGAAAGGTTAAGCTGCCTCTACAAGACGGTGTCATTACTCTGGAGGCAACCCCCATAACTGTGGCTGGCTGCAATGCCACGGGCCGTACGGACCTCCGAGGGTTCGATTTTGTAGGGATGATTGAAGAAAAATATCTTTTCAGGCCCTACTTCACAACTAGCATTGACGATGCTACAAAATTTGGGATATTTACCAGGGGCTACTTCGAGGCCATATCTTCCAGCTGGGAAGATTATTGAAGTCCTAAATGATGGAGAGTCTCGCTTCGGTCTTCGGTATGTCGTTGCTCCGGGAAATGTCATCCCGACCGGCATCAAAAAGGCTCAGAACATCGTCAAGGGTACCTACCTGGGCCCTTACAGCCTAAGATTAACCGACTACTTTGTTACTCCGGTATTCAGGGCTATCCAAGTTGGTCTCTACCAACCCACCATCACATATCCCGAGACCAAATTGCCTCGGGAATGCAACCTAATAAGGCTAAAGTCGTATCACCTATATCAAAATAAACCTAACAAACAACTAACAAATAGCTAGTAGCAAGTAAGGGTCGAACCACAGAGAGATGGATGAATATTGCAGATTATCTATAAGTCGATTCTAGACTATTCTAATTTCGGTTTGTTTGATTTATTTTTCTAAATTATTGCTGTAATGTAAATTAAGGGTTCTAACAATATTAAAAGAGATCTAGGGTCTTATGGTTCACTATGTAATTAAATTGGGTAAAGTTAATCAATCAATCAATCACAGTTATTTAGGGCATAGACACGGCCTCTCGGATCTTATGTCAACCTTAGGATAGATTCTGACGAGCTCTTGCAACTTACCTGATTATCCTACCCACTTACTTGTAGGTCTACCCTTACCAGGCTTTCGATGTTAGGTTCGGGTTCCTAAACATTCAACTAGTTCAACGTCTCAAACAAATCGAACAACGATACAAGACAAGTAGTAAGGCAATAACATATGAATGATTAATTAAACAAATAATCAAACTAACATCCCCAATTCAATTAACATAGATCCCCTTCAACCCTAGAAGAATAAATTAGCTACTCATAATGAAAGATGAAACAACAAAATAATTAAGCATAATAGAAATCAATATGAAGATAAGGGAAAAGGGAAAAATACCGATTACGAAGAACTGAAGGATTGAATAATAATTAAAAGCTAAAAAGTACCGCTACAAGCTTGCAGAATTCCGATGCTAATAATAAAACTAAACTAAAGTTCTCCATACAAAAGTGTAATTAAACCTAACCCTAAGAAGAGTATTTATACTTATTACAATGGGTCTAATTAGGAAATAGGACATAGTTTAATAAAATAATCCCGTAGGATTGTAATTAAGGCAGAATACGGATTCTTCAGAAGATTAGGAAAGTCTCTCTGAAGCGTCGCGAACCGATCGGTACAAGATCATACCGACCGGTACTAAAACGAACCGACCGGTTCACAAACGAACCGCTCGGTTCAACTTCAAACCGACCGGTTCGGCCTTCGTTGCCCGCCTTGCTGCCTTCTTTCTCTTGTTTTCTTTACTTGTAGCTCTTAATTCCGTCTTTTGCTATGTTTTGTCAAAACATAAACCATATACCCGGCAAAAAAAACTACGGATAAAAGCTACCAAAACTATTCCTAAGACATGCAAAATCAGTAAAAACGGAGGATAAAATGAGAATAAATATGCATATGAACTGCGTTCATCAAATCCCCAAACCGAACCTTTGTTTGTCCCCAAGCAAACTCACATCGGACACATTGATAAATGGCTCAAAGCAAACTTCGTCAACACGCACCATCCCAAATCTAATACTCTCGCAAGCAAATGACACTAAAGCTAAAGAAACAAATTCTATAGCGGAACGATGAAGAGTACAAGAGTTTCAAAAAACCAAGTCCCAATCAATGTCCAAATGCCAAACTTTTAATCTTGCACAACCATCTATGTCGAGATTCTTCACGGTTTGCACTCATCACTCAATAGGGGCAATATTGTGAGTTTATGTAAAATCGGAAAGACAAAACACTCACCTAACTGCGACTTATGAGAACATGCATGCAATCTAACATGATACCAATCTCTACCAACCGTACATATACATTTAATTGGACCAAAACACACGTTGAGGACTTACATATGGTATAAAGTGAGGCTAATCGGGTAAGAAGGGGCAAAACGATTTGGATATGTGGAGCTAAAAGTCAAGCTAGTCCCATCGTAATCAAACTAAACTCATTCCATTCTTAACCAACTTCAATCAAAGGAATAAGTAGTACCAAGCTTCTTATTAATACGGAGTACAAATTTTCATAACTCGCTTCGCACCAACAACTACGAAAAATAGAGAAGGCAGCCCTTTTTTTCATAGCAAAAACAAATTCCTTTTCTTGTTTCACTTCATTTTTTTTCTTTTCAACTATCTCCTGTCTTTTTCTTTTCTCATTGATTTTTTTTTCAATTCATCATCATTTTTTTTTCTTCTCCAATCAACAAGACATAGTACCAAATATCACCCGTAAAAAAACAATTCCGTCTAATTAACCAAACTAGCTTGACTAGGTAAGCAATATGGCATGTAGTTAATAAACGGGTCAAAACAGGTCAAATTATGGCTATGTGAAGTTTATGGGAATTAGATAAAAGAAAGAGGATTGCCTCTTCTACATGTGTCACAATCACAAACTGAATGCATACAGGTATTTAAGAGACGAATGTCATGCTTATGCAATTTGATGTTACATGTCTCATAAGGAGTACTACTCTCAACCTATATGAAACTGATCATGAATGTCATCAGTTTAAGGCTCTAAGTCTCACAATATAAGTAGCTTACTCAACAACAGGTCAGTTGACTCATTTGGCATTCAAAACATAATCGGCGACAAGATTCAAGAAATACTAAACTCAAATAACGGGAAATAAGTGTCATTCACAAGGAAGAGGAAAGAACTATGGAAAAGCATGCGACAAATGCAATGTCATCATCGCCGACACGACTCACACGAAAAGACGGAAAAAGTTAAACAAAAAACGTTTTTTTTTGAATAAAAACACACAACGCACAAAATATCCCCCAAACCAAATCACACAATGTCCTCATTGTGAACCAAGATGTTAAAACTAGGACAAAAATATAACAGGGAATGAAGGGAAAATAAAGAGAGTAATAGAGGGTACCGACAAAATATGTACTGCAGATAAGTCCCCAAAACCAACAACCAACCGGGACTAAGAATCAGATTCATACCCATAAATGTCATAATCATCATCAGCAGCCTCAGGACTCGATACAAGATCCACGAACTCACGACCACCATGTCGGGTCTCATCAGCGAAAGTAGTACCTCCATGTAAAGAAGCATCATGGAAGGAATAAGCATCATCATGTCCATAGTAGCTGACACCGTGATCAAAGTCATACTGCACCCCGAAGTTGGACTGACCAAGAGGAGGTGGACCGGTAGGTCCTCGAAATGAACCGTTAGGACCGAACCAGGAGGGTAAGTGATCAGTCGGCTGTAACTGACCCTGCTGCTGAAGCTGTCGGAGGTGTGGAAAATAGGCTCGCTGTTGGTCGTCATACATTGTCCGCATCAAATGAAGCATCTCCGTATAACCCGGATGAGGCTGAAAATATGTACCTGTAGGTGGAACAAATGGCCTCTGATAGGGTGGAGAAGGAGCCTGCTGCCGAGGTGGCTGACGTGAACCTGAACCTTTACCTTGTTCAAAAGTGGTGCGACCTCGGTTACCCTATGGAGTAGCTCCGGGGGTAACGGTAAGTAAGTAACTAGGTGCGGCAGGAGGTGGGATATGATCGACTGGTGGATGCTGCCATAGCTCTGGTAAAGAAGGATCGGGAAGAACACGAGATTGACCCGGAGCAAAGTGCGATAAATATTTATTATCAGCATTCACAGAAAACCAACCTGCAGGAAAATCACTAGCAGTATACACAGTTTCCGTTGAAATAGGCACCCGGTTCATCTCATCAAAAGTACCTCGTAGTAGAGTCCGGGCAAGATGAGTTACCAATCCTCCACCATTAATTGACTTTAAGCGACCTACTTTAGTAACAATCAAACCAAAATGTTTCATAATAAGAGCAGAAATATCTAGATCAAATAAGGGTTGGGATTGGACATTAAGAGCCATCCCGATCATCTCAATTTCAGTTTTGGTCATGGCTCCATGCTCGTGACGACCAAAAATCAACCCAGAAACAAATCTATGCCAAATACGAATTATAGGGCATTGAATTCCCTGACAAGGGACACGCTTAAATCGGGCTGGCAAAACTTGACCTGTAAGACAATCCCAAAGTAGCTGATGATTAAAACAATCGAGGGCGCTCAAAACATTACCGGAATCCAAGCCAAAAGCATCCCTAAATAGTCGGAGGGGGATGGTATGAGTCTGATTTAGCAACCTAAACGTCATTGTAGCAGTAGCATCATTATACTGAAAACTGCTAAAGAATTCAAGGGTTAAGTCTTTATAGGTGGGTGAATTCATATTAAATAGACCACCTATACCAGTACCATAAAAAACTGCTCCATCCACTCATTGAGACCACAGCGACGCAATAGAGCATGACTAAGAAATCGAGTATGTGTTACCGGTTTGGAGGCCATTACAAGGAAGAGTTCTCGCTGCCTTGCCGACTCAAAATAATGTGCTCATACCCGGATACCGGCGGGAATTCTGGTGGTGATGGCGGAGCCTCTGATGATTCTGTTGCATGCGATGTCTCCGGTGGAGAATCTGACCGACGGTTGACGTTTCACCTTTTCTTTCCGAACACCATGATGATGAGAAGTAGAGGATAAGTGGTTAAGGTGATGGGTAAAGGGAAGGTGGGAGGAAGATGATGATTAATGTGGAAGAGGGATTTTAAGGGGGTTTTGTTGTGGAGAGGGATGGGAGGGGTTTAGTGAGAGAGAGTGAAATGAGAGAATGAGGGGAGTGAAGGGGGGGGGGGGGGGGGGGGGTGAAGGTGAATAAATAGATCTATAATCCTCATCCGCTAGCTGAACCGACCGGTTTAAACTCGTACCGCCCGGTTTGAAATCGTACCGAGTGGTTCGAATTTGAACCAATCGGTTTGTCTTCGTACCGCTCGGTTTGAAATCATACCGAGCGGTTCACCTGTCGTACCTGCATATTTTGCTAGCACCGAACATTATTAACCTCCCTTACGTTCACGCAAGAATAAAAGCTAACACACGAAAAGGAAAGGAAATTACAGAAGTTATACACACGGGTTGCCTCCCGAGAAGCGCTGGTTTTTACGGTCCCGCTCGACCGAAATTACCTCAAGAAGAGGAAAGAGATTGTAGGTAGATCACATCGATATTACCTACGACTGCATCTTCATGATATAGCTTTAATTTAATCAGTGTCCATTGGCCATAAATACTTCTCCTGATTCACTTTGCACTTCGATTGCTCCCGATTTTCTGACATTGGTGACGGTGTAGGGACCGGACCATCTAGACCTTAACTTACCCGGAAATATGCGAAGACGAGAATTATGTAGCAAATATTTATCGCCCTCCTTGAATTGCTTCGGGAGAATACGTTTATCATGCCACTTCTTCGTGCGCTCCTTGTAGACTCGGGAACTCTCATGAGCACTTTGACTGAATTCGTCCAATTCATTCAATTGGAGCAACCTCTTCTCCCCACTCATTGTCGGGTCAAAATTAAGCTCTTTTACTGCCCAAAAAGCTTTATATTCTAACTCGACGGGAAGATGACATGCCTTACCATAAACTAATCGATATGGAGATGTACCGATGGGTGTCTTGTGTGCGGTGCGATAAGCCCATAATGCATCGTCTAGCTCCACACTCCAATCTTTTCTAGATTTAGAAACTACCTTTTCGAGAATTGATTTAATTTCTCGATTAGATACTTCCCCTTGGCCGCTTGTTTGAGGATGATAAGCCAATCCGGCACATTGCATAACACCATATTTGCGTAGCAAAGTCTCCAATCTCTTCTCGTGGAAGTGTGAACCTCCATCACTGATAATGGCTCGAGGGACCCCGAACCTAGGAAAAATTATTTTCTTAAAGAGATTTATGACCACCTTAGCATCGTTCGTAGGACAAGCTACCGCCTCGACCCATTTGGATACATAATCCATTTCAACTTGAATATAACTGTTACCAAAAGAAGAAGGAAACGGCCCTTGATAATCGATTCCCCAAACGTCGAAAATCTTGACCTCTAATATACCGGTTTGTGGCATCTCATGTCGTCTAGAAATATTACCGGATCGTTGGCAAGCATCACAAGCAAGGATAAATCCTTGAGCATCTTTAAATAAAGTCGGCCCATAAAATCCGGATTGTAATACCTTAGCAACGGTGCGAGACGGACCATGATGACCACCATAGGGAGAAGAATGACAACCTTCCAAGACACCTCTAACTTCCCAATCGGGTACGCACTTTCGAAAAATTCCATCCGCGCATTCTCGAAATAGGTAAGGATCATCCCAATAATACCTCCTCACATCAGATAATAATTTCTTCTTTTATTGATAAGTACAATTAGGCGGAAGATACCAACCAAAAAGTTAGCGAAATCGGCATACCATGGCTTGTTTGTAGTTAACTCGGCAAGGGTGATCGCAAGTAAGGAATCGTCGGGAAAAGAATCATCAATCGGTAGGATTAATCCATCTTCATTGAATCTAAGCCGTGATAGATGATCAGCTACAACATTCTCGACTCCCTTCTTATCCCGAATCTCTAGATCAAATTCTTGGAGTAGTAAGATCCAACGAATTAATCTAGGCTTTGCTTTCTTGTTTGCTAAGAGGTACTTTAATGCGGGATGATCAGTATAAACAATCACCTTAGAACAAGATAAGTTCGGAATTTATCGAGGGCATATATGATGGCTAATAACTCCTTTTCCATCATCGCGTAATTGACCTGAGCTTCGGCTAGAGTCTTACTAGCATAGTAAATATCATGTAAGACGTTATATTTTCTCTGACCCAAAACTGCTCCTACGGCATAGTCGCTTGCATCACACATAATCTCGAAAGGTAGATTCAAATCCGGCGATCGAATGATAGGTGCTGAGATTAATGCCTCCTTAATCCTTTCAAAAGATTCACGACATGCATCAGTAAAGCAAAAAGGAGCATCCTTAAGAAGGAGTTGGGTAAGTGGTTTAGCAATTTTAGAGAAGTCCTTGATAAAGCGGCGATAAAATCTCGCATGACCAAGGCAACTTCTAACCCCCTTAACATTAGTGGGAGGAGGCAATTGCTCTATCACTTGAATTTTTGCTCGGTCCACTTGGATGCCCTTATCGGAAACTAAATGACCAAGTACTACTCCCTCGTTGACCATAAAGTGACACTTTTCCCAATTAAGCACCAAGTCAACTTCCTCACAGCGACCTAAAACCTTAGACAAATTCAGCAAACAAGAATCAAAGTCAGAACCATATACACTGAAATCGTCCATAAATTCTTCCATAATTGACTAAATGAAATTAGAAAAGATACTAATCATGCATCTCTAAAAAGTGGCTGGGGCGTTACATAATCCGAAGGGCATCCTACGATAAGCAAAGGTACCATAAGGACAAGTAAAGGTGGTTTTTTCTTGGTCCTCGGGATGAATGGGGATCTGAAAAAAACCGGAATAGCCATCTAGATAACAAAAATACTTATGACGAGCTAATCTTTCCAACATCTGATCAATAAATGGAAGTGGGTAATGGTCTTTTTTAGTGGCGACATTCAATTTCCTATAATCAATACACATGCACAATCCTGTAACAATTCGAGTAGGAATTAGTTCATTCCTATCATTCTTTACTACCGTGGTGCCTCCTTTCTTAGGCACCACTTGAACCGGACTGACCCACTTAGAGTCGGATATAGCATATATAATACCGGCATCTAGAAGTTTCATAACTTCGTTCTTAACAACTTCCTGCATATTCGAGTTCAGTCGACGCTGACCCTGGATAGACGGTTTATGACCGTCTTCAAGATGAATGTGATGCATGCAAAAGTCGGGAGAAATACCTTTTAAGTCACTTAAACTATATCCCAATGCTTTCTTATGTTTCCTCAATACAGTTAATAAATCAGTTAACTGAGACTCAGTCAAAGAATTACTTACTATAACTGGGTTTAGCTCACCCTCATCGAGAAAAGCATACCTGAGATTCGTGGGTAACAGTTTAAGTTCAGGTTTTTGTACCTCGATCGAGTAAGACACATCAAGGTTGACGGTTTCGACCGTCTCAGCTTCTTTCGGGTCCTTTGCATATAGAAGTGCTTCTATCTCTCATCTACTTCAGCTTTCCAAATTCCTCCATCACCTGTATAACTCGATTCACACATTAGCAACTCCAAGGGATCCTTTGTTAAGGATCCGAGTAAAGTGGAATCAATAGTGTCATCGACCGAATCAAAAGTGTCTAAACAATAGCACGACTCATCAGTTATAGGGTTTTTTAAAGCTTTATTAAGATTAAATGTGACTTTATCTTCCCCAACCTCAAGTGTCAAACTACCGTTTTTGACATCAATAATCGCGCCTGCAGTGTGAAGGAATGGACGACCAAGTATAATAGGAATATGTGTATCCTCAGCGATGTCTAAGACAAAAAAAGTCGACAGGAAAAAAGAACTTCCCTACCTTAACCGGAACGTCTTCTAAGACACCTAAAGGTCTACGGACTGATCGATCAGCCATTTGAAGTGTGATACTAGTACACTTCAAACCTCCCATATCTAACTTCTCACAGATGGAATAGGGCATGACACTAATACTACCCCCAAGATCACACAATGCATTATCTACAACATGAGTACCTATAGTGCATGGGATAGAAAAACTATCAGGATCCTTAAGTTTTGGAGGTGATTTATTTTGAAGGAGTGCACTGCACTCCCCCGTAAAAGTAATCGTCTCGACTTCATTAAAAGAACCCTTCCTAGTAAGTATGTCTTTCATGAACTTAGCATATGCAGATACTTGAGTAATTAACTCAGTAAATGGAACGGTTACCTGAAGGTTCTTCACAATGTCCATAAACTTACTGAATTGGCTGTCGATCTTGTTGTTGCGTTGACGACCTGGGAATGGGAGCTTCACGTGCTAGGCTGGAGTAGAAATAGGCTACTTCGATGGGCGAACCGATCGGTTTGAATCTGAACCGGTCAGTTCGTCTTTGTCCCGAGCGGTTTGTTCCTGTACCGATCGGTTCGACTTTGTACCGATCGATTTGACTGTGTCCCGACCGGTTTGCTTGTCGTCTTCTGGTTCCTTCACAGCTTTGTCTTCTGGTTCTTTCACAGCTTCGTCTTCTGGTTCCGGCATCTTCAGACCATCGTAAGTCGTCCCACTCCTTAGGGTAATAGCATTGATATGTTCATTCCCGTGAGGTGGATTACCTTGAGGTGGATTTCCCTAAGGCGGCAAGGTTCCTGGCTGACGAGTAGCTTGAGAGTTAGCTAACTGGGTAACTTTCCTTTCGAGCACTTTATTACTTATCTGGAATTGAGTCATCATGTTCATCATCATGTTCCTCAGTTCGGCTATTTCAACGTATTGTTGACGAGCTTGAGCCTCCAAGGCAGGAAGTGCTGGAAACTGTTGTTGATTATTCTGAATTATGTTTTGCCCTTAAGGTCTTTGAGAATTCTGCTGATTTCCTTGCATTCGACCATGAGGAGGCACATATGGTGGATTGCGAGGAGGGGGTGTTGTAGGATTTAACACATTCTGACTTGCATAAGATAAGAAATCACGATTATAGCCAGGCTGATTCATATATGGCAAGTTCTGATTCCGTTGGAATGACAGATAAGCATTAACTTGTTCTTGTGTTCCCATGCATTCGTGAGCATGATGTCCCGATACGCCACAATCATCGCAAACTATTTCTTGGGTCATAGCATGCACTCGATGCATTCCTTTATCTGAGTTAGATGCTTCATAGGAATAGAATCGCTTAGTTAAAACAGCTAATTGATTAGCGATTGCATAATCAGTCTCGTTACCATTACCTCGGGTATTGCCGCGTGGATTTCCCCATCGTGCATGGTGAGATGCCATATTCTCAATAGTTTGCCACGCCTTATCATCATCAACATTAGACTGGAACCTCCCATTGCAAGCTGAATCAAGTGTGTTACGACAATCGTCGTATAAGCCATTATAGAACTGATTACAAAGGAACCATTCTTCAAACCCGTGATGTGGACATTCTTTGACCAGCTTATTGAATCTTTCCTATGCCTCATGAATATTCTCATGAGGTGTTTGACGAAAATTAGTAATCTGACTTCGTAGCATATTCGTCTTTTGGGGCGGATAATAATGTTTGTAGAAAGCCAATGCAAGAGAATTCCAGTCATTGATTCCAGCTGAGACCTTGTCGAGATCGGGGATCCATTCTCTAGTCGCATCACTTAGAGAGAACACAAAAAGCATCTCCATGACTTGCTCCTGAGTAACTCCTGTAGGAAGGGGAATAGTAGAGCAATAGTCAGTAAAAATTCTCATATGTTTAGCGGGATCCTCCTTGGCATCGCCTCCGAACTGATTCTTCTCGACTAAGGTAATGAAAGCGGGACAGATCTCAAAGACGCCATTAGTAGCAGTTGGACGTTTCACTAACTTTGGAAGGGCAACCTGTTCCGGCTCGGAGTGACTAGCAAGTTTAGGCATCTTGACTAGCAGGAGTGGTAGTAGATGGAGAGGTGGTGAAGTATCGGGAGCGGGAGTGTCCTCTTCTAAGGACTGATATTCCGCGATGAATTCTTGGTGTAGATCTTCCAAAAATGAAAGATCTGATGTTTCTGCGATTTCCTTAAAGAAATTTCATCGCTTACGAAGGGTCTTGTCTGGTTCAGGATCAAACAGATATAATTCTGAACGGAAGCACCTGGGCATAAGCAAGAAACTACAATAAAGAAGTGAGAAACTGTCTTAAGGAATTTGTGGATTCTTTGAGACAAGGAGAAATAATCTAGAATCAAAGACAATTAAAAAGCAATAAAACAAAACCGTCTCCCCGGCAATGTCGCCAAAATTGATAAGGTTAAAGTCGTATCACCTATATCAAAATAAACCTAACAAACAACTAACAAATAGCTAGTAGCAAGTAAGGGTCGAACCACAGAGAGATGGATGATTATTGCAGATTATCTATAAGTCGGTTCTAAACTATTCTAATTCCGGTTTGTTTGATTTGTTTTTCTAAACTATTGCAGTAATGTAAATTAAGGGTTCTAACAATATGAAAAGAGATCTAGGGTCTTACGGTTCACTATGTAATTAAATTGGGTAAAGTTATTAATCATTCAATCAATCAATCACAGTTATTTAGGGCATAGACACGGTCTCTCGGATCTTATGTCAACCTTAGGATAGATTCTGACGGGCTCTCGCAACTTACCAGATTATCCTACCCACTTACTTGTAGGTCTACCCTTACCAGGCTTTCGATCTTAGGTTCGGGTTCCTAAACATTCAACTAGTTCAACGTCTCAAACTAATCGAACAACGATACAAGACAAGTAGTAAGGCAATAACATATGAATGATTAATTAAACAAATAATCAAACTAACATCCCCAATTCAATTAACATAGATCCCCTTCAACCCTAGAAGAATAAATTAGCTACTCATAATGAAAGATGAAACAACAAAATAATTAAGCATAATAGAAATCAATATGAAGATAAGGGAAAAGGGAAAAATACCGATTACGAAGAACTGAAGGATTGAATAATAATTAAAAGCTAAAAAGTACCGCTACATGCTTGTAGAATTCCGATGCTAATAATAAAACTAAACTAAAGTTCTCCATATAAAAGTGTAATTAAACCTAACCCTAAGAAGGGTATTTATACTTATTACAATGGGTCTAATTAGGAAATAGGACATAGTTTAATAAAATAATCCCGTAGGATTGTAATTAAGGCAGAATACGGATTCTTCAGAAGATTAGGAAGTCACTCTGACGCGTCGCGAACTGATCGGTACAAGATCATACCGACCGGTACAAAAAAAAACCGACCGGTTCAGAAACGAACCGCTCGGTTCAACATCAAACCGACCTATTCGGTATCAAACCGACCGGTTCGGCCTTCGTTGCTCGCCTTGCTGCCTTCTTTCTCTTGTTTTCTTCACTTGTAGCTCTTAATTCCGTCTTTTGGTATGTTTCCTAGTCAAAACATAAACCATCAAACTACGAATAAAAGCTACCATAACTATTCCTAAGACATGCAAAATCAGTAAAAACAGAGGATAAAATGAGAATAAATATGCATATGAACTGCGTTCATCACAACTACATTCCAGATGATATATTTGCCCTGGTCCAGTCTGAATCTAAGGAGGGTGCTGACAATGTTGAGGCCGTGCTGGGGCTCCTATTTGGGGAAGACAAGGCTGTTCCGATCCCTAAAGAAGACTTGGTGAACCTGATCCTCCGAAGCAACAGGTTCGATCCCACGAAGCTGATCTCTAAAGTCGGCTCCGATACCGGGAAGAGGGCATGGAGGAAGACCATCAACTCTACCAACAGCCAGGGCCGAGTCTACAAGCTGACCACCGGCGAAGGAGACATGTCAGACACTAAGTCCGAGTCTGAGTCAGAGTCGGAGTCTGAGTCTGAGTCCGAGTCTAGAGGGTCTGGTGCTAGAATCCAGTCTGTAACCTCTCTCTATGTAGTCACTTCCACTGGAACCTCGGGGTCTGTCCCGAGGGCACTCCCAATCCCGCCTCTGACCAATGATCAGATGGCCGTTCTCTTTGAGCTATTTTCCAAATTTACTATCAATAATAACGAAAACCGTTCCGCTTACGACTTGTCTTATTTTCAAAATGCCTTCAATTTAAAAAAATTTATATGCAATGACATTGAGAAACCCGACAAACAGGTACCTCTACCTCCGCATCTGATCGAGCAACTCGAGCGAAGGGAATCCCGGGATCCAGTAATCAAAGAAACCGAGTCCATCAATGTGGGAACCACCTTAGAACCCTAGATGATTAAGTTACTTTTATCCTTAAATCCAGAGGAGAGAAAACATTTCACAGACCTCCTCCAAGAGTTCAAGGATGTCTTCGCATGGTCCTACAAGGACATGTCGGGGATAGATCAGGAAATAGCTGAACACCGTATACCCATCAAAGACGGGTGTAAACCGGTAAAACAGAAGCTCCGCAGAATGAGGCCCAAATGGTCTCTCAAGGTAAAAGAAGAGGTCGATAAGCAGTTCAAAGCCGGCTTCATACAGGTGTCTGAATATCCAGACTGGGTTGCGAACATCGTGCCGGTAACTAAAAAGGACGGTAAGGTGCGGGTATGTGTAGAATTTCGAGACCTTAATAAGGCAAGTCCAAAAGACGACTTTCGGTTGCCACAAATCGACATACTGGTGGACAACATGGCCGATCATGTCCTTTTATCATTTATGGACGGGTATCTCGGGTACAATCAAATCAAAATGGCAGAAGAAGATATGAGTAAGACCACCTTCACTACGCCCTAGGGTACTTACTGTTACACCGTCATGTCATTTGGTCATCAATGCCGGGGCCACTTATCAACGAACCGCCACGACCTTATTACACGACATGATGCATAAGGAAGTGGAAGTTTACGTCGACGACATGATCGTCAAGTCCAAAGATCGTGATGGGCATATTGCTGCCGTAAGGAAATTCTTCACCCGACTGCGCAAGTACAATATGAGGCTAAACCCTCAAAAGTGCAGTTTCTGGGTAACATCTGGCAAATTACAAGATCATATCGTTAGCCAACATGGCATCGAGGTCGATCCAGCTAAAATCAAAGCCATTACCGAGATGCAACCTTCTAAAATCGAAAAACAAATAAGGGGGTTTCTCGGGAAAGTTCAGTATATCAGTCGGTTGATATCCAAGCTAACCATGGTGTGTAAACCGATTTTCACAAAACTGAAGATAGGAGAACGGACACTGTGGGATGAAAAATGTCAAGTGGCTTTCGACAAAATCAAGGAGATCATGTCTGCTCCGCCGGTATTAATGCCACCACAACCCGGTTTGCCTTTGTCGTTATACCTAACAACGACCGAGACAACCATGAGGGCTATGCTGGCCCAGACATTCGATTCGGAAGAACGAGCCATTTACTACATCAGAAAAAAATTCTTGGAGTATGAATGCAAGTATACAATGCTCGAGAAAACGTGCCTAGCCCTAGTCTGGGCCACCAAGAAACTTCGGCACTATATGCTTAGTTACGAGGTACATGTTTTATCCAAAATGGATCCTATTAAGTACATATTCGAAAAGCCCATCCTCAATGGCAGGATGTCCAGATGGACTTTATGTTAGCAGAATTCAACCTCAAGTTTGTGCCATTAAAAGCCATCAAGGGCCGAGTAGTAGCCGAATTTCTCGTCGATAGTCCCGTAACCAAAAAAGGGCTCACCGATACTTGGTCCTTCCCAGACGAGGATATATTCCATACCGACACGGAAACATGGGATTCATATTTCGACGGGGCATCCAATTTCCAAGGGTTCGGGGTCGGGATTCTGTTAATTTCGCCAAAAGGGGAGCATACTTCGTTATCCATTAAACTGCATTTCGACGTGACTAATAACGCAGCCGAATATGAAGCATGCATTCACGGGTTGCAAGCCGCCGCAAATTTAGGAGTCACAAACCTCCAGGTCCACGGTGACTCATCTCTAGTCATCAACCAAGCTCTCCAAAAATGGAAAACTCGGAACGCCAACCTCGTCGCCTATCAGGCGCGAGTAAGGGTTCTCGAAAAACAATTCCAAAAGGTAGAATACATCTATCTACCCCGGGAAGAAAACTAGTTCGCGGATGCATTTTCCAAATTAGCATCCTTGTTAAACATCCCGGACCACCTAACCAGCATGTCGATTTGCGTTGAAAGACGGTCCGAGACGGCATATAGCCATTCAAGACATCGAGATAACCGATTCAGAACCTCGGTATCAGGCTGTTCTAACCTACTTAACAACGGGAGAATATCCTCTGGGGACAGAAAATCGGGCCAAGAAAGCCTTACGAAGTTTGGCCACCCAATTTGTTCGTACGGACGACGGACAGCTATACAAAAAGACGGCGCAGGGGGCTCTCCTCCTATGTGTCGATAAAATAAAGGCCTAAAAGGTTATGGCCGAAGTGCACGACGGTGAAAATGTCCACATATGAACGCCCATATGTTGGTCCGAAAGATTATGAGGCTCGGATACTATTGGAACAGTATGGAAACCGACTGCCAGTTATATGTCAAACACTATCATAACTGTCAGATTTTCGCCAATGTGCAACATATGCCGTCATCTCTACTATACACCTTGACATCACCATGGCCGTTTTCGACGTGGGGAATTGATGTAATTGGAAAGGTAAACCTTTCCGGGACGGGAGGATACTGTTTCATTTTAGTGGCTATCGACTATTTCACCAAATGGGTCGAAGCCGAGTCATACCGGATTCTGAATGCCAAACATGTTGCTAAATTCATCCAAAACAAGATTATATGCCGGTACGAGATCCCGCACGAGTTCTGTTGTGTGCCAAATTTGGACCGTTTTTCTTCCCATTTAGACCCGTTTTTCCTCCGTTTTGCGAGAATTGAGTGCGATTATCGCCGTATTTTGCGTAATTCTCGCATTAGTGTCTCTCTTTTGCATTTTACGTGTTTTTGGTAGTTTTCTGTCTATTTTGATAGGATTTTCGACCGAAAACATGTTTGAGCTTCTACGAGCAAGAGAGAGATACGGTCCAAGAGCAAAGCACACAACTGAAAGTTCAAGTAATCCAATTGATCAACAAAGAAAGAGACCGGAAAAGAGCCAGAAGGCCACCGGGTGAAGTTTCGCCCGGTGAGTCATTACCGGGCGAAGTTTCGCCCGACGATATTTTTCCACCCCCAAAGATTTTCACGGTACGCACGACCGGGTGAAATTTCGCCCGACGCAAAAACCGGGCCGAAAACGCAAAAACCGAAGAAATTCTCACCGGGTAAAATTTCACCCGGTGGGATTATTATGTCGAGCCGCGGGGCGAAATTTCGCCCCATGAAGATGCAAAGGGTGAAGGTCTAGCTAAATGAAGAGGAATTGGATTTGGGCCTTGAAGTTTGTGCAACCCATTAAGAGTAGTATATATACCCCTCCTAGGGTTTTGTGTCTCCTTGAGCCTTTAGTGTGCCTTGGGATTAGCCCTTAGGAGTAGAGTAGAGAATTCTCTAGTAGTAGTAGTAGTTTGCAGTAAGCTTTCTAGAAAAATCTCAAAAACAATTAGTAGATCTACTTAGTATTAGTATAATTCTCCTATAATTAGTAGTAAAGTCTCCATCTTTATTGAAGATTATGTTTTTATGTTGAAGATTCAAGGGTTTTGCAAGGGTTTATGTGACAAAGACTCTTACTTTATTTCTTGAAGATTCATATTTCTCTTATTGAAGATTGAAGATTTATGCATGGATTAGTGACAAATTCTTGTGTATTTCTCCAAGATTCAATCTTTTATATTAATCTTCATCTTCTATCTTAGTTTCCTCCATTGTTGGTAAAATTCTTTCCTCTCCCTTTTCTCCATTAGTATAATTTGTTAGTGTAGTTATTATGCATGCTTTAGTTAAATTCTCCTTGGTTAATGCTTTGTTGTTAATCACCATGACTAGTGAGTAGATTTTCTTTGTTGGGGAATTAGGGAGGAGGATTTGGATTATTTGATGTAAGGGATATTGGTGGGTTGTTTACTTGTTGATTATCAATATTAAGGTTTTAGTGTCTTTGTTGACTTAGAATCGCGACTAGGCCGACCTTGACTCATTTCTACCAATATGGGGAAACTCGGGGTAGAAATTACCTTAATTTGAGAATTACCCTTTCGTCGCGAAAGCGGGTTTAGGTAGGTTGGGTGAAGAAACCAAAAGGTGGAAATCTCCCTTTTTAATGTTGTAACAAAAACTCGATCCCGAGACTCTAAGACCCCATTTCCGAATCCCGACTCTCTCCAACACCTTTCCTATTTATTGACCCTAGCCTTCGTAGAATAGTTCATTAGCAATAGTTCGACCTCTCTCGACCTAAAACCCCCATCTCAATCCCAACCACGATTTGACTCTAGACTTGACCAATATCACTTAACCCATCTCCCTGCGGATCGATCCCCGACCTACCACTACTACACTAGTTAGGTTTGTCGGACTTAAAAATATTGTTTGATTGTACGGGTCACGACGCCCGCACATCAAAATGGCGCCGTTGCCGGGGAGACGGTGATTAGTTAATTGATTAAGTCTTTGTTTTATTGTGCTTGGATAATTGTTTCTTCTCCTTCTATCCTAGTACCGCTCGGTGCTAGGAGTCTCATCTTTGAATTGAGTTGTGTTCAGGAACAATCATATTCGGCATTGCTTATTCCATACCGGTGCAAGCGAGGCGATATTATTATTTCGGACTTCAAATCAACCAAAGTGAAACCCTCATCCATATCTTACATCAACCTTTCACCCATCCAACATTCTAAAAACTCTCACAAAATTTCCTTTCCCTCTTCTCTCTTCAAAAATCACCTCTACAAACAAACATGCCTGCTTTGAGATCTCACTCCCAACCCACCCACGAACAAACTTCTTCTCCCGTCGCATATGGAACCATACCCGATAAATTTGAGCTCAAGACTTCTTCAATTGCCATAGTCTAACAAGACACTTATCATGGGCTTCCACAAGAAGATGCTCTAGAGCACATAGCGATATTTAAAGAGAAGCTAGTTGGAATGAAATAAGCTAGTTAGAATGAAATTAAATGGACTTACTTCATGTCAATTCCATAGACTTTTGTTCCCCAAAACCCTTCGTGATGATGCTAGGAGATGGCTACAAAGCCACCACGATGATACCTTCCAAACTTGGAATCAATTAGCCAATGCATTTCTAGAAAAATACTATCCTCCTTCCAAGACCAATCATTATCGAATGGAGATTCAAACCTTCCGACAAGGTCAAAAATGAAAGCATAAGCCAAGCTTGGGATCGATTCCAGACTCTACAAAGGAAGTGCCCGCATCACGATATCCCTCATTGGCTTTTGCTCCAAACAATTTTCTATTCCTTATCCGCCGATGCAAGGGACATTCTTAACTCAACCACAAGGGGCGACTTTTTCCTGCTCAACGAGAATGAATCCCATGAGCTTCTTGACAAGATAGCCAAAAGTGACATGCGTGCTAAGGAATTGCAAGAGGGTGAATCAAGTGGAGACTCGGAATCGTCAAATGACATGGAGGCCACTCTTGAAGTACAAATCGCTCAACTATTTGAGAGATTTGAGGCAATGGTTGCTAGGGACACCTTTCAACCCGAAATGAGGCCCCCGCCAAGAAGAGTCACTCCACCAAAAAGAGTCACCCCACCAAGAAGAGTCACTCCACCAAGAAGAATCACACCACCTAGGCGAACATCTATCTCGCCTCCAAAACTATATAGGGTAGATATCCCATGTGATCATTGTGGAGAATATGATCACGACTCCAATTTTTGTGCGAGGAAGGAAAATGTTTATCAAGCCAACACTCAAGGAACATATGAAAAGCCTCAAACGAACAATCCTAATTCGGGGACCGGATTCTATTCCATGCCAACTCAAGGATTATATCCTTTTCCAAGAGCCCCCAATCAAAGGGTTTATCCTAATTCATATGGACCTCATTATCAACCGAGACCTCACACAAATCAATTCAATCAAGGCTATTTCTATTCTCAAGGACCACCTAGACCAAACTATGGTCCTCCTTTTGGAACTCATCCTCCATTTAATCAAGGACCTCCTTTTGGAACTCATCCTCCATTTAATCAAGGACCTCCTTTTAGAACTCAACCTCCATTTAATCAAGGTCCTCCTTTTGGAGCTTATCCACCGCCTAACCAAGGTCCTCCAAGGAACTTTCAAGGAAACTCTCAACCCTTCTATGACATTCAAGAAATGATCAAGTTCCTATTGAAAGAAAATGTGTCAAACCGAGTTAGACTTGAAGCTTTAGAGGCACGAGCCGCATCCCGAGCTCGATCTCCTCAAGAGCCGACCGATTCTTTCAACCAAGCATCCGTGAATGCCATTAAGGTGATTAGTAAAGAAAAACCGGTGAAATCTTTTGATCCATAAACTCTTACATCTCATCCCTCAATCAATGAATTTGATAAGAAAGTGGTCAAGGATGTAACTGAAAAACCAAGAAGAGATCCATCAAAGTATCTTGTAGGAGACCTTGCGTTTGTTATTGAACAAATTCCAATAGAGGATACAAATCTAGTCTCTAGGATCGAAGTGCCTCCTTTGAATGACAAGCCACCAAACCTATTCAATGATCAAGCTTTGGGAATGATAACCTTCACCGACCTTATTGAGGACATTGTCACAAGCACATCTATGCCTACCCCATCCGATTACATCCGAGACATCATTTTCAAACCCGCCGAGAAGGAAAAAGCTCCCGTTTTTCCGAGGACCAACCCTAGAGTCACAATTCCTATCAAACTATGAGATCCGGGTAGTTTTGCCATTCCATGCTCCATCGACCATGTCTTGATAGATCGAGCTCTATGTGACCTTGGTGCCGACATTAGCTTGATGCCCTTGGACATCGCTCGTACTATCTATATTAAAGATTTGGAGTACTTCCCCGCGAATGTGCAAATGGCCGATGGAACCACTAAGGAGCCCTATGGATTAGCCCGTAACCTCATGGTTAATGTGAGGAATTTGTATATCCTCACCGACTTCGTCGTTTTGGATATGCCAATCAAGGAACAGAATCCTATCCTCTTGGGACGTCCTTTCCTAGCTACCGGTGGGGTGATTATCGATGTGAAGCGAGGACATTTATCCTTCAATGTTGCTAACGAAACGGTTCAATTTGTGCTTCCCGCGTTCCTTCCCGCAGATCCTCCTAATTTGGAGTTTTGGAACCAAATGGTGGAGTTGCCATCAAATGAAGAGCCTTCTACCGAAGATCTTGACTACGATGATGAAGAAGACGACGGTGCCCTATTCATACTTGGTTCTACCTCCGACGAAGATATTCCCGAAGAATTTGCAATGCTTCCCGAGGTAGCACAACTTATGAATATGCCGGAGTTTAGAGAAAAACTCAAGATCGGTAATGTGGAAATTGAAGCTAATGATCAAGACCCTCCGAGTTGCTTTTTAAGCAACCCCAACTAATCTCAAACATTTAATTCGGTTTGGTGGTGTCCATAATAACCACCTTTGTAAATATTTGTATATTCTCGTCTCTTTTTATTTTCTTCGAACAATAGCTTTTGGATATTTTTCTCTTTGGAGCTTGCTTGTTTTGGTACCTGCAGGGATCGCGAAGACTTCTTTCGGAATTTTTGGGGTTGCGCTATCAACGACTATGAAACGATTCAGATTGAGAAGATTGGTTTATTTGAAGAAGTTAAGGAAAGTTTTAGGCCAAGTCAAAGAAAATTTTCGTAGCAAGGTCCCGTTTTGAAGTGAATTATTTTACCGGGTGAAATTTCACCCGGTGGCGACTTTGCTCGAACTTAAGGAATTGACGAAAATCCGTCGGGCAAAATTTCACCCGGTGGAATATCACCGGGCGAAATTTCGCCCTGCGGTAAAAATATTTTGCGACTTGGAATTTGACGGAAATCCGACTTGTGGCGGTGTTGTAACGATGCTAGCTAGAGCCTTGGAAATCGATTTTAGCGATTTGGCACCAGTTGATGGAGTGGGAATTTACATTGATGAAGTTTATCGTCCTTTCCTTGTGTGGCCCCAGAAAGGGGATTATGATAGTTTATTTTTGTATAAGATTACTGAGTTGCGAGCCATTGCCATGCCTAGCCCCAATTGGGTTAGGCTAGATATTGAAGAGAACTTCGGCATGCCGAAGAGGTCTGGGGAATACATTCGGGATAACACCCGAGGTAAGTTTCGTATAGTTCAATACCCCGAAGGACCTTTAGATTTTGGCGACGATGACGTAGAGGTCGTAGACGTGTCGGAAGAGGAGCGGGAGGTTGGAACCTCCCGGGACGAGGGTCGTAGAACTTTACCGTCAACATCACACGGACCCTCTTCCTCCCACCGACCCGAACCCCAGACTTTGCAATTTTTCACCCCTGACTTTTCAGTCTTCACACCACACAGACATTCCACGTTCACCCAGTCTACCCCTGGTTTTCAGGAGGACGTCAACATGAGTCCTCCACGACACTCCTCGTTCTTTGGATCAGAGGACTTTTATAACCAATGGGGGGGGGGGTCTATGCTCGAACACGTTAGACTTGGGAGAACTCGACAACCTCACTAAACCTGTCCCAGGATGCCTACAATGTGGCCCGGGATGCGCGCGATACTACGCATAATTTGTACTCGTACTCTAGGGAGGGTTTTGAGTACTCCCGGACCAGTTTTGAGATGGCTAGGGAGGCTGCTAGGGATGCCCAAGCAGCGAGGTTGGCGGCAGAGGAGAACCAAAGGATGTTGCAACAGGAACAACACTATTTTGATAGATTTTTCGGTATGCCTCTGCCAGGGTCTTACTACCCACCACCTCGTCCCCCAGGTCCTATGTGATTGGTCGAGTGTCGTTAGTGTTAGTGTGCGGTTGTTAGTTGTCGGTTGTCAGTCGTCTGTTCTCTTGTCTCAGTGGTGTGTTTGGGTTCCGAAGCAACATTTCTGATTACGTGGGTGTCCTTGCCGAGTATGGCACCCCCAACCGGGAATAGGGACATGGAAAACACCATCAATGAAATGAAGGCTTTGCTGGAGACAATGGTTAGTAAGCAGGCCATGTTTGAAACCCAACTAATGTTCATAAGAGCCGACCTAGAGGCCACGAATGCTCGTTTAACTGTCACTGAACGGCAAGACCTCAATTCTGGGCCGGTGAATACTGGGCCATTTGCCAAACTGATCAGCAGGGTGGGTGAGCTCGAACAACAGTTCCACGCCCTTCAAGGGAATAACATTCGTATTGAAAACTCCCTAGACTATACACCCATTAGTGAGAAACTACCAAAGGATCTCAACTTAGAGGGGTTACCCATATTCGAAAGGACGGAGGATCCATCACTACATCTCCGAGCCTTCAAGGCATTTATGGCAATCAAGGGGGTCAAAGCCGACATGTTCATCAATTTGTTCGGCGCATCCCTCGGGAAATATCCAAAAGCCTAGTTCTATAGGCTAGACACAAAAAGATTCCCCACTTGGGAAGATGTGGCTACCAAGTTCGCTCAAAACTGTTCTGATAATACTGAACTTCAGACTACCATGCGGACTTTAGACGTCATGGCCCAAGATCCAACAGAGGGTTTCACCAAATACCTTCAATGTTGGCGGGCTGAGAGTGTTAAGCTGGTAGACAAGCTCAGTGAGAAGACACTAGTGGAGGCGTTCATCCATAACCTCCTACCCTTCTACCGCGTCCATCTAAGGTATGCCGACATTTCAAACTTTGCCGTGCTTACCGAAATGGGCACTAGGATTGAAGACGATCTTTGACATAACGAAGATCTGGGTGAAGCTTCTACCGAAGGCTATACTGGACATCCACTTGGGTCCTTAGAAGCCGCAGAATACTAACAACCACATCCAAGAGTCCAGATTTGAGTCCGAGTCTGAGTCCGAGTCTAGGATGTTCTATTCAATTTCAAAGTCAGAGTCAGAGTCAACTGTATTCTGTCCTCTTTTTTTCAATCCAATAAAATCAGCTTTTTCAATTTTTCATATATGCTTCCCTTATGTGGTTCCGAGAACATGATGAACACCATCATACACTGTGAGCACATGCACGTGACTATTATAGGCACATCTATAATGACTGCAGGAACTGAGGCCCGTATTTTCCTTTACCTTTTCCATGTTTGGTATAGAAAGCCACATAACTACCCCTAGTAGGAGCAGTATCAGATCCTATGACAAATTTAGGTAATCTCCCAGTTTGGGTTCAAGACGGGAGGCAAGCCCATTTCCCACAATAAACACCCCTCAAATAAGACTGACCGATCCCTACCTTAGTTGTTAGTCTGACCACAAAAAAAAAAGAGAAAAAAGCTGGACAAAAAAATCAGAAATCCAAGGAAAAAAGCAAAAGGCCAAAACAAAAGAGTTGGCCATGATCAACGTCCCTCGACTAGATACGATCAATCCCTTGACCGGGGCATGGTCAACTCAAACGAAGAATCCCACGACCAGGGCTAAGAGGTCACCCAAACAAAAAAAATTCAAATACCCATCACTGTGGTCAACGGTCAACTCAAGTGAAATTCCCTTGACCGGGGTACGGTCAATTCAAAAATTATCAATGCCCATACCATCAAATAGGGAAGAGACAATCAAGATTGGTCAGCTAACACCACATCTAGCCTTCCCACATTACAACCCTCAAGACCTTCCCGAGACCTAGGCTAAGAGACAACCCGAAATTTTGAGAATTCAAGCTCCATAGGATACACCCTAATCATTAGGGTCAGACATGGAAACTAGATCCCGCATTATCCAACATACCCCAATCGAAGTTCGAGTCATTTTTAATCGACTTCCCCCTTTCCTACCACATTGCAATACCTTACCCTCGAAGCCTTAGCTCCACAAAATCAAGCTCTAGATTTCGAAGCATCAAAGCCACTTACGACCTGGCACCACATTTCCAAAAACATTCAAACCAGTTACTAGCCCCAAACACGGGAACTCAACCTGCGGTTGGCATAGAACATGCCCAAATAGTTCACACCACCTCTGGGGGCTACCCCGGAGAACGCTCACAGTCACAGGATCAATCAACATCCTAACTGTTCTAGCCCCTTTATCAAGACATCATTGGGAATGCACCTAGCCTACACCATCGCTATGGCTAGTTACACACAAAGCCCTAATAAACTAGGCACAATAACATATCTTCCAATCCACTGAACTACGGCTTGGTTTGATTTCACTATACGTGAATACGTAGGCAGCCTTTCAACAAGGGCACAACCACCCACATTGACACAAATTCAAAAAGCACCATCATTCTGATCACGACACTGTTATGTTCTCAACAGTTAGCTTTGTCATCCTGGGGGCTTCTCTTAGGCAGAAGACCTCCATCCACTCACAAAATCCAAAATTTTTCAAAAATAGCCTTTTTTCTATAATGTGTCCTAGTACTTGGCTCAGTCGAAGACTAGAATCCGTCAGGGACACGAAGCAACACCCACTTTGGGGATGTACCCCAAAACCAAAATTCAAAAGAGCACTAGTCTACAACAATGCTACTGCTAATTCCTGCAGAAACAGTCTCATTACAGACTACTACATATCTTTTCCATTTCG
The DNA here is from genome assembly GCA_958450325.1 of Agrostemma githago. Taxonomy (NCBI): domain Eukaryota; kingdom Viridiplantae; phylum Streptophyta; class Magnoliopsida; order Caryophyllales; family Caryophyllaceae; genus Agrostemma; species Agrostemma githago. The sequence goes on along the minus strand of OY288254.1, from coordinate 37,665,320 downwards.
ATGTTCGTCCATGTTTCCACTCGCCTAGGCTATGGAATAGCGCAACTTAAGAGTCTTGTCGTCTTAGGTGGCCCACCCCCTGCCGAGTCACGGTCCAACCCCTCCAGAGTCCGGTTCGTGTCTGTCAACTCATCTTGTCACGTCCAGAGTCGAGTCTGTCGGTATACCTCTCTCTTCAAATCGTTGCTTTGAAATTCGTGAAACATAGTCATTTGAGAAAATCCTTTTCGACAAGGTCAAATTCCGGTCTATTTAAACTGCAAATTTCTTTTCTACTCCTTTCAATTTTGAAAACCTATCTCCTAGCACGTGAGTTGCTTTCAGGACTTCGATTTCAAAATGAAGCAAAAGTCATTTTCCCCAGCACAAGCTAGTTTATAGATGGTAACTGCATTTCCTGTATGCTATCTTGCTATCTACTATGCCTGCTATTCTGCCTATGTATCTAACATTTTAGATGCCAGCTAGTGCTTCCCAACGCAACATCAAAAGCGGCGTTTCTCCTGGAATGCTACATCCATAATGTGATGTGTCGGCATACGGGTACACCCAAGACTTCAGAAGCAAGTCCCCGCGCAACTACTTTACTCCCCAGCGTGAGTCGGTGTTTCAACTAAATATTATGTGCAAATACGGGTACACCTAGGACTTCAAAGACAAAGTTCGACTCCCCACGGAGCTATCATCATCAGGACATCTATGACCCTTTTCTTATGGCTGGCGAGCCCTTCACGCAAGTCTAATGGACTATAACCTATGAACCTATCAAATCATCCTTGAACCGGGCACTCGATCAAGTGCACCCGCCCCACTCGATCGAGTGGCCCTAAACCGGGGTATTTCTTCTATAAATACCCCATCACCCTAAGCCATTTCACAACTTTAAGCATTAAACCCTACATCTTTTTCACACATTCAACCCTACACTTCACACAACATTCATCATCCTACACATCTTCAACCTTCAAACCTTCATCACCCTTAAGTTCTAGGTACTCATACACATACACATACATTCACATCCGAGATCAAAACTCGTCAAAGACCCGAGATCAAAACTCGTCGAAGACACGCACCATAACTCACCCTACATATCTCGACACTCCCACGCTCCCGTCGCTATTACGAGTCCGTTTCCGAGGCCATTTAAGCATGTAGGTTGAGGGTGTCATCAACCCCATTTCTTCTTCTCTAATCGATTTCTCTTTTCTCTTTTTCAATTATATATATTATGTACTATTACTATTATTATTAATCTCTAACACTAACATTTAATTTTATCGTTTACTAACATTTTATTTTCTTTGTTACTAACTTTTTATTCTTTCGCATACTAACATTTAACATTTTAATACCATGTATGTATATATTTATATAATAATAAAACTTCGGATCGGACACGTTTGACTATGAACACCGCTCCAAGTCCGTTTAATCCCTTTACGAGTCACGACGGAGGTGGCGCCCTTTCGAGGAGCGCCGCCCCAAGAATTAAAGGAAGTAACGTGATCGTGGTCGTTTGTAGTTAAACGCGTCCGTTGCCATTTCGGAGGTTAGTACGAAACCCATTGACGCGAAAATCGACATCACATAATCCGTAAGGATTAGTACCGATGTCGTGACGGGGAGGGAGACACTTTCGTCAGTAATCAAATATTTAAATCCAATAATAACATTTTTTTCATAAAATCCTGATGACGGTCTCATAATCGTATAGTACACGATTACGGCACCGAAAGCCGTTGAGTCTAAATAATGCAATATTTCTATTTAACTCGGCCAACCATTGATTTTAAAATAAATAAAAAACGGAATAACCACCTTTTCCGAAACGAGCTACGACTCGTACAGGGGGCACTCGACCGAGTGCCATGGGCCACTTGATCGAGTAGCACCCCAAAACCCGGGCAGTAGCTACCTCGAAGGCACACTCGATCAAGTCTGGGCCATGACTCGATCGACTGGGTCCTTTAGCCCTAGAAAACCGAGCGCTTTGAGCATCATCCGAGCCTCGTCTTTTTTTTACGACTTAGTCGTCGCGTGCAAAGTCAATCACGTGATCTTCTTTTTCAAAAACTCATGCATTTCATTTCACTTAAACGACTTTGATCGATGTCTTTCGCTATTAGTATTGTGTCGACGACTCTTTAGTCGTATCCGACACATGACTAATTTAGACGCCAATTTTTCGATGTGATAAGTCGGGACAAGGCATGGAGATTTGGGATCGGGCTAGCACCACGCCTAGGTCCCATATCTCCGTCCTCCGTTTAATACACAATATAATGTGTATTTAATCGAAGTTCGTCCATTTACTTAACTAGCGGTCTAGTTTATATTTATTATATACGGGTCCGTTTCTAGTTAGTATTTGCCGCTTTTAATTCCGATTATTATTTTATCACTCGTTGTGTTGTGAATTCCGGGTTGTATTCCGCCCGTGTAATTTGTAATTTATTTACGAGTTTTCTATTTTCGATGTTTGCCATTTATTTATTTAAATGAACATCACATGCTAAATCACTTTGACGTGAATCAAGATGCATTAAAATGACGTAGTTCACATAACTCGCATGCTTAGCCAAAAACGTTGTTTGCATATCATTTCAACAATTTACTAGCGCGCGTACACGAACACGAACGATGTCTTAGTAGAGGCCGCTAAGTGCGGGCGGGGTTGGATGTCCTTAGTGGGCTTCCCAACACGTACCCTCACCCCTTACTCAGAACCTCGGTTTCCGGATAGCCGAAACCGTTGGCGCACGAGAGTCATTCTATACACGATAACCGGTAGAGACGGTATCGGTATCGCAATGCAAAGGGACGAGCCCCATAAACTCTGAAATCGAAATGGGCCATACTTTTTGTACTGTCCATGAGGACATAGAGTGGGCTCGAATGGGTCCGAATTCCCATAAATTCGGTGGCCACTCCAACTTTGACTTAAATTTCAAACCCGAGATCAATCTTACCACGAGATTCATTCGCCTAACCAAACCCGCGCGTGGCTGCGTCGGGGTGGACCTACGTCATGTCCACACATTTATTTACCAATAATATATTGAACTATAATTAAATTGATTACTTGTCTTATAAGCACTTACTTTTTTCTTGAAAGTAGTTGCTGCGCTCCTACTACCAAGGCAGCTGGGGGGTTTGGCCACACCTGTACAGCGTCCACACCATGGACGACAGACACGTCTTCCTCCATAGCGGTGGCGTTACTATGGCTACCACTACCCGTCACCCGAATGACTTCATTATTACCTGTCATATTCAATTCTACGAGAAACATGTTTGCACAAAGTTAAAATATAGAGTTAATTAGTTTATGGTAATCTAGGAATTTCATTGATTAACAAAATAGTCTCAAATTACAATAAATAAATTATAACTTGTACTGAATAAAATACAAAGAACTATAGACACTCTAATTATCGTCACTATCATTATCCGCATCGGTGTAATAGTAGTAGTAGATTAGTAGTAGTAATAGTAGTAGTAGTAGAAGATTAGTAGTAGTAGTAGTAGTAGTAGAAGTAGAAAATTAGTAGTAATAGTAGATTAGCAGTAGTAGAAGTAGAAAATTAGTAGTAGTAGTAGTATATTAATAGTAGTAGATTAGTATTAGTAGTAGTATTAGTAGATTAGTAGTACGTAGTATTAGTAGTAGATTAGTAGTATTAGTAGTAGACTTCACTACTACTACTACTACTACTAATATACTAATACTAGTAATCTATTACTAATACTACTAATCTACTACTAATTTACTAATACTACTAATCTACTACTACTACTACTACTAATTTTATACTTCTACTACTAATCTTCTACTTCTACTACTACTACTACTAATACTCCATTATAGTAAACCAAATATCAACTACTATAATACTCCAAATATTATCCTCATTACTCCACTAATACTCCAAACACTTCACCTAATACTCCACTACTACTCCAAATATCCATTAATACTCCATTAATACTCCACCAAATAATTCACTACTACTCCAAATACTCCACTAATAAACCAAACTCCCACTAATACTCCACTACTACTTAATTAAACATAATTAACCAACAATACACAATTCTAACAACATCAATCCAACACAATTCTAACAATTAACCAAGAAAATCGAACAATTAGCCAACAATTAACTAACAATTAACAATTCTAATAATCCAACATAATTAACCAAACAAAATCAAACATAATTAACAACTTAATTCTAACAATTCTTACTCAAATCCAACACAATTATCCTCAAATCTAACACAACTAGTAAAACTCAATCCATACCAACAACACAAAGCTAGGCTGAAGGGAAGAACACAAACCGAAAAGAAGGACGAAAATCATACCCGATAGACGTTGGTGGGTCGCCGGAAAAGAGAGTCGGAGGGAATTTGGGGCTGGGTTAGGGTTTCGGCGTCGGATTTCAGGGCTTCCTTTTAGTCGTCGGGGTGAGGGTCGCCGGTGAGGTCGATCTTTGGCCGGTAATGACGCCAGTCGCCGGTGTTTGGGGTTGGATTGTGAGATTGTCGTCGCCTCGTCGAAATCGCCTGGGGAGGGGGAGCGTTGGGGTTGTTGGTGAGTATGCGTCTGAAATGAGATGTCGCGTCTTTTTTTTTATTTAGAAAACGTTGCGACAGATTAGCTGCGCAGATTTCATTTTTGCGTCGGCTAATCCGACGCAATATGCTTTGACTCGTTGACTGCCCGCGTCAAATGGTGCGTTGACTCCACGAAATTGCGTCGGATTAGCCGACGCAAAACCTTTGTATTGGGTCGGATTTGCGTCGACTAATCCACTACAACTCGTTCACATAGTAGCGCCAACATGAAATTGTTGGCGCATGAATTTACTAGCGTCGGTTACTCCGACACAATTTACTAGCGTCGGATTATCCGACCCAATGCGATGCAACCCAAATACTTGCAGCGAAAAAATAATCCGACGCAATATGTCCACCACAATTTCCTCTGTTTTTAGTAGTGTTTAACTTCGGGAAATGGTCGAGACGCTGATGCGCGTTGAATTGTCGCCTATCCAACGCGGTCAAACGATATTTTTAAGACTCGAGATTACACAATAACAAACAAGTAATCGTGGTAAGTCAAGGTCGGTCCACAGGGAACGGAGTGTTGCGATGATGAGTTTCAAGTGTCGTGTTCGATGTCTAGAGGGGGGTTTTCTAGGGTCGAGTCTAAACTAAAGGAATATCTAGAGGAGCAACTAGGGGAAATGCTAGTGATGGTCAATCTAGGGAAAAGGTGTTGGGGAGAAGTCGGGATTCGGTACTTGAAGTCTAAGAAGGTCGGAATCGAGTTTTTGTCGCAATATTGATAAACTCACCTAAAATTTCGCTTTCGCGGCGAATGAGGGTAAGTCCCTCGTCATGGTAATTTCTACCCCGAGTTTCCCAATATTGATAGAAATTAGTCAAGGTCGGTCTAGTTGGCCGGACTAAAACAACAATGACATAACACCATAAATAAGATAAACCAACATGCAAGCAACCCACCAACATCCCTATATTCAAATAATCCAAGCCCTCATCCCTAAACTCTCCAACAAGAAATCTACTCACAAATCATTATGGAAAACAACAAAATATCCACTAAGGAGAAAATCTCTACAACATGCATATTAATTAGATCTAATGAAACTAACAACACCAATATGATTTTGACAAGATGATGATGAGTAAACAACATAAAAACTAAACTAGAGATTAGAGAGTGGAAGAGAATTATACCAACTATGGAGATCTACAAGAAATAAGAAAATAACATAGATAAAGATTGAAGCTTTGATGAATAAAATGGAGAACTTGTCACTAATCCTCCAATAAACCCAACAAATCTTCAAATAAAACTTGAATAATCTTCTTACAAACTTGAAATCTAGATAATTGTTGATGGAAACTATGTAGATCTACTATTAATTACTATGTAAACTAATATAATTTTGGAGGATTTTTACTAGAAAACTACTAAACTACTACTAATGGATGGTGTAATGAGATGGTGGAGTGGTGTAATGTCTTCCCTCCTTAGCACAATGGAGAGGTGACTTGGGCAATAAACTAGGATAACATATACTCCCTCCCATTCATTGGAATCCTACCATTTTATTAAAATATACCTCACATATATTCAATAAATGGTAGGAATCTAATGAATGGGTTGTAGTATATAGTAATCTCTTAATGGGTATTTAACCTAAAGTCCAAATCCAACTTTATGCTCCATTAGTGAGACAATCTCCCTTTGCATCTCCATGGGGCGAAACTTCGCCCTGCGGACTTGACGATAATTCCCACCGGGTGAGATTTTCGCCCGGTGAGATTTTCTTCCATTTTTCGCGTTTTTGGCACTTCTTTCCATCGGGCGAAATTTCACCCGGTGGGCGAAATTTTGCCCGGTGAATTTTGCCCGGTGGGTAAGCTCGGAAAATCTTCAGGGGAGGCGTTTCACCGTCGGGTGAAATTTCGCCCGGTAGTGTCTCACTGGGTGAAATTTCGCCCGGTCATTTTTTTTGCCTCGAATCTTGTCCCATTCTTCGTTGTATGATCGGATGGCTTTAAACTTTAAGTTGTGTGCTTTGCTCTTTGGACGGTGTTCCTTTCTCTTGTGCTCGTGGAAGCTCAATCGTGATTTTTGTAGCAAAACCTATCAAAATTGATAGAAAAACTACCAAAAACACGTAAAACGCACAAGAGGGACGCTAATGCGAGAAGTACGCAAAATATGGCAATAATCGCACTCAAGACTCGCAAAACGAGGGAAAAACGAGTCTAAATGAGAGGAAAAACGGTCTAAATTTAGCACACAACAATTCCCCCACACTAAACCGTTTCTCGTCCTCGAGCAAAGACCCAAAAAGAAATTACAAACTACTACTACTAGCTAGACTATGCTAAGCCGAAACGGGGCAATTAACGGGCCCGCTCCGTCCCTTCAACTCACATCGAAATACTTATGAGGTAAAGTACTCCCATGCAAGGCAAGTTAGGGCTTGCTCAAAATGGTGGATGCGACTAAACACACAAAAACACATAACACGAAAGAATAGACGCATCCAAAGCAAAAATAAAACACCGAATCCCTCATCGAGACGGCGGGGAAAGACACCAATTACTTACCTAAAACAACAATAGACTTCCAAGATAAATCACCCACGTAAACAAGGACCAAAGCCTAATACTATGACAATTAAGCAATATAGATGTTGATAACTTAGCTAGGTCCTCCTAATCTTCTAAAGGGGTACTACGGGGCGTATAATGGAGTGGAAAAACTGAACCATGGATTCGTTCGACACTGTAGGTAGGTGCAGTCCCGCTCTCTTTGGCTAGGCCAAGAGGGTCGTTCCAAAACTCGAATTTCCTAAATTAGCCCAAATAAAAAGAAGGTGGAGTGTTTACAATTATTAGGATGGATCGACTCATCACCGCTATCTTCCGACCTCGGGACTCGGTCCTCTAGTTGGCACTTCACGATGATGAATCGATCAACGGGTTTTTTTTTTTTTTTGAACGAGACGTTTTTGATAATTTGATTTTCATTTGAAGCTCTTTTTCTTCTCCTTTGTTTTTATTTTTCATGTTTTTGTGTCCTTTTTCTCTTGTTTTGGTTTACCCTTTTTGGCTTTTTGATGTGGTTTGTAACCAAGCTTGGAGGTTATTTTTGTGTAAACTTATTGTGATGATGTATAGGTGGAGGAAAAATAGGCAATCGAGAACGCGCGCCATTCCGGATAACCCACAAAAGGCGGAAAGGATTTGGACTAAAGGTGCAATGGTCACTCGAGCAAGGTCACCTAGAAAACGGGATGCGGGAACCAAGGCCTAACTCCTCCATGGTGGTCAAGGTGGTCAAATGCAAACCCCGAAGTAAACCTCTAGTAGAAAAGGTGGACTCAAAGCTAAAGGATCAACAAATTCATTGCCTAAGAGTCATTCTACTAGACTAAGGTCCAAAATCTACAATGGGTTATCTACAATGGAATGTAAACTCTTGTTATAAGTTTGTAATCGGGTTTTCGAAAAGTTTTAGTCCTAGACACACTATACAAAAGCAAAATAAAACGAAACACACGAAAATGAAAAAGCAAATAAAAGAAAACACAAGTAAGGTCATGCACTCCATACTCCATCATCATACAAGCACACAAAATCAACCACAACACCAAAATGCTCACTTCGAGAGCCTCCAATAGCAACAACCTAACTCCTCTACAAAATTAAAGAAGGAAGGAAGGAAGGAAGGAAGGAAGTTACCTAGCGGGTGCTTTCATAATCTCTTCAAATCGCGCTATTAAGATGGTGGTTACATGTAAGAGTAGAGAACAAGACCATACACGGGACACGAAACATAACGTGAAAAGAAAACAAAAAAGAAAAGGAAAAGAAAAGAAAAGAAAATGTTTTTGATTTTTCGAGTTTTTCAAATTTTTATGGATTTTTGAAATTTTTTTGAAAAATAAAAGATAGTAGAGTCCTCCCCCACACTAAAACTGTGCATTGTCCTCAATGGACGAGTAGGGAAAAACGAAAAAAATGAAAAAGAAAAAGAATAAAAATCCCTTTGGATTTTTATGATTTTTCAAATGTTTTGGGGTTTTTTTTATTTTTTTTGGAATGTTTTTGGATTTTTTTAAAACATTTTGAGAAAAGAAAAAAATAAAATAAGGAAAGCGGTAAAATAGTGGCGGGCCTAGGTGCAATCACTTCACCTAGACCCTAGCCAAGTGGCTAAGAAAATGAAGATGAAAGAAAATAAAATGAAAGGGTGAAAAATTAGGCGTAGGTGTAGTCACGTCACCTAGCCCGGATTAAGAAAAATTGAGAAAAATTTGATTTAAAATTTTGGATTTTTCAAAAGGGGTCAATGGCGTAATCACGTCGCCAAGAGACCGGGAGCAATACCAAGGCCGCGACGGCCACAAAAATCATTAAATGGGACGGTGGGACGGCTTGCAATTTTGTTCAAGATAAAACAATCACAATGATTAAAATAATGGGACAGGGAATATGGAACAAGATTAGTTCAAGGACATACAATGATTGATGATTAAGTCTCACCGACTCCACACATATATACCCACAACACATACAATCCATATTATCTACCGACTCTTGTAGGAGGGGTCTAGTTCGAATAGTCGTTTGACGCAAAGGAGGCCGTGGGAGTTCCCTAACCGGAATACTCCCAAACTCCTACATCCCCCGAGTTGTTCAGTTGGAATTCACAGGGACCTGGAGGTAGGTCCCAATTGTGACGGTTATAAATATTATATTGGTTCGGTTTTTGTTGGGGACAATTAAGGCTCGGTCATGGGTAAGAGAGACGAGGCGGTGGTCAGGTACGTGAAAGATCCAAGTGGGGAAGTAAGCCTCGTCAAGCCAGACACGGGGGTCATGTGGTTTAAGATGGTCGGTCGCATAATCCAAATTTCTTGCTATAACAGTCACAAGACCACCACAGTCGACGGTAGGGCGTTGGTCAATAATAATTTGATGAAAGTGTAACGCCACGACAATGGGTAGGTCAAGGGGATAAGGGTTACCGAGTAAAGAGTCACATATCAATCGTAGGACACACACATTGAGGTTAATGATGTTATCGATAGATAGCAAAAGACAGTGAGAAAGGATTTCAGCGAAATAACGAATGGCTGGGTTACGGATTTCAGCGGTAAAACTAAAATTGGGTTCGAAATCGCATTCACCCGGCGCTATGCGCCTCCACAAGTCTCTCCTAGTCGCACTACTTTGCGAATCACAAAGGGATCTACTTAGTCCGGTACCCAATGAGCGCAAACCTAGAGCTAAGCTAAAGTCGGAAATATTTAAACAGTGATTTCTACCAAACAAATTAAATTCGAACTCCCTAGGTGTGGTCGGGTTATCGATTGTAAAGGTACCTAAAAACTCACAAGTCAAGTCTTTATTTGTGTAAGGCACAAAATCAAGGAGTTTACTAATACCAATTCTAGACGATAACTCTCTAATATCGTTCTTAATTCCTAGAGTTTTCATTGTGAATGAACAAGGCCATCTCGTACTCTGAAAGTTCTTTTCAGAGAAGGTACGAGCAAGGGGTGAATTAGGGCAAGGTAAAAGTTTAGGCCTAGAAGACTTACTAGAAGATGAATGCTTAGAAGGATTAGAAGTCGAGGCCATACCTTGCTTACGCGCGGCTCGTTGGGCTCTTGTCTCCATGATGATAATTTGCAAGAAAAATCCCGAAACTTTTGCTTCTCCTTTCTTCAAAAACCCAAAATAAATAATCACCCAAGTATGAAATGGAGGTTGAATATGGTGTATGTAAGGTGGTGTAATGATTTTGTGATGGGTGAAAGGGTGAAATGATGAGTGAGGTGAAAAAGGTGGTATAAATAAGGGTGGATCAGAGGGAAAGTGAAAGTTTAAAGTCGGTGGTAAAAATTTGGTGTAAAAATATTTGGAGGGAAAGTTATGTTGAGGTAAATTGTTGGAGGGAGATGAAAATTTAGTGAGTGAGTAAAAAGTGTAGGTGATCGGTCAAGTTACACCGCCGGGTGAAATTTCACCCGGTCGGGCACCATCGGGTGAAATTTCACCCGACGACTTTTCGTCGTGAAAATTGATTTGCCAACTTTTTTCCACCGGGTGAAATTTCATCCGGTCAAAATCTCACCGGGCGAAATTTCGCCTGGTGGTATATTATTCGGTTCCGGCAATTCTGGCAACTTTTTCGTGGGGCGAAAATTTCGCCCAGTCGAGTCTCACCGGGCGAAATTTCGCCCGGCGGTCTTCTTTGCTGCGTTTTTCCGCCTTGCCATTTCATGGCTCTTCAATAATTACCTAGAGATTCAAATATATGACTCGACTCACATTACATAATCAATATCTCCCACAAACATGCTTGTGGTCTTCGATTTAAGCTCCATAACTTTTCTAAAAGTTTGATCTTCATCCAAATTAAGCTCCATGGTGAAATCCAATTTCAACCAATCTTCTCAAGCTAACAAAACTAATAAACTCAAAGAAATATGATACATATATACAAAGTGGTTGTTGAGGATACCACCAAACCTACATCCATTTCGAGAGGGGGTTCAACCAATGCTCCCCAATGGGAGCTCACCAAGCTTCATAGTAGCAAAGGTCTCACGAATATGACCGGGATGATAAATCTTCAAACGTTGCCCATTAACCATAAACTTCCCGGTTTCCGGGCTTGATATTTTTATTGAACCATATGGTTGCACTCCGGTCACTTCAAATGGACCCGACCATTTTGATTTCAGCTTACCGGGGAAAAGCTTAAAACGAGAGTTGAAGAGTAGTACCTTATCACCAACAAAGAAGTCCTTACGTAGAATTCGAGAATCGTGCCATTGGCGAGTTCTTTGTTTGTGGATCTTCGAATTCTCGTAGGCTTCAAGTCTTAGTTCTTCCAATTCTTGTAGTTGGAGAAGGCGATTATTTCCTACGACACTCTCATCGAAGTTTAGCTCTTTGATTGTCCATTTGGCTTTGTGTTCTAATTCCACCGGTAAATGACAAGCTTTACCATACACAAGACGATAAGGAGTGGTTCCAATCGGTGCTTTGTAAGCCGTCCTCAATGCCCAAAGGGCGTCATTTAATTTTAGTGACCAATCCTTTCGGTGTGTATTTACAACTTTCTCTAGAATTCCCTTGATTTGTCGGTTGGAGATCTCGGCTTGCCCATTTGATTGAGGGTGGTAGGCTAAGGACATCTTGTGGGTGATACCGTATTTCCTAAGAAGGTGTTCAAAGGTATCCTTCCTAAAATGAGAGCCTCCATCACTAATTATGGCTCTAGGCATACCGAATCTCGGGAAAATCACGTTCTTGAAAAGCTTGATTACAACCTTGGATTCATTGGTGGGGGAAGCTACGGCCTCGATCCATTTTGAGACATAATCAACCGCGACTAGAATGTACTTATTACCAAAAGAGGATGTGAACGGACCCATGTAATCAATGCCCTAAACATCGAACAATTCAATCTCCAAGATAGGTTGAAGGGGCATCTCATTTCTTCTTGTAATATTGCCACTTCGTTGGCATGCATCGCATGTGAGAATGAAAGCTTGGATGTCTTTGAACATGGAAGGCCACCAAAACCCGCTTTGGAGAGCCTTGGCAATTGTCTTTTGATTGGCCAAGTGTCCACCATAAGATGTCGAGTGAAGGTGCTTCACAATATTATATCCTTCTTCGGCCGTAACACATCGTCGGTAAATTCCATCTACGCATCGGCGAAATAAATAAGGCTCGTCCCAATAATAGCGTCGGGCTTCATAACGTAGTTTCTTCCTCTCTTGCTTGGAATAATCGTCTGGAATATAGTGAGACACTAAGAAATTGACGATATCGGCATACCAAGGTGTAATAGTTTCAACGGCCATCAAGGCCTCATCTCTCATAGCTTCATTGATGGGAATACCATCTTCTTCATTGCTTTCCTTACTAACCGTTAGTCTACTAAGATGATCTGCTACCAAGTTCTCCGATCCGGCTTTGTCTTTAATCTCAATATCAAATTCTTGTAAAAGGAGTACCCATCGAAAGAGTCGGGACTTTGTCTCCTTTTTGGACATTATGTATCGAATCGCCGCATGATCGGTGTGAATAATGACTTTGGAACCGGTAACATAATTTCGAAATTTCTCCATGGCATAGACAATGGCAAGCATCTCTTTTTCGGTTGTGGTTTACCTTGATTGGGCTTCATCTAAGGTCTTGCTTGCATAATAAATCACATGTAGCTTCTTATCAACCCGTTGTCCTAGAACGGCACCAACGGAAAAATCGGATGCATCGCACATGATCTCAAATGGAAGGTTCCAATCGGGAGCTTTGATAATCGGTGTGGTAGTGAGAGCGGTCTTTATCCTACAAAAGGCCTCAAGACATGAGTCATTAAAAACAAAAGGTGCATCTTTCATAAGCAAAGAAGTCAATGGCTTAGTAATCTTGGAAAAGTCTTTAATAAATCGTCTATAAAAACCGGCGAGACCTAGAAAACTCCTCACCCCTTTAACATTCGTAGGTGGTGGCAAGTTCTCAATCACGGAGACTTTTGCCTTATCGACTTCAACTCCTCTATTAGAAACAATAAGACCTAGGACAACACCTTGTTCAACCATAAAATGACACTTTTCCCAATTTAAAACAAGTCTATACTCTTCACATCGAGCTAACACTTGATCAAGATATTCAAGACAAGAATCCAAAGATGTACCATGGACACTAAAGTCATCCATAAAAACTTCCATGGATTTTTCAATAAAATCGGAGAAAATAGCCATCATACATCTTTGAAACGTTCCCGGCGCATTACACAATCCAAATGGCATCCTTCTATAAACATAAGTGCCATAGGGACAAGTAAAAGTGGTTTTCTCTTGGTCATCGGGATGAATAGGAATTTGAAGAAATCCGGAATGACCATCGAGGAAACAAAAATAAGAATGATGCGCCAATCTTTCAAGCATTTGATCAATAAAGGGAAGGGGAAAATGATCTTTTATGGTGGCCGGGTTCAACCTACGATAATCTATACACATGCGCCAACCGGTAATAGTCCTAGTGGAAATTGACTCACCCTTTTCTCCTTTAACAACCGTCATTCCTCCTTTTTTCGGCACAACTTGTACGGGGCTAACCCATTTACTTCCGGTTATTGGGTATATAATGTTAGCCTCATACAACTTGAGGACTTCCGTCATGACAACCTCTTTCATGGTGAGGTTCAACCTACGTTGACCCTCAACCGAAGGATGGTGGTCATCATCAAGGATGATCCTATGCATGCAAACATTTGGGCTTATGCCTTGGAGGTCGGCAATGCTATACCCGATGGCCTTTTTCTGCTTTCTCAAGACAATCAAAAGTTTTTCCAATTGAGGTCCATCAAGGGTAGCATTGACGATAACGGGATAATTAGTTCCTTCAAGAAAAGCATATTTGAGGGAAGAGGGGAGTGGTTTAAGTTCAAGATTAGGAGGAGAAGATATCATACTCTTACCCACCGGTAGTGGTTCTACCTTTTCATAATGCAAACATTCTTCTTCAAGAGGTGGAGAGTCAAATGGTTCCTATTCTTGATATCATCATCTATCAAACTATACTCAACCAAACTATTAATAACTTCAATGGAATGCATTTGTTCAATCATTGGTTGTTTCAGAGCTTGAGAAAGGGAAAACTCTACCGACTCGTTCCCTATGTTAAATGATAGCTTTCCATTCTTAACATCAACTATAGTACCTCCGGTAGCCATAAAAGGTCGACCTAAGATAATGGGGGTAATAGTGTCTTTGGGCATATCCATGACAACAAAGTCGGAGGCGATGAAGAACTTACCAACTTGAACGGGTACATCCTCAAGTATCCCAAGTGGGTACTTGACGGACCTATCCGCAAGTTGAATCGACATGCTAGTGGGTCTCATCTCCCCCACACTAAGTCTCTTAGCAATAGAATAGGGTAACAAACTAACACTAGCCTCTAGGTCGCATAAAAGTTGATTAACAACAACATTTCCTACCCGAAAAGGGATGGAAAAACTACCGGGATCGTCTAGTTTCTTTGGCATTTCGTTCATAAGAATGGCACTACATTGGCTCGTGAGAGAGACACATTCTTTGTCTTCTATGGTTCTCTTTTTAGTCAAGACATCTTTCAAAAACTTAGAATAGAGGGGCATTTGAGAAATTACCTCGGTGAAGGGTAAAGCTACCTCTACTTTCTTAAACATATCCACGAAACGGCTAAATTGAGAATTCTCTTTGTGTGGCTTAGCTCGCTCGGGAAAAGGCAATGGAGGGACAAAAGCGGGAGGCGGTGGAACATTGGATTCTTCTTCTTCTTCGGCTAATCGCTCCGCCTCTTTTCTTTTGGTTTCTTCGGCTTCCATTTGCTCTTTCTTCTTTCTTTGTTCTCTTAATTCATTCTCCGCATTTTGGAGGATATCAAACTCCGCTTGTATTCCCCGATTTTGTTTGGGGGAAGTGGGAGATGATTCTTGTGATGTACTTGGTTGATTCACTTTGGATGGGACACTCTTGGTGTTCAAGTTCAAGTTCTTATATGGGTCCTCAAGTTCTTTGCCACCTCTCAAAATGACGGCATTTGCTTGATTGGTGTGAAGGATCTCTTGGGTTTTGGGGTTGACCGGGCAAACCATGGGGTGGATGAATTGGGGCGGCTAAGGCTTTTGTTGCTTCTTGTGATTCCCAAACCTTTAGCCTTGCCTTGGTATCTTGATGTTCATTCCATAGTTGGCCAACGGTTCTTTGCAAATCATTATAGTTCTCCCATGAAGGACCTCCTTGACCAAATTGAGAATTGCTTGATTGGCCATAAGATTGAGAGGGTTGATTGAATGGTTGGTTATTGTAACCTTGGTTACCATGAGAATTTCCTTGGAACCCTTGATTGTATCCATGATTGAAGTGATTACCATGTTGATTTTGGTAATTGTTGTAGTTGTTAGAAACATGGAAGTTGCTACCTTGTTGATTGAAGTTGCTCCTTTGATGAGGAGGCATATATGGGGGCATCTTTGGAGGACCTTGGTTAAAGGGCCTTTGTTGAATTTGATTGAATGGCCTCATTTGACTCCCTTGGGCACGTGGTATCGGATTTTGAACATTTTGGTTTCCATAAGAGAAATTAGGATGAAACCTTGTGCCGCCATTGTAGGTATTGGAAAAAGGATCAAATTGAGGTCTTTGCCCATATACTTGTATAGCTTGAACTTCGTTTGGCTCTTCAACATAAACTTCTTCATTAGGAATGCGAAAGCTAGAATCGTGACTATGATTGCCACAATGATCACATTGAACTTCCCATGTTAATTGCTTTGGAGGTGATGGTTGCCTTGGTGGAACACTCCCTTGAATTTGGTACATACCTCTAGAAGTGGGCTTAGAATTCATGGCATTCGTTCTCCTTTTCAATTCTTCAAGTTCCGTTTGAAATTTCAATTCATTAGAACTCGTAGATGAGTTAACTTCAACTTTCTTTCTAGAATCCCTCGATTGACTCATTCTAGAATCACTCTTTGTCATCTTCTCAATAAGATTCTTAGATGCCTCATCGGTGAGAGAAGAGAAGTCTCCTCCGGCGGCCGAATTGTGGTTTTCCTTGGTTCTCGATGAAAGGGTGTTATAAAACGTTTGGGTGGTTAGCCAATCGGGTATTCCATGATGTGGACATTTGCGCAATAGATCTCTAAATCTTTCCCAAGCCTCACTTAGGCTTTCAAATTCATCTTGCTTGAAGGTTTGTATCTCCATGCGATATTGTTAGTCTTTGATGGCGGAAAATATTTCTCCAAGAAGCCATTAGATAGTTGAGCCCATGTTGTAAATGTATTAGCGGGATGGCCTTGAAGCCATCTACGAGCTCCATCTCTCAAGGACAATTCTTACTCAAATCCAACACAATTATCCTCAAATCTAACACAACTAGTAAAACTCAATCCATACCAACAACACAAAGCTAGGGTGAAGGGAAGAACACAAACCGAAAAGAAGGACGAAAATCATACCCGATAGACGTTGGTGGGTCGCCGGAAAAGAGAGTCGGAGGGAATTCGGGGCTGGGTTAGGGTTTCGGCGTCGGATTTCAGGGCTTGGTTTTAGTCGTCGGGGTGAGGGTCGCCGGTGAGGTCGATCTTTGGCCGGTAATGACGCCAGTCGCCGGTGTTTGGGGTTGGATTGTGAGATTGCCGTCGCCTCGTCGAAATCGCCTGGGGAGGGGGAGCGTTGGGGTTGTTGGTGAGTATGCGTCTGAAATGAGATGTCGCGTCTTTTTTTTTATTTAGAAAACGTTGCGACAGATTAGCTGCGCAGATTTCATTTTTGCGTCGTCTAATCCGACGCAATATGCTTTGACTCGTTGACTGCCCGCGTCAAATGGTGCGTTGACTCCACGAAATTGCGTCGGATTAGCCGACGCAAAACCTTTGTATTGGGTCGGATTTGCGTCGGCTAATCCGCCACAACTCGTTCACATAGTAGCGCCAACATGAAATTGTTGGCGCATGTTCCTTGGTGTCGGATAGCGTCGGTTACTCCGACACAATTTACTAGCGTCGGATTATCCGAACCAATGCGATGCAACCCAAATACTTGCAGCGAAAAAATAATCCGACGCAATATGTCCACCACAATTTCCTCTGTTTTCAGTAGTGTTTACACTTCGGGAAA
This sequence comes from Agrostemma githago, assembly GCA_958450325.1. Lineage (NCBI taxonomy): Eukaryota > Viridiplantae > Streptophyta > Magnoliopsida > Caryophyllales > Caryophyllaceae > Agrostemma > Agrostemma githago. Next base: position 37,648,068 of record OY288254.1, on the reverse strand, counting down.
TGGTCGAGACGCTGATGCGCGTCGAATTGTCGCCTATCCAACGCGGTCAAACGATATTTTTAAGACTCGAGATTACACAATAACAAACAAGTAATCGTGGTAAGTCGAGGTCGGTCCACAGGGAACGGAGTGTTGCGATGATGAGTTTCAAGTGTCGTGTTCGATGTCTAGAGGGGGGTTTTCTAGGGTCGAGTCTAAACTAAAGGAATATCTAGAGGAGCAACTAGGGGAAATGCTAGTGATGGTCAATCTAGGGAAAAGGTGTTGGGGAGAAGTCGGGATTCGGTACTTGGAGTCTAAGAAGGTCGGAATCGAGTTTTTGTCGCAATATTGATAAACTCACCTAAAATCCCGCTTTCGCGGCGAATGAGGGTAAGTCCCTAGTCATGGTAATTTCTACCCCGAGTTTCCCAATATTGATATAGAAATTAGTCAAGGTCGGTCTACTTGGCCGGACTAAAACAACAATGACATAACACCATAAATAAGATAAACCAACATGCAAGCAACCCACCAACATCCCTATATTCAAATAATCCAAGCCCTCTTCCCTAAACTCCCCAACAAGAAATCTACTCACAAATCATTATGGAAAACAACAAAATATCCACTAAGGAGAAAATCTCTACAACATGCATATTAATTAGATCTAATGAAACTAACAACACCAATATGATTTAGACAAGATGATGATGAGTAAACAACATAAAAACTAAACTAGAGATTAGAGAGTGGAAGAGAATTATACCAACTATGGAGATCTACAAGAAATAAGAAAATAACATAGATAAAGATTGAAGCTTTGATGAATAAAATGGAGAACTTGTGACTAATCCTCCAATAAACCCAACAAATCTTCAAATAAAACTTGAATAATCTTCTTACAAACTTGAAATCTAGATAATTGTTGATGGCAACTATGTAGATCTACTATTAATTACTATGTAAACTACTAGAATTTTGGAGGATTTTTACTAGAAAACTACTAAACTACTACTAATGGATGGTGTAATGAGATGGTGGAGTGGTGTAATGTCTTCCCTCCTTAGCACAATGGAGAGGTGACTTGGGCAATAAACTAGGGTAACATATATATAGTAATCTCTTAATGGGTATTTAACCTAAAGCCCAAATCCAACTTTATGCTCCATTAGTGAGACAATCTCCCTTTGCATCTTCATGGGGTGAAACTTCGCCCTGCGGACTTGACGATAATTCCCACCGGGTGAAATTTTTGCCCGGTGAGATTTTCTTCCATTTTTCGCGTTTTTGGCACTTCTTTCCATCGGGCGAAATTTCACCCGGTGGACGAAATTTCGCTCGGTGGGTAAGCTCGGAAAATCTTCGGGGGAGGCATTTCACCGTCGGGTGAAATTTCGCCCGGTGGTGTCTCACCGGGTGAAATTTCGCCCGGTCATTTTTTTGGCCTCGAATCTTGTCTCATTCTTCGTTGTATGATCGGATGACTTTAAACTTTAAGTTGTGTGCTTTGCTCTTTGGACGGTGTTTCTTTCTCTTGTGCTCGTGGAAGCTCAATCGTGATTTTTGTAGCAAAACCTATCAAAATTGATAGAAAAACTACCAAAAATACGTAAAACGCACAAGAGGGACGCTAATGCGAGAAGTACGCAAAATATGGCAATAATCGCACTCAAGACTCGCAAAACGAGGGAAAAACGAGTCTAAATGGGAGGAAAAACGGTCTAAATTTAGCACACAACAATTGCTATAGCTAGAAGTTGATCATTATTATGAGGATGACAAAATTACCTCTTATGCTCTTTTGAGTTTTATTTCTAGTTGGTGGCCGGAATTCATAAATGAGGTTTTTTATGGATGGTTTTTGTTGTGTAGCTGCAATTACTGGTTTTAGCCACATATTTCCATACGTGCTTTAAGCACAATTCATTTTATTCCCGCACGTGGCATTTACTACGGTCTCGATTGGTGGAACACGTATTCGATTGGGGAGATTGATTTCATATTCGATTGCATACATATTTCATAAGTCGAGTGATCGAGTGTCCTTATTCTTTCTTATCTTCACACATATACTTACCCGTTCTTATGAGTACCGAGCGACAACCGTAAGGAAGTCCGACATCATTGGTCTCGCAAGATTGAAACTTTGGCGGGCAATTGTTTAATTATGGCATAATTATTGATCTCGTTGTATTCTTGAACATTACATGTTTTCTCGTCAGTTTGAGTCGATTTAGGAGAATGATTGTAATTCGGCTTTGAGTCGTGTTTCACATCATTTGTCCTCGTTTGTATTTATTAGTGTCGTTTGCTTGAGGACAAACAAATGTTCGGTTTGGGGGAGTTTGATGAACACATTTTATTTCTTATTTTATCGTCCCCCGACGACCATTTTAGGGCTTTCTCCTTCCTAATTTATACATTCAGTGTCGATTTATTAGAAAGTCGATATTGCCGATTCTTGCGCTATCTTGTAGGTTAGGTACACTTTCAGATGCATTTAGGGAAAAATAACATGAATAGCCGAGACAAGAACGGGATTCGAGGAAGGAATCGAGAAGCCATGCTACAAAAAGAAACTAATTGCCGAGTTTTAGCAGCGTCACTCGATCGAGTCACGCTAGTGCACTCGATCGAGTGCCCTGCATAAGCAACCAACTAGGCTACTATGAAGATTTGGGCTGAATCCTCTCTTTTGGGCTCATAACGGACGAGTAAGAGACCTTTAGTGATCCACTAGATCGAGTCACCATCAGGTGGACTCGATTGGGCCGCGCATTAGTTTGTAATTTTAATGAAGACTTGGGCCAGCTTGAGCCCAACTGATAGAGTTTTAATCAGTTTTCTGAATCTTATAACAACACTTTTCATTCATCCAGTTTGACGATTACTTAGAAAATCCTCTAGAAAACATAATAGCTAGTCTTACGTTCCTTCACTTTCAATATTTGCGCACAATTTCTAGTCTCGAATTCTTCGGTAATCTTAATTTCAATTCCAGTTTTAATTTAAGTGTTATTCTTATTCTTCATTACTCGTCTTAATTTATGTTTTTAGTTATTGTTAGTAATTATCGTTCTCACAGTTTAGATCACTTATCGTTTATTAGCATAGATTCATCCTCGTTCTTCGTAGTAATTCGTATCGCTTTCATCATGTTTGATTGCAATTCATCCATTGTTAGTTTTATTATTTCTAGTATGAGTAGCTAATTTTTATCTAGGGTTTTAGGGGGATCTATATTTATTATGAGGGTTATTGTTAATTGACTCGTTTCTAATCGCATTGACTATGGATCGAATATCGTTTTAACTCTGACTAATTGATTACTGGCCAGGATTGATTGATTAGTATCACAATTAGGACTTTTCACCGATTGGTTTAAGGACTAATTAGGTCACGATAGTTTGGTAACTCAGCTTAATTCTAGCGACCGCAGGTTAAGTTTAGTTCTAAAGTTTGTAGAGTACCGACCGAACCTACATCTTAGATAGTTTGATTATTGACTATGTTAATTAATTCCTTGGCTCGAGTAATATTCTTAGTGAACCTGAGACCCTAGACCTTTTTCCTTATTGATTCATCGTTTAGTATTTAGTACTCAGTTCACCAAACAAACAAGAAACCAGTGACCTGTAGTCTTAAGTCTAGACCTGAGAACAAGTAATTGAGTCCCGTCTCCTGGTGGTTCGACCCTTACTTCACTATCTACATTAGTTAGTGGGCCTTATGGTATCTCTGAATAGGGATACGACTTTCCCCTATCGATGTCTAAATACATTCTCTTTATCCCATTACGATGTTCCCACTTATATTCATTTTTTAGGAATATAATAACCAAATGGGAACATTATCTCTTTGCGATTGAGGGAGTAAGGCCTTGTTCTTTTCAACTTTTTGTGAGCTCATTTCTATTTAGATCATCCCCAGGAGGCACACTTTTTCTCAGTACTTCAGTTCAGTTCAGCTCAACATACTTCAGTCCAAAAGAACAGGGCCTAATTGCTATTTCATGCACATTTTTTACAAGGTTGTACAAATTTATTTAAATCACCCTTCTCAAATATTTAGTTCAAAAAAAGTTACCCATGAATTTGTTAAATTGATTAACGACTAGTCCCACCTACCCATTCAATTCTTTACGTGAAGCCCATTTTTTGTGAGGAGAAATGGTGCGCCTATGTAAGGAATTGAATGGATGAGAGAGAGTACGTATTATCTCTTCTTAATGGTAAAGAAGAGGTATATATCTAAGCTCCGATGAGGTATGTATGGACGAGATAGTTTCTGACCAGCCTAATATGCACTCCACCGAATTCCTGAACAAAATTAAGTGCTCCGGAGTTCCTAACCATGAGTTACGACTGAAAGTTGGTGCTATGGTCATGCTTATCCGAAATATTGATCAATTTAGTGGGTTGTGTAATGGTACATGCTTAGTTGTGACTAACCCAGCGAAACGAGTCATTCGGTGTAAGGTGCTAACGGGTAGCCATGCAGGTGATATAGTTTATATCCCGCGTTTGACTCTTTCGCCATCTAACTCGAGCAAATTCCCTGTTCGGTTTACTCGGCGATAGTTGCCCGTGTTGGTCTTTACCTCCCCAAGCCCGTGTTCACACATGGTCAATTATACGTTGCTTTATTGAGGGTCACCAACAAGAGTGGATTGAAAATCCTTATTTTTAATAGCAATAATCGCACTTTTGACAATACTACTAATGTGGTGTATCAAGAAGTTTTCCAGTATTTGTAATCATATTTGTATATTCGCGTAAATATTATCTTTTGTCATTTCTTACTATAGTTTTACTTTTTCATGTACAAGTCATTCTCAATCAAGAAAATTTGTAACTTTTTTTAAATACTTATTTTTCGTCCGTTGATTTCGGTTTGGATTGATCTAAACTTTTCACTATTTAGTCATTGCCTTTGTCACGACGTGTTGAATGTCACCGTTCAATTTGCGCATGTTTTAAACTATAACTAGATGGATGCCCGTGCGTTGCACGGTTACTGAAACAATTATTGATAAATGTGTAAATTATAATGTATATTATTAATTTGATTGTGTACCTAGGGATGACACCGGAAATAAAACTGTCTTTTAGTGACCGAGTCAAACCACGGTCAAAGTCGTTTCCGAGACAAAAATATCAGCTATAAAGAGAACCTAAGCTACTAAACCTTTTCATTAGAGATAAAACATTATCTTTAAAACCCTTGCATCTGACCAGACCCACTCGATCGAGTGGATTCAGCCCACTCGGTCGAGTAGGCTCGCAAAGCCCGTTGAACCAGCGTCAGACCGGGCACTCGATCGAGTGCAGCACACCACTCGATCGAGTGGCTCTTTTTCTATCCAAAACCGGGGTATTTTCTTATAAATACCCCACCCCCCTCAACACAATTCACAACTTTTCAGCCTTACAACTTTTGCATCTATCAAACATACAACCCTTCTTCCACCATAACTCACCTATTATCATCTCGAAGCTCCCGTGCCTAAGCCACAACTAGACGAGCCCTATTCCAAGAATACAAAGAATGTAGGTTGAGGGTGCAAATTCGATCTCGACTTCTCCCTTTTCTCTCTTCCTTTCTCTCGTCTCTCTCGTCTTTTTCGTTTTCGTCGTTTTTTATTTCTTTTTTTCGCTTCTAATATATTTATTATCTAATTAACATTAAAATGTCGTGCATACATCAATTTACAAAATGATGGGGAGGATTTGTCGTGGATCCCAACCGTCAAATAAAACCGGCTATTCCTAGTGGGTAGCTAGGGTAAGTCGGGTCGAATCCACAGGGACGGGAGGTCGGACTAAGGTATGCTACGGTCAAGGACTATGTTCAAGACGAGCTATTCTAAGGGGGATGCTAAGGACTAAACTAGGTCAAAAACAAGGAAAAGGAAGACAAAACAAGTAACTAACGACTAAAGAAAGCAAAGAAGGAAGACTAGGGTTAGGTCGGGTTCATGGAGTGATGGGATGGTCGAGGAAGAGCTAAGGTGAAGGGGTAGTCGGTAATCTATGTGTAGTTCGGGCTCTCGCTACGTAGACCGACCTAGAGGTTCTTGATAGAACCCACCTTAGCGACACATACGACAATCGGGGTTACTAGCATGCTATCGTGGCCTAGGTCGCATCCGGGCTCTCGCTACGTAGACGGACCTAAGGGTCGTCCTCACCGGGCTCTCGCTACGTAGTGAGGGGAACCAAACCCACAAACAAACTATCACCCACAAGAGAAAAGGCAAGAAAAAAACAAGGATGTCATTCAAGCATTTCATCAAACATGTACCATGCATCTAACCAAGAGGAAACCCAAAACTTCCACCAACATCTCCAACAAACCCTTAATAACCCACAATCACATCCAATCACCCTAATAACCCTAGAAAAGATCTACTCTAACATATCTATACTAAAACTAACACTAACAAGAGGAATCAACATAACAATCAAAACAAACATAATGGAACTAGTGAAAACTATGAACTATGAACAATACAATCAACAAAGAATCAAACTTTAATGATAAAACAAAGATTAAGAGAAAGGAAAAGGAGATTATACCTACTAACAAGATGAATGGAAGAAGGAAACTTGCATTAATGAGAAAAACCCAAAACAAACACCCAAGGTTGTCAATCTTGGTGGAGATCTTGAAGAATTCCCTTAATACAAGGATTAATCTAAGATTAACGATAAACTAAAGACTAATCTACACTAATCTATGCTAATCTATGCTAAACTATCTAGGGTTTAATGTCTCATGAAGGATCATACATAAACAAAACAAGGGAAGAGTATATATAGGGTTCCAAGTGGAAGGGAGAAGAAAGAAACAAAGGCGAGCTGCAGCAGGCCCGTCCCGGCCGAGACGAGGTGGTCCCGATCGGGATGGGGTCGGTCCCGGCCAGGAAGACCTGCTCCCGGTCGGGAAGGAGTACAGACAGTAGCTTCTCTTTTTGCTCCTTCATCCCGGACGGGATGAGGCCATACCCGTCGGGGATGAGTCTTGTAGGCCTCCAATATGAACTTTTTGGTCCCTCCTTGGTTCTCATGGGCTTCCCATCGATTCTCGGGACTCGGGATCGGGTCTCGGAGGCTCGGGATTGGGTCCCAAGGTCTCGGGGTCGACTCCAAGGCATCGAGTGATCGTTCCTTAGCTTCGTTGGCTCCAAAAAGTGTATGTATTGAGTCGGAATCGCTCCAACTCTTCATGAATGGTCTCGGGAACCTGAAACGAGCTAAAGGAAGCATAAGTAACCCATAAATCGCTCCCAAGGAGCGATTCCACAAGGAAAATGAGACCAAAACACAGCAAATTAGGCACTACAAACTACACTTATCACAAAACGATCTCGAATCGGATACGTTTAAGGATGAATCTCGCATAAGACCCTTATAATCCCTTTACGAGTTGTAACAGTGGTGGAGTCCTCTCGAGGAGCCACGCCCTTAACACTCAAGGGCATGATGGGAGCGCGAGTATTCCTCCTTAAACATATTCGATTACCTCTTTTTAAGGTTAGAACGAAACACGTTGATGCAAATCGAACATCACATAATCCGCAAGGATTAATTACGATGTCGTGACGCAGAGGGAATCGACTTTCGCTCTAATCAAGCAAACAAAAATGTTTATTCTTAAGATGCGATATCGACTCCGTAGTCGAATATTATGTCTAAAAGAATTAATCAATTAATCGTGCTAGCACGAACCCGTTGATGCCGAAATAATTGTCACATGGTCCGAAAGACCGATTACGACATTACGACGCGGAGAGAATTATTTCGTTCTAATTCAATTTAAAACGATTTACAACGTCTTTTCTAAATCCCCGATAATCGATACGTATTACAAGCATCGAAAACTGAGCCGAGTATAAATCATATTATATTTTTACGCGACTTAGTAAAATTATCGATTTAAAAATTAAAAGCAATTTCGAAATCAGCGCCTTTTCGAAACGGACAGCAGTTCGTACATGGGGCACTCGATCGAGTGCCATAGCCCACTCGATCGAGTGGCACCCCAAAAACCGGAAGGGGGTCTGTAACTCGATCACTCGATCGAGTCCCGCCCATGACCCAATCGAGTGGTCCCTCTTACGCATATTATGCGGGTTCGTATATCGAGTTAGCATCATTAAACGTTTTTTTACGACTTCGGTCGTCACGTGTAAAGGCAATCACGTGTCTTTTCCTTTCAAAATCATGCATTGCATCGTCATTATCATTACTATTCCAATTATTTCGATTGTCACGTTTGTCGTATTGTATTTCCGGGTTTTATACCGCCGGTGTATTTGTAATCTTTCGTTTTAAGTTCTATTTTTTCGTTGTTTGTTTTATTGTACTAAAACGAACCTCACATGCTAAACACAACCTCAACATAATTCAAAGATGCATTAAACGACGTAGATCAAACATATTTCACATGTTTAGCTAAAACGTTGTTTTCATTTCATTTCAACCTAATTACTAGCGTATTCAAAAAACGAACGATATCTTAGTAGAGGCGCTAAGTGCGGGTAGGCTTGGGTGTCCTTTGTGGGCTTCCCAACGCGTACCTTCACCCCTTACTCAGAACCTTGGTTTTCGGATGTCCGATACCGTTGACGCACGAGAGTTATTCAATATACGGTAACCGATAATGTTGGTATCGGTATCGCAATGCAAAGGGACGAACCCCATAAACTCTGAAATCAAAATGGGCCGTACTCTGTGCACGACCCACAAGGATATAGGGTGGGTTCGCATGGGCCCGAACACCCACAAAGTTCGGTGGCGACTCCATTTCGATTTAAATTTCAATCCGAGATCCATCTCACACGAGATTCATTCGCCTACCCAAACTCGCTCGTGGCCGCGTCGGAGTGGACCTGTGGACCTATGTCATGTCCACAATTTGGCGACTCCGCTGGGGAAAACTGATGTGTGACTTACCATCGGCATCCTCAGGGTGAGACTCAAGGAGAAATCGTTCGATTTGTACAATACGCGTTTTAGTTTTACGGTTCATGCATAACCTCATTTTTACCCGGGCCGGTACCGGCGACCGACTTCCCACTATACCGCGATATATTCCAAATTGGTTATGTCAAGGTGTTCATAGCTAATTCGTATGGGTTTCGCGGCATATTCTAAGATCAACTCGACTTAGGTAGTCCGTCCCGATTCTCGAAAAGGCTATGCGCACTAGTAAAGACCCTATTTAGACCGACCGAGACTTAGTATAAAGCATACATGGTGTCGTTATAATGCTTGCGTGACTATGTGCTACTTGGTTTCTATGTCGTTTTCAAAAAACCGTCACTTTTCAAAAATGCATCTTTTCAAAATATTCAATTTCAAAACCCGGGATGCTACCAAAATTAGGACTTACGATTTGACTCAAAATAGCCTATTTCTAGCCGATATGTTGCCCATTTCAAAATTCAAAAATGTTTTCGAACCTTCAAAAAATTTCGGCCCGACGGTATTTTGCCGATTTCAAAAAGTCGGGCCATCCTCCGACTTTCTCGGAATCCAAACTACCTTTTCAAAAAACCTTCCTTACCTTAAGACTTACCGCATTTAGTAGTGTCGGGTCTTTTTAAAAAGTCGTCAAAGGTCTTTTGGCATCGAAACTCCGTCGATCTTACATCACAGGTTTCCTCCCTATCCCAGTCCGCCTTATTTGTCTAAGGCAGAGCTAACAACCGTAGGGCATACCCCTACCAAGGAAAGCCCGTTTACACACTCGAGTCCAAAGTCTGGGGAAAATCTCACATGGACCTTCCTTCAAACAGGACTCGGCCCACATAACCGAATCCTAAGAAAGGCCCGCCATTCACGAGTCACCCGTCTAGGTGTCTCTTCCGAGTCATCTTCCTTTTCAGTCTTTTTTCTCGCTCGGGATGTACTGTTTTGATTCCACGATCTGGGTCAGTTTCTAATTACGCAGTATTCTTACAGAAAGGCCACCGGTAACCAGACACAAGCACAAGATGCAAGAAGCCTTGGACAAGTTGACAATCTCGTTGGACGCTATGGTCGTCAAGCAGACTCAAATCGAGGCCCAGTTGACAGCTATAAGGTCTGACCAAATAGCTATTGTTAACCGTTTGAGTGTCGTGGAACAGGGGACTCCTGCCGCTGGGACTGAAACAACTGGGCCCCTAGCTGAACTAGTCAGCGCAGTCCGCAAACTGGAGGAACATGTCCACTTGTCAACAAACAACACTATCCACACGGAAAACGCCCGTGTCTACTCGCCCTTGAATGATGAATTGTCCGCCAACCTCAACCTTACGGGCCTACCGATGTTTGAGGGTACCGAAGACCCGGTGCTTCACATCCGGGCCTTCAAAGAGTTCATGGCCATTAAGGGAGTAAAATCGACCATGTTCAAGCACCTGTTTGCCGCTTCTCTCGAGAAGCATCCAAAAGCCTGGTACTACAGGCTAGACTCCAAGAAATACCCGACTTGGGATGATGTGGCAACGGACTTCGCTCGGAATTACGCTGATAATACCGAGATCTAGACCATGATGCGCACTTTGGAGGTTATGGCCCAGGAGCCCAAAGAAGGTTTTACCAAATACCTTCAACGCTGGAGGGCCGAAAGTGTGAAACTGGTGGAAAATCCCAATGAAAAAACTTTAGTGGAGGCCTTTGTCAAGAACCTCCTCCCTTCCTACCGGGTCCATCTCCGGTATGCTGTCATACCCAACTTCGCCACTTTAACTGAAATAGGGACAAGGATTGAAGATGATTTGAGGCTAGAGGGCCTTACTAAGACCTCTAGCAAGGGGTATCAAGGGGCTACCTCTTCCACTACCAAGCCCACAGCTGCAGCTGCAACTCGTAACATCTTCGGCGCAGTTAATCTACTAGATGCCTCGTCCAAAAAGAACATCCCAGCTCGGGTATTCACTGATATAGGGACCACCTATACATATGCCTTACAAAGGTTATCTTCAAAGGGCCTGATCCAACCGATAGGCCCAACTTCTGAGGTCCCGGTCGAGAAGCGCTCCAAAAGCTACAGTATCCAGGCCTATTGCCAATATCACCGAGGTAATGGACACGATACTGAAAAATGCTGGAAATTGAAGCATCTGATCCAAGACTTAATCGAAAGTGGGAAGATACCATTGTCCGGGGATAAACCGAGCAACAAAGAAAACCCCTTCAGCAGTCATGCAATCTTCACCGGAGAAGTAATCGACTGTTCTCATCTCATTTCTCCTTTCATCCCTCAAATTAACGGGATCTGGTTCGATGATGAAGACGATGTTTACCTAGCTAAAGGGGAGGTTATCCCCATCACTCCTGAAGAGGTCCGAAAGGCTAAGTCCAAAGCCTTAGCCAGCAACCACCTTGCTACTGTCTGCCGTCCTAATCAAGCTACTAGCTCTAAGGACATCCCTATCACGGCAACCGTCACTGAACCTCCCAGGACAAAAGCTGCCCTCGAGGAGCCAAGAACTGATACGGCTCTGGTCAAATAACTGAAAAGGGCTCGAGCTGATCTTACCATACGGCAACTTTTGGTTAGCTCGCAAGAACATCGGGAGGAACTTACTAAGGCTCTCGATCAAATCAAGGTCGACTCAATGGTTACCCCTGCCGAAATGGTACCACTATCATGCCCTATCTCAAGGGCGAGTCCAAGGAAGAAGACCCACTTATTACCTTCTCCGAGTCCGACCTACCACCATTCGGGGCTGCCCATTACATGGCCCTATACATCACGGTGATCTGCCGAGGGAAATATCTCCTAATGACCCTGATTGATGACGGGTCCGCTGTGAATGTCCTTCCTCTAAGAACCACTAAACCATCGGCATTACTGAGGCCGATTACCTTCCGACGGCACAAACCATTCAGGCTTTTGATGGAAGCGCGAAGTCCGTTGCTGGGGCCATTAAGCTGACAATTATAACAGGCCCAGTTGAGAAGGAGTTAGAATTCCAGGTGATCGACGTCACCTCTTATTTTAACGTGTTCCTCGGAAGGCCGTGGATCCACGCTGTTAAGGCGGTATCCTCCACTCTCCACCGAAAGGTTAAGCTGCCTCTACAAGACGGTGTCATTACTCTGGAGGCAACCCCCAGAACTGTGGCTGGCTGCAACGCCACGGGCCGTACGGACCTCCGAGGGCTCGATTTTGTAGGGATGATTGAAGAAGAATACCTTTTCAGGCCCTACTTCACAACTAGCATCGACGATGCTACAAAATTTAGGATATTTATCAGGGGCTACTTCGAGGCCATATCTTCCAGCTGGGAAGATTATTGAAGTCCTAAATGACGGAGAGTCTCGCTTTGGTCTTCAGTATGCCGTTGCCCCGGGAAATGTCGTTCCGGCCGGCATCAAAAAGGCTCAGAACATCGTCAAGGGTACCTACCTGGGCCCTTACAGCGCAAGATTAACCGACTACTTTGTTACTCCGGTATTCAGGGCTATCCAAGTTGGTCTCTACCAACCCACCATCACATATCCCGAGACCAAATTGGCTCGGGAATGCAACCTGATAAGGCTAAAGTCGTATCACCTATATCAAAATAAACCTAACAAATAACTAGTAGCAAGTAAAGGTCGAGCCACAGAGAGATGGATGAATATTGCAGATTATCTATAAGTCGATTCTAGACTATTCAAATTCCGGTTTGTTTGATTTGCTTTTCTAAACTATTGCAGTAATGTAAATTAAGGGTTCTAAAAATATTAAAAGAGATCTAGGGTCTTATGGTTCACTATGTAATTAAATTGGGTAAAGTTAATTAATCATTCAATCAATCAACCACAGTTATTTAGGGCATAGACACGGCCTCTCGGATCTTATGTCAACCTTAGGATAGATTTTGACGGGCTCTCGCAACTTACCAGATTATCCTACCAACTTACTTGTAGGTCTACCCTTACCAGGTTTTCGATGTTAGGTTCGGGTTCCTAAACATTCAACTAGTTCAACGTCTTAAACTAATCGAACAACGATACACGACAAGTAGTAAGGCAATAACATATGAATGATTAATTAAACAAATAATCAAACTAACATCCCCAATTCAATTAACATAGATCCCCTTCAACCCTAGAAGAATAAATTAGCTACTCATAATGAAAGATGAAACAACAAAATAATTAAGCATAATAGAAATCAATATGAAAATAAGGGAAAAGGGAAAAATACCGATTACGAAGAACTGAAGGATTGAATAATAATTAAAAGCTAAAAAGTACCGCTACAAGCTTGCAGAATTCCGATGCTAATAATAAAACTAAACTAAAGTTCTCCATACAAAAGTGTGATTAAACCTAACCCTAAGAAGGGTATTTATACTTATTACAATGGGTCTAATTAGGAAATAGGACATAGTTTAATAAAATAATCCCGTAGGATTGTAATTAAGGGAGAATACGGATTCTTCAGAAGATTAGGAAAGTCACTCTGACGCGTCGCGAAGCGATCAGTACAAGATCATACCGACCGGTGCAAAAACGAACCGACCGGTTCACAAACGAACCACTCGGTTCAACTTCAAACCGACCGGTTCGGTATCAAACCGACCGGTTCGGCCTTCGTTGCCCGCCTTGCTACCTTCTTTCTCTTGTTTTGTTCACTTGTAGCTCTTAATTCCGTCTTTTGCTATGTTTCCTGTCAAAACATAAACCATCAAACTACGGATAAAATCTACCATAACTATTCCTAAGACATGCAAAATCAGTAAAAGCGGAGGGTAAAATGAGAATAAATATGCATATGAACTGCGTTCATCACAACTACATTCCAGATGATATATTTGCCCTGGTCCAGTCTGAATCTAAGGAGGGTGCTGACAATGTTGAGGCCGTGCTGGGGCTCCTATTTGGGGAAGACAAGGCTGTTCCGACCCCTAAAGAAGACTTGGTGAACCTGATCCTCCGAAGCAACAGGTTCGACCCCACGAAGCTGATCTCTAAAGTCGGCTCCGATACCGGGAAGAGGGCATGGAGGAAGACCATCAAGTCTACCAATAGCCAGGGCCGAGTCTACAAGCTGACCACCGGCGAAGGAGACATGTCAGACACTAAGTCTGAGTCTGATTCAGAGTCGGAGTCTGAGTCTGAGTTCGAGTCTAGAGGGTCTAGTGCTAGAGTCCAGTCTATAACTCCTCTCCATGTAGTCACTTCCACTGGAACCTCGGGGTCTGTCCCGAGGGCACTCCCAATCCCGCCTCTGACCAATGATCAGATGGCCGCTCTCTTTGAGCTATTTTCCAAATTTACTATCAATAATAACGAAAACCGTTCCGCTTACGACTTGTCTTATTTTCAAAATGCCTTCAATTTCAAAAATTTTATATGCAATGACATTGAGAAACCCGACAAACAGGTACCTCTACCTCCGCATCTGATCGAGCAACTCGAGCGAAGGGAATCCCTGGATCCAGTAATCAAAGAAACCGAGTCCATCAATGTGGGAACCACCTTAGAACCCCAGATGATTAAGTTAGTTTTATCCTTAAATCCAGAGGAGAGAAAACAATTCACAGACCTCCTCCAAGAGTTCAAGGATGTCTTCGCATGGTCCTACAAGGACATGCCGGGGATAGATCAGGAAATAGCTGAACACCGTATACCCATCAAAGACGGGTGTAAACCGGTAAAATAGAAGCTCCGCAGAATGAGGCCCGAATGGTCTCTCAAGGTAAAAGAAGAGGTCGATAAGCAGTTCAAAGCCGGCTTCATACAGGTGTCTGAATATCCAGACTGGGTTGCGAACATCGTGCCGGTAACTAAAAAGGACGGTAAGGTGCGGGTATGTGTAGACTTTCGAGACCTTAATAAGGCAGGTCCAAAAGACGACTTTCCATTGCCACATATTGACATACTGGTGGACAACATGGCCGATCATGCCCTTTTATCATTTACGGACGGGTATCTCGGGTACAATCAAATCAAAATGGTAGAAAAGATATGAGTAAGACCACCTTCACTACGCCTTGGGGTACTTACTGTTACACTGTCATGTCATTTGGTCTCATCAATGCCGGGGCCACTTATCAACGAACCGCCACGACCTTATTACACGACATGATGCATAAGGAAGTGGAAGTTTAAGTGGACGACATGATCTTCAAGTCCAAAGATCGTGATGGGCATATTGCTGCCGTAAGGAAATTCTTCACCCGACTGCGCAAGTACAATATGAGGCTAAACCCTCAAAAGTGCAGTTTCGGGGTAACATCTGGCAAATTACAAGATCATATCGTTAGCCAACATGGCATCGAGGTCGATCCAGCTAAAATCAAAGCCATTACCGAGATGCAACCTCCTAAAATCGAAAAACAAATAAGGGGGTTTCTCGGGAAAGTTCAGTATATCAGTCGGTTGATATCCAAGCTAACCATGGTGTGTAAACCGATTTTCAAAAAACCGAAGATAGGAAAACGGACACTGTGGGATGAAAAATGTCATGCGGCTTTCGACAAAATCAAGGAGATCATGTCTGCTCCGCCGGTATTAATGCCATCACAACCCGGTTTGCCTTTGTCGTTATACCTAACAACGATCGAGACAGCCATTAGGGCTATGCTGGCCCAGACAGTCGATTCGGAAGAACGAGCCATTTACTACATCAGAAAAAAACTCTTGGAGTATGAATGCAAGTATACAATGCTCGAGAAAACGTGCCTAGCCCTAGTATGGGCCACCAAGAAACTCCGGCACTATATACTTAGTTACGAGGTACATGTTTTATCCAAAATGGATCCTATTAAGTACCTATTCGAAAAGCCCATCCTCAATGGCAGGATGTCCAGATGGACTTTAATGTTAGCAGAATTCAACCTCAAGTCTGTGCCATTAAAAGCCATCAAGGGCTGAGTAGTAGCCGAATTTCTCGTCGATAGTCCCGTAACAAAAAAAGGGCACACCGATACTTGGTCCTTCCCAGACGAGGATATATTCCATACTGACACGGAAACATGGGATTCATATTTCGACGGGGCATCCAATTTCCGAGGATTCGGGGTCGGGATTCTGTTAATTTCGCCAAAAGGGGAGCATACTTCGTTATCCATTAAACTGCATTTCGACGTGACTAATAACGCAGCCGAATATGAAGCATGCATTCACGGGTTGCAAGCCGCCACAAATTTAGGAGTCACAAACCTCCGGGTCCACGGTGACTCATCTCTAGTCATCAACCAAGCTCTCCAAAAATGAAAAACTCGGAACACCAACCTCGTGGCCTATCAGGAGTGAGTAAGGGTTCTCGAAATACAATTCCAAAAGGTAGAATACATCTATCTACCCCGGGAAGAAAACCAGTTCGCGGATGCATTTTCCAAATTAGAATCCTTGTTAAACATCCCGGACCACCTAAAGCATGCCGATTTGCGTCGAAAGACGGTCCGAGCCGGCATATAGCCATTCAAGACATCGAGATAACCAATCCAGAACCTCGGTATCAGGCTGTTCTAACCTACTTGACAATGGGAGAATATCCTCTGGGAACCGAAAATCGGGCCAAGAAAGCCTTACGAAGGTTGGCCACCCAATTTGGTCGTACGGACGACAGACAGCTATACAAAAAGACGGCGCAGGGGCTCTCCTCCTATGTGTCGATAAAATAAAGGCCTAAAAGGTTATGGCCGAAGTGCACGATGGTGAAAATGGTCCACATATGAACGCCCATATGTTGGTCCGAAAGATTATGAGGCTCGGATACTATTGGAACTATATGGAAACCGACTGCCAGTTATATGTCAAACACTATCATAACTGTCAGATTTTCGCCAATGTGCAACATATGCCGTCATCTCTACTATACACCTTGACATCACCATGGCCGTTTTCGACGTGGGGAATTGATTTAATTGGAAAGGTGAACCCTTCCGGGACGGGAAGATACTGTTTCATTTTGGTGGCTATCGACTATTTCACCAAATGGGTCGAAGCCGAGTCATACCGGATTCTGAATGCCAAACATGTTGCTAAATTCATCCAAAACAAGATTATATGCCGGTACGAGATCCCGCACGAGTTCTGTTGTGTGCCAAATTTGGACCGTTTTTCCTCCCATTTAGACCCGTTTTTTCTCCGTTTTGCGAAACTTGAGTGCGATTATCGCAGTATTTTGCGTAATTCTCGCATTAGTGTCTCTCTTTTGCATTTTACGTGTTTTTGGTAGTTTTCTGTCTATTTTGATAGGATTTTCGACCGAAAACGTGTTTGAGCTTCTACGAGCAAGAGAGAGATACGGTCCAAGAGCAAAGCACACAACTGAAAGTTCAAGTAATCCAATTGATCGACAAAGAAAGAGACCGGAAAAGAGCCAGAAGGCTACCGGGTGAAGTTTCGCCCGGTGAGTCATTACCGGGCGAAGTTTCGCCCGACGATATTTTTCCACCCCCAAAGATTTTCACGGCACGCACGACCGGGCGAGATGACCGGGCGAAATTTCGCCCGATGGAGAAACCAGGCCGAAAACGCAAAAATCGAAGAAATTCACACCGGGTGAAATTTCACCCGGTGGGATTATTATGTCGAGCCGCGCGGCGAAATTTCGCCCCATGAAGATGCAAAGGGTGACGGTCTAGCTAAATGAAGAGGAATTGGATTTGGGCCTTGAAGTTTGTGCAACCCATTAAGAGTAGTATATATACCCCTCCAAGGGTTTTGTGCCTCCTTGAGCCTTGAGTGTGCCTTGGGATTAGCCCTTAGGAGTAGAGTAGAGAATTCTCTAGTAGTAGTAGTAGTAGTAGTAGTAGTAGTAGTAGTAGTAGTAGTTTGTAGTAAGCTTTCTAGAAAAATCTCAAAAACAATTAGTAGATCTACTTAGTATTAGTATAATTCTCCTATAATTAGTAGTAAAGTCTCCATCTTTATTGAATATTATGTTTTTATGTTGAAGATTCAAGGGTTTTGCAAGGGTTTATGTGACAAAGACTCTTGTTTTATTTCTTGAAGATTCATATTTCTCTTATTGAAGATTGAAGATTTATGCATGGATTAGTGACAAATTCTTGTGTATTTCTCCAAGATTCAATCTTTTATATTAATCTCCATCTTCTATCTTAATTTCCTCCATTGTTGGTAAAATTCTTTCCTCTCCCTTTTCTCCATTAGTATAATTTGTTAGTGTAGTTATTATGCATGCTTTAGTTAAATTCTCCTTAGGTAATGTTTTGTTGTTAATCACCATGACTAGTGAGTAGATTTTCTTTGTTGGGAAATTAGGGAGGAGGATTTGGATTATTTGATTCAAGGGATGTTGGTGGGTTGTTTACTTGTTAATTGTCAATTTTAAGGTTTTTGTGTCTTTGTTGATTTAGAACCGCGGCTAGGTCGACCTTGACTCATTTCTACCAATATGGGGAAACTCGGGGTAGAAATTACTTTAATTTGAGACTTACCCTTTCGTCGCGAAAGCGGGTTTAGGTAGGTTGGGTGAAGAAACCGAAAGGTGGAAATCTCCCTTTTTAATGTTGTAACAAAAACTCGATCCCGAGACTCTAAGACCCCATTTCTGAATCCCGACTCTCCCCAACACCTTTCCTATTTATTGACCCTAGCCTTCGTAGAATAGTTCATTAGCAATAGTTCGACCTCTCTCGACCTAAAACCCCCATCACAATCCCAACCACGATTTGACTCTAGACTTGACCAATATCGCTTAACCCATCTCCCTGCGGATCGATCCCGACCTACCACTACTACACTAGTTAGGTTTGTCGGAGTTAAAAATATTGTTTGATTGTACGGGTCGCGACGCCCGCGCATCAAGTTCATCAGGGATCACGGAACGCACTTTCAAGCTAAAACTGCTACATTGCTAGCTAAATATAAAATCCAAAGGCATACATCTTTGCCTTACCGTCCCCAAACAAATGGTGCGGTAGAGGCAGCTAATAAAACAATTGTCACCATACTCAAAAAGATGGCTGATAATTATCGGGACTGGCCCGATAAAATACCTTTTGCCCTATGGGGTACCGAACATCAATCCACAACGCAACCGGGGCAACTCCTTATTATTTGACGTATGGAATGGAGGCAGTTCAGCCAGTCGAATTAGAAGTGTCGTCTCTCAGGATTTTACTTGAAAGTCAAGTGCCTGAAGCTGATTGGGTCCAAGCCTGATATGATTCGTTAGTTCTTTTGGACGAACGGCGGCCCCGGGCCCTCAATTATATTCAAATATACCAAAAGAGGATAAAACGGGCCTTCAACAAAAGAGTTAGGCCCATAAATATCAAAGAAGGGGATTTGGTCCTCAAATCAGCCCGTGCGTTACTACCAGTTGACCCAAGGGAAAAATTTAAACCCAATTGGGCTGGGCCATATCTAGTAAAGAAGATTCTATCAGGAGGAGCAGTGATGCTAACGGACCTGGACGATAACGAATTTGTCAATCCAACCAACTTGGACCAACTGAAGCGCTACTACCCCTAAACCTTATCTCAATGTCATTTGCAAAAAGTTTATAAAAAATTGTCTTTTTATAAATGAGTTTCCAAAACTATAAGCAAGTCAATAAGTTAGGATTATTTATCCTACCGTTGCATGCACCTCGAACTAATAGTCTTGGTGTATTTTGAAATTGCAAAAAATCTCTATACCCGAACTACGTTTGGTTTGATTCCACTGATTGTGGATACGTAGGCAGCCCCTCGAAAGGGTGCAACCACTGCAATAACAAAAAGACAGAAACGGTATTCACTAATATGTCTTTTATTCTCAAAAACCCGATAAACTCGGGAATTTCAAAACTACACAACACAAAAAACCACAAAAACAACAAAAAAAAGCACACCACAAAAATAATAGTAATATTTAAATAGTAAAACTGAGGAGACAGATATTTAGGGCATCTTGCCCTTGCCTTTGTCTTTTGGGTCGCGCGGAGCCTGATGTCGCTGGGGCGGGGGGCGAGCGTTCCCGAATCACGAGAGGAACCTCCTTTGCTCGAACCCGTTTCTTCGACAGTGGGTCTTCTGCTTTTGTAAACAGTCCAAGTCGAGCCTTTACGTGCTCCGGTAGCGTGTCCCGAGGACGAAGTCGGTTCTGGACAGATAGTTGGCGCCCAAGTCTCCTCTCAAAGTCTGTCTGGGGGCTCACCTCCCCCCGAGCACCTCTAGAACTAGACCCTTCAGCTCGAGTCTTAGTCCTCCCCCTCTGACCTGACATTAAACGAACCAGGGTAGCCGGAGTGTCACCTTCGTCGAAGAAGCCTCTATTATCTTTAGCGTGCTCTCGTCGAAGTAGGTCAAAAGCTTCATCAACCTTCAAAGCAGCACGGGCCTTGGCAGAATCTGCCTTCGTCCACTTCATATAAGAGTCTGATACCCAAATTGAGTGAAGAGACTCAGGAATAGACCAAGTAACCCGGATATACCATCGCTGCATCTAGGTATCGCACATTACATCTGTCAGCTGGGTCGGGTCACTCACGACTGCTTCATTCTCCGGGATCCTTTGGGACCAACCATACTGCCTAAGTGTGCGGTCGGGGTAAAGGTGAACTTGTCTGCCTAAAAGACAAAATCACCTGATAACGAGCCTTGTCCCTCGGTGCCAAACCTGTCCAAACATAAATAGGCCACCACAGCACCACCTATCGGATCAACGGACCGCTATGAAAAGACAACTCTTCGTCCTAATATTTCTGATTGATGTGGCGAGAAAAGTCAATGGTCCGTCTCCTTGTCATCACCTGATTAGGTCGAGATCGACTTGGGTTGAGAGGAGGTTCTATGATCGATAGCCTCTTGAATAACCAAAGCTGAAAAAAGAAACAAAATTATAAGTTCTCAAGGCAAAATTGATATCCGCCTAGGGGCACTCGATCGAGTGCCTAGGAGTCACTCGGTCGAGTGGCACCCCTGAAATCGGAGAGCGGGTTTTCAACGAAGGCACTCGATCGAGTGCCAGGGTGACTCAATTGAGTGCCCGTTGTAGCAGAATATCACGAAAAAAAACGAAAAAAAATCGAAAAAAGGAAAAGATCAAGCGATATACCTGTAGTAGACGGGTGCTCCCGATCAGACGAACCGACGAATCCCTTTTGCGATTATCCAAACCATTGATAATTTTCCCTGTAATCAGCCAAGTCGGACTGTGCTCCGTCTCCATCAGGTCGAACATTGCCCATACATGACAGCAGATCCATGTGACCTTCGAAAGCGTAGACATGGAGCATACAAAAAGCAAAAGCCCTACGGCTGTGGGCCGGCTTGACCCGGACATCGTGTGGGTTCATAAATTTCTCGGCCAAGTCAAACAAAGAGATATTATCATCTTCTGTCATACGGGATACCTCCATATGGGAAAGTCCTCCCGCAGTTTCCTCCTAGGATCATGAACTGAAAATGGGACAGCAGGACAAAGCAAAGGGTTCCATCCTCCAACAGCAGCGATTTCCTCGGGTATGGGACAAATCTCGCCCCGAGGAAGGGCAAAAACATGATATGTGTCGTCCCAATAGGACAAACAAGCATCAAGGAAATAACGATTCACCTGCATCTGACGGATCGTGAACAGCTGAGAAATACTCGTCTGGTTTAAAGCTACCTTATCCGCGTCCCTGAAGCGTCGGGACCATTCTTGCAACATCACGGTCAAACGTTCAATACCCATGGCTAGACTTCTTGAAAAGGATGAGAGTTCTTCTTTTAGGAAGAAAGGAGTTGTGAGGAGTGCAGAAAAACTACGACAGGGGATGTGTATTTATAACACCAAGCCCTGACAATCCCCCTACCATTATGATTCCTAATCCAAGTGGGCTTAGGCATACAGGCCCAATCTCAGATTTTTCATGTCAGCACAGGAATTACTCGCCTCGGGCATTCCTAATTTTCAAAGGAGTCAAAGTTTTCAAAATTTTCAAAGCGATTTAAAAATTCAAAAATATTAAAAACATTTGTTCCCCAGCGCGAGTCGTGTTCAACCTAAATGTTACGTGCAAAATTCTATGTAACTGTACACAGGTACACTCAAGGCTTCAAAAGCAAGCCCGCGCAACTCACTTATCTCCCCAGCGGAAAGCCCAAGGCGGCAATTCTCCCGAAACAGCACGGGATGTGCCTACATACAGGCACACCCGGGACTTCGAAGGCAAGTCTAATTCCCCACGGAGCTATCAACATCTACTTAGGTATGATTTTTATCTTATGGCTGGCGAGCCCTTCACGCGAGTCTAATGGACTATAAACGACCCGACCGGAAGTCTGCCAGGTCTTAATCCTCGATTGGCCTGGTACCTACTCTGACTTTCGCCTTGTCCAAGCCTCAGTCAGAGTGGGGGCTCTGTAGACATCCACATTTGGCTGCTAGGTGTCTATAGCAGTTTCCAAAAAATACCCGATGATGATCGGACGCAAACGTGCTTTGTCACGCTCGGATATGGGCTTAAAATCATTAGTATTTTGCTTGGGCTTTTTACGGATTACAAATCTCAAAAAAATCAACCTCAAATTCAGGACCAGTGTATCGTTTCCAATCAAATAAGACTAATTTGGGCCAAAACCGACACCGCAAATAAAACCATCTTTTAGCGACCGAGTCAAACCGCGGTCAAAGTCGTTTCCGAGACAAAATATCAGCTATAAAGAGAACCTAAGCTACTAAACCTCTTCATTATAGATAAAACATTATCTCTAAAACCCATGCATCCGTCCAGACCCACTCGATCGAGTGAATTCAGCCCACTCGCTCGAGTAGGCTCGCAAAACCCGCTGAACCAGCGTCAGACCGAGCACTCGATCGACTGCAGTACACCACTCGATCAAGTGGCTCTTTTTATATCCAAAACCGGGGTATTTTCTTATAAATATCCCACCCCCCTCAAAACAATTCACAACTTTTCAACCTTACAACTTTTGCATCTATCAAACATACAAGCCTTCTTCCACCATAACTCACCTATTATCATCTCGAAGCTCCCATGCCTAAGCCACAACTAGACGAGCCCTATTCCGAGAATACAAATCATGTAGGTTGAGGATGCAAATTCGATCCCGACTTCTCCCTTTTCTCTCTTCCTTTCTCTTGTCTCTCTCGTCTTTTTCGTTGTTGTCGTCATTTTTTATTTCTTTTTTTCGCTTCTAATATCGTTATTATCTAATTAACATTAAAACTTCGCGCATACATCAATTTACAAAATGATCTCGAATCGAATACGTTTAAGGATAAATCTCGCATAAGACCCTTATAATCCCTTTACGAGTTGTAACAGTGGTGGAGCCCTCTCGAGGAGCCCCGCCCTAAACACTCAAGGGGATGATGGGATCGCGAGTATTCCTCCTTAAACATATTCGATTCCCCCTTTTTAAGGTTAGAACGAAACATGTTGATGCAAATCGAACATCACATAATCCGCAAGGATTAATTACGATGTCGTGACGCAGAGGGAATCGACTTTCGCTCTAATCAAACAAACAAAAAATGTTTATTCATAAGATGCGATATCGACTCCGTAGTCGAATATTATGTCTAAAAGAATTAATCAATAAATCGTGCTAGCACGAACCCGTTGATGTCAAAATAATTGTCGCATGGTCCAAAAGACTGATTACGACATTACGACGCGGAGGGAATTATTTCGTTCTAATTCAATTTAAAACGATTTACAGCGTCTTTTCTAAATCCCCGATAATCGATCTCGTAATAATAGCATACATATTACAAGCATCGAAAACTGAGCCGAGTATAAATCATATTATATTTTTACGCGACTTAGTAAATTTATCGGTTTAAAAATTAAAAGCAATTTCGAAATCATCGCCTTTTCGAAACGAACAGCAGTCCGTACAGGGGGCACTCGATCGAGTGGCACCCCAAAAACCGGCAGGGGTCTGTAACTCGATCACTCGATCGAGTCTCCCTTTTACGCATATTATGCGGGTTCGTATATCGATTTAGCATCATTAAACGTTTTTTTACGACTTCGGTCATCAGGTGTAAAGGCAATCACGTGTCTTTTCCTTTCAAAATCATGCATTGCATCGTCATTATCGTTACTATTCCAATTATTTCGATTGTCACGTTTGTCGTATTGTATTTCCGGGTTGTATACCGCCCGTGTATTTGTAATCATTTGTTTTAAGTTTTATTTTTTTCGTTGTTTGTTTTATTGTACTAAAACGAACCCCACATGCTAAACACAACGTCGGCATAATTCAAAGATGCATTAAACGACGTAGATCAAACATATTTCACATGTTTAGCTAAAACGTTGTTTGCATTTCATTTCAACCGAATTACTAGCGCGCGTATTCAAAAAACGAATGATATCTTAGTAGAGGCCGCTAAGTGCGGGCGGGGTTGGGTGTCCTTTGTAGGATTCCCAACACGTACCTTCACCTCTTACTTAGAACCTCGGTTTCCGGATGTCCAAAACCGTTGGCGCACGAGAGTCATTCAATACACGGTAACCGATAATGTCGGTATCGGTATCGCAATGCATGTAATCCCCTAGAAATTCTAACGCAATACAGTGGCGGAAACTCTGTAGAGTGGGATTAAAACACACTGACAAACTATATCTTATTAAAAGAAATGGTAAGTCAATACAAAGGCCTCTTTTTACAAAAGGGCTAAAAGTAAAATCTCCAAATGGGTTTATACAAATCCATAAATAAACATGAAGGAAGAAGAGTAGGATCCACGCTACTCGCTAGCTCACACCCAAAACCCAGCAGCAAATACCTGTCATGTTATAAACATAACAGCTACGTCAGTGGGGAGTAACTCGGACGTTCTCCCAGCCATAATATATCATATGGAAAAATAATAGTATTACTATATCAAAATAATTAAAATGGAAAACATTAAGTGATATAATGAAAATAAGCTTTCGGAGAAAACTTAAAATATTGGAACAATAAAATCAGAACAAGTTTTCAGAAGAAAACTTCAAATGTTTGCCAACCTGCAAACCAAATTGTATCGATAATAATAAAAATATTCAAAATGGTGTTATGGATAGAATTAGTGTAGACGGCTAGACTTTCACTAGGAGAATACTAAAAACTAGCTTCGAGAACTTAGTTCAAACAAATCAAACTTCGATCTCTAACTAGGCTACTCAACCATAATAGGGCGGCGACTTATAAATGCGTGACCCTAGTTTAAGATAATATGCACACCCCTCCCGAGCACCATAAATACTCAGTTCAACCCGACGGCGTCTTACACTGCGAGGCACGAGTTTAAGGTCAAAATGTACACACACTCCCGAACACCATATATGCTCGGTTCAACAACCAGTGTGCCCCATAAAGACACACTAGCCTTATAGTTGATGGCAAAAACGTAAACCCCAGAATATATTACTCTAAACCTCACACTTGTCCTTATTCCATAACTCCAAAACAAGCCATTATCGATATTCAAGAATAAATATAATCAATATGAATAATATGGGGATGAAAGGAATAAACATTTTATATAAAAAGGTAAACTTTCTATAAATAGAAAGTTACTAATTTTAGAAACTTACTTAGAATAGAAATATTGTTATAGAAAATATGTAAGTTATTAAAATATGTGAAATGTATTAAAAATAGCCTTTCTAACGAAATTAACATTTTATTATTATCGTCGTTATCGTAACTTTATTATATTTCTAAATTCGTTACTCAAAACATAAAGCAAATATAATAAGTCAATATATAGTATTATATAAATAATTAGGAAATCGAGTTAAAACTATAGATTTTAGAAAAGAGATGTTTTAAGAAAAACGATATCAAAATTAATTGAATCAACGAGTTTTGTAAATGAAATGAATTTTACAAAGGTTTCAAATTATTTTTAAGAAATAGTTTTGATTTATAAATAATACAAATTTTAATAAAAATAGTCAATCGGAAACAAATAGAAAATTATTAGTGAAAATAGTCTCGACTAAAATGTGTTTAAAACTAAATCGACTATTTTCCCATTTATTTATTAAACGAAAATTAATTTATTAAACAAGTATACAAATCTCGATTATAATATGAAAATACGATTTTGAGTTAAAAATTAGAAATTAACGAAATATGACGAAAATATGAAATCGATATTATTTAGTTACTAGTGTCACGATAACCAACAAAATATTATCACGATCGTAAATAATTAAATTACTAACGATTTATAAAACGATATCGAAAGTCGTAAAACATTTATAAGGCATACGATTTAAAATTAATATTATTAGCAATAATAAATAGCTAAAATTAGAAAACCGAAGTTAAAATATTTACTACATACTACTACTCAAACATACGATATAAAATCGAGTAACGTCCTAAAGTTACCTTGAGTTGATCGTCAATATATTTGCCCTTCGAACTGAGCTCCGACCCTTGATACTTCTACAAAACTGCTTCAAAATTGCCTCGAGACGGGACGACTAGGGCAGTAACAGCAACCTCAAAAACGACAAGCAACAGCGAACGACGAGCAGTACATAACTGTGGAGCGAAATCCGAAGATAAAGATAAGGGAAAGAGGGAGGAGAGAACGAGGAAAAGGAGGGAACACGAAGGAAGCAAAACAATAGCAATAACATCAACGAAAGAGGAGAAAAATGACAAGAGAAGTAGACATGAACAGCAGGCCGAAGAAGCACGGAAATACGATCAAGGACAAAGCATCGATAAATGGCAGCGGCACAAACAACAAGAGCAATGTACGTCCATTAACAGTACACAGTGACAAACAAACGAGCGAAAACGGAAGAGGAATAAGAAAAGAAGAGTCGGAAGTAGGATAAGAAGAATAGCTGGAGAGCGAAAGAACAAACGATACTCGATAGAGTGACCAGCAGCAGCATCAATAACCCAGCAGCAAAAGAACGATGCAACGGAGAAACAAGAAGAAAAGAAAAGAAGAAGTGGAAAAAGATAGACAGTAAGACGGAACCGACACAGAACAGCGTGAAAGTAACAGCAGACTGCAGCAGCAACTAACACCGACAGTACAGCATCAACGACAGCAGAAATCAGACCCGAAACCAGAACCGAGGACAGCAAACGAAGCAGGACTCACATGAATATAATGGGAACTCGTGGAAGCGAAACAGAACAGCAGAAGATGGACAAGGCACGGAACAGCAGCCACAAGCAATAACAGTAACAGTACGATGCAAATAAAACAACGGTGAAGAAAACGGGAGAGCAGCAGGACAGCAACAACGAAAAGAAGAAGAAAACGAAGAATAGACAACCAAGGGCAGCAGCAGAACGCATAGCAGTAACAACACAAACAACACTAATCGAACGTGATAAAGAGAGACGAAATAGCTGCTGAGAAATCAGATTAAAGACAAAAGGAACGGAGAATTTAAAAAGAAAAGAAGAAGAAGAAGGAGAACGACAAAGCCATACCTGAACTGAACTAGATAAACAGATGTCGAATAGCATCAGCGAATGACAACAACACGGCAGCAGAGCATCACAGCATCAGCGAACTCAGGCAACAACAAGGCAGCAGTGCGCTGCAGCAGCAACATACGCAGGAGCAGCAAAAGGACGAATAAATACAAAGAAAACAGAGGGTGAAAACGATGAAGAGTAGCGTGAAGATGGTGCAGAAGGACGGAGAAATAGAGGTGGAAATAGAGAAGAGGAGAAGTGAAGCGGTGGGAAAGCAGAGGAATGAATGAGTGGGTGAAACGGTGGGAGCATATAAAAAAAATGGAAGGGGAAGTGAATCAGTAGAGTGGGTGAATGTATTATTAATTGGGGTTGAATAGCTAACGTGAGAGTGAATAAGAAATACGGTTTAATTAAATAAATCGGGTAGGAACCGAATTCCAAAATGATAAGTTGACTGACCCACTAAATAGAATTAAAAACGAGTCAATAAAATCAATAAATAATCGGGTCGTCTAATAAAATGAGTAGATCAAATATTCGAGACGGAAGCGAAATTATTAGAAATAAATAATTAGACGATGAAATAGTAACTCCTGAAAAATAATAACTTTTCGATGAAGTGAATTAAAATGATTTTTCGAGGAAAGTTAATAAATATTTTGACGAGACTTTAAAATAAATGAGCTTCGAGCCGAAAATAGAATTTCAAGCTTAAATATAAATAATGAAAAGAATTTGGAATTTAAATCGTCGAAATAGACTTTCGATAAGAGTTAAATTAAATGTATAAAATAAATCGAAACAGAAATAAAAATGTTTAAATATAAGGGTTTTCGAGACAAATAGAATTTTAGGAGTTTGAAACGATTAAACGATAAATTCGTTTTATAATAATTTTGAGAATTGCGAGTTAAATCGAAAAATAAAAATACGAACAAAATTTTAATTTAATTTAATTTATAAAAAAATCAGGGTTGTTACAATGCAAAGGGACGAACCCCATAAACTCTTAAATCGAAAAAGGTCGTACTCTGTGCACGGCCCACAAGGATATAGAGTGGGTTCGAATGGACCCGAACTCCCACAAAGTTCGTTGGCGACTCCATTTCGATTTAAATTTCAATCCGAGATCCATCTCACACGAGATACATTTGCCTACCCAAACCCGTGCGTGGCCGCGTCGGGGTGGACCTATGTCATATCCACACCATTGTATATATATAAAGATCAGCACTGATAAAATGTAACAAATCCTACATTGCTACCCAACTACATTTAAATGTCTTATATTCAGGGAGTTTTTTTAGATGTACTCAGCCACAAATGAATTGATGTTAAGGGTTTACCATTTTAGAGGTTAATGAATTACATATAACTTATTTTTCTTTTTCTTTTTTATAATTTTAACGAGTCCGAGGGTCGGGTCCGAGTCTAATTTTAGGACCCGGATCCGGATTATTTTGAAGGACCCTTTCCCGACCTGTACTCACAGTGTCTAAAAATAAAGGATCCATACCCTACCCATTAGGGTAACACCCGGCGGGTCTGGGCAGGGTCTCGGACCCACTGTCATCCACTCATCCCTAGTTGTGTATGCAAAAAAATACGAAATTACTTTTTCATAATTGCTTGTTACTCGTTCATCACTAAATTTTCCAAAATTACCTTTTTCTTCTTTTTTTCATTGATTTCTTCCTAAGCTAAACCAATTTCCTTATCAAAAAGTGATCATCGTCAATTCTAAATTTGCGAATTCAATAAGGATCATAATTCATTAATCAATTTTTTTTAATTGAATAATTAGGGTTAATTTTGAATTAGAGTTAATTGAGTTTAGGGTTAAGGGGTGGCGTCGGAGGTGGTCGCAGGGGTGGCAAGGGCGCCTGACCTAGGTGGAGGGAGGACGGCAGGACAGGAGAGTGACGCTGGTGTGGCCGGAGGTGGAGGGAGGGGGTGGTTCTGTACGTTTTTTTGGTTTTGGTTTTCTTTTTTTTAAATTAAAAAAATGAATTGTACGTATTTTCTTGTTTGAATTGTATTATTTTTTTAATTAGATTTATATTATAATTATCGAATTAATTTTGTCTTTTTCATTTGATTATAATTTTAATTATTTATAGTTTTTTTTATTGTTGTACTCGTATAAGTTTATTCCCGTATAATTTTATGGTAATAATAACATTAATCATCTTTTTAAAAAACGGAAAAAAAGGGAAGAAAAGCGAAAAAAATATGATGATCGGAGTGGCGGCCGATATGGTGGGCCAAAGTGGACGTCGGTGTAGTGAGGTGGTGGAAAGAAGATGAAGTTGGGGACTGAGGAGTTTTGAGAAATTTTTTCTCTCTCAAAAAGCTCCCTAAAATAATAAATGCGGAGGGGAAATGAGAGGGGTAAGATTGTAAATTTTAGGTATGATTGAGTAACACTCAATTATGGAAAAAGTACCACCCAAAAAATATTGTGTAAATTAAATTAATTATTTGAAATTTCACACGGGCGCACCAATAACGTTGCTAAATCGACCATAATACTTTTCTTTATAATCATTGGCTGTGATGGAGTGGTTAGGATTATTTCAAATAATTGTGATTTGGAAGAAGTAACGCTACTTATCAATTGTAGACACCCGCATTTTGCCTGCTAGTGTTTATAGCAGTTTCCAAAAAACACCCGATGATGATCGGACAAAAACATGCATTAATATACTCGAATATTGGCTCAAAATCGTTAGTATTTGACTTGGGCTTTTTATGGAGTACAAATCTCACCAAACTGACTTCAACTTCAGGCCCAGTGGGTCGTTTCCAGTCAAATAAGACTAATTTGGGTCAAAACCGTCACCAAGGCAAACCGTCTTTTAGCGATCGGGTCAAACCCCGGTAAAAGGTGTTTTCGAGACATAAAATCTGTCACGCAGCTTCAGAAATCCGATTTGAAGTCAAATACCACAGAAAATCAGCCATGGAGAAAGATTAAGCAACCAAAACTCTCCCTTAAGATAAAACTCGATCTCTGAAAAGAGACTCCAACCAGACCCAGACCCACTCGATCGAGTGGACCGGCCATTCAGTCGAGTAGGCTCGCAAAACACGCCAAAAACGGCGTCAGACCGGGCACTCGATTGAGTGCTATGCACTACTCGATCGAGTGACCCCTTTTTCAGCTAGAACCGGATTCCTTTTCTATCCACAATAGGAATCCTTTCCTATCCAAACCGGGTGTTTCTTGCCATCTACAACCGGCTTTTCTTATCCAAAGTAGGTTTCTTCCTATCCAAGCAATACCTTTCCTAGACAAAGCCGGAAACCTGTCCTATAAATACACCCCTTTGCAAACACAATAAACAACAATTACAATTCACAACAATTCATCCCCGAAATTTCAACAACCTTACAACAATCAACATCCTAGGCAATACAATCTCATACAATCCCGTTCCTCTAGAAATCCTTTAGGAAACCCGAGATCAAAACTCGTCAAAGACCCGAGAGCAAAAACTCGTCAATCCCTTCCTCAATCATACACAATCCCGAGAGCAAAACTCGTCAAATCCCTTCCCAATTATACACACCATAACTCTCCTATATACATCTTAACCCTCCCGCGCCTAGGCCGCTATTACGAGTCCGTTTTCGAGATAATTTAGCATGTAGGTTGAGGGTGTTACAAATCCCGATTTCTCTCTTTCTCTTCCTTTTTCTCGTTTTTTTGTCTCTTTCGTCACGTTTTTTTATTTATTTCTTTTCTCGTTTCTAATATCGATATTATCGTACTAGTTTCAGAAAGCATTATTTCCTAAGATACGATATCGACTGTATAGTCGAATATCGGATCTAAAGGAATCAATCAAAAAACGATTTCATAAACTTCTTTTCTAAAATTTACTCTAAATATTAGATATTGATTCTATAATCAAGCATCGAATATTACGAGTATCAAAATCTAAGTCGAGTATAAATCGTATCATATTTTTACGCGACTTAACCAAATTATCGATTTTCATAGCCGAAAGCAATTTCAAAATCAAAGTCAAAACAAACCATAGTTCCTACAGGGGTCACTCGACCGAGTGTCATAGGCCACTCGATCGAGTGACATCCCAAAAAAAGAGGCAGAATGCTTCTTCGAGGACCACTCGATCGAGTGTCACGCCTGACTCGATCGAGTGGCATCTCCAAATCCGGGCAGAAGGTTTTTTTTGGGTCCACTCGGTCGAGTCCCTCAATGACTCGATCGAGTGGCCCTTATCACGACAAAACCGTGAGTCTTCCAATATATTTCAAGTCCCGATAAAATTCCTTTAACGACTTCGGTCATCACGTGTCAAAGTCCATCACGTGTTCCTCTTTTCAAACCCATGCATCGTACCATGTTTACGTCTTCTAACTCATTTGCACTTCGTTATTATCGCAATTGTTGTATATTATCGTTTGTCGCATTGTATTTCCGGGTGGTATGCCGCTCATATGTTGTAATCTGTTGTCGCACTTTTTCCATTGTTTGTTTTATTGTACTAAAACGAACTTCGCATGCTAAAATAACTTTAACGTTAGTTTAGATGCATTAAACGACTTAGTCAAACATAAGTCACATGTTTAGTCAAAACGTTGTTTGCATATCATTCAACCGTCAAACTAACGCGGGTACACGAACAACGAACGATATCTAAGTAGAGGCCGCTAAGTACGGGCGGAGTTGGGTGTTCTTTGGGAGCTTCCCAACACGTACCCTCACCCCTTACTCAGAACCGTGGTTTCCGGATGTCCGAAACCATTGGCATACGAGAGTCATTCAATACACGATTACCGATAATGTCGGTATCGGTATCGCAATGCAAAGGGACGAACCCCATAAACTCTGAAATCGGAATGGGCCGTACTTTGTGCACGGCCCACTACGACATAGAGTGGGTTCGAACGGGCCCGAACTCCCACAAAGTTCGGTGGCGACTCCATTTAGATTTAAATTTCAATTCGAGATCCATCTCACACGAGATTCATTCGCCGCCCCAAACCCGCGCGTGGCCGCGTCGGGGTGGACCTATGTCATGTCCACATCAATGTTTATCTTACGGAGACAACCAGAACGGAAATCAAGAAGTGAGACGGGTAAAAAAGATTATGATTAATTTTTTAAATATAAACATTATAATTAAAGTGTATAATATTATTCAAATAAATAAAAATTTAATATTAAAAATAATTTTTTTTACTTAAAAAACTATAACAAAAAAATTAGACATTTGAAATTATTTGTCCTGTATTCTGACCATAACCCGATACATGACCCCTATTTGACCCAACCCGGCCGACAGATCTAGTGCGTAAATAGTTACCTCGGTGAAACAAACGATGTTTATAAAAAAATCTTAGGTCTTGTGTCCACGAGCAATATTAATATGTTCGTGCAAACATTGAGTTTACATGTCTTTTTACTCGCTAACCATTTGACTTTCCCCATCGAATATGTTTGTATGTATCAAACCATCTCTCTCTAAATTTGACCTGACTCGCAAACCTGTCCCACCCGGTCCAACCTGTTGTTTTTAGGGTCATGACCTCATTCTTTTGACCCGAATCCTAAATGACCCATTAATTTATATATGATCATGACCAGACCCGACATGTTCAACTCGTTGGAAAGAAGAGATTACAAAACCTTAGTCTAAAAGGCTACTTCTGTACGGTGGTACATAGCGAGACTGATGCGAAATAAAAATGCGGAAGCTCCAATGAAAACTTGTTTTTGTATTTTTTTTTTTGGACAAAGGTTAATGTAACCTTGAAGTTTATTGACGAACGGAAATAAACGATAAATATAAAGGGATATTTAGCCCGTAGTTCGACCTTGAACCCGGAATTAATCATGAAAGAGATTGAAACCCAATCTTTTATCGTCAATTCGAAGTACTGTAGACACCCGCATTTTGACTGCCACGTGTCTATGGTAGTCTCCGAAAAACACCCGATGATGATCGGACGTCAACGTGACTTGGTATACTCGGACTTGGACTCGAAATCAATAATATCCGACATGGACTTTTAGCGGAGTAAAAATCTCACGAAACAGACCTCAAATTCAGGCCCAGTGGGTCATTCCGAGTCAAATGAGACTAATTTGGGCCAAAACCGACACCAAAAATAATTCCCGTCTTTTGGCGACCGGGTCAAAACCCGGTCAAAGACGAAACCGTCTCGTAAATCAGCCAAGTTCAGATTGGCGCAAAAATCAAAGTTCAAAATAGTCAAAACAAACAAAATCAAATCTTTCCTTATTTATCTCGATTTGTTGACCCACTCGATCGAGTGGATTGACCCCACTCGATCGAGTGGAGCCTCTTTTACCCGGGTTTGGCCCGTTTGCGAAGGCACTCGATCGAGTGCACTAGGGCCAATCGGTCGAGTGCCCCTAGGTCGAGGGGTGAAGTCTATAAATACCGCTTCACCCCCCCTTGCATTTCAGATTTTTTTTTGAGCATTTTTTACCCTACAACTTCAGCCACATTTCACCCTACTTCAACCCTACTTCATCACCTTACAAGCCTTAGAAATCCTAAGCCGAAAACACACAAAAACCGAGCTCTCGTCTCTCGATAAACCGACACATACACACATACACCCATACACACCACAACTCGCATACATCCTCGATACTCTCAAGCCGTGCCGCTATTTACGAGTCCATTTCCGAGGCGTTTACCTAGCATGTATGTTGAGGGTGTCCTAAACCCCTTCTCTATCTCTTTTCTATATCGATTCTACGTACATTTTCGCATTATTGTATTATAATCGTAGTAACGCTAACACTAACACTAACCTTTTTTACATTTTCGCATCTTTATTTTCGCGTTACTTTTATTGTCTTTAACATTAATAATACCGTGTATATGTAAACTAGTATCAAAAATCAGTTTTAAAACGTTGGACTACGATGATCACTTTTTGGTCCGTCTAATCCCTTTACGAGCAACGACGGAGGTGGAGCCCTTTCGAGGAGCCCCGCCCCAATGTACTCAAGGGCGTGACGCGACCGTGATCGGTCGTAGTTGAACGGATTTAATTCCCTTTCCATAATTGGTACGGAACCCGTTGACACGAAAATCGACATCACGTAACCCGAAAGGGTTAGTTTCGATGTCGTGACGTAGTGGGACACATTTCGTTGCTAATTCAAAATTTCCTAATCTAACGATAAAACGTTTTCATAAAATCCCGATGACGGTATTATATTCGTTCATACACGTTTATAGTACCGGAGGCCGAATTAAATACAAATCGTGCGATATTTGTATTTGATTCGGCCGATCATCGATTTCAAGTCATAAAACAAAGCGAGTTACCACTCGTACAGGGGGCACTCAACCGAGTGCCATAGGCCACTCGATCGAGTAGCACCCCAAAAAGTGGGCAGTAGCCACGTTAAATGTGCACTCGACCGAGTCACACCACCACTCGGTCGAGTGGGTCCTGTAACCCGCAAAACCGAGGGGTTGACTCACAATCCAAACCCCGACCCTTTTATCGACTTTAGTCATCACGTGCAAAGACTATCACGTGACCATACTATTTTCAAAACTATACACATCACGACACGTAGAACGACTTTGACCACTTTGACGTGATAAGTCGGGACAAGACTACGGGACGTGAGATTAGGCTAGCAATATGCCACAGTCTCATGTTCCCGTCCTTCGTTTAATATGCGACATAATGCGTATTTAATCGGGGTTAGTCCGTCTACATATTTTCGCGGTCTAGTTTACATACGGGTCCGTCCCTTTTATTATATCGCGTTATTTTTTATTTCGTTTATTGCTTTTACGTAACGTTGTATTGTGAATTCCGGGTTGTATTTCCGCCCGTGTAATTTGTACGTCATTTTTATTTACTTTCGAGCTTTGTTTATTTACTTGCTTTTACGCTTTATAAACGAACCTCGCATGCTAAATCACTTCGACAAATAATAAGATGCATTAAATGACGTAGTTAACGCAAAATTCACATGCTTAGCTAAAACGCTGTTTGCATATCATTTAATCAATTTACTAGCGCGCGTACACGAACACGAACGGTGTCTTAGTAGAGGCCGCCATGTGCGGGCGGGGTTGGGTGTCCTTAGTGGGCTTCCCAACACGTACCCTCACCCCTTACTCAGAACCTTTGGTTTCCGGATGTCCGAAACCCTTGGCGCACGAGAGTCATTCTTTACACGATTACCGGTATAGATGGTATCGGTATCGTAATGCAAAGGGACGAGCCCCATAAACTCTGAAATCGGAGTGGGCTTACTTTGTGTATCGCCCATGACGACATAGAGTGGGCTCGTATGGTTCCGAATAACCACAAAATTCGGTGGCGACTCCATTTTGACTTAAATTTCGAACCCGAGAACAATCTTACCACGAGATTCATTCGCCTACCCAAACCCGCGCTTCGCCGCGTCGGGGTGGACCTACGTCATGTCCACAATTTGGCGACTCCGCTGGGGATACCTGATGTACCACATGTCATCGGGGTTCCTAGGGTGAGACTCGAAGAGAAATCGTTCGTAGATTAATGTGCGCGCATTAGTTTAATGATTCATGCATAACCCAAATTTGCCCGGACCGGTTACTTGTGACCGACGTCCCACTATACCGCGGTGCATTCCTACATGGGTGCGCTAAAAACATCGATGGTGGAACTCGTCTCGGTTTTGCGGCATGTCCTAAGACCAACTCGGCTTAGGGAGTCCGTCCATCACATGAGAAAGCCATCGTTGTTGGTATAGACCCCATTTTGACCGACCGAGACTTAGTGTAAAGCATACATAAGCGTCGTTATAATGCTTGTTTGACTACGTGCTACTTGGTTTCCGTGTCAATTTTCAAAAAAAAAACCGTCATTTCAAAATTGCATCTTTCCAAAAATACCCATCTTTCGAAAAACCCGAAATACTGTCCATTTCGGGACCCGTCTTTCCAAAACACCCAATTTTGAAAAACCCGAAATGCTGCCCATTTCGGGACTCACCTTTTCGAAATATCCAATTTTCAAAACTCGGAATGCCGCCGAAATTTAGGATCAACGATTTGACTCAAAATATCCTTTTCTGTAGTCGGCATGTTGTCCGTTTTAATTCTCGAATTTCCACCCTCACCACCTTGATTTTCGGAATTTTCCTTTTCAAAATTCTAATCTCGGTTTTCGAAATTCCGTTTTCAGTTTTCAAAACTCTCGAAAAGTCGTTCATTTTGCATTCAAACCTCAACCTTTCCAAAACTTTCAACTTTCCTAGAATAAACCTTCCTTATTATAGGACCTACCGTCTATCCGTGTGTCGGATCTTTGCATAGTATGTAGAGGGTTTATAGCGTCGAAACTCCGTCGATCTTATATCACGAGTTTCCCTCCTTTCCTGAGTCCGCCTTATCTGTCAAGGCACGACCAACCCGCGTAGGGCATACCCCTACAAAGGAAAGTCCGTCCATACACTCGAGTCAAAAGTCTGGGGAGTAATCTCACGTGGACCTTCCTTCGAACGGGACTAGGCCCACAAAGCCGAAATCCTAAGGAAGTCATACCACCCACGAGTCATCCGTCTAGATGTCTTTCTCGAGTCTGTTCCACTCAATCCTTTCCTTTTGGGTCGCTCGGGACGTATTTTTTCCTTTGATTCCAAGACTGGGTTCGGTTTCTGATTACGTGGTGTTCTTACAGACAGGCCACCATCAACCAGACACACTCTCAGGATGGAAACTGCTTTAGCTGATCTGAAAACCTCTGTGGACGCCATGGTCGACAAACAAGCCGACATCGACGCCCAAT
This sequence comes from Agrostemma githago, assembly GCA_958450325.1. NCBI lineage: Eukaryota > Viridiplantae > Streptophyta > Magnoliopsida > Caryophyllales > Caryophyllaceae > Agrostemma > Agrostemma githago. The sequence goes on along the minus strand of OY288254.1, from coordinate 37,610,927 downwards.
TGAATGAAATGAGGGCTGGACAAGTTGCCATTGTCACTCGATTGGCTGCATTGGAACACAGGACTCCAAATGCCGGGGCTATGGGGCCTCTGGCTGATCTAGTTAGTTCAGTACGCCGACTAGAGGAACAAGTCCACTTGACTGGGAGTAATAACATCCATCGGGAGAATAGTTGTGAGTACAACCCACTGAGTGACAAGCTGCCTGCAAACCTGAACCTCACCGGTTTGCCCATGTTCGAAGGGACTGAAGACCCGTTACTACATGTACGGGCCTTCAAGGAGTTCATGGCCATCAAAGGGGTGGACTCTACCATGTTCAAGAACCTCTTTGCTGCGTCTCTTGAAAAGTACCCTCGGGCCTGGTACTACAGGCTAGACCCGAAGAAATACCCTACTTGGGATGATGTGGCCACCGAGTTCGCTCGGAACTATGCTGACAACACCGAGATCCAAACCACAATGAGATCTCTGGAGGTTATGGCCCAGGAGCCGAAGGAAGGTTTTACCAAATACCTTCAACGCTGGAGGGCCGAGAGCGTAAAACTGGTCGATAAGCCCAGTGAGAAGACTTTGGTGGAGGCCTTTGTCAAGAACCTCCTCCCATCTTACCGGGTTCACCTCCGATATGCTGTCATACCCAATTTCACCACCCTTACTGAAATGGGTATGAGGATCGAAGATGATCTGAGACTAGAAGGCCTCACTAAGGCCGCTGCTAAGAGTTACCAAGGGGCTTCTTCCTCCACTACCAAGCCTCAAGCTGCAACTCGCAGCATTTTCGACGCAGTGAATCTACTAGATACCCCGTCCAAGAAGAACACCCCACCTCGGGTTTTCACTGACATAGGTACGACCTATACTTATGCCTTACAAAGGCTATCCTCAAAGGGCCTAATCCAACCGATAGGCCCAACTCCTGAAGTTCCGGTCGAGCGACGCTCCAAGAACTACAATGCCCAAGCCTATTGCCAGTACCACCGAGGTAATGGGCATGATACCGAGAAGTGCTGGAAGCTGAAGCACTTGATTCAGGACCTCATCGAAAGCGGTAAAATCCCGCTACCCGGAGATAAGCCCAGCAACAAGGAGAACCCTTTCAGCTCCCACGCCATCTTTACCGGGGAGGTTATTGATTGCTCCCACCTTATCTCTCCATTTATCCCGCAAGTGAACGGGATCTGGTTCGACGACGAAGATGATGTCTACCTCGCAAAAGGGGAAGCTGTCCCCATCACCGTCGAGGAAATTCGAAAGACTAAATCCCGAGTCCTAACCAATAACCACCTTGGTCGTCCCTACCAAGCCACTAGCTCTAGGGACGCCCCTATCCCGACAACCGTCATTACGGAAGTCGCCCTTGAAGAGCCAACTGCTGAGACGGCTCTTGTGATGCAATTGAAGAAGACCCGAGTTGACCTCACTATATGGCAACTCCTGGTTAGTTCTCAAGAACATCGAGAGGCACTTACAAAGGCTCTCGATCAAATTAAGGTTGACTCTTTGGTTACCCCTGCGGAGATGGTAGCCACGATCCTGCCCCACCTAAAGGGCAAGGCTAAGGAAGAAGGACCGGTAATCACTTTCTCCGAAGCCGACCTACCACCATTTGGGGCCACCCATAATCTGGCCCTCTACATTACGGTGGTCTGCCGAGGAAAATACCTCCCCATGACCCTAGTTGATGACGGGTCTGCTGTAAACGTCCTTCCCTTGAGGACCGCAAGAGCCCTCGGCATTACCGAGGCTGACTATATCCCGACTGCTCAGACCATCCAAGCTTTCGATGGGAGCCAAAAGTCGGTAGCTGGGGCCGTGAAACTGACCGTCATAACCTGTCCGATAGAAAAGGAGCTCGAATTCCAGGTGATCGATGTCACCTCGTCATTCAACCTGCTCCTGGGTAGGCCTTGGATCCACGCGGTCAAGGCGGTGTCCTCCACCCTCCACCGAGAAATCAAGATGCCTCTGCTTAACGATGTCATCACTTTAGAGGCAACACCAATGACTGTGGCTAGCTGTAACGCCACGGGACACACGGACCTCTAGGGGTTCGATTTTGTGGGGATGATCGAGGAAGAGTACCTCTTTAGGCCTTACTTCACTACGAGTATCGACATGATGCTCCAAAACCTAGGATACTTTCCGGGGGCTACCTCTCGACCCGATCTTCCAGCTGGGAAAATCATTGAGGTTCTCAAAGACGAAGAATCTCACTTCGGTCTCGGTTATGCCATCACCCCCGACAATGTTGTCCGAGCAGGGATCGAAAAGGCCTGCAACATCCTTAAGGGTATCTACTTGAGCCCTTATAGCCCACGGTTGGCTGACTACTTTGTCACACCGGTGTTTGGGGCTATCCAGGTTGGTCTATACCAACCCAATGCTATGCAGCTCGGGACCCACTTGGCCCGGGACTGCAACTACATCCCGGATGACGTGTTTGCCCTCATCCAATCCAACGGAGCTGAAGATGCTGAGCCCGCTCTAGGGCTACTATTCGGGGAAGACACCATAGCCCCAACTCCAAAGGAAGACCTGGTCAACCTGATCCTCCGCAGCAACAGGTTTGACCCGACCAAGCTGATCTCGGATGTTGGTTCCGAGACGGGGAACAGGGCCTGGAGGAAGACTGTCAAGTGGACTGACAGTCAGGGAAGGATCTACAAGCTGGTCACCGGAGAGGGAGACATGCCTGAGTCTGAGTCCGAGTCTGAGTCGGAGTCTGAGTCAGAGTCTGAGATCGAGTCTAGGGAAGTCGGTGCTAGAGTCACTCCTGTAACCCCTCTCCCTTTTATTATTCCTGCTGCTGGCACTTTGGGGTCTGTCCCGAGTGCCCTACCTATCCCGCCACTGACCAATGATCAGATGGCTGCTCTCTTTGAGTTGTTCTCCAAATCTTCAATCAATAATAACAACCGTTCTGCTTACGACTTGTCTCTTTCAAATTCTGCTTTTAAAAATGTTTTATGCTATGACATTGAGAAACCAGACGAACAGGTACCTCTACCTCCGCATCTGATCGAGCAACTAGAGCAAAGGGAGTCCCGAAACCCGGTGATCGAAGAAACCGAGTTCATAAATGTGGGAACAACCCTAGAGCCTCAGACACTTAAGATAGGGTTATCCTTAGATCCCGAGGAGAAACAACAGTTCGTAAGCCTCCTCCAAGAGTTCAAGGATGTCTTCGCATGGTCCTACAAGGACATGCCGGGGATAGACCGGGAAATAGCCGAGCACCACATACCAATCAAAGATGGGTGCAAACCGGTCAAGCAGAAGCTCCGCCGAATGAGGTCCGAGTGGTCTCTCAAGGTAAAAGAAGAAGTCGACAAACAGTTCAAAGTCGGCTTCATACAAGTGTCCGAGTATCCGGACTGGGTGGCAAACATCGTGCCGGTTCCTAAAAAGGACGGTAAGGTGCGGGTATGTGTAGATTTTCGGGATCTTAACAAGGCGAGCCCGAAAGATGATTTTCCGTTACCACACATCGACATACTGGTGGATAACACGGCCGATCATGCCCTTCTATCATTCATGGATGGGTATGCCGGGTATAATCAAATCAAGATGGCGGAAGAAGACATGAGTAAGACTACCTTCACAACGCCTTGGGGGACTTACTGCTATACCGTCATGCCTTTCGGTCTCATTAATGCCGGGGCCACATATCAAAGGACTGCTACCACTTTATTACACGACATGATGCATAAAGAGGTAGAAGTTTATGTAGACGACATGATCGTCAAATCCAAAGAACGGGACGGTCACATCACCGCCCTAAGAAAATTCTTCACCCGATTGCGCAAATACAACATGAGGTTAAACCCTCAAAAGTGCAGTTTCGGGGTAACATAAGGCAAATTACTGGGTCATATCGTTAGCCAACGAGGTATCGAAGTCGACCCAGCTAAAATCAAAGCCATTACCGAGATGCAACCTCCTAAAACCGAAAAAGAAATAAGGGGATTCCTCGGGAAAGTCCAGTACATCAGTCGGTTCATTTCCAAACTAACCATGGTGTGTGAACCAATTTTCAAGAAACTGAAAGTAGGAGAACGGGTACTATGGGATGACAAGTGCCAAACTGCTTTCGACAAGATCAAGGAAATTCTGTCTGTACCGCCAGTTTTAATGCCACCTCAACCCGGTTTGCCTCTGTCGTTATACCTAACGATGACCGAGACAGCCATGGGGGCTATGCTGGCTCAGACAGTTGACTCCGAAGAAAGAGCCGTTTACTACATCAGCAAGAAGTTTTTAGAGTATGAGTGCAAATATACCATGCTCGAAAAGACGTGTTTGGCTCTAGTCTGGGCCACCAAGAAACTCCGACATTATATGCTCAGTTACGAGGTCCATGTGCTATCCAAGATGGATCCCATCAAATACATCTTCGAAAAGCCCGTTCTCAACGGCCGAATCTCTAGATGGACTCTAATGCTGGCAGAGTTCGACCTAAAGTTCGTACCATTAAAAGCTATCAAGGGTCGAGTAGTAGCTGAATTTCTCGCCGATAGCCCGATAACCGAAGAAGGACACACCGACACTTGGTCCTTCCCAGACGAAGATATTTTCCATACTGATACTGAAACTTGGGATTTATACTTCGATGGTGCATCTAATTTTCGAGGGTTCGGAGTCGGGATCCTCCTAATTTCACCAAAAGGGGAACATACTCCCGTCTCCATCAAAATGGACTTTAATGTTACCAATAATGCAGCAGAGTACGAAGCATGCATTTACGGGCTACAAGCCGCCGCCAATCTGGGGATTACAAATCTCCGGGTACAAGGTGACTCATCCTTGGTCATTAACCAAGCACTTCAAAAATGGAAGACTCGAAATGCTAATCTCGTGGCCTACCAGGCACGAGTAAGGGATCTCGAGAAACAATTCCAAAAGGTAGAGTATATATATCTGCCGCGGGAAGAAAATCAGTTCGCAGATGCACTCTCAAAATTGGCATCTTTACTGAATATTCCCGACCACGTGACTAGTATGCCGATTTGCGTCGAAAGACGGTCTGAGCCAGCATACATTTGCGACATAGAAGACATTGAAGTAACTGATCCCGAACCATGGTATCAGGCCGTGTTAACGTACCTGACAAGCGGAGAATATCCTCCCGGGTCGGAAGGTCGAGCTAAGAAAGCCTTATGAAGGCTAGCCACCCAGTTTATCTGTACCGACGACGGGCAACTGTATAAAAAGACGGCACAGGGGGCTCTTCTCCTTTGTGTTGACAAGTATAAGGCTGAAAAGGTTATGGCCGAAGTACATGATGGCGAAAACGGCCCACACATGAATGCCCACATGCTGGTCCGGAAAATCATGAGGCTCGGTTATTATTGGAATACCATGGAAGCCGATTGCCGGTCATATGTCAAACATTGTCATAACTGTCAAATCTTTGGCAATGTGCAACATATGCCGTCATCGCTACTCTATACCATGACGTCACCCTGGCCATTCTCAACGTGGGGTATCGACATAATCGGGAAAATAAATCCCTCGAGTACCGGTGGGCATTGCTTTATTTTGGTAGCTATCGACTATTTCACCAAATGGGTCGAAGCTGAATCATATCGCATCCTCAATGCTAAGCATGTCGCCAAGTTCATCCAAAACAAGATAATATGTCGATATGGGATTCCCTCTGAATTTATCAGTGATCACGGGACTCATTTTCAAGCCGAGACTGCGGCCCTGCTAACCAAATATAAAATCCAAAGGCATACTTTCTCGCCTTACCGCCCCCAAACAAATGGAGCAGTAGAGGCGGCCAATAAAACAATTGTCACCATACTCAAAAAGATGGCTGATAATTACCGGGACTGGCCCGACAAAATACCTTTTGCCCTATGGGGATATCGGACGTCAATTCGCACCGCAACCGGGGCAACGCCATATTTCCTAACCTACGGGATGGAGGCAGTCCAACCAGTCGAACTGGAGGTACCGTCCCTCATAATTCTGCTAGAAAGCCAAGTACCCGAAGCTGATTGGGTTCGAGCACGATATGACTCATTGGTTCTACTAGACGAACGACGGTCCCGTGCTCTCAATAATATCCAAATCTACCAGAAGAGGATCCAACGAGCCTTCAACAAAAGGGTAAGGCCCAGGAACATTAAGGAGGGCGATCTAGTCCTTAAGTCTGTTCGAGCTCTACTACCAGTCGACCCAAGGGGAAAATTCAAACCCAATTGGGCTGGGCCATATCTGGTGAAGAAGATCCTATCAGGGGGAGCAGTGATGCTGACGGACCTGGACGGGAATGAGTTTGTCAACCCAACCAACCTGGACCAGCTGAAGCGTTACTACCCCTAGCCTCTTCTCAATGTCATTAGCAAATTTTATAAAAATTATTTCTTACAAAAAGCAAGTCAATGAGCTAGAATTACTTATTCTACTGTCATAAACATCTTGAACCAATAGTCTTGGTGCAATTCGAGATTGCAAATTTCCTATGCCTGAACTACGTTTGGTTTGATTCTGCTAATCGCGGATACGTAGGCAACCCCTCAAAAGGGTACAACCAATGCAATCAAGAAAAGACAGGAGCGGTTTAATAATAAACTTCTTTTATTAATTCAAAAAAATCCCGATAAAAATTACAAAAGTGCAGGAATTCAAAAAAAAATAATACAAAAAAAGGGCACACAACAAAAAATAATAATAGTACTTAAATAATAATAAAGCTAAAGGACTCGGCATTTAGGGCATCTTGCCCTTCCCCTTGTCCTTGGCCTCCTTAGTCGTCCACTGGCGACGACGCGGAGGGGAGCGTTCCCGAATCACCACGGGAACTTCTCTAGCTCGGGCTCGATTGTTTGAGCCCGACTCCTCTGTCACATCAATAGGCCCAAGTCGAGCCCTCACGGGCTCAGGGAGCCGGTCACGCGGACCAAGTCGGTCCCGGACCGCCAACCTCGGCCCAAGTCGTCGTTCCAAGTCGGTCTGCCCTCGAGTGCTGCTAGAACCGACTTCCTTAGATCGAGTCTTAGTTTGTGACTTAAGACCCGATTCTCCTCGGACTGTAGCCTCAGGAATATATTCCCCGGTGAAAAAGTCCCGATTGTCCTTCGCCGACTCGCGATGAACCAATTCAAAGGCCTCCTCAAGCTTCAAGGCCTTTCGAGCTTCCTCGGACTCCTCAGAAGTCCACTTTTGATAAGCCCGTGACACCCAAGCGGATTGGCAAAGGCTGGGTATAGTCCATGTAGGACGAGTGAACCATCTCTGCAACCAGGTGTCGCACATAGCGTCCGTCAATTGGAGCGGAACGCTGATAATGGCTTCAGTCTCAGGGATGCGCTGAGACGAACCGAACTGCCTTAGGAGGCGGTCCGGATAAATATGAACTGTCCAGTCTAAGGACAGGATCGTCAGGTACCGGGCTTGGTCTCTCTTAGCCAGTCCAGTCAATTTTGAAAGGAACCACCAAGCGACGGTCCACCTGATCAAGGGACCTCCGTGGAATACCAGTTCTTCGTCCCAGTAAGCTCGGGTTATCTGATGGTACGAGCTTATCTTCCGCCTTCGGGAGCTAATCTGACTGCTCCGATAATTGGGAATGCTCGGAGGGGTCTCTATGACCGATAACCGCTCCGATAGCCATATCTGAAGAGAATACACAAATTTTATAAGCAACGGAATGGTTCGCCAGGGTCCACTCGATCGAGTGCAGAAGGTGACTCGATCGAGTTAGACCTCTAAAAGTAGGCAGTAGCTCCGTATGAGTGTCACTCGATCGAGTGACAGGTCCACTCGATCGAGTGACTTGCGTACTTCAAGTGAAAAAAAAAAAAAAAAAAAAAAAATCGAGGTGCATACTTGAAGAATACGGGTACTCCCCGTCAGCGGTCGAGTTGGGTCGAGCCGTCTAGCATCCAGACCCATAATGATCTCCCCAGTGGCTAGCCAAGCAGGGCTATGACCAGTCTCCATCTGGTCAACCACTCCAATCAGCCTGATTTGACCCCTGCATGAGTCAAGCTCCATCAGCCCCTCGAAGACATAGCAATGCAGCATGCAAAAGGCGAATGCCCTACGCCTATGAGCAGGGGTGGCCCTCACGTCCCGTGGGTTCATAAACTTATCGGCCAAATCAAATAGGGAAACGTTATCTCCCTGCACCATTCGGTTTGTCTCAGCATGAGACAAACCCAAAAATTCCCTCAAACGCCTCCTTGGATAGAAAGACCCCAGCCGCCTATGGCCGCAATCTCCTCGGGCAAAGGACACATCTCGCCCCTCGGGAATGCAAACACGTGATGGGTGGTGTCCCAAAACGACAGACAGGCATCCAGAAAATGCGAGTCAACTATCAGACGCTGAAAAGGGAATAAATTGACTATCCCCATCTGAGTAAGACGGACCTTCTCTTCGTCCCGAAAGTACTGGGACCAAGCAAGCAGCATAGCAGTCAAGTGGTCGATACCCATGACAGAGATTTCTAACTTTCTTGAAAATCTAAAAGATTTCGAGGAGGAAGAGAAGAATTTGAGTTGAGATGCAGAAAACTGAAGCAGGGATTCTCATATTTATAATGAGAAAACCTAACAGAAAACCTAACTACCCTGCCTCCTCAGCAAGCTGGGCCCTATGCGCGCGCAGGCCTGATTTCAATCTAGAACCCAGAATAGGAATCAAGCTGTCCCGAGCTTTCCTAAGAGTCTCCAAATATTTCTGTGATAAAATTTCTTCGCGATAAAAATTTTCCAAAATTTTGTCCTTCAAAAAAATTATTCAATCTTTTTCTCCCCAGCGAGAGTCAACACTTTACCTACGTGTTACATACAAGTTGTTATGTGTCAGCATACAGGTACACCCCAGACTTCAGAAGTAAGTCCCCGCGAAACTACTTAATTTCCCCAACGGAGTCAGCTTTTTCCCGGTGTGCTACATCCAAAGTGCGATGTGTCGGCATACGGGTACACCTACTCCCCAAAAGAGGCAGGCTTTACTCCCCACGGAGCATCATCAGCTCAAGTGCGACTCAAGGCTTCAAAAGCAAGCCCGTACAGCTCATATATTTCCCCAGCGGAACGCCCGAGGCGGCATTTTTCCCGAAATGATACGGGATGGGCCCACATATAGGTGCGCCCAGGACTTACGATACAAGTCTGATTCCCCGCGAAGCTATCAGGACAAGTATGACCCTCTGCTTATGGCTGGCGAGCCCTTCACGCGAGTCCATTGGACTATAAACGACCCGACCGGAAGTCTACCAGGTCTTAACGAGCTTAGTAGCTACTCTGACTTTCGCCTTGTCCAAGCCTCAGTCAGAGTGGGGGCTCTGTAGACACCCGCAATTTGACTGCCACGTGTCTATGGTAGTCTCCGAAAAACACCCGATGATGATCGGACGTCAACGTGACTTGGTATACTCGGACTTGGACTCGAAATCAATAATATCCGACATGGACTTTTAGCGGAGTAAAAATCTCACGAAACAGACCTCAAATTCAGGCCCAGCGGGTCATTCCGAGTCAAATAAGACTAATTTGGGCCAAAACCGACACCAAAAATAATTCCCGTCTTTTGGCGACCGGGTCAAAACCCGGTCAAAGACGAAACCGTCTCATAAATCAGCCAAGTTCAGATTGGCGCAAAAATCAAAGTTCAAAATAGTCAAAACAAACAAAATCAAATCTTTCCTTATTTATCTCGATTTGTTGACCCACTCGATCGAGTGGAGCCTCTTTTACCCGGGTTTGGCCCGTTTGCGAAGGCACTCGATCGAGTGCACTAGGGCCACTCGATCGAGTGCCCCTAGGTCGAGGGGTGAAGTCTATAAATACCGCTTCACCCCCCCCCCCCCCCCCCCCCTTGCATTTCAGATTTTTTTTTGAGCATTTTTTACCCTACAACTTCAGCCACATTTCACCCTACTTCAACCCTACTTCATCACCTTACAAGCGTTAGAAATCCTAAGCCAAAAACACACAAAAACCGAGCTCTCGTCTCTCGATAAACCGACACATACACACATACACCCATACACACCACAACTCGCATACATCCTCGATACTCTCAAGCCGTGCCGCTATTTACGAGTCCATTTCCGAGGCGTTTACCTAGCATGTATGTTGAGGGTGTCCTAAACCCCTTCTCTATCTCTTTTCTATATCGATTCTACGTACATTTTCGCATTATTGTATTATAATCGTAGTAACACTAACACTAACACTAACCTTTTTTACATTTTCGCATCTTTATTTTCGCGTTACTTTTATTGTCTTTAACATTAATAATACCGTGTATATGTAAACTAGTATCAAAAATCAGTTTTAAAACGTTGGACTACGATGATCACTTTTTGGTCCGTCTAATCCCTTTACGAGCAACGACGGAGGTGGAGCCCTTTCGAGGAGCCCCGCCCCAATGTACTCAAGGGCGTGACGCGACCGTGATCGGTCGTAGTTGAACGGATTTAATTCCCTTTCCATAATTGGTACGGAACCCGTTGACACGAAAATCGACATCACGTAACCCGAAAGGGTTAGTTTCGATGTCGTGACGTAGAGGGACACATTTCGTTGCTAATTCAAAATTTCCTAATCTAACGATAAAACGTTTTCATAAAATCCCGATGACGGTATTATATTCGTTCATACACGTTTATAGTACCGGAGGCCGAATTAAATACAAATCGTGCGATATTTGTATTTGATTCGGCCGATCATCGATTTCAAGTCATAAAACAAAGCGAGTTACCACTCGTACAGGAGGCACTCAACCGAGTGCCATAGGCCACTCGATCGAGTAGCACCCCAAAAAGTGGGCAGTAGCCACGTTAAATGTGCACTCGACCGAGTCACACCACCACTCGGTCGAGTGGGTCCTGTAACCCGCAAAACCGAGGGGTTGACTCACAATCCAAACCCCGACCCTTTTATCGACTTTAGTCATCACGTGCAAAGACTATCACGTGACCATACTATTTTCAAAACTATACACATCACGACACGTAGAACGACTTTGACCACTTTGACGTGATAAGTCGGGACAAGACTACGGGACGTGAGATTAGGCTAGCAATATGCCACAGTCTCATGTTCCCGTCCTTCGTTTAATATGCGACATAATGCGTATTTAATCGGGGTTAGTCCGTCTACATATTTTCGCGGTCTAGTTTACATACGGGTCCGTCCCTTTTATTATATCGCGTTATTTTTTATTTCGTTTATTGCTTTTACGTAACGTTGTATTGTGAATTCCGGGTTGTATTTCCGCCCGTGTAATTTGTACGTCATTTTTATTTACTTTCGAGCTTTGTTTATTTACTTGCTTTTACGCTTTATAAACGAACCTCGCATGCTAAATCACTTCGACAAATAATAAGATGCATTAAATGACGTAGTTAACGCAAAATTCACATGCTTAGCTAAAACGCTGTTTGCATATCATTTAATCAATTTACTAGCGCGCGTACACGAACACGAACGGTGTCTTAGTAGAGGCCGCCATGTGCGGGCGGGGTTGGGTGTCCTTAGTGGGCTTCCCAACACGTACCCTCACCCCTTACTCAGAACCTTTGGTTTCCGGATGTCCGAAACCCTTGGCGCACGAGAGTCATTCTTTACACGATTACCGGTATAGATGGTATCGGTATCGCAATGCAAAGGGACGAGCCCCATAAACTCTGAAATCGGAGTGGGCTTACTTTGTGTATCGCCCATGACGACATAGAGTGGGCTCGTATGGTTCCGAATAACCACAAAATTCGGTGGCGACTCCATTTTGACTTAAATTTCGAACCCGAGAACAATCTTACCACGAGATTCATTCGCCTACCCAAACCCGCGCTTCGCCGCGTCGGGGTGGACCTACGTCATGTCCACAAGTACCTTCTCGAATTTAGTAAACACCATGATCAAAAGATCAAAATGCAACCGTGTTTTTCTTTGATTTCATAATTCATCATTTGTTTTATTCATTGAAGTAATACGGCTTATATAGCCTACATTTCAAGATCAACTCGTGATCATGGGGAATATTAATAACTATGCTAATTGGCAACATATAATATGAAATATTCTACCAATCAAATCCTTCCTTAAATAAGTGATATGTTTGCTCGATTTTTGAGAATGTTGTGTGATATGTTGGAGATCATGACATCTTTGTTGTTTGGTGAAGATCCTCTTGTGTGATCATTGTCATATCTTCAAGATTGTATAATATCTCAAATATGGGAAGACTTGATTGTTGCCTTTTATTCGAGATTGATATCCTATGGATATTCCCACAATATCAATTTTATTCTAATACTATCTATGTGAAGATTACAGATTCTACACATCTCCTCAAGATATCCAAATGCACCTAGATGTTCTAGCTATTTATATGCCACACGACTAATGTGTTAAGAAGAATATGAATGATGAATTGACAAAAAAAACCAAGTTGCATTTTGATCTTTGTGATCATGGTGTTACAAACTTCGAGAAGGTACGTAATTCGAAGCGTTTAGAGATTTGGTGCTCCAAACTCTAGGCTATTAGTTCCGGGTTCAAGGTTGAACTACGGGCTAAATATCCCTTTATATTTATCGTTTATTTTATTCATCAATAAACGCACAACACAAAGTGCTTTACTTCATAAAGAAACGTGTCACAAACATCAAAAACTCAAGTTTACATTAACCTTAACCAAGGTTACATTAACCTCGATCTTATCCTTCACCAAAAGACACGTTACTTGTTCGTTCGTGCTTTCGCGTTCGCATCAGAGACTAAAATTGCATTCTCGTGTTAAATAGTAAAATTATTGTTAGACTTGACAAAACTTGACCCGACTTGTAAACCTGACTCGTCCAACCCGTTTTTTCACAGGTCAAGAGTCCGAGCCTCCATTCTTGATTAGTGACTCGATATTTTAAATTACAAATATAAAATAATATTTAATTTAATACCACTTTTTTTATCTTTTAATAGTAAAATAATTACGGAGTATTAAAATAATTTTAAAAATTCAATGAAATAATTACGGAGTATGATTAAAGAATATAACAATAATACTATTAAATTAAATAAAAACTTAATATTAAAAATAAATTTTTTTACTTAAAAAGCGGTAAAAAATTTGGTGTTCGAACCTATTTTCACCCTTATTCTAACCATAACACATCTCATGACCAGTAAAGCTCGGCCCATATTTGAACCAACCCGTATTTTGACTCAACATGTATAAAGTTATTAAATAAATTATATACTCAAGATGTATTATTGGAGTAGTTCAGAAAATAATTTTTTTGAAAAATATACTCAACATTTTTGATTGATAACCAATGATACTCTTATTTATAATTAAAAAAATCCCATTATACATTATAATTTTCCGATGTGTAATTTTTTTTTACTGTTTATATATGTACTCCGTAATAGATTTACCATTACCAGGTACTAAAAAACACAGTCTTTTTTGAGCAAATGATATGAAAGTTTTATACTAAAACAATATCATTTTTCATCAAAAATCTAATTATATCATTTTATAAATGTTTTTAATTTTTTTGTTAAACGAAATGTAAAGGTTTTTACATAAAAAATTTAATTTCTCGGAGGGTATTTTAATTTATATTTCTCTTATATGTTCTCGGAGGGAAATTTAATTCATATAATACATAAAAATAGACCAAGAAATTATATATTACAAATAAGAGAAATTAATATAAATCTAATTCTATTAGGATAAAAAACATTAATTTTTATATTTATAATATTTAAACTGTATTAGGATAAAATTTAAAATAGATATAATTCTATTAGGATAAAAAACATTACTTTTAATATTAATAATATATATTTCAGTGTTTTAAACAAGTTGGATTGTCTCACGTCGCTCGAAAAAAGCTTCAAATATATATTTATATACGATATATGATTTATAAAACTTGAATTTTTAATGGCACTTGAAAATCTTTACAAAAGATATTCTTTAATAAAAATTTTAATCATCAAAGTAATAAAACATGCGTAATAAATTAATTTTATTTTGTAAAAATCCATCTTTAATATGTTTGCCAATGATATGTCTTTGATTGATAAAACTAAGGACGGAGTTGAAAGAAAGTTGGAACTTTGGAGGTATACATTAGAAACTACTGGTTTTAGGATGAGCAAAAGTAAGACTTAACTAGTATGAAACCCGTGATAAAATCACGGGGTTGTATAATCAAGTACTTTTCGTAGTCGATATAAGGTAATTAAACTATTTGGGACACGTACGGAAAATGGATATTGGACCATATGCGTAGACTTAATAATAACGGAAGTTCCTGTAAACTTAATAAAAAGGTTGGATAAATTTAATTTTCTATGTAGTATTCTGTATCACGCACTACTAATTTAGTAGAGCACGATTTCTTTAATGCAATCCGATTGAGTTGGAAAGAATAATAAACATAAAAGAACGATTGAGATGACAATTTTTATTTATATTAAATAACGATTTAAATATATCAAAAAACGATTAAATATACTAAAAAGGAAGAAAAAATAACGATTAAATATAAAATAACGACTAAATATAAAATATAAATAATAAATAACGATTAAATATAAATATTAAATAGCGATTAAATAACAATAAAATAATGATTTATTAAATGAAAATTTAAATATTACTAAAAATATATAATGTCGACAAAAAAAAATTAAATAATTCATCATTGGTTTTTACCTTATTCCACAATCACCCGCTTTCTAACCTAACTTAGGAAACTAATTTCTTACTCCGTATCTTTAAAATGCATTCTCGTGCCTCCTGTATTTCTTCTTCACTCTTCATCATCACCCGTCTTCATTGATACTTTCACCACTACTTTCGACCATTGATTCCTGAATATAGTTAAAAAAACACAAAGATCTGAAAATGAGAATTTTGGAAGTGAAAATTAGAAAGAGTAGATGATGGTGAAAGTATTAATATCAAATATTCAACATAAAATTGACAAAAAAAAGTCAGATCAATTTTTAATCAAAGAATAATAATAAAAATGGTGAAAAACTCATATATTTACCCGAAAGTTCACAAATTCTTGTTTGTGACGAAGATATCCGTCACAAACGTATAACGGGTCAAATAACTACCAAATAGTTAGATAATACAAAATTATAATTGGTGGGACCATTGTAGTTCTCTCCTCATATGACACATACTTGACCCGTTTTAACCTTACAACGGATATATCCGTCGTAAGGGAGACCAACTACCGAAAGTTAGTGAAGTTATTTTTGGTCCGCCATGTTGGATGACAACGAATGTATTCAAAATCCAAATCTGACGCCATCGGCAGAACGCCACACTAAAATGTTCCATCAAAAATCCATTGTTACTCTTCCTACTCCGAATCCCCTGCACAGTTCACAAAAGATTCAACCAATATTACTCTGGAAAAAAAATTGAACGGAGAATAAAAATGTGGAGAAGAAAAGAGAAAAAGTGGGAGGATAAATATGGGAAAGAAACTTTTTGAGGAAGTCAAAGTTAGCCTAGGATCTACTACATTAGTGTGTAGGTGATTTATATATCGCGATGAAGGTACATTCGGTAAGTATTTGAAAAAGATTTTGTATATAAATTCAAAAATAGTTATCGTAAATAAGAAAAATTGATGATGACTAAAAACTTACCGTATGTACATAAAATACACGAATTTTTTTGCGTCAATTTAAAAAAACTTACCTTAAATATTAATAATGATAATAATGTCAAAAATCTACCCATATATAGGATAGACATGGGATTTTGAAAAATCTACCCGATAATGTCAAAAAGATACTAATTTAAAAATACACCCTAAATGATAAATAAATATATTACATACTCCATATATAGTATATACCATATGAAAAGATTTTAGAAAAACTTCAATTTGCTGCAAATTTTAAAAATAAATTCCAAAAATAACATCATTAATTTTAAAAACTTTTCCTAAATTGAAAAGATATATTTCTTTTATTAGATATATCATCATTGATTAATACTTTAAAAAGTCTATGATTGATACTACGTATATTTTGACATTGTGCAAATATATGTCGAATATATTTTTGCCGTATATATTTCATATTATGTCGAACATATTACGTATTATTAGCTACCAAAAATACCGTAGACAATAATATCTACTGATTTGATTATTTGCCAAAATAACTTGTCAATTTAAACGTATATAATTAGGATAATATTTATTAGAATAACTTACATATTAGTATTAAAATTTATATTAGAATAATATTAGAATTTATTAGAATATATGTGGAATTTTTGCCGTATATATTCAACATTATGTCTTCCATATTGCGTATTATTAGCGGTTATATGTGGTGCGTATTATTAGCGATTATATGTGGTGCGTATTATTAGCTACCAAAAATATTGTATACAATAATATTAAATTATTAACAGATTTGATTACTTGCCAAAATTACTTACCAATTTAATATTTACGGTATAGAATTAAATTAAATTAAAATCAATAAATATATGTGGAATATATTTGTTCCGTATATATTCCATATTCCTTCTTCCATATTATGTATTATTAGCGGTTATTTTATGTGTATTATTAGCTACCAAAAATACCGTATACAATAGTATTTACATATTCGATTACTTGCCAAAAATATTTACCAATTTAATCATATATTATTAGAATAATATAAAAAATTTTATAATTACTTAAATATTAGTATTAGAATTTATATTATTATAATATTAGTATTAGAATTTATTAGAATAATTTTTGAATAATACCAATTATTAGTATACAGAGATAAATAATATTAGTATATACTACATATATGATTCATAATTACCTAAAATTTCAACTATTAATGATATAAATACAGGGGTAAAGAATACGGAGTATAAATTATTGTGGACATAACATAGGTCCACCCCGATGCGGCCACGCGCGGGTTTGGGTAGGTGAATGAATCTCCATATGAGAATGGATCGAATTGAAATTTAGGTCTATGTGGAGTCGCCACCGAATTTTGTGGTTATTCGGAACCATTCGAGCCCACTCTATGTCGTAGTGGGTCGTATACAAAATGCGGCCCATTTTCGATGTCAGAGTTTATTGGGCTCGTCCCTTTGGATTTGATACCGATACCGACATTATCGGATATCGTGTATTGAATGACTCTCGTGCGCCAACGGTTTCGGGCATCCGGAAACCGAGGTTCTGAGTAAGGGGTGAGGGTACGTGTTGGGAAGCCCACAAAGGACACCCAACCTCGCCCGCACTTTAGCGGCCTCTACTAAGAATTCGAATGACTTTCTAATATGCGCGTTAGTTAAACGGGAAAATGATATGCAGAGATTATTTTTCCTAAGCATGTGAATGGAATTGAAAAGGGTTTCTAAGTCAATTTAATGCAATTAATTCTACGTCAAAGTGGAATTTAGCATGTGGGTTCATTTTAGTACAATAAAATAAACAGCAAAAATTGACAAAGGAAACAACAAACGGTTAGTAACGATATAACGAATAATAACGGTTTGTGCAAATATTGAATTGAATTGAATGATAAACAAGATGATGCATGGTTTGAAAAGATAGTAAATACACATGATTGATTAAGCACGTGTTGACCTAAGTCGTAAAATACTATCGAATTTAGAAAATAGAAGAATGTACGACTCTCGTTTTGGTCGTGATGAGGCCACTCGATCGAGTGGTCAATAGACTCGATCGAGTGGACCTTCGAAAAAGGATTCTGCTTTGCGTTTCAGACCTTACTCGGCCGAGTTATTGGCCAACTCGGTCGAGTACGTTGCTACTCGATCGAGTCACTATGAGACTCGACCGAGTAGAGGTCGAAAGAGACATTCTGACTCGATTTTGTGATGTCACTCGATCGAGTGACTAAGGCACTCGGTAGAGTGGCACCTGTACGAAACGAGTTCGCTTGCAATTTTATTATTGATTTTGAAATTGCTTTTGATTTTTGATAATTCGACGATTCGACCAAATCGGGCGTAAATATTGCACAATTTACGGTCGACTCGGATATTATAAATTGTCGATTTTGTTGAATCAAATATAAATATCGCGGGATTTATATTCGATTCTAAATTTGAATACTCGTAGTATCCCATATTCGATTATCGAATCGATATGAAATACTAGAGTGAAAATAAAAGAAAATAAATTAATTTGAGTCGTCTTAAATCAATTAGCGCGATATGGATAAATCGCATTAATTAATTTATGTGACTAGATTTCTAGATTCGACATCCAATTATGAAATTGGTATCGAATCTAGGGAATCGACTCTTTGCTTGAATTAAAGGACTTGATTCCCTCGACTTTTCCGACATCGAAATAAATCCCTAGGGATTGTGATGTCGGATCCGTGTCAACGGGTTTCGACCCTTATTAAAATACAATGTTTGTTTTGAAAATTGACGTAAATATGTGACTCGAATAATGATGAAAACGAAATAAAAAGGATTATTGTTTAAGTTAACTTATTTCAATAATCAAACGATCGGGGTGTTGGGATAAGCGACCGACGACGCGTGTGCAGTACACTTGTATATGCGGTTTTCCTTATCCCACCATCACTCACATTCGACACAAATCAATAAGTATTTTAATGCTTTGATATTAATAGTATTATCGATATTATGATGCAATGAACGAAATAATAAAAAAATATAGAAAAAGACGCGAAAAAAAAAGAGGAAGACGACGAGAAGAGAAGGAGAAGAGAAAAAGGGTTTTGACACCCTCAACCTACATGTTCTTGTCTCGGACCGGACTCGTAATCGTGGCTTTAACACAAGAGTTTCGAGATGTATGAAGGTTGAGTTATGGTGGCTCGGGTTCGATTCCTAAAACTAGGTTTAGGGTTTGCTAGTATAGAATTGCTTAGGGTTTGCTTAGGGTTGTGTGTGTAAGATTAGGGTTGTAAAAGTTGTTCTTGATGTGTTGCATGGGGGTTGCTTATATAGGAAAAGTTAGGGCACCCGGTTTAGGGTTACTCGACCGAGTAGGTGGCTAACTCGGTCGAGTGGCCCGTTACGCCTGCCGTCGGGCTCAAAATAGGCCTACTCGATCGAGTGGGTAGGTCACTCGATCGAGTGGCCTAGCTGGGTCGCGTGGGTCAGTCTATTGGACCTTGACTTTGGATGTTTGATGGGTTTTGTGTTTGACTTGGACTTTTGATGATGTGAAGGGCTGTTTTGTGTGTCTCGGAAACAACTTTGACCGGGGTTGACCCAATCGCTAAAAGTCGGTTTTATTTCAGGTGTCGGTTTTGGCCCAAATTAGTCTTGTTTGACTCGGAATGATCCACTGGGCCTGAATTTGAGGTTGATTTTGTGAGATTTGTACTCCGTAAGTGCGTTAGCCAGCAATTAATGGATTTGAGCCCGTATCCGAGCGCGTAGAAGCACGTTAGTGTCCGATCATCATCGGGTTTTTTTTGGAAACTGTCATAGACACCTGGCAGTCGAAATGCGGGTGTCTACAGAGCCCCCACTCTGACTGAGGCTTGGACAGGGCGAAAGTCAGAGTAGCTACCAAGCCCGTTAAGACCTGGTAGACTTCCGTTCGGGTCGTTTATAGTCCATTAGACTCGCGTGAAGGGCTCGCCAGCCATAAGATAGAAATCATACATGTGCTGATGATAATACTCCATGGGGCATTTGGACTTGTCGCGTAAGTCTTGGGTGCGCATGTGTGTAGGCCAATCCCGTGAAATGTTGGGGAGATTCAGAGGGTTGCATGTCCCTGTTCAAGTCGTACCTGTATAAGTCAGATTAAAATGTATGCAACACGTAGGTAGTAAAATGACTCGTGCTAGGGAAAAATGATTTTTGAATTTTTTGAAATTTGAATTTTTGGAATTTTTTTTTTTAAAAAAGACTTGACTCCTAAAGAAATTAGGAAAGTTCGGGATGAATATTTCCGTGCTAGTATCGGGACTAGGCTTATGGGTGGATTCTGATTAGAATTAGGAGACTTTTCCTAAAAGTGATATGGAAAGAGGTTTGCAAGGCTAATGCTATATATAGCCCCCTTTGCTCTTGATTCCTCCATAATTCCCATCACAAATTAAAAGAAAATCCCTTTATTTCCCTTAAGGCAAAAATAAAGTCTCTTTATCCTCTTAAGAAAATCTAGCATGGGAATCGACAGGTTGAGTGCTATGCTGCAGGCATGGTCCCGACAATTTAGGGATGCTGATAGGGTGGTCTTGAACCAGACGGGCATAACTCAGCTGTACCTGTTCCGTCAGATGGTGGTTGACCGCTATTTCTTGGATGCATGCTTGGCTTACTGGGATGACATATATCATGTCTTTGCCTTTTCTCGGGGCAAAGTCTGCCCTTTACCTGAGGAGATTGCAGCTGTAGGAGGATGGAACCCGATGCTTCGGCCCGCCGTCCCCTATTCGGTCTATGACCTGAGGAGGAAGCTTCGAGAATTCTTGGGCCTCTCCATAATGAGGTATCTCGAATGACCCAAGATGACAACAGGGTCTCCTTGATTGATTTGGCCGAAAATTTTATGAACCCACACGATGTCCGGGTGAGATCAATTCATAGCCGTAGGGCCTTTTCTTTTTGCATGCTCCATGTATACGCCTTTGAGGGTCATATGGATTTATTGTCTTGTATGGGTCATATCCGTCTATTAACCGTAGTTGATTTAATGGAGACGGAGCATAGCACGACTTGGCTGATCACGGGTGAAATAATCCAAGGCTTGGACAATCGCAAGAGGGATTCGTCCGTTCGTCTCACCGAAAGCACCCGTTTGCTGCAAGTATGTCGGATTTTTATCTTTCTCGATTTCTTGATTTTTGAATTTTTTTCGAGAATTTGGCTACTGCAGTGGGCACTCGATCGAGTCACCCTGGCACTCGATCGAATGCCTTCGTAAAAAGCCTTCTGTTCGCTTCCAGTGACGCCACTCGATCGAGTCACCCTGGCACTCGATCGAGTGTCGTCTGTTTTGTCTTGGGATCTAATGCTTTTGTTTCCCTTTTCAGATTTGGCTGTATGAGAGGCTATCAGTGATAGATCCTCCCCTTGATGCGAGCAATTATCGTCATAACCAGGTGATGACGAGGAGACGGGCCATCGACTTTTCTTGTCAGATTTCGCAGAAGTATTGGGACGAGGTGTTATCAATCCACAGTGGACGGCTAATTCGATGGGTTGTGCCATGGTGGCCCATCTATGCTTGGTCCGGCTTGGACCCGAGGGACAGAGCCCGCTACCAAGTAATCTTGTCCTTCAGGCAAACGATTCATCTCTACCCGGATCGCATACTGAGGCAGTATGGACGGGCTCAACGGATACCAGAAGTTGAAGCAGTTGTGAGTGACCCTACCCAACTGACTGATGTAATGTGCGATACTTGGGCGCAAAGATGGTATACCCGGCACACTTGGCCCGTTTCCAAATCTCGTCACTCGATCTGGGTTTCGGACTCATATGTGAAGTGGACAAAAGCAGGTGATGCCATGGCCCGAGCCGCTTTGAAGGTTGATGAAGCCTTTGACCTGCTGAGAAGGGAGCAAGCTAAAGACAACAGAGGGTTCTTTGATGAGGGAGACACTCCGGCTACCCTAGTTCGTCTAATGTCCGGACAGAAGAAGACTAAGACTCAAGCTGGAGGGTCTAGTGCTAAAGGTGCTTGGGGGAAAGTGAGCCCCCAGACGGACTTGGAGAGGAGACTGGGCCCCAGACTAGCCGTGCAGGACCGACTTGGCCCACGGGATAGGCTACCCGAGCATGTGCGAGCCCGACTTGAGCCGAAGACTGTGATTGAAGACCCGTCGTCAAAGAAGCGGGTTCGTGCTAAAGAGGTTCCCCTTGTGATTAGGGAACGCTCATCCCCACCTCGGCGACCTCGGGCTCCACGCGACCCGAAGGACAAGGGAAAGGGGAAGATGCCCGGATATTAGTCTCCTTATTTTATTATTTGAATATTACTATTATTTTTTGGTGTGATTTTTTTTTGTATTTTGCCGTTTTGGCATTTTTTTTTTTTTTTTTTTTGTAATTCCCGAGTTTATCGAGAGATTAATAAAAGACATATTATGGAATACCGTTCCCGTCTTTTCGTTATTGCAGTGGTTGTACCCTTTTGAGGGGTTGCCTACGTATCCACAATTAGCGGAATCAAACCAAACGTAGTTCGAAATTTGATTTGATTTTTTTTGCAATTTTCGAAATACATCAAGATTATTAATTCGAGATGTGCGACGGTAGAATAATTAATTCTAACTCATTGACTTGTCTAAAATTTTGAAAATTTATAAAAAGACAAACTTTCAGAAACTTTTGCAAATGACATTGAGATTGGGTTTATGGGTAATAGCGCTTCAACTGGTCCAAGTTGGTCGGGTTGACGAACTCGTTGCCGTCCAGGTCCGTCAGCATCACCGCTCCTTCTGATAGGACCTTCTTGACTAGATATGGCCCAGCCCAATTGGGTTTAAATTTTCCCCTTGGGTCAACCGGTAGTAAGGCACGAACCGATTTCAGGACCAAATCCCCTTCTTTAATGTTCCTGGGCCTAACCCTTTTGTTGAAAGCCCGTTGGATTCTCTTTTGGTACACTTGAATATTATTGAGGGCCCGGGATCGCCGTTCGTCTAAAAGGACTAGCGAATCGTATCGGGCTTGGACCCAATCTGCTTGAGGTACTTGGCTTTCAAGTAAGATCCTGAGAGATGGCACCTCTAGCTCGATCGGTTGGACTGCTTCCATCCCATACGTAAGGTAATATGGAGTTGCTCCGGTTGCGTTGCGGATCGATGTTCGATACCCCCATAAGGCAAATGGTATCTTGTCGGGCCAGTCCCGATAATTCTCAACCATCTTTTTTAGTATGGTGACAATTGTTTTGTTGGCCGCTTCTACCGCTCCATTTGTTTGAGGTCGGTAAGGTGAAGATGTATGCCTCTGAATTTTGTATTTCGCCAGTGATGCAGTGGTTTCAGCTTGGAAGTGGGTCCCGTGATCACTGATGAATTCGTGAGGGATCCCGTATCGGCAGATTATCTTATTTTGGATAAATTTGGCCATGTGCTTGGCGTTCAAGACACGGTATGACTCGGCTTCGACCCATTTGGTGAAGTAATCAATGGCCACCAAGATGAAGCAATGCCCTCCCATCCCGGAAGGGTGCACTTTCCCAATTATGTCTATACCCCATGTCGAAAATGGCCATGATGATGTCATGGTATATAATAGGGAAGATGGCATATGCTGTACATTACCGAAGATCTGACAGTTATGGCAGTGATTGACATATAACTGGCAGTCTGTTTCCATGGTGTTCCAGTAGTATCCGAGCCTCATGATTTTGCGGGATAGCAAATAGGCGTTCATATGCGGACCATTTTCACCATCGTGGACCTCGGCCATGACCTTTTCGGCCTGTATTTTGTCGATGCATAGGAGGAGAGCCCCCTGTGTCGTCTTTTTGTACAATTGCCCGTCATCAGTACGAACAAATTGGGTCGCCAATCTTCGCAAGGCCTTTTTGGCCCGATTTTCGGCTTCCGGGGGATATTCTACCGTTGTCAGGTAGGTTAGGATGGCTTGATACCAAGGTTCTGGGTTAGTTATCTCGATATCTTGAATGGCATGGATATAGGCCGGCTCGGACCGTCTCTCAACACGGATAGGCATGCTGGTCAGGTGGTCTGGGATGTTCAATAAAGATGCTAATTTGGAAAGTGCATCTGCAAACTGATTTTCCTCTCGGGGTAGGTAGATATACTCTACCTTCTGGAATTGTTTCTCTAGAACCCGTACTCGCGCTTGGTAAGCCACGAGATTGGCGTTCCGAGTTTTCTATTTTTGGAGCGCTTGATTAATGACCAGTGATGAATCACCGTGGACCCGGAGGTTTGTTACCCCTAAATCAGCGGCGGCTCGGCTGCGTTGTTGGTCACGTCGAAGTCCAACTTGATGGATAAGGGAGTGTGTTCCCCTCGGGGTGAGATTAACAAAATTCCGACCCCAAATCCTCGGAAGTTGGATGCCCCGTCAAAATACAGATCCCATGTCTCGGTATCGGTATGGAATATGTCTTCGTCAGGGAAAGCCCAAGTGTCGGTGTGGCCTTCTTCGGATATCGGGCTGTCAGCAAGGAACTCGGCTACTACCCGGCCCTTGATGGCTTTTAAGTGTACAAACTTGAGGTCGAACTAAGATAACATTAAAGTCCATCTTGACATCCTGCCATTGAGGATGGGCTTCTCGAATAAGTACTTGATAGGATCCATTTTGGATAAAACATGTACCTCGTGGCTGAGCATGTAGTGTCTGAGCTTTTTAGTGGCCCAAACCAAAGTTAGGCACGTTTTCTCGAGCATGGTGTACTTGCATTCATACTCGAGGAACTTTTTACTGATGTAGTAAATAGCCCGTTCTTCTTATTCGACTGTCTGGGCCAGCATAGCCCCCATGGCTGTCTCGGTCGTCGTTAGGTATAACGACAAAGGCAAACCGTGCTAAGGTGGCATTAGTACCGGCGGAGCAGACAAAATCTCCTTGATTTTATCGAAAGCCGTTTGACATTTGTCGTCCCATAGCACCCGTTCCCCGATCTTCAGTTTCTTGAAAATGGGTTCACATACCATGGTTAGCTTCGAAATGAACCGGCTGATGTACTGGACTTTCCCGAGAAACCCCCTTATTTCTTTTTCAGTCTTGGGAGGTTGCATCTCGGTGATGGCTTTGATTTTAGCTGGGTCGACCTCGATGTCGCGTTGGCTAACGATATGGCCCAGTAATTTGCCCGACGTTACCCCAAAACTGCATTTTTGTGGGTTCAGTCTCATGTTGTACTTACGTAGCCGGATAAAGAACTTCCTTAGGGCCGAGATGTGCCCGCTTCGGTCATTGGATTTGACGATCATGTCGTCCACATAAACCTCCACTTCCTTATGCATCATGTCATGTAGCAAAGTAGTGGCGGTCCGTTGATAAGTGACTCCGGCGTTGATAAGCCCAAATGGCATAACAATGTAACAGTAAGTACCTCAAGGTGTAATGAAGGTAGTCTTACCTCTATCCTCTTCTGCCATTTTAATTTGATTGTATCCGGCATACCCATCCATGAACGATAGAAGGGCATGGTCGGCCGTGTTATCCACCAATATGTCGATATGTGGTAACGGAAAATCGTCTTTTGGGCTGGCCTTGTTTAGGTCCCGAAAGTCCACGCATACCCGCACCTTGCCGTCCTTCTTGGGTACCGGCACGATGTTTGCAACCCAGTCTGGATATTCAGACACTTGTATAAAGCCCGCTTTGAATTGTTTGTCTACTTGCTCTTTGACTTTGAGGGACCATTCGGGCTTCATTCTTCTGAGCTTCTGTTTTACCGGTTTGCACCCATCTTTGATGGATATTCGGTGTTCTGCTATTTCTCGATCTATTCCATGCAAAGACATCTTTGAATTCTTGCAGGAGGTCTGTGAATTGTTTTCTCTCCTCTGGATTTAGAGATAGGCCCAACTTAAGCATCTGGGGCTCTAAAGTGGTTCCCACGTTGATGGATTCGGTTTCTTCGATTACCGAATCTCGGGATTCCCTTTGTTCGAGCTTCTCGACCAGATGCGGAGGCAAAGGTACCTGTTCGTCGGGTTTCTCAATGTCATTGCATATAAAAATTTTGAAATTGAGAAAATTTTGGAAATAAGACAAGTCGTAAGCAGAACGGTTTTCGATATTATTATTGATAGTAAATTTTGAGAAAAGCTCAAATAGAGCTGCCATCTGATCATTGGTCAGTGGCGGGATAGGGAGAGGTCTTGGGACAGGCCCCGAGACCTCAGTGGATGGGGCTAAGGGAAGAGGGATTACAGACTCGATACTAGCACCAGACCCTCTAGACTAGGACTCAGACTCCGACTCAGACTCAGACTCAGACTCGGACTCGGTATCCTGCATGTCTCCCTCGCCGGTGGTCAGCTTGTAGACCCGTCCTTGACTGTCGGTCCATTTTATGGTCTTCCTCCAAGCCCTTGTCTCGGTGTTGGCGCCGACCTCGGTGATTAGCTTGGTTGGGTCGAACCGATCGCTGCGGAGGATCAAGTTGACCAAGTCATCCTTTGGAGCAGGGACGGTCCTGTCTTCTCCAAATAAGAGCCCTAGCACGGGCTCGGAGTCAATTTCACCTTTCTCGGACTCATCCTGGATAATGGTGAATATATCATCGGGGATATAGTTGCATTACCGAGACGTTTTGGTCTCGGGATATGTGATGGTGGGTTGGTAGAGGCCCACTTGAATAGCTCCGAAGACTGGAGTGACGAATTTGATTTCATCGGCCCGGCCCGCATTCTCCGAGCTTATGGTATATCCCAATCCGAGTCAGGACTCTCCATTGTCTAGGACTTCGGTAACCCTCCCCGCCGGAAGGTACGGCCTTGAAGTGGCTCCGGGTAGGTAACCCAGATTTTGTAGCATTATGTCGATGCTAGGGGCGAAGTAAGGCTTGAAGAGATATTCCTCTTTGATCATACCCACGAAATCGAATCCTCGTGGTTCGGCCCGGCTTGTGGCATTACAGCTAGCCACGGTCATCGGGGTCGCCTCCAATGTGATGATACCGTCTTTAAGGGGCATCTTGACTTTTCGGTGGAGGGTAGATGACACTGCCTTGACTGCGTGGATCCAAGGCCTTCCCAGCAAGAGGTTGAATGATGAGGTGACATCTATCACCTGAAATTCCAGCTCCTTTTCGATTGGGCCCGTTATGATCTTCAATTTAACGGACCCGATGACTGGTTTTGGGCTTCCGTCGAAAGCCTGAATAGTTTGTGCCGTCGGGAGGTAGTCGGCATCAGTGATGCCGAGGGCCCTAGCAGTCCTTAGAGGTAGGACGTTTACGGCTGATCCATCGTCGATAAGGGTCATCGGGAGGTACTTACCCTTGCATATGACCGTGATGTATAGGGCCAGGTTGTGATTGGGCCCAAATGATGGCAGATCAGATTCAGCGAAGGTTATGAGTGGGCCTTCGTTCTTGGACTTGCCCTTGAGGTAAGGCATGATAGTAGCTACCATTTCAGCAGGGGTAGCTTGCGAATCGACCTTGATTTCATCGAGAGCCTTAGTCAGTGCTTCTCGATGTGCTTGTGAGCTAACTAATAGTTGCCATATAGTTAGATCAGTTCGAACCCTCTTCAGTTGTTGGACTAGAGCCGTGTCGTTGCTTGGCTCTTCGAGGGTAAACCCCGTCCTGGCAGGTTCAGTGACGGGTGTTGGAGTGGCGCGCCCAGCAGTGGCGAGGTGGTTGGTGGCCAAGGCCTTGGTCCTGGCTTTTCGGACCTCTTCAAGGGTGATGGGGACAGCTTCCCCTTTGGCTAGGTACACGTCGTCCTCGTCATCGAACCATATCCCATTGATTTGTGGGATAAAAGGAGAAATGAGGTGAGAACAATCGATTACCTCCCCCGTGAATATTGCATGGGCACTAAACGGGTTTTCTTTGTTGCTCGGTTTGTCTCCGGGCAACGGGATCTGCCCGCTCTCGATAAGATCTTGAATCAGATGCTTTAGTCTTCAACATTTTTCAGTATCATGTCCGTTACCCCGGTGATACTGACAGTAAGCTTGGGCATTATAAGCTTTGGGCCTCTTCTCTACTGGAGGCTCTGCAGTTGGGCCTATCGGTTGGATCAGGCCCTTCGAGGATAGCCTTTGTAAGGCATAAGTATAGGTAGTCCCTATATCTGTGAATACCCGATTTGGTATATTCTTTTTGGATGAGGTGTCGAGCAGGTTTACCTCATCAAAGATGTTGCGAGTTGCAGCTGCAGGTACGGGCTTGTTTGTGGATGAACTAACCCCTTGATAGCCCTTGGTAGAGGCCTTAGTCAGGCTCTCTAGTCTCAAGTCATCCTCGATTCTCGTGCCCATTTCAGTAAGGACAGCAAAGTTTGGGATGATAGCATACCGGAGGTGGACCCGGTAGGATGGGAGAAGGTTTTTGACGAAAGCCTCCACTAGGGCCTTCTCGCCGGGCTTGTCGACCAGCTTCACACTCTCGGCCCGCCATCTTTGCAAATATTTTGTGAACCCTTCTTTGGGCTCTTTGGCCATTACTTCCAGAGTACGCATTGTAGTCTGGATTTCAGTGTTATCGGCGTAGTTCCGAGCAAATTCGGTCGCCACATCGTCCCAAGTCTTGTATTTCTTGGGGTCGAGCCTGTAGAAGCAGGCCTTAGGATGCTTCTCCAAGGAGAAAGGGAATAAGTGCTTGAACATAGTTGACTTCACCCCTTTGACTGCCATGAAGTCTTTGAAAGCCCGGATGTGGTGGACAGGGTCTTCGGTACCCTCAAACATAGGAATTCCCGTTAAGTTGAGGTTGGCAGGTAGCTCGTCATTCAAAGGTGAATAAGTACGACCATTTTCGGTGTGGATCGAGTTGTTCGTCGATAACTGGACTTGCTCTTCGAGCCTACAAACAACACTGATCAACTCGGCTATGGGCCCGGTGGGCTCAGCTCCTTCAACTGGGGCCGTCTTTTCTACGGTGCTTAGGCGGGTGGTTAAAGTCGCTTGGTTAACCTGGATGGCAGCCAGTTGGGTCTCGATCTTGGTTAGTGCCTCTTTCAACTCGTCCATCTTTCGTTGATGTCTTGTCACGGGTGGCCTGTCTGTAAGAACACCACGTAATCAGAAACTAGACCCAAAACCCGGAATAGAAAGTACATACCGAACAAGACTAAAAAAGGGAAAGTGACTCGGAAAAGACACCTAGACGGGTGACTTGTGAAATGTGGGCCTTCCTTAGGATTCAGCGGGTGGGCCTAGTCCTGTTCGAAGGAAGGTTCCCGTGAGACATCCCCAGACTTATGGACTCGATTGTGTTGACGGACCCTCCTTTGTAGGGGTTTGTCCTACGTAGGTGGGCCTTGCCTTAGTCTAATAAGGCGGACTGGGATAGGGAAGAAACTCCTGATGTAAGATCGACAGAGTTTCGACACTAAAGACCTTGACAATCTAAGACACGACCCGACACTACTAAATACGGGAAGTCCTAAGGAGAAGGAGGTTTTGAAAATTGATTATTTTTGAGAAAGGTCCGAGTAGGCTCGGTTAAGGGCCCAATTTTCGAAAAAAATGAAAAAAGGTATCGGGCCACGGGTTTTGAAAATTTGAAAACGTTTTCGAGTTTTGAATTGGGCAGCATACCGTCTAGAAAATAGGCTATTCTGAGTAAAATCATAAGTCCTAAATTCGGTATGTGTCCCGGGTTTTGAAATCGAATAGTTTGAAAAAGATGCAATATTTGAAAAAAAGACGGTTTTTGAAAACGACTCGGAAACCAAGTAGCACGTAGTCACACAAGCATTATAACGACGCCATGTATGCTCTATACTAAGTCTCGGTCGGTCTGTAAGGGGTCTATACCAGTGTACATAGTCTAGACGTTGATCAGGACGGACTTCCTAAGTCGAGTTGATCTTAGAACATGCCGCAAAACCCACTCGAATCGACTATGGACACTAATTGACATATCCATATTGGAGTACATCAACGGTATAGTGGGACGTCGGACGCGAGTACCGGCCCGGGAAAATATGGGTTATGCATGAACCGTAAAACTAAAACGCGTATTGTATTCGTCAAACGATTTTTATTCGAGTCTCACCCTGAGGATGCCGATGGTAAGTCACGCATCAGTTAATCCCCAGCGGAGTCGCCAAATTGTGGACATGATATAGGTCCACCCCGACGCGGCCACGCGCGAGTTTGGGTAGGCGAATGAATCTCCATATGAGAATGGATCGAATTGAAATTTAGGTCTATGTGAATTTTGTGGTTATTCGGAACCATTCGAGCCCACTCTATGTCGTAGTGGGCCGTATACAAAATACGGCCCATTTCTGATGTCAGAGTTTATTGGGCTCGTCCCTTTGCATTTGATACCGATACCGACATTATCGGATATCGTGTATTGAATGACTCTCGTGCGCCAACGGTTTCGGGCATCCGGAAACCGAGGTTCTGATTAAGGGGTGAGGGTACGTGTTGGGAAGCCCAGAAAGAACACCCAACCCCGCCCGCACTTTAGCGGCCTCTACTAAGAATTCGAATGACTTTCTAATACGCGCGTTAATTAAACGGGAAATGATATGCAGAGATTATTTTCCCTAAGCATGTGAATGGAATTGAAAAGGGTTTCTAAGTCAATTTAATGCAATTAATTCTACGTAAAAGTGGAATTTAGCATGTGGGTTCATTTTAGTACAATAAAATAAATAGCAAAAATTGACAAAGGAAACAACAAACGGTTAGTAACGATATAACGAATAATAACGGTTTGTGCAAATATTGAATTGAATTGAATGATAAACAAGATGATGCATGGTTTGAAAAGTTAGTAAATACACATGATTGATTAAGCACGTGTTGACCTAAGTCGTAAAATACTATCGAATTTAGAAAATAGAAAGAATGTACGACTCTCGTTTTGGTCGTGATGAGGCCACTCGATCGAGTGGTCAATAGACTCGATCGAGTGGACCTTCGAAAAAGGATTCTGCTTTGCGTTTCAGACCTTACTCGGCCGAGTTATTGGCCAACTCGGTCGAGTACGTTGCTACTTGATCGAGTCACTATGAGATTCGACCGAGTAGAGGTCGAAAGAGACATTCTGACTCGATTTTGTGATGTCACTCGATCGATTGACTAAGGCACTCGGTCGAGTGGCACCTGTACGAAACGATTTTGCTTGCAATTTTATTATTGATTTTGAAATTGCTTTTGATTTTTGATAATTCGACGATTCGACCAAATCGGGCGTAAATATTGCACAATTTACGCTCGACTCGGATATTATAAATTGTCGATTTTGTTGAATCAAATCTAAATTTGAATACTCGTAGCATCCCATATTCGATTATCGAATCGATATGAAATACTAGAGTGAAAATAAAAGAAAATAAATTAATTTGAGTCGTCTTAAATCAATTAGCGCGATATGGATAAATCACATTAATTAATTTATGTGACTAGATTGCTAGATTCGACATCCAATTATGAAATTGGTATCGAATCTAGGGAATCGACTCTTTGCTTGAATTAAAGGACTTGATTCCCTCGACTTTTCCGACATCGAAATAAATCCCTAGGGATTGTGATGTCGGATCCGTGTCAACGGGTTTCGACCCTTATTAAAATACAATGTTTGTTTTGAAAATTGACGTAAATATGTGACTCGAATAATGATGAAAACGAAATAAAAAGGATTATTGTTTAAGTTAACTTATTTCAATAATCAAACGATCGGGGTGATGGGATAAGCGACCGACAACGCGTGTGCAGTACACTTGTATATGCGGTTTTCCTTATCCCACCATTACTCACATTCGACACAAATCAATAAGTATTTTAATGCTTTGATATTAATAGTATTATCGATATTATGATGCAATGAACGAAATAATAAAAAAAAATAGAAAAAGACGCGAAAAAAAAGAGGAAGACGACGAGAAGAGAAGGAGAAGAGAAAAAGGGTTTTGACACCCTCAACCTACATGTTCTTGTCTCGGACCGGACTCGTAATCGTGGCTTTTCGAGATGTATGAAGGTTGAGTTATGGTGGCTCGGGTTCGATTCCTAAAACTAGGTTTAGGGTTTGCTAGTATAGAATTGCTTAGGGTTTGCTTAGGGTTGTGTGTGTAAGATTAGGGTTGTAAAAGTTGTTCTTGATGTGTTGCATGGGGGTTGCTTATATAGGAAAAGCTAGGGCACCCGGTTTAGGGTTACTCGACCGAGTAGGTGGCTAACTCGGTTGAGTGGCCCATTACGCCTGCTGTCGGGCTCAAAATAGGCCCACTCGATCGAGTGGGTATGTCACTCGATCGAGTGGCCTAGCTGGGTCGCGTGGGTCAGTCTATTGGACCTTGAGTTTGGATGTTTGATGGGTTTTGTGTTTGACTTTGACTTTTGATGATGTGAAGGGCTGTTTTGTGTGTCTCGGAAACAACTTTGACCGGGATTGACCCAATCGCTAAAAGTCGGTTTTATTTCCGGTGTCGGTTTTGGCCCAAATTAGTCTTGTTTGACTCGGAATGATCCACTGGGCCTGGATTTGAGGTTGATTTTGTGAGATTTGTACTCCGTAAGTGCGTTAGCCAGCAATTAATGGATTTGAGCCCGTATCCGAGCGCGTAGAAGCACGTTAGCGTCCGAACATCATCGGGTGTTTTTTGGAAACTGCCATAGACACCTGGCAGTCGAAATGCGGGTGTCTACAATTATCAGCTAATAATTTTATTTTATAAGATATAATAATCACGTGGATAAAATATCATGTTTGATTCAATATTTATATTAGTGATCCAAAACTCGAAAATTACAATAATTTATGATTTTATGATAGGAGGCCATTATACATAAAGTTAATTCGATAATTTACAATAATTAAATTAACACACTAAGTAATTAAATTAAGTTAACATACGCAAATGACTATTATTATAATAACTAATATTTATTAATTTTTTAAGCATAATATAAGTAAATTCCCACAGATTGGTGGAAATGTAATATTGTGTAATGATGTATAAATATAAATTGAATAATATCGACGATTTCACCCCTATTTTATACATAGTATTGAATAAGGATTAAGTGAATGAACGATTTTGTCCAATTATTGAGGAAGCTCCTTGATGCGTTTTGTGTGCCCTCATTGTGCCACGTCACTGTTGGTGGTCTCTTCTTTTATATAATTATTATAAGATACCTGGAGTACGGATTTAACGGAAATGATAGTAGAGGCGGATACGATAACTTTTTATGGGAATGTTATACGAGGATCGTAGTTTTTTCATTATCTTGGGTATGTTCTCCAAAAGGATGGAGAATTAGACGGCAACGTGGCCTCTAGCTAGGACTAAAGCGGGATGATTGACATGGAAGAGGGCAATGAGTTACTATATATATTTTTTTGTTCAACGAAGCGCGCACTTAGTCGCATTATAATATAGGGGGGATTCGAAGCTGGGACCTATAGTCTACAGTACCTAGTCTCAACCACTAGGCGAAGACATCTTCGGTACGAGTTACTATATACTAGTTTTACCATCCGTGAAAATTCCCGGATTGGTTTTACAGTTGTATTATATATAAATTGATATAAAAGTAAAATTATGGATAAGATATATGCACTCAAATAAATACAAAGTATTATTAGAAAAAAAAAAGTATTCATAGTACTATGTAGGTACATTATCATACTGATTAACTAAAAAAATTGAAAGGAGTTGGTCATACTATCATATTAATGTACTCAGTAAAATCATAAACTATAAATAAGTTACACATTTTTAGATAATTAATAGTACTTTTAATAATATTAACTTTTTAAATCTTTTAATAATAAAATAATTTAAAATTTTGAATTCATTATTTTTAAAAATATAAACATTATTACTTTT
Source organism: Agrostemma githago (assembly GCA_958450325.1). NCBI lineage: Eukaryota > Viridiplantae > Streptophyta > Magnoliopsida > Caryophyllales > Caryophyllaceae > Agrostemma > Agrostemma githago. The sequence goes on along the minus strand of OY288254.1, from coordinate 37,577,464 downwards.
ATTAAACAGTGCAATAATAATTTTAAAATTAAAAATTAGTATTAAAAATATTTTTGTTGGACTTATAGATTTGGAAAAAAAAATATAGGTGTTTGAAACTATTTTGACCGTAATCCGGCTCGTGCCCCGTATGATTAGACTCATATTTGAGTTGACCTGTATTTGGACTCCACCCGTTGGACTCGTTTGACAAGTGTACATATTACGCTCCCACTTTATTTCTTGAGGGGGTTGAATAACGTTAATTGACGGTGTTAATTTTCAACCATGCACCGTAAACTTAAGAAGTTCAGACCCCTAAAAGAAATTAAAAGCAAAGTTTGGGTACTAATCTTACCGAAAAATACCCCTAAAAGAAATTAAAAGCAAAGTTTGGGTACTAATCTTACCTAAAATATTTTTCAATCAGCTTTGTTCCCAGTATTTTAGACATCTAAACTCTTCATAGGACGAAGACGAAATACGTACATGATTAATTATTTAAATCAGTTAAAAATATTTAGACTTAGTTTGATGTTTGCAATCGACCCTCTTTTTAGGATCATGAACTCGTTTTTTCAACCCGCAACTTGTTTGACCAACCACAATATGACCCGTTAATTTATGATCGAAACCTGACTCAACCCGTTCGACCCGTTCGGTCACTGAGAATTTAATAAAATTAATAAAAATATTTATATTTAAAAATTATATTTGGATTTATAATTAAAAAATAAATATTTTAAATTACAATATTCAATTTAATACAATATCATTTAATAATAAAATATTTTTAAAATTGAATTGAATTTTTTTTAAATAATAATAATAATACTATTCAAAAAAAAAGTATTAAGATTATTTTTGCTGGACTTAAAAAGTTGGTAACGTTTGAAACAATTTCTAGCCCTAAGACCCTTGACCCTTATAACCCGACTCATATTTGATCAGATCCGTATTTGGACCAAACCCGTATGACTCGACCTGCTGGACCCGTTTGGTAGATCTTCATATTACGCTCCCGCTTAATTTTTTAACAGGTTGAGTAATTTAACGCTAATTAACGGTGTTAATTTTCAACTCTTAACCGTAAAATTAAAGAGTTCATACCCTTAAATGAAATTGAAAGCAAAGATCGGGTACTAATCTTACCCTTAAATCGGAGTATCTTTCAATCAGTTTTGCTCTCGTTGGATTGAATCTGTACATGATTAATTAGTTAAATCAATCAAAAATATCAATTGGATTCATTTTCATGTTTGCAAATTTCAGTATTATTTTAAATAGCCGACGAAATATTAGGGGGTGAACAGTTCTTAATCTTTATTTCATGTAAAAATGAGGGATATTCTATAATATTCTCAAAGTTTTGCCATTTTTAAATCTCCGATTGTTTAAATTTATTTATTATGTTTTTTTTCAATGGAATTATTAATGCATTGACATTTTATATATCGCTGGATAAATATATTAACTATAATCAATGAAAAATATTTGGACTTTTAGTCTTACATGGTATATATACTATATATCATAATATATAAAAAAAAAAAATTATTTGGTAAAGTTGGTGTATTTACGATATATACGTACATGATTAATTAGTTTCATAATCTTAAAATTATTCGTAATCTTGATTTCTGGAAAAAATCATGAATATTCTATAAAATTATCTTGTTTCTTTGAAAAGTTATTTCATCTATGATATATATACGTACATGTTTAAATAATTAAATCAATTAAAAATATTTAGAGTCTGTTTAATGTTTGCAAACTTTGATATAAAAAATTAATATTGCAATTATAATTTTATGTTCTAAATATTTAAGTGACGGAATATTAGGAGGTGAATTATTTTTCTTGATTTCAAACCGAAATCAAGAATATTCAATAGGATTCGCATAAAGTTTCTGGATATATAATTCTCTGATTGTTAAATTTTATTTATTGATTTAAATTCCAGGAAAAAAAATCAGAAATATTTCTTTTTTAATAAAATTATAGTAATGTTACATAAATAATAACGTTAATTAAGTGAGAATGAATTGGACTCTTATATGTATATACGTATTATAATATATACGGAATAGATTCATTCTGTGGACATGACATAGGTCCACCCCGAAGCGGCCACGCGCGGGTTTGGGGAGGCGAATGAATCTCCATGTGAGATGGTCAAATTGAAATTTAAATCGAAGTAGGAGTCGCCACCGAACTTTGTGGGAGTTCGGGCCCGTTCGAACCCACTCTATGTCGTAGTGGGCCGTATACAAAATACGGCCCATTCCGATGTCAGAGCTTATTGGGTTCGTCCCTTTGCATTATGATATCGATACCGACCTTATCGGATACCGTGTATTGAATGACTCTCGTTGCCAATGGATTCGGACATCCGGAAACCATGGTTCTGAGTAAGGGGTGAGGGTACGTGTTGGGAAGTTCACTAAGAACACCCAACCCCGCCCGCACTTAGCGGCCTTTACTAAGATATCGTTCGTTTTTGGTGTACACGCGTTAGTTCGACGGTTGAATGATATGCAAAGATTATTTTCCTAAGCATGTGAGAAAAATAAATGGGTTGCTAAGTCATTTTAATGCATGTTAGATTAATAACGTCAAAGTTATTTTAGCATGTGAAGTTCGTTTTAGTCTAATAAAATGATAGATAAATTGCTACAAACACGAGAAAACGAGTTAGTAACGATTGAATAAATTGAATAAAAATGTGAATGCGATGATATGCATGATTTTGAAAAAGATTTATAACACGTGATGGATTAACACGTGTTGACCGAGGTCAAGAAAAGTATTTATCAAAATTTGAAAATATGTCGCGAAGATCGCTTTTCATGTAAGATCCGAAAAGGATAAAAAAACGAGAAAACGAAAAAGAAGACTCGACAATCCAGGCTTCCGCGCGAGACGCCTGGAGGGCGCGCGACTCGCGTGGAAGTCTGTCTGGCTTTTTTATTTTTCGAAAATCGACAATTTTTATAAATCGCGTACAAATATGGATTAATTTATACTCAATTTATATTTTCGATATTCGTCGTATTCGATATTCGATTATGAAATCGATATCAAATAGTCGGAATGATTTTAGAAAAGATTTTGAAAAAAAGTTTGTTTTGAACGAAAAGGAAAAAGAAAAAAAAATTGAACGGCAAGAAGAAAAAAAACATGTTAATTCTTTCCGCGTAAAAAATCGTCGAATTTTGTTTAAAAAGATGTAACGATTTTATTAGCATCAACGAGATTTAATTTTGTTCTTGTTAGATACGATATTTGAATAGAGAATCAGTATCGTATTTTAAGAACGTTTGTTTTATAAAAATATTTTTATAATATCGATACTAGAGATAAAAAAATAAAAAATATGCGACAACGACCCATAAAAAGGACGGACCGACGACACGACCAAAACGAAAAAAACGTGGAGAAAGGAAGAGGAAGGAGAAGAGTCGGGTTTGATTTACACCCTCAACCTACATGCTTTGTTTTCTCGGATTAGAGCTCGTCGGGAAGTGGCTTGAACTTGGGAGCGTCGAGATGATGTGGGATGAGTTAGGGCGTTAGTTTGGGACGTGTGAGGTGACGGATTTTGGCCGGTTTTGGGGTCGGATTCGCCGGGTTGTAGTAACGGTACTTCGATGCTACTTTTGGATGTATGGATATTATGGGATTTAGTTATGTAACGAAAGTGTATGATTATGAATTGTTGATTGATAATTGATAGATGTCGTATTTCATGTGTTTTTTTTGTGTTGTGCAAGGGGCTATTTATAGGAGTATTCCCGACCTTGGCTAGGAGAAGTAGTTGGATTGGAACTACCGCTTAGGATAGGAAATGTAGGAAGTCGAGAGGAACGTAAATTCCGCTGCTTGGTGAAGAAGCAACGAATCTCGGCTGGTTGGTGGAGTATTTCGGCCGAGCTCATGCTTGGTCGAGTATCTGATTCGGTTTTCGGATAGAGTTCCTACTTGAGATCGAATTCTATCCTTAAACGGATTTGTTTAATATTTTTTGAAGCTGATTTTTTGTAGTATTTGAGTCCAAACCGGACGTGTGGTGTCACGGCTGGTTTGTGTGACTCGGGAAAAAATATCTTTGACCGGGTTTGACTCGGTCGCTAAAAGACGGTTTTGCCCCTGGTGCCGGATTCGACCCAAATTAGTCTTATTTGACTCGAAACGACCCACTGGGCCTGGATTTGAGGTTGGTTTTGTAAGATTTGTACTCCGTAATAAGCCCAAGCCAAATGTCCATGATTTCGAGCCCATATCCGAGTCCGTCAATGCACGTTTGCGTCCGATCATCATCGGGTGTTTGGCGGGAACTACTATAGATACCTGGCGGTCAAAATGTGGGTGTCTACAGAGCCCCCACTCTGACTGAGGCTTGGACAAGGCAAAAGTCAGAGTAGCTACCAGGCCAATCGAGGATTAAAACCTGGCAGACTTCCAATCGGGTCGTTTAGAGTCCATTAGACTTGCGTGAAGGGCTCGCCAGCCATAAGATAGAAATCATACCTGGGTAGATGTCAATAATGTCGCGGGGACTTTGCCTGAAAAGTCCTGGGTGTGTCTGTTTACAGACATATCTCGTCTTGAAGTTGTGTTGGAGCTTGCCTTGGAAGCTATGGGTGTGTCAGACACATCCCATCCTGGAGTTGCGCGGGAGCCTGCCTCGGAAGCTATGGGTGTGTCTATTTACAGACACATCCCATCTTGGAATTACGCGGGAGCCTGCATTGGAAGCTATGGGTGTATTTGTTTACAGATACATCCCGAAAAATGTCGCTTGAGTTTTTCCACTAAGGAATTTTTTAGATTTCATCGGGAGTCTTGGGTGTACCTGTTTGTTGATACATAACAATTTGCATGTAACATTTAGGCGAAACACCGACTCACGCTGGGGAAGAAATGATTTTTGTTTGATTTTGAAATCGAAGTCCTGAAAGCAACTTACGTGCTAGGAGATAGGTTTTCAAAATTGAAAGGGGTAGAAAAGAAATTTGCAGTTGAAGTTTGACCTTATCGAAAAGGATTTTCTCAAATGGCTAAGTTTTGCAAATTTTAAAAATGAGAATTTGAAGAGAGAGGTATACCGACAGACTCGACTCTGGACGTGAACGGACGAGTTGACAGACACGACTTTGACTCTCTAAGGGTTAGACCGTGACTCGGTAGGAGGTGGGCCACCTAAGATGACAAGACTCTTAAGTCGCGTTATTCCGTAGCCTAGGCGAGTGGCAACATGGTCGAATCCTCGGAACGGGAAAAATATGTTATGAGACTGTTTCCGTACGACAGAGCTTTGTGGTAGCAACGCTGTAGACTGGTGTTCTTTTGAATTTTTTGGTTTCGGGGTATATTCCCAAAGTAGGTGTTGTCTCGAGTCTCTAACAGATTCTCGTCTTCGACTGAGCCGAGTACTAGGACACACTATAGGAAGGAGGCTAGATCTTTTTTGAATTTATCTGGATTTTGTGAGTGGATGGAGAACTTCTGCCTAGGAGAAGCCCCCGTGACAACAAAGCTAGCTGTTGAGAACATGATGGTGTCGTGACCAGAACGATGGCGCTTTTTGAATTTGTGTCAATGTGGATGGTTGTGCCTCTGTTGAAAGGCTCCCTACGTATTCATGTGTAGTGAAATCAAACCATGCCGTAGTTCAGTGATTGAAGATATGTTTTGGTGCCTAGTCGATTAGGGCTTTGTGTGTAACTAGCCATATTGACGGTGCAGGCTAGGTGCATTCCCAATGATGTCTTGATCAAAGGGCTAGAATGGTTAGGATATTGATCCTGTGACTGTGAGCGTTCTCCGGGGTAGCCCCCAGAGGTGGTGTGAGCTATTTGGGCATGTTCTATGCCGACTGCAAGTTGAGTTCCCGTGTTTGGGGTTGGTAACTGGTTTGAATGAGAAGAATTGGGATGATATTTTAACGAGTTCTGCTCTCGGAGATTTTAACGAGTTCTGCTCTTGGGGATTTTAACGAGTTTTGCTCTCGGGGATTTTAACGAGTTTTGCTCTCGGGGATTTTAACGAGTTTTGTCTCGGGGATTTTAACGAGTTTTGATCTCGGGTCTTTGTATGGTGATTGTGAATTTTGTTATGTCGAGGGGAAGTCCAGTAAAATGGCTCAAACTTTGATCGGGATAAGTTTTGATAGTGCGGGATCTGGTTTCCATGTCTGGCCCTAATGGTTAGGGGTATCCTATGGAGCTTGAATCCTCAAAATTCCGGGCTGTCTCTGGCCTGGGTCTCGGGAAGGTCTTGAAGGTTGTAATGTGGGAAGGCTGAGTGTGGTGTTAGCTGACCAGCTTGATTGTTGCTCCCCTATTTGACGATAAGGGTTTTAATATTTTGAATTGACCGTACCTGGTCAAGGGACTTTCACTCGAGTTGACCGTTGACCACGATCATGGGTTTTTTGAATTTTTTTGTTGGTTGACCTTTTAGCCCCGGTCATGGGATGGACCGTATCTGGTCGGGGGATGTTGACAATTCTTTTTGATCATGGCCAGCTCTTTTGTTTTGGCCTTTTGCTTTTTCCTCGGACTTTTGATTTTTTTTTGTCCAACCTTTTTTTTTTGTCGGTCAGACTAACACCTAAGGTAGGGATTGGTTAGTCTTATTGGATGGGTGTTTATGGTGGGAAATGGGCTTGCCTCCCGTCTTGAACCCAAACTAGGAGACTACCTAGATTTGTCATAGGATTCGATACTGCTCCTACTAAGGGTGGTTATGTGGCTTTCTATGTCAGACATGGAACAGGTAAAAGGAAAACACGGGCTCGGTTTCCTGCAGTCATTATAGATGTGCCCACAATAGTCACGTGCATGTGCTCACAGTGTATGATAGTGTTCATCATGTTCTCGGAAACACATAAGGAAAGTATATATGTGAAATAGAAAAGCTGATTTTATTTAATTCCGAAAAAAGAGGACAGAATACAACTGACTCTGATTCTGATTTTGACTTGGAAAGTGAAGGAAATAGAACATCCTAGACTCGGACTCAGACTCGGGCTTAAACCAAATCTAGACTCTCGGATAATATTGTCATTTGTCGTCGGCTTCTGAGGACTCGAGTTGATGTCCAATATAGCCTTCAGTAGAAGCTTCACCCAGATCTTCATTGTGTCGAAGATCGTCTTCAATCCTAGTGCCCATTTCGGTAAGCACTGCAAAGTTGGAAATGCCGGCATACCTAAGATGGATGCGGTAGGAGGGTAGGAGGTCATTGATGAATGTATCCACTAGTGTCTTCTCGCTGGGCTTGTCTACCAGCTTAACACTCTCAGTCCGCCAACGTTGAAGGTATTTGGTGAAACCCTCTGTTGGATTTTGGACCATGACTTCTAAAGTATGCATCGTGGTCTGGATTTCGGTATTATCGGCGTAATTCCGAGCGAACTCCGTCGCCACGTAATCCCAAGTCTTGTACTTCTTGGAGTCAAGCCTGTAGTACCAGGCTTTCGGGTGCTTCTCGAGGGAGGAAGCAAACAGGTGCTTGAACATGGCTGATTTCACTCCTTTGATGGCCATGAATTCTTTGAAAGCCCGGATATGTAATACCGGGTCTTCAGTCCCGTCGAACATTGGTAGGCCCGTCAGGTTGAGGTTAGCGGGCAGCTCGTCGGTCAAAGGTGAATAGGAACGAGCATTTTTCGTATGGATTGAATTGTTGGTCGACAGGTGGACTTGTTCCTCCAGCTTGCGGACTGTGTTGGCCAGTTCAGCTATGGGCCCAGTGGTTTCATTCCCGACCTTAGGAGTCCTTTGTTCCAAGGCACTCAAACGGGTGGCAATGGTGGTTTGGTCGGTCCTGATTGCTGTCAGCTGGGCCTCCATCTTAGCCAGTGAGGCGGTCAGCTCGTCTATGGCTTGTTGCGTCATGGTTCGGGTGAAGGGCGACTTGTCTGTAAGAATACCGCGTAATCAGGAAAGTTGCTTCGGAACTCAAATTCACCAAGGCATAGGAAATAGCGCGGGAGGAGAGACGACTCCAGTTTGACTCGGGTTAGACTCTTCTAAGACAAATGTGCGGGGTACGATTCTCGGAGTGACTGTGATTAATCGCTCCGTCGGAGAATAGCCCCCAAGTGAGACTAAAGACTCTGGTAGGACTCAGATGGTGTGACATCTAAGTGACTCAAAAGTGGGGTACGTGAGACAACACGTGTAAGACATGACCCTTAGAGCAACCGTGATTGACCGCTCTGATGAAGGGTAGCCCCCGAGTGAGGAAAAGCCCGAAAAGGAAATGAGTCGGAAAAGACACCTAGATGGGTGACTCGTGAAAGGTGGGCCTCCCTTAGGATTCGGCTATGTGGGCCGAGTCCCGCTCGAAGGAATGTCCACGTGAGATACTCCCTAGACTTTGGACTTGAATGTGTAAACGGGCTTCCCTTTGTAGGAGTTCCTCCTACGTAGGTGGACCATGCCTTGACATATAAGGCGGACGGGATGGGGGAGAAACTCGTGATGTAAGATCGACGGAGTTTCGACGCTATGGACTCTAACAACTTATGACAAGACCCGACACTGCTAAATACGGGAAGTCCTAAGAAGAAGAAAGCTTTGAAAAGAGGATTTGGATTTGAAAACCGAACAAAGTCGGATAGGATGGCCCGATTATTTTGAAAATCGAAAAAAAACATTACCGGGCCGAGATTTCGGATTTTTGAAATGGTTCGGGCAGCATACCGGCTAGAAATAGGCTATTTTGAGTCAAAATCATAAGTCCTAAATTCGGTAGCTTTCCGGGTTTTGAAAAATGAATAGGTTTGAAAAGGATGCAAATTTTTGAAAATGACGGTTTTTGAAAAAGAGGACAAAGAAAATCAAGTAGCACGTAGTCATGGAAACAGTATAATGACACCATGTATGCTCGTAGTCTAAGTCTCGGTCGGTCGAATAGGGTCTATACCAACGACGATAGCTTTCTCGCAAATCAGGACGGTCTTCCTAAGCCGAGTTGGTCTTAGAACCTGCCGTAAAACCCATGCGAGTTCCGCCATCGAAGTCTTTAGTGCGCCCATTTAGGAACGCACCGTGGTATAGTGGGACGTCGGTCACAAGTAACCGGCCCGGGAAAGATTGGGTTATGCATGACCCATTGAACTAAAACGTGTACATTACTATTCGAACTATTTCTTTTCGAGTCTCACCCTAGGGATGCCGATGGTAAGCGACTCATCAGTTGTTCCCCAGCGGAGTCGCCAAGTTGTGGACATGACATAGGTCCACCCCGACGCGGCCACGCGCGGGTTTGGGGAAGCGAATGAATCTCCATATGAGATGGTCAAATAGAAATTTAAATCGAAGTAGGAGTCGCCACCAAACTTTGTGGGAGTTCGGGCCCGTTCGAACCCACTCTATGTCGTAGTGGGCCGTATACAAAATACGGCCCATTTCCGATGTCAGAGCTTATTGGGTTCGTCCCTTTAAATTACGATACCGATACCGACCTTATCGGATACCGTGTATTGAATGACTCTCGTTGCCTGATGGTAAGGGATTCGTCACGTCCCTAGCCAACAATAATATAACTGGCTAACCTAACTAGGGTAGATAGGGTAAGTCGGGTCGAATCCACGGGGACGGTAAGAGGCGTCTAGACTAAGGTCGCCTAAATACTAGACTAAGTCAACGAGCTAAGCTAGAGAATAATGAGAAGGGAGGAGACTAGACTATGACTAAGGAAAACGGGCTAGGATTAGGTCGGGGTCAAAGGGGTAACGGAATGGTCAAGGGAGGATTAGAGCGAAGGAGCTAGTAGGGTAATCTAGGTTGGTCCGGGCTCTCGCAACTTAGACTCACCTAGAGGTTTCACCTAAAACCCAACTCGGCGATACTCAACACACTCGGTGTTCTAGCGCGCTATGGTCCTAGGTCGGATCCGGGCTCTCGCAACTTAGACCGGCCTAGAGGTCGTCCTCACCGGGCTCTCGCAACTTAGTGAGGGGACCGAACCCACAAACAAACTAACACCCACGAAAGAAAGGCAAGAAAACAAGCATTCGTACATACTTAGTCATTCAAGCAATTCCACAAACATGTGATGTGCATCAAACAAGAGGAAACCCAAATCTTCCACCCACATCTCCAACCAAACCCTTAATCACCCTATTAACACCCTAATCACCTTACTAACCCTAGCAAGAACACTACTCTAACATAATCCAACTACAACTAACACTAACAAGGAGAATCAACATAAGAAACAAAACAAACATCTATAAACTAGTGAAAACAATAAACAACAATCAAAGATTAAAACTTGGATGAATAAAACAAGATTAAGAGTAAGAGGATGAGGATGAGAAGATTTTACCAAACTAACAAGAGAAATGGAAAAGGAGAACACTTGCATAGAAGATAACCCAAATTCATCCACCAAGGTTGTCAAGCTTGGATGGATTCTTCAAGAGATCCTTAATACAAGCACTAATCTACGATTAACTACTAATTACCGACTAATCTACACTAATCTAATCTAATCTAACCTAAAGTAGTCTAGGGTTTTGTCTCTAATGAAGTGTATATAAAAGTGCATCAGCTTAACATAACAAGGGAAGAGTATATATAGGGTTACAAATGAAAAGGAGAAGAAAAGAATTGAAGGCGGGCGAGCTGGAGCTTTTCCCGATCGGGATTATGGGAATTCCCGATCAGGATTTTATGTTCCCGATCCGGAACAGCCCCCAGTAGCTGCACTTCGTTCCTCCTTCATCCCGGACGGGATGAGGCCATCCCGAACGGGATGGGTCTTTGTAGGCCTCCCTTAAGAGCTCTTTGGTCCCTCCTTACCTCTCATGGGCTTCTCGTCGATTCTCGGGACTCGGGATCGGGTCTCGGAGGCTCGGGATTGGGTCCCAAGGTCTCGAGTCATCCTTCCTTTATCTCGTTGGCTCCAAAATGTGTATGTATTGAGTCGGAATCGCTCCAACTCTTCCAATTCGGCCTCGGGAACCTGAAACGAACTAAAGGAAGCATAAGAAGCCCCTAAACCGCTCTCAAGGAGCGATTCCGCAAGGAAAAAGAGACCAAAACACAACAAATAGGCACTACAAACTACACTTATCAACTCCCCCACACTTAACCCTTACTCGCCCTCGAGAAAGCACATACTACTACTAAACTATCCGAGTGGGTATTAGCGCACCCTACGCCCCTTCAACTCACGCGAGTGCACTTAGAGGACAAGTGCACTCCGCAAGGCAAGTTGGGTCTTGCGACAAAACTATGGATGAAACCGGACATAAAACACATAAGCAAACAAACACATAATCGGTTGCACCCAAAACGAAAGAAATACCGCTTCCCTCTAAAAGCGGTGAAAGAAACACCGGTTTAGGACTCGAGGTAAGTGACAACGTTCCCAAGCTAGACATACAAACCAAGGTGAACTAAACCCTAATAGTATGACGATAAAGCAACAAAAACGTTGGTAACTTACCTAGGTCCTCCTAACTTTCTAAAAACGTACTACGGGACGATCGGCGGAGTGGAAAAGTGAAGAACCACGGTGTTAGTCGACACTGTAGGTAAGTGAGACCCCGCCCCCTTTAGCGTGAGCCAAGAGGATCGTCCCGTGTCCAAGACCGCCTAACTAGTCCAAGTAAAAAGGTGGAAATATGCAAAGTGAGGGAAGACCGACTAATGCCGCTATCATCCTTCCTCGGGACTCGGTCCTTTGGTAGACTCTTCACGGCAAAAGTCGGAAAAAGGCTTATTTTGAGAGGATATGTTTTTGTGAGACGGGTTTTCTTTTTGGCATTTTCTTTCCTTTTGACGTTTTTGATTTGTTTTGCCATGCCATTCTTTTTCTTCTTTTCTATTTTCTTTTTGGCTTTTGTGCCTTTTCTTTTTTCTTCATTCTTTTCTTTCTTTCATTCTTTTTCTTTGCCCTTTTGGCAAGATTTGGCATTTTTGGCACTTTCATTGAATAACAAGAAAGGGAGAATCAACAATTTGTATTTTATTTGTGTGGAATGTGTAGGAGGTAGGTGAATGGGTAAGTCGGGGTTGCGCATTCCCTTTCAAACCCACAAAAAGTGGAGAACTTAGACTAATCAATGACAATCCTAAACACGGTCACCTAGGGGACGAGACTCGGTAACCAAGGCCTTTTCACACCGTGGGTGGTCATAATGGTCAATATGCAAATCCCGTAGTAAATTCCTAGTAAGCTAGGTGGACTCGAGGTAAAGGACCAACGAAATCACTGATTTAGGGTCATTCTACTAGATTAAAGTCCAAAACTCGATTTACACTACTAGGAAGGGAAAGTACACACTCACACACTAGCCTCTAAACCGGGTTTTCGAAAACGGTTTACACACGACACACAACACAACACAAAATGAAGACATGACGAAAACAAAAGGAAGAAAAAGAGACAAGACAAAACAAAACAAAACAAAACAAGGAGAAACAACACATAAACAAAACAAACACCACCCCGATCTTCAAACAAGTTTCCAAATCCACCACAATCTTTACAAAGCTCCTCCCGAGCACACATCGTCACAATCTCCTCCAACTCCACAAGGAATAAAGAAGAAAAGGGGTGAAGAGATGTTACCGGAAGTCTTTAGAGCTTTCCAAAGTCATTGGCGATTAAAGTAACCTATAAGAACAAAGGGAGGCAAAACACGCACACAAACAAATATACGACACAAAGACACAAAATGAAAACACACAAAAGAAAAATCTTTTTGATTTTTATGAAAAAGTTTCAAATTTTTATGGTTTCTAAAGATTTTTTTCGGAAAAACTACGAAAATAAAACTAACTATACTAGAATATCGCTCCCCCACACTTAAATCGAGCCATGTCCTCATGCTCGATCGTAGGATGCGGAGAGACAAAAGAAAGAAAAAGAAACTACGAAAATAAAACTAAAAAAAAAACAAAAAGAGAAGTGAAGAAAGGGTAGAAGGTGTCCGGCCGGGGTGTAATCAAGTCACCAAGGGCCGAGACGAGAAAAAGATATGGATGAGGGAAGAAAATAAAAAGAAGGAAATAAAAGGAAATGGGAGGGGAGGGCTAGGTGTAATCAAGTCACCTAGCCCGGATTCCACCTAAATCCGACTAAATCCTCAAAAAAAGAAAGTGAAAATCTTGTAAAAATTTTGGATTTTGAAATGACTCTCGATGTAGTCACATCATCGAGAGTCGGGAGCAACATATACCAAGGCCTCGAAGGCCACCATGACACAAAGGGGAAGGGGATAGACAAAGGGAAAACAAGCAATATAAGACGGAAAAGAAAGGATAGTTGCCGTACCGACCGGTTAGCAACTCACTCGCTCCATCGTCTCAATGAACAATAAAGGCGCTTGCTTGTCTTCATCATTGCTATCCCGCTTCAAGCTCGATAATACCGCATGGTAGAGGTAATAATGGTAGGGGGTGGGATTTGATGTGGATCTCGGCGTGTAAAGTGAGGTGTACGGGTCATATGATAGGAGTAAGGAGGAGTAGGGAGGATGGGAGGGGGCATAATGGATGGGTGGAGACAAAGGCACCATCCCGGTCGGGATGGATGGTCCCGATCGGGTTGGTGAACCCTTCCCGATCGGGAAGCCCTCGTCCCGGTCGGGAACGCACTCCAGTAAGCTCCAATTTCAGCACCTTCATCCCGATCGGGATGGCTCCTTCCCGATCGGGATTCTTCATCCTTCCCGATCGGGAAGCCCTCTTCCCGGTCGGGATGAGTCTTCTTTGCTTCCCCAAGCCCAAAAGCTCATCAAAGCTTCAAAAACCGACTTCCTCGCTCGCAAACCAAACTCCATCATCGACCACTCCTTTCTAGGAGTCACCTTCACTTCACCTAACATAATAAACTCAAAGTACTCATCAAATTCACTCCCTCACATCGCTCATCAAAATACCAAATCAATCATAAGAATCCCACAAAAACAAAAAAATCAAGAGATAAAACACAAATACAAGCACAAGTATTCTAAAGAAGAGGAGATGAGAATATACAACATGACGGTTCTTTTAGGAACTCCGTCAAACCTAGGATGGTGGACTCCAATCTTCAACCGTAGCCCTCAAGGGCATGGAGGAGCAAGTTGAACGTGCTACCGACATCGTAGTGAAGGCCCAAGAAGCGCTCGAGCTTAACCGACCTCCACGGCCTCCAAGGAGGAGGCAAGAAGTAGGATTCCCAAGACCCGACATCATCTTTTTGTCTCTGGGGTCTCTCCATCCTACGAGCTCCACCGATCTCTTCCTCCCTAAGCATTGCCTCCAATCACAAGCAAGCTTCATCTCCAAGAAACAAGGCACAAAAAGCGGTTTTGGCCTCATCTCCTCAATGCACACCCCCACACTTGCCTCAAGTTGTGGTTCCCCATCTTCATCACTCGGCCCCACATCATCTTGGAGAGGAGAATCGAAACTTCTACCGGCGGTTTCAATCTCTTCCAAGTCATCTCTCGGTGTACTAGCAAGGGGCTCTTGATGCTTATCCACATTCTCGGACAAGGGCAACTCGAGGCTAACAACTTCACCCAACAACTCTACAAGCTCCACCAAACCATCCCACTCACTATCCTCCTCCAATTCTTCACCAAAGATGCCTTCACCAAGAGTCACATCCTCATTCGTCTCTTTTTGGGTAGACGATTGAAGTTCTTCAATTTCCCTTTGGAGCTTGGCCAAGAGTTCATAATTCTTTTTCGTTTGGATGGCCATTTCTTGTCGGTCTTTTCGCATTTGAAGAATCGATTGATGCAACTCCAAGTTTAGCGATTGGTGGTCTAAAGCTCCTTGAAAGTCTTGATGATACCCATGGAGTGGGGCATCATATTGTTGGTAGCAAGGTTGGGGTGATTGGTAGTATTGTGGGTCATGGGGTTCATATTGTGGTTGGGGTGGAGGGTAATATTGTGGGTATTGGGGTATTGGCTTCCACAAGGTGAATCTTGAGTGTACATGGTGGGGTCACAATCATAACTCGAGTAATAGTCACCATGATTGTAGGATTGATAGTCATTCACTTGTTGGTAGCCGTTTTCATAACCTTGAGGATCATACCCATCTTGATTACCCCAAGAAGCTTGATGGTGGTAGGGGGACGTCATGTCATACCCTTGGTTCATGGAAGAAGAGTGGTAGCTCATATCGGCTTCCATATGTGTGGAGTTTATATCAAACCCCATGCTTGCCCGAAAATCGTAGTCCATACCCGGTTGGAAACCACTCATCCTAGCAACCGTCCGTTTAAGCGGCTCTGAGTTGCAAGAAGAAGATAATCACCACCTTTAAGCACAAACTGTAGACTAAGAACAAACGTGAGAGGTCTAGTGCTTTTTGGGCACTAGACAAGAGAGAAATAAACCGCACACACACAAGAAGCAAAGTAACCAAAAAGAAAAAGAAAACACAAACACAAAGACAAAGTCAAGCAAATAGGAAAACTTAGTCTAAACTAGCACCGTCCCCGGCAACGGCGCCAAATTGATGGTAAGGGATTCGTCACGTCCCTAGCCAACAATAATATAACCGGCTAACCTAACTAGGGTAGATAGGGTAAGTCGGGTCGAATCCACGGGGACGGTAAGAGGCGTCTAGACTAAGGTCGCCTAAATACTAGACTAAGTCAACGAGCTAAGCTAGAGAATAATGAGAAGGGAGGAGACTAGACTATGACTAAGGAAAACGGGCTAGGATTAGGTCGGGGTCAAAGGGGTAACGGAATGGTCAAGGGAGGATTAGAGCGAAGGAGGTAGTAGGGTAATCTAGCTTGGTCCGGGCTCTCGCAACTTAGACTCACCTAGAGGTTTCACCTAAAACCCAACTCGGCGATACTCAACACACTCGGGGTTCTAGCGCGCTATGGTCCTAGGTTGGATCCGGGCTCTCGCAACTTAGACCGGCCTAGAGGTCATCCTCACCGGGCTCTCGCAACTTAGTGAGGGGACCGAACCCACAAACAAACTAACACCCACGAAAGAAAGGCAAGAAAACAAGCATTCGTACATACTTAGTCATTCAAGCAATTCCACAAACATGTGATGTGCATCAAACAAGAGGAAACCCAAATCTTCCACCCACATCTCCAACCAAACCCTTAATCACCCTATTAACACCCTAATCACCTTACTAACCCTAGCAAGAACACTACTCTAACATAATCCAACTACAACTAACACTAACAAGGAGAATCAACATAAGAAACAAAACAAACATCTATAAACTAGTGAAAACAATAAACAACAATCAAAGATTAAAACTTGGATGAATAAAACAAGATTAAGAGTAAGAGGATGAGAAGATTTTACCAAACTAACAAGAGAAATGGAAAAGGAGAACACTTGCATAGAAGATAACCCAAATTCATCCACCAAGGTTGTCAAGCTTGGATGGATTCTTCAAGAGATCCTTAATACAAGCACTAATCTACGATTAACTACTAATTACCGACTAATCTACACTAATCTAATCTAATCTAACCTAAAGTAGTCTAGGGTTTTGTCTCTAATGAAGTGTATATAAGAGTGCATCAGCTTAACATAACAAGGGAAGAGTATATATAGAGTTACAAATGAAAAGGAGAAGAAAAGAATTGAAGGCGGGCGAGCTGGAGCTTTTCCCGATCGGGATTATGGGAATTCCCGATCGGGATTTTATGTTCCCGATCCGGAACAGCCCCCAGTAGCTGCACTTCGTTCCTCCTTCATCCCGGACGGGATGAGGCCATCCCGAACGGGATGGGTCTTTGTAGGCCTCCCTTAAGAGCTCTTTGGTCCCTCCTTGCCTCTCATGGGCTTCTCGTCGATTCTCGGGACTCGGGATCGGGTCTCGGAGGCTCGGGATTGGGTCCCAAGGTCTCGAGTCATCCTTCCTTTATCTCGTTGGCTCCAAAATGTGTATGTATTGAGTCGGAATCGCTCCAACTCTTCCAATTCGGCCTCGGGAACCTGAAACGAACTAAAGGAAGCATAAGAAGCCCCTAAACCGCTCTCAAGGAGCGATTCCGCAAGGAAAAAGGGACCAAAACACAACAAATAGGCACTACAAACTACACTTATCATTGCCAATGGATTCGGACATCCGGAAACCATGGTTCTGAGTAAGGGGTGAGGGTACGTGTTGGGAAGTTCAATAAGAACACCCAACCCCGCCCGCACTTAGCGGCCTTTACTAAGATATCGTTCGTTTTTGGTGTACACGCGTTAGTTCGACGGTTGAATGATATGCAAAGATTATTTTCCTAAGCATGAGAAAAATAAATGGGTTGCTAAGTCATTTTAATGCATGTTAGATTAATAACGTCAAAGTTATTTAGCATGTGAAGTTCGTTTTAGTCTAATAAAACGATAGAAATAAATAAATTGCTACAAAAACGAGAAAATGAGTTAGTAACGATTGAATAAATTGAATAAAAATGTGAATGCGATGATATGCATGATTTTGAAAAAGATTTATAACACGTGATGGATTAACACGTGTTGACCGAGGTCAAGAAAAGTATTTATCGAAATTTGAAAATATGTCGCGAAGATCGCTTTTTATGTAAGATCCGAAAAGGATAAAAAAACGAGAAAACGAAAAAGAAGACTCGACGATCCAGGCTTCCGCGCGAGTCGCCTGGAGGGCGCGCGACTCGCGTGGAAGTCTGTCCGGCTTTTTTATTTTTCGAAAATCGACAATTTTTATAAATCGCGTACAAATATGGATTAATTTATACTCGATTTATATTTTCGATATTCGTCGTATTCGATATTCGATTATGAAATCGATATCAAATAGTTGGAATGATTTCAGAAAAGATTTTGAAAAAAAGTTTGTTTTGAACGAAAAGGAAAAAGAAAAAAAAAAGAAATTTGAACGAAAAGAAGAAAAAAACATGTTAATTCTTTCCGCGTAAAAAATCATCGAATTTTGTTTAAAAACATGTAACGATTTTATTAGCATCAACGAGATTTAATTTTGTTCTTGTTAGATACGATATTTGATTAGAGAATCAGTATCGTATTTTAAGAACGTTTGTTTTATAAAAATATTTTTATAATATCGATACTAGAGATAAAAAATAAAAAATATGCGACAACGACCCATAAAAAGGACGGACCGACGACACGACCAAAACGAAAAAACGTGGAGAAAGGAAGAGGAAGGAGAAGAGTCGAGTTTGATTTACACCCTCAACCTACATGCTTTGTTTTCTCGGATTAGAGCTCGTCGGGAAGTGGCTTGAACTTGGGAGCGTCGAGATGATGTGGGATGAGTTAAGGTGTTAGTTTGGGACGTGTGAGGTGACGGATTTTGGCCGGTTTTGGCCTGGGGTCGGATTCGCCAGGTTGTAGTAACGGTACTTCGATGCTACTTTTGGATGTATGGATATTATGGGATTTAGTTATGTAACGAAGGTGTATGATTACGAATTGTTGATTGATAATTGATAGATGTCGTATTTCATGTGTTTTTTCTGTGTTGTGCAAGGGGCTATTTATAGGAGTATTCCCGACCTTGGCTAGGAGAAGTAGTTGGATTGGAACTACCGCTTAGGATAGGAAATGTAGGAAGTCGAGAGGAACGTAAATTCCGCTGCTTGGTGAAGAAGCAACAAATCTCGGCTGATTGGTGGAGTATTTCGGCCGAGCTCATGCTTGGTCGAGTATCTGATTCGGTTTTCGGATAGAGTTCCTACTTGAGATCGAATTTTATCCTTAAACGGATTTGTTTAATATTTTTTGAAGCTGATTTTTTGTAGTATTTGAGTCCAAACCGGACGTGTGGTGTCACGGCTGGTTCGTGTGACTCGGGAAAAAATATCTTTGACCGGGTTTGACTCGGTCGCTAAAAGACGGTTTTGCCCCTGGTGCCGGATTCGACCCAAATTAGTCTTATTTGACTCGAAACGACCCACTGGGCCTGGATTTGAGGTTGGTTTTGTAAGATTTGTACTCCGTAATAAGCCCAAGCCAAATGTCCATGATTTCGAGCCCATATCCGAGTCCGTCAAAGCACGTTTGCGTCCGATCATCATCGGGTGTTTGGCGGGAACTACTATAGACACCTGGCGGTCAAAATGTGGGTGTCTACACATTCACACAATGCTTAAAAGTTGAAAATTCATAATCATCAAAGGAGTGCATACATGCATGCTCCCATGTCAACAGGGATGCACTCAATATATGTATATATATATATATATATATATATATATATATATATATATAGAGAGAGAGAGAGAGAGAGAGAGAGAGAGGATAACTCCTTATACCCATTGAGGCACAATCTAGACCATTAGATTAAGATGAGACATACATCCAAATAAGTGTTATATACACTAAAAAAATTCATTATATACGTTATTAAACTCACTATATACACACACTTAAGAACTCAATATATACATGAAAAAAAATGTTATATACACTTAAATAAAAAAATGTTATATACACTCAAATAGTTATTATGTACACCAATTAATCAACAATGGAACATACATCAAAATAACTGTTATATACACTAAAAAAAACTCATTATATACGCTATTAAACTCACTGCATATATATATACACTTAAGAACTCAATATATACAGTAAAATAATTGTTATATACACCCAAATACTTAATATGTACATCAGTTAATCAACAATGGAACATACATCAAAATAACTGTTATATACACTAAAAAACTCATTATATACGCTATTAAACTCACTACATATATATATATACTTAAGAACTAAATATATATAGAGTAAAATAGATATTGTTATATACACTCAAATGGTTACTATGTACACCAATTAATCAACATATATACACTGAAATAATTGGCATATGTACTTAATTATTTGATATAATAGAATTGTTATATACCTTAAAACAGTTATTATGTACACTGAAATTGTTTTTATATACACCAAGTTTATTTTAAATTCCGAAATATTTTTTCCAGAAATTTTTTTTTTTTTTGGAAAAAAGTTTTTGGATTTTTTTTTTCGAAAAAATTTTTTTTTTTTTTTGGAAAAAAATATGCCGAAAATTTTTTTTTCCCGAAAAAAAAAAAAAAAAAATTCCGAAAAATATCGATTTTTTTCCCCGGGAAAAAAAATTGGGGAATTTTTTTTTATGTATGAGTTTTTGTTTTAATCTTAGCCTTTAATTTGATTTTAATCTAATAGTTGAGATTGTGCCTCAATGGGTGCGGCGAGTTGAGCTGCCTCAAAGGATCCTAGATCTAGATCTAGATATATATATATATATATATATATATATATATATATATATATATATATATATATATATATATATATATATATATATATATATAGAAGTGGGATCAGGTGAGTCCACTTATATATGTTGAGTCCGTGAGTCCCCATCTTAACCCTTGATTCAAGGTTAGATTAATGGACAAGATTTGATCTTATAATTAAGGAAATAACTAACAAATCTGGTAAATATATCATTTTTCTCTCTCCTCCTTACTTATCTCAATGCAAATATTTTCTCTCTTTTATCAATCTTTTTAAATGTCTTTTTCTCTCACACAACAAGTTTTTTCAAAATTAAGTTTTTTTCATTTTCACCAAAAAATCATCATTTTCCTACTGCCATTGTACGTATGTTACTATGTTACTGCCATAATCCATAAACTATGTTACTTTAACTCATATAACGTGTTACTTTAATTCATGAACTGTGTTACTTTAATTCATAAAATCTGTTACGTTGTTTAATATATTCTCTTGCAAAAACTATTACTCTAATTCATACAATGTGTTACTCTAATTCATGAACTGTGTTACTTTAACTCATAAAATCTGTTACGTTGCATAGTCTCTTGCAAAAACTGTTACTCTAACTCATACAATGTGTTACTTTAATTCATGAACTGTGTTACTTTAACTCATAAAATCAGTTACGTTGCATAGTAGTCTCTTGCAAAAATAGGAGTTCCAATTAACAAAAAGAACAATGTTTGTTTTTATTAAGATACTCCAAAACAAAAAGTGGTACAAGATTCCAACTAAATCAACTCTATTACAATTTCAATGTTTCACAATTGTTACTCATAATGTCCTACTTATAATTATGCTTCTTCTTCATCCTTCTCGTTCTCTCCGTCTTCTTCTTTTTCATCTTCTTCATCATCATCTCAGAAGCTTTGATTTAATCTCACCACCGCACAATGGAGAAAACTCTCACCCACATCCCTACATCATTCATGTGGATTAAAGTAACAGATAACAAGAGTTAAAGTAACAGATGAAGTGCATTGAAGTAACATTGAATTAAATTAACTGAGTATGCTTATACACCAGGTATAAAGTAACAGAGGTCAGACATTAAAGTAACAGATAGTATGAATTAAAGTAACAGATAATGTTCATTAAAATAACACCAGATATAAGTTAGTGTAAAAAATTCATATAATGATAAAAAATGATAGTATGACGCAGTATCTTACTCTTTGATATTGTTTTCTATTTTGAAGTCATCATGTCCCATAATTATAGGAAGTAGGAGTAGTATTTTTTTTCTTTTTTTATATGGCGTTACTCCTTGATATTGTTTCCTATTTTGGTGGCAATCACGTCCCATTATTATAGGAAACAATATTCTTTTTTTATTATTTTTTTAATATGGCAGTTTCCTAAATTCTTAGGACACTACAATGCACTACAATAACAGATGAAAAACACTAAAGTAACAACTGGGGTGTATTAAAGTAACACGACATATAAAGTAACAGATGGTAGACATTAAAGTAACAGATGCTCTACACTAAAGTAACGCAGTATATGAACTACAATAACTCAATATATTGTAAACGTAAAAACTAATAATTGAGTAGCATCTTAATGACTTCCATGGCGATTCCAGTATAAATTACAAAACATATATACTCACCGTTTGTGTGTTTTACGATTTGCATATGAATCTATGATGAATAACACGACCATGAAAACAATATCAACATGAAAATTGACGCAAAATATGAATGACACGACCATGAAAACAATATCAACATGAATGACACGACCATGAAAACAATATCAACATGAAAATTGACGCAAAATATGAATGACACGACCATGAAAACAATATCAACATGAAAATTGACGCAAAACATGAACACAAATTGACGCAAATTAATCAAGATAATGAATAAAAATTGACGCAAAACATGAAAGCAATATCGAAACTCACCATTGTTATACTCGATGAATTGCTTATCAACCGTTAATGAAGATGTCGCGATCATTGAATTCATAGTAACGGAATTTCGAGCACATATTTGATTGAATGAATGAACGTGATGATCGATGAGAGCGTTTTTTTTTTTTAAGGTTTTGATGAACCTGTGAATGAACGTGAATGAATTAGGGATGATTGTGATTATGGGAGTTATTGTTTCCTAAAATCATGGGAGTTATTTTAGGATACTAAATCTTCCTCTTTTTTTTTTTAAATACAAAATATTAGGATGCATCTTGTCCATCCATCCTCATCCCATCCAACGGATGAGATGAGGACTTAGGGACTCAACATATATAAGGGGACTCATTAGAACCCATCTATATGTATATATATAGGTTCTAATGAGTCCCTATATAAGTGTTGAGTCCCTAAGTCCTCATCCCATCCGTTGGATGGGATGAGCATGGATGGACAAGATGCATCCTAATATTTTGTATTAAAAAAAAAAAAGGAAAATTTAGTATCCTAAAATAACTCTCATGATTTTAGGAAACAATAATTCTCATAATCACAATCATTTCTCATTCATTCATTCATTCATTCACGTTACACATTCATTATCAAAACCTTAAAAAAAAAACGCTCCCATCGATCATCACGTTCGTTCATTCATTCAATCAAATCTGTGCTCGAAATTCCGTTACTATGAATTCAATGATCGCGACATCTTCATTAACGGTTGATAAGCAATTCATCGAGTATAACAATGGTGAGTTTCGATATTGCTTTCATGTTTTGCGTCAATTTTTATTCATTATCTTGATTAATTTGCGTCAATTTGTGTTCATGGTTTGCGTCAATTTTCATGTTGATATTGTTTTCATGGTCGTGTTATTCATCATAGATTCATATGCAGATCGTAGAACACACAAACGGTGAGTATATATGTTTTGTAATTTATACTGGAATCGTCATGAAAGTCGTTAAGATGCTACTCAATTATTAGTTTTTACGTTTACAATATATTGAGTTATAGTAGTTCATATACTGCGTTACTTTAGTGTAGAGCATCTGTTACTTTAATGTCTATCATCTGTTACTTTATATGTCGTGTTACTTTAATACACTCCAGTTGTTACTTTAGTGTTTTTCATCTGTTATTGTAGTGTCCTAAGAATTTAGGAAACTGCCATATTATAAAAAATAATAAAAAAAAATATTGTTTCCTATAATAATGGGACGTGATTGCCACAAAAATAGGAAACAATATCAAAGAGTAACGCCATATAAAAAAAAAAGAAAAAAAATACTACTTCCTATAATTATGGGACGTGATGACTTCAAAATAGGAAACAATATCAAATAGTAAGATATTGCGTCATACTCTCATTTTTATCATTATATGAATTTTTTGCACTAACTTAGGTGTTATTTTAATGAACATTATCTGTTACTTTAATTCATACTATCTGTTACTTTAATGTCTGACCTCTGTTACTTTATATCTGGTGTATAAGCATACTCTGTTAATTTAATTCAATGTTACTTTAGTGCACTTCATCTGTTACTTTAACTCTTGTTATCTGTTACTTTAATCCACATAAATGATGTAGGGATGTGGGTGAGAGTTTCCTCCATTGTGCGGTGGTGAGATTAAATCAAAGCTTCTGAGATAATGATGAAAAAGATGAAAAAGAAGAAGACGGAGAGAACGAGAAGGATGAAGAAGAAACAGAATTATAAGTAGGACATTATGAGTAACAAGTGTGAAACATTGAAATTGTAATGAAGTTGATTTAGTTGGAATCTTGTACCACTTTTTGTTTTGGAGTATCTTAATAAAAACAAACATTGTTCTTTTTGTTAATTGGAACTCCTGTTTTTGCAAGAGACTATTATGCAACGTAACTGATTATATGAGTTAAAGTAACACAGTTCATGAATTAAAGTAACACATTGTATGAGTTAGAGTAACATTTTTGCAAGAGACTATGCAACGTAACAGATTTTATGAGTTAAAGTAACACAGTTCATGAATTAGAGTAACACATTGTATGAGTTAGAGTAATAGTTTTTGCAGGATAATATATTAAACAACGTAACAGATTTTATGAGTTAAAGTAACGCAGTTCATGAATTAAAGTAACACGTTATATGAGTTAAAGTAACATAGTTTATGGATTATGGTAGTAACATAGTAACATACGTACAATGGCAGTAGGAAAATAATGATTTTTTGGTGAAAATGAAAAAAACTTAATTTTGAAAAAACTTGTTGTGTAAGGGAAAAAACATTTAAAAAGATTGATAAGAGAGATAAAAGATTTGCATTGAGATAATTAATGAGGAGAGAGAGAGAGAAATGATATATTTACCAAATTTGTTAGTTATTTCCTTAATTACGAGATTAAATCTTGTCCATTAATTTAACCTTGAATCAAGGGCTAAGATGGGGACTCACGGACTCAACATATATAAGTGGACTCACCTGATCCCACTTTTATATATATATATATATATATATATATATATATATATATATGGTCTATTCTTAAAAAGGGTGGAGAATTAAACGGCAACGTGACCTCTAGCTAGAATTAAAGCGGGATGGTTGACATGTTAGAGGGCAACGAGTTACTATATATAATTTTTTTGTTCAACGAAGCGCGCACTTAGTCGCATTACAATGTAGGGGGAGGGGGGATTCGAACCTGGGACCTATAGTCCACAGTACCTAGTCTCAACCACTAGGCGAAGACATATTCGGTACGAGTTACTATATATTATCAAGGCGTACCTCGCAGATTACTGGGCACGTTTTACCGCACGCAATTAGACATGCACTTTTGTACGGTAAAGAGTGTTGGATGGTAAAGAATGGTCATGTGCAAATGATGAATGCGGTAGATATAAGATGCTAAGATGGATGTGTCTCCACACAATAAAGAATCGACTTTAAAATGGGGTGATTAGGAAAAAAGTACGAATGATCCTATAGAGGGTATGTTGATGGAGAATCGGAAGATGATTTGGGCATGTGAGACGAATGCAGATAGATTGTATGCACTAATGCAGATACTTGAAAAATGGAGAAAGCATAGTTTGGTGAGTGGTCGAGGAAAACCTACACACTTGGATAATAGTGATTGAGAACGATAGGAAATTAATTAAGATTAGGGATGTTCAAGAAGTGGCCCGGAATGGCAAACCGGACCGAACCGGGGTGCTTACTGGTCCGGTCTCAAGGTCTCCAAAAACTTGGTGACTGGCCCACGGTTCGGTCTAGTATACACTTAAAAAAAATTGATTTTAGTGTATTTTTACGGTGCGGTCCGGGTTTCTTTGCTAACCAGTTCGATCTTCGATTTTGGATTTTATAATTTGCCGGTCTCCAGGTCAATCTGGTGCGGTCAGGTTTGGACGGGTGAACACCCCTATTAATGTAGAAGGCATGACGTTGAATAAAACAAGGAGCGAATTTGCATGGTTTATGATATTTGATGACCATCTTTTTATTTTTATTTAGCTCTTAATTATTAGAGTATTATTTTATTTTTCACAACTATTATTAGTGCTATTATGTTTAGTTGCTAAAATTTTAGTCTTTAACTTGGAAGTTGTAACCTTTCTTAGAAAAATTTAAGAACATGTTCAACTCTATAGGGTGTCAAATTGTCAATGATCAAAGTTGGTTCGTAGAGTCCTCGGAATCAGCTCGGTCAAAGCTCGGCTCTAACTCGGTCAAAACGAGCTCGTGTCGTGCGTGCAAATCCGAGCCGAACCCGAGCTCAGTAAGACTCAGCTCGAAAGCTCGTTTTTTTTTTTTTTTTTTTTTTTTTTTTTTTTTTTATGTTTTAAGCTTAATAATTTTAAATTCTAAATACATGTTGATTTGATATTTATAATTATTATACCTTAAAATTTTATAACAATATTTTTTGTCTTTTAAAAAGTTATTTAGTTATATACAGAGTATATATAAAGAGACGAGAAAAATATAATGGTAAACGAGCTCAAGCTTTTTCCAAACCAAGCTCGAGCTCACATTGGCTTGTTTACACCCTTATTTGAGCTTTGAACTATATACTCCCTCCGTATCTATATGTCCGTCCACTTTCAATATAATACTCCACTCATATACTAAACAAAGTGGACAAACATAAAAATACAGAGAAGTACATAATATTTTTATCGTTCTCCTTACTATTACTCCTATTATGTCTTTTTATCTAATTGCTTTCTAGAGAGTGCTTGAGAATTACAAGATAATGATTCATGTAGCCGAGCCAATCTTTTTGGGACAAGATTTGAGACGACCAAGGGTCTGATGTTTTCATTATAAAGATGCTAGATGCTACAGTCATACCAAAGGTAAAATATACGACCTTTCCCTATCTTTTCACTGTCTTTCATTTACTTGTATTCCTAGGTCTCAAAGTAAGAGGGGCCGTAGCTCAGCTATACGAGCTAACAAGAGTATAATCTTACACCTGGCAAAGAAAACATAGCTTAATTTTTTGAAGTAAAGAAAACATAGCTTAGGTGAAAAGGAAAAGCCCAAAATTTACAAGCGCTAAAATTAGTTACTACATTATTATACCTCATGCCTGTCACAAGAAAGAAACCTGTAAGAAAGAATACTAGAAGCGAGTAAATGTAAATAAGTTCATGGTCCCAAAAGGCAAAAGGAAGAACTCATACGATGAGGTAGTAGGCAAACTCAGTGCTGTATCATTGCCCAAGACATTTATCTCCCAATAAGAAAAAGTGGAGATTAAGGGTTAAACTGATTAAATGAACTAATAAAGGGCTGGTGGAACAAAATCATACTGTAACGGAAAATGAACCTATGAGGCAAACTCAGTGCTGTATTCCATGTTAAATAAAATGTTTCGGCGATTCTCATAACCCAAAGGTATCTTGTTATGCTTAGCAATGGATTCAACGACGGCATTGCTTTCATCATCCATCTCTCTCTGACAACGCCTTTGGACTTTCAATAATGTGGCTCGAGGTGGTTCAAAACCAGCTACAATCTGGAAGGATATTTCCATGTTAGAATCTGGTGAAGTTTGTACACAAATCGATATAAAAGCTGTATTTACCATAGCTTCAAGTACAGATAAAGCTGCCTTGGGATCCCGGTTGACAAGATGAGCATCCACAAGTGAAGTATAGGACATGGCATTTGGTTTCACTCCTTGGCTGCTTAGATGTTCGAAAACCCTTGCAGCCTCTTGTGTCTGTCATCAGATTCAAAAATCAGTGAACTGAACACGAATATAACATAAGCCATTTTTCACAATTAGGCGAAGTATTCCTACAATTATCATTGTGCTTTCAGCTTTGTTAGTACAACTTTCAAGGACCTGGAAGACTGGCCATACACGTTGTGTACCGTTTGGGAAGGCTAACCTTGTCGGTTCAGTTCAAGTCAATTATGATACTCTGTATTCATGTTGGGTGAGATCATTAAGGGTTCAGTTTGTTCCGAATGTGCTATGGCTGGTTGATGTAAGTCAAACTGGATCGAGAGAAACTGCACTATGCACAGTATCAGATCAACTTGAGTGGAGTGATGTCAGTAATATAGTGCACACTGGGTCAGGTCATCTCAGATTCGAGTCTATTTCGAATGTGCTATTGTCTAGTCATTTCTCTCATGTTTAGTAAAGTTTTTCCATGTCCTGTAATTTTCGGGTCAATGTCAGATGGAATTCAAGAATCATGCTATCACAGGTCAAGAATTGTTTATGATTTTTGTTGTTTCAATCTGTACAAAGTACATCATTCTGAGTCGGTTCAACAGTCATTTCAGGGTCGGCCATTCAGTGAATACATTCGGGTACAGGTCAGATCACGACATTTGCTGGTTCTATTTCGGTCTCGGGTCACGTTACTCAAACTGGGACAGTCGAGTCCCCTCAATTTTCATACATCTACCTATGTTCAAGCTCTTTACCATGGCATACATGGAATCCCTGAAGGCACTAAGGGATCTAGGGATAACAATGCACCAAACTACCAGACACATTAAATGGGTAACTACTTCCTATACAAGAAGCCTTCTTCCTATATAAACCCATCTACCATCACACACAAAGTTAAAGGTGCCAAAACCAACGGTCACATGTATACATAGGTCACATGTATACCATATGTTGAAGCAGACTTCGAGAAAGGGAATTTATTGTAGGGCGTAATACAAAAGGAACAGGACGAGAGCAACTTGAGAGACATGGTGAGGAGATTAACAGTGGCATACCTTCCTGAGCTTTCCAAATGCACACATCAAAGCATTGTAGGAATGTATATTTGGTGTCAAACCAAAACTTGAACTAATCGCCTCAAATGTTTGGTAAGCCCGGTCAAGGTCCCATGTATTGGCACAGCCCAAAATTACACAATTTAAGGCAGCAACAGATTTGTATGGAGGATCTGCTCGGCTAAGATTCTCTAGTTGATAATAAACCTGAAAAATAGAACACGCATAAATTGTGTATCTAATAAATTACTTCTAGGAAAATAAGAGAAGTGCATCTGAGATGATAAATACTGTGAATACTTGAAGATATGTAAGGATTGGCAAGCTTGTGTAAATCCGTGAACATAGAGAATGATGCCGACTTACTTTTTTTCCTCAAATCAATTTTTCGATTTTATGTGATTGCAGCAAACCATAACTGAAAATGTACATCAGAGAAAACCAATGGTCTTTTGAGTATGTGACCTTGCATATGTGACAAAAGTGGCCAACTCTTATCCAAATTCTAAACAAAGTTTTCTAGAGTCTAAACCTGAAGTTAATCAGGCACTCATAAGAAAACTTTCAAGCAACTATTGAGCATGAAAGCCACACAGCCTGCATTAGATTACACCTTATTTTAAAGAGGCACATCCACACAAGGCGCGCACCTTCTAGACGTGAAGCGCCCTATTTTTAGGAACAAATTTGTATTTTCCACATAAGTTTGGGCAACAATACATCTTTTAGGAATTTTCATGTTGGAAAAACATGCGAGAAAAAGAACTGTCGTACTTAAAGATCTGGCCGAAAATGATATGAAAAGTGCATGCTAGTGAGTCTTGTTAAGAGAGCATTGTCAAAAAGGTGCACCTAAAATGGACCAAGGCGTTATTGCTAGTGCCTCATCCAAAGCACGCTTTCTTAAACTAAGGATTAAACCCAGCTACCCAAGGTAAATGTGAGTGCTCTTTAACACACTGGTAAATGCAACCCAAGGAAACAAACTGTAGAAAGATTGATATTCTACAGAGCACTGACATCAGATACAAGAAAGTAAACAGGCCTACCAAATCCAAAGTTTCATAGCCCTTTTTTGAACATGCCATGACAAGTGGATGAAGGGAAGTGAATGGCGACAGCACATCTTCAGCTATAGTGGATAAGTTTTCATGCCTTTTTTCGAGTTCACTTAGAGTACTAAAAGCACTTGGCAAGTTCCCCACAGTAGCAAGTGCATTGATCTTAGCCAAGTAGGTTTCAGGGTTTGGAGCCTTCTTCTCACGCAATGATCTCTTCAAAATAGCCCATGACGCATCCAAAAGTTTGGAATCATATGTGCGTGCGGCTGTAGAAAGAGATTTAACCACTAATCCTTCGTCAATACAGAGATAGGCAGGTACCCTTGCATTCTCACCCCGTTGAATCCATCTAACCATAAATCCCAAAGCAATAAAGGTCAGCTTGCTCAGATCGTTCCGAATGGCCACCTCAGCGAGAGTATTGCACAAGTTCCAATCTGGTGACAGAACTTTATTTTGGTCCATAGCCTGATATAATAGGCAACAAACAAAGTCAAAGCTGGTACATATAGCTTGAATTGGATATATTTCCCCATTTAGTACTGAATAATTACCATGCACTTTTCTGTAACAGACACCAAAGTGTCCAATCTTTTCTTATTAATACAGGATCGAATGCAATTAACAAAAACCCTTGACGACAGCATATAGCCAGATTTCAAAGTTAGATCCACATATTTCAAGGCAGTATCAATCTGGTCCATCTGAAATAGCTTGAAAATAACCATATCAAAAGATCGTTCGTCGGGCTGAGATTGCTTTCCGCTCTGCAGCATCCTGGTATTAAGAAAATTAAAAAAAAAAAAAGGCTGCACCCATCAAAAGCCTTACATTTAAATTTATGATGTACTCATCAAAGACTCAATACTTGTATGGCTTAGAGAGATTGACTAGCCAAGAAATAGCTCATTAAGGTTTTCTGTGCTGCTTAAATAATCAGCTGACATGATTTTCATTGCGAGTCATGTAAAAACAGGCCCTCTATTTTCTCAACATGTATGTGAGGAAAAGTTTTAAAGATGTCTTTCTTTTGTAGCATAGATCCATACGAGATACATCCTCCATTTCATTTGATTATTTAAGTTCACTTACATCAAACGGAGGAAGTCGTAGTTAGATGTCATGTCATGTCATGTGTATACCATATTGCCAACGACAGATAAATAAGAGGTAAAAGGGTGATTTATAGAGTAACAGAAGGACACATAGATAATGATAAGCAGCACACGGTATCATAAGAAAACAGGGAGGGAATGCACCATTACTAGGCAAATTAACCACTCTTCTAAAAAAAAATACAAGTCGTCAAACTATTTGTGCAGAGATTCAGGTGGCCAAACTGCGCACCTGATTTATCATCCATGGATTGGAAAGAGGGGAAGTAGAGTTACCTTTCAAGAAGAGCGAGAGCAGCCTTCCAGTCCCTGGGGTGAACAGCCTTAAGGACCAAATTATAGGAGGCGGTGTTGGGGTCGATGGCGTACAGCTCCATTTTCTCAAGAACCTCGAGCAAGTGGACGGCAGAGGCGCCGCACATCAAGTGGGCCCGCAGGTAGTGATTGAATAGTTCGACGTTGGGGCGGTTGGGCTTGCCACTGGCGTCCAGTGTTTCGATCCACTGCTCGAAGACGGCCTTGACGTCGGACCATCTCTGGGAGGCGATCCAGCCGGCGAACAGGTTCATGAGCGAGGTGATGTCGCCGGGGGCCGGGGAGGACTGCTGGCCGGGGGACGCGAGGGAGTTGCCGGCGCCGGGGAAGGGATTGCGCCAGTTCTGGGTGTAGAGGGGGCTGCCATAGGAGGGGTTGGGAGGAAGGGATGAGGGTTGCTCGGCCGGGAGGGGCTGTTGGTTTAGGAAGGATAAGGTGGTGATGGATTTCAGGAGTTGCGGGTTTAGGGTTTTAATCAGGATCCGGGACCTGGAGAGTGTCGCCATTTGTGAATGCATCCAGATAGAGAGAGTAGGGTGACGGGGTGGAAGAGGGACGGACACCAATATGAATAACGTAGAGGGTTGAATTATGAGAGTGTATCCTGAGTAGCAGTCACTCACTCATGCGGAGAAGTGGCGATCAGCTCGGGTCAGATCCTCGTTAGGGATGACAATGGGTCCAGGACCCGATCCAGACCCGGCGGATCGGACCCAAATGGATCGGATGTAGGTCTCATTTTTTCAGACCCAGCGAATTTGGGTCGGATCTGGGTCTTACTTTTAAAAATCTGGTCCGGGTTCGGGTCTGAATTACTGGACTCGGACCCGACCCGTGAACCCGACACTTTAATTAAAAAACAAAAAAACAAACCAACTATAATCTACCAACCTATAGAAGCCAGCAAACAACATACAACTAAAACACCTTAATGGGCTTACTCCATCACTTAGTCACTTCTCTCACCACCCTTTCAAAATTCAAACTTAATCATTTATGTAAGTCTATGTAAGTCTCCTAAGATTATTATGAATGAGTTTGTAGGAGTGTTTAATTTCTTAGCACAACATATGCCGTAGACAATTTTGTACGTGCTAAAAGTCACCAGCGAAATCTGAAATTTGGAAGAAATGAGGAATGTAGGACAAAATAAAATAAAATAGTGAGACCCGCGGGTAGACCCGGACCCGAACCGGACCCAACGGGTCTGGATTTGGGTCTTAAAATTTTGGACTCGGTCGGGTATGGGTCGGGTCCGGGGCCAGGGTAATTTTGACGGGTCCGGGTCTGGATCCTAGTGAACCCGGTCCAGATCCGGTCCATTGCCATCTCTAATCCTCACTATCTTCTTTGGGTTGATTACGGAGTTACCGTTTTTTTTCTTAGTGAAGATCAATTTCATTGATAATAGGTCATACGGCATCTACAAAAGATATCAAATTGAACAGAATACAAATTTGTAATAAATAAATAAGGGTCGTGCTTTTTCCTAGCGAGCGTTTACTCAATCCTAACGATATTTTACCTATTTGCCCCCGTCATTTCCCAACGCTCTCAAAAGTGATGTTCATTTTCTCTCTAAAAAAAATCTCAAATTTGACCTAATCGAATCCGACCACCCAACCCACTGGCCATCACCACCACTGCTGCCGTGACCACCACCACCCTCTAATTCGTTCCCTAAACCCTAATTTACTTCACCAATTACAATTAAACAATAATTAGATAAAAAAATGTAACTAAACCCTAATTTAATCCTTCAATTTCAATTAAATTTTGATTAGACAAATTTATTAATGTAACCATATAATTGATTTAAGGAAAACGGCAATTAGTTTATCATTAATTGATTTAGAGCTAATAATCGATCCCTAATTTACTCCACCAATTTCAATTAAAACGATAATTAGAAGAAAAAAAAAGGTAACAAAACCTTAATTTAATCCTTCAATTTCAATTAAAGATTAATTATAAAAAGTAATTACCGTAACGAAACAAGTAATTTAGGAAAAACGATGATTACTTCATCACTAATTGAATTAGTACTCATAAACGATTTGTAATTGTTGTTTGAATAGTTGTATGCAAATGAGAGAAAAGTTGTTCCTGGTTGGGAGAACGATGAATTATGAGAAAGGTAAATTTGAAAATATTAAGAAAAATACGTTAGGATTGAGTAAAGTTGCGTTAGGAAAAAGTAATTTCGATAAATAAAGATCATTCTTCATGAGACAAAGATCGTTATTAGAATAACACGCTTCTGCATAGCCTTCAATATATTGTTGTTTATTGACATAGCCTTTCGCGAAGGAATCTATTGATCTGATGATATAGTCTTCAAAAGAATGAACTTTCTCTATTTTGACAAATAGTATACCGAAATCTGACCGTGACACCATAGGTAGAAATTTCACGGCTCTCATGATCTTGCACATAGTTATTGCACCTCTCCATTGGAGAGAACAAACCCACCAAAAACATATGAACAAACTCATCAATTGATGGGGACAAATCTCCAACCTAGAGAGGCAAGAGTTATTTTGTAATCTAAATAAATTAAAATTAATACTAATACTAAATTACTAATGATTGGGGCTTACCGCTACAAGAATTGGTAGATGACAGCCCCTAGAATTAGATGAATTTTTTGGGGTTTGGGGGAGAGGTAGGAGGGGGAGAGGTTTTTAGGGTTTTTAAGTGAGAGATTATTACGGAGTTGCTAAATTCATTGCCCACGTTCGAATTGGATCATTCTAAGTAGAGTTCTGGCATTCGGATTGGGTTGGCTCATGGTTATGAGTCGGGTTTTGTTTGGTTTTGGTCGGCCTAGTTTACATTATCGATACATTATTCTGTCCATTTTTTTTTCCAAATTTCTTTTTTATAACGCAACTTTACTAAATCCTAACGTATTTTTTTAACACTTCCTAGTTTACCCTTCTCATAATTTATCATTCTCTCAACGAAACACAACTTTTCTCTCATTTGCAAACTATTCAAACCACATTTACGGATCGATCGTGAGCGTTAATTCAATTAATTATGAATTAATCATTGTTTTCTACTATAAATTATTTGTTTAGTTACGTTAATTAATATTTGTAACTACTGGGGTATTATTTAATTGAAATTGAAGGATTAAATTAGGGTTAGTTACTTTTTTCTAATTATTGTTTAATTGAAACTAGTCGCCATACCCATGCACCACACGACACTATATCTTTTTATGACCTATTGTAAATCGCAGTTCCGTCTTTTTACCTCATTGTCCAATATTTATTTTATTATTTATACATTTTTTTGATTTCTTCTCTTTGTAATTTTATTTACTTCTATAGGCATTCATAAATTGTCAATAGGACGGAGCTTAGGAAGATGAACGATCCAAGTTACGGAAATGTATATGGCATGAATGTTAAATGAATGACATGGAAAAAAAAGCTGGACTGAAAGTGCCGAAACATAAATCAAACATATCACCACAAGTGTAGTAAGGTGAATTAGACTAGACTGAAAGTGTGTTTGTAAGAACGTAAGTGAGTGATTACGGAGGAAAATGAGATATAACGCTATAAGATGTAATGCATAATTAGGAATATCAATTTCACCCGCACCCGTTTTATATCCATCCACTCGATTTAAATGGATGGATGAAACCCCGAAATTAATGGATGATGGATGGATGACGGATGATGCTAAATCCACCCGTCATCCATCCGTCACCCAATATTCTTTGTATTTTGCTAAAAAAATATATACACATTTATATAAATGTTAGGATAACTAATACAAAGTAATATTGTTATACTTTTTATAATATCAAAATAATGATTAAGTTACAAGATTTATTAAGAACTCTTAATATAATATAAGTTAACCTTATAATTTTTTGGTAATTAATTAAAATTTAATACTTTTTTCGAGCTTTTAAAGATAATTTAGTCATAATCCATTTATCATCCAATTCATCCGTTTCGTCTGCGGATGATGGATTTGTAACCACAAATTTTGTATCGCAACTAACTGAAATACAAAACAAGGAAACAAATAAATTTAATATTTATCAAAAGTTCGTGTACAATCTCTAATGTATCCTCTGATTCTAGTACGCCGTTTAGGGAACACGTGTACGCAGTACACGTGAGGGACGCGTGCGTAGCTGACTTGTGCTACCTTTCGCGCGTTGTAATTTGATATTCTCGAGAAGGTCGCTTGGACTTGAATCTCCCTTGAATGTTTGAATTTGTCTTTGATCTTCTGACTGCTTGCGACGGATTTGATGGAGAGCTTGTAGCGACTTCTTGTCTTTTTCTCTCTTGATCATTTGCTTCAGAATTTTCCAATCGCCTTCAAATGAATGAGAAGAACTCTATTTATAGAGTTTTGATTTCTCCTTGGTGGACTTTGTAGTCATAGGCCCATTTATGGGCTTATGAGTGACATTGACCCAATTTGTCTTCCTTTCGGGTTTAATGATCCAAATAAGCCAATTTGTAATTTGGATCGACCCATATTTCATTTACTCGGGATAAAATAATTAAATTGAGCTAAAGTTTCGCATTAACTCAAAATAATTAATTAATTTAATTTATCCGGCACTTTAATAAATTTTTAGTGCCTACAAATTGCCCCCTCGGACCTTGCCACGTACACCGTTTGGGTGTTTTGGAGTGGCAGGGTCTCGAACATTTTTTTTATTTGACTTTGACTTGGAAGTCGACGAGCACCGAACTTATCGTATAGGCAACTCCATTTTTTTTTATCGTCACACTGTCATTATCTAACTTGACGGATGACCCCGGGGTCCTGTGAATTTGCTTTGACTTGGAAGTCTGTGAGCCCCTAACTCGTCATTCGGGTGACCCTTTTTTTTTCTTTTTTTTTGACGTCACCCAGTCGTTTTTTTTCGACTTAAAAGACGATCCGATACCGTCATGGACTTAGCTCGACTTTGCGTCATTTTATGGTACGAAGGTAGGAAATCTAAACTTTCCTAATTTGATCTCGACGATTTCGAACCACATGACACCAAGGAGTCTCCACTTGATTCCGTAAGAATTTCCTATATTCCGTAGGAATTAAAACCAACTTAGTTTCTGTTTTGATAAAAATTTACCGGGTCTACGATTTCGGTTGCGTGTCAAAGCGATTGTCCTATAACTACGGGTCGGTGAAATCGAGACGAATCTAGAGAGCGAAGAACAACGAAAGAAAATAACGACACACAAGGTTTTGGTGACGCGGAAACCCAATGAGGAAAAAACCGTGGGGGGAGTATCCCACCAAAAGTCTACTATGAGTGGAAAAAGAACAAAGAAAGGAATACAAAAATGAGTGTTTTCTATATGGTTGATTACTAGTATTTGCCGTAGAGTATGCTTGGAATGGGTGTGATTGAATGATCTTTCCTTCTTCCTTACTTTCCTTTTTATATGCCTGTTCTTGGAGCCCTTATTGCTCTTTAATGCCCCGAGCAATAATTGCTCTTGATTGCTTGACGACCGTTACAGCTGTTATGGTCAACTCCTCTTCCTCCTCCTGGTCTTCAGGAGGGTTTCCTCCTTTGTAAGAGCAGCTGCTACTGCCTCTCCCTCTTCATATGGGCCGAGTTCTTCCCTTGTGTTGTTGGGCCTGCTCGTTTAAATGGCTCATTGTTTTATTTGCTCCACGCTTTGCTTGACCCATTACCATATATTATTCCGGGTTTGCTTGACTTGACGATCTTTGATTATTTTGACTTCCGTTCTTTAGTCTTCGGTTTTGACTTTCATCCGTGGACCGTGGACCGTGGACCTTTTTGTTGCTGACTTCTGACTTCTGACTTTTTGACCGTCCAATCGTATTTTGCCACGTGGTATTCCGAAGGTGCAAATTTTTGGCCCGAACAAATGCCCCCAAATTTCCGACTAAGCTCATCTTAGGCGGGAATTTCCGTTCGCTTGGATCGTAGACGATTTGCGTGATGATTGATTCTTGGACCCGACCATTCAACCTAAACCCGGAGCAAATGACATTTCGCAGTTTACTCCATCCTTCCACAAGTAGTTCTTCCTTTCCTCCCCCAGAAGGAGAAAAAAGAAGAGTCTGGCGAGGGTATGTCTTCGGGCAAGATACGTTCATGCTTTGCTAAGTTCACCTGACCTCAGATTTTCACGGTACTCATTTTCACTTGCTTCCTCCTTCGGGATCCACTAAACCTCGTGCGACCCTAGAGCAAGTTGTGGCTGCTAGAGGGCGGGCCGTTGCCACTAGGGTGGCCTCCAGGTGAAAAGTTGGTTCTGCTTCTGCTGTCTTGGCTGTTCTAGGAGAAGGCGTAACTCGTCCCCTCTCTCAGAAATCACTCCTGCAGAAAATGAACCCCTAGTGGTAAATCTTTCTGAGTCTCACTCTTATTCTGCCCCCAGGTCCGTTGAGGACGTTCCTGCTAGAGAGGTGCTCAAATTTTCTGAAGGTTTTGGTACGTCCAAGTCTGCAGAGGACATGACTTTTCTAGATCAGATGCTACTTCCTGGTCCCAGATCTGTACTAAAAAAAGGTTCTCTGAAGGAGTTGGACTTGGTTCGCAGATTGTTGGCGGAGGAATCTAGTTGTAGAGAAGAAGCGACTGGATGAGGAATTTCATGTGGCGCCTGACCTGGATGCTCTTTCTGATGTGGAGGCGGAGGATCTGAAGGAGTCCGTTGATTTCCCCATTGTTGACCAGGGGGCTGATGGGCAAGAGAGTGTGGACCAGGAGGATGTCGTTGATGATCCTGGGAGAGGTTATGTTGCTGTTCATCAGAGAGCCAGGTTTCTGCAGGAGGGTCTGCTACAGTTCCGCCTCCACAAGAGGAGAATGTCCAGGCTGTGGACCAAGTTCTGCTGGAGTGATGCTACTCCTCTTTTGTTGAACTTTGTCTTCGGCTTGTGAACCCTGCGTGGTGTGAACTTCTGTTAGTGTTTGCAAAAAATTTATGTGATGACCTTGCCCTTGCTCAGGGGAGCGAAGTGTGTTAGTATTTTGTGGCACTTTATGCCTTAACAGAAGGTCTTAATCGTTTGCTTTTGATCGTGATTGTTTGCGTTTGATTGTAATCGTTTGTTGTAGTTTTGTCTAACTACCTTCTGTTGTATGCATGCCTTATGTTTGTATGGTCGACCTTTGATATAGTGGTGGCCTGGGATTTAGTTCGCCCACTCAGTCGGAGGTGCCACGCTTTGCGTGGGTGCTAAGTGGCGCAGGAGACTGTAATGTCCCGGTTGTAGGCACTTAGTCTCAAGACACACGCCTCTGTAGAAATTGTGCACTTCACCAGATTAGTCACCAGTTTGGGAAAACTGAGAAAATTTGGCAAAGATAGGGAACGCAATATTTGAAGACATATGTGGAAGAAAAATCGAATTTCGAAAATATATGCAGAAAGAAAATCAAATTTCGAAAATGTATGCAATAAGAAAATCAAACTTTGATGCCAAAGAAAATTGAATTTTGATGACACACGTAAAAAGGAAATCAAAATTTTATCTGTTTTAAATATGCGGGAAAGAATTTGAATTTTGCGAAAAGAAAGAAAAGAAAACAAAAGAATGACAGGAAAATTTAAATACATGTTTGCAAGGTTTGAAAAGATGGAACTTGGGTTCTGGTGGAGGTGCACCTGGCAGAATAGATGCCATGTTTCTGGCGGCTGTAGCCCATGTTTCTGGCGGCAGTGGCCCAGATTGCTGGCGGCTGTGGTCCATTTAGAAGAAGTATTTCTTTAGGTGTATGATGTTCCACGGCTTTTGGATGATTTTCCCCTCCATGGTCATAAGTCGGTAGGCTCCGTTCCCAACTACTTTCTTTATTTGGTAGGGTCCTTCCCAATTGTAGGCGAACTTCCCTGCCCGCTGGTTTCTGGTGTTCTGGAAGACTTTCCTGAGAACTAGGTCTCCCTCCTACAGGACTCTGACTCTGACATTCTTGTTGTAACTTCTGGCGACTGTCTGTCTGTAGGAGGCCATCCTTATCTGAGCGTCGGTCCTTAGCTCATCTATAGTATCCAAGCTGCTTGCCATCTCCACCTGGTTCTTGTCTTCGGTTATGCATCCGTATCTATGGGTGGGCACTCTCACTTCTGAGGGAATGACTGCTTCAGCACCAAAGACTAAGCTGAAAGGCGTCTGTCCAGTAGCCACTTTAGGTGTGGTTCTGTCAGACCATAGCACCAGGGGGAGTTCCTCTACCCATCTGCCCCCTGCCTCCTTCAGCCTAATCTTCAGGTTGTCTATCACAATTTTGTTGCTAGACTCCGCCTGACCATTAGACTGAGGATTTCTGGGGGTAGACTTGCTTAGTGTGATGTTCCACCTGGCACAGTAGGCCTCCATCTTGTTGCCAATAAACTGGGATCCATTATCGCAGATGATTTCCGAAGGAATGCTAAACCTACAGATAAAGTTGCGTTTAATAAAGGATATCACCTGCTTCTCAGTCACCTGAGGGAATGCTTCTGCTTCTATCCACTTGGAGAAGTAGTCAGTCATGGCCAACATAAAGACTTTGTTTCCTGGAGCTCTTGGTAACTTGCCAACAATATCCATACCACACTTCATGAAGGGCCAGGGAGAAATTATTGGGTGCAATGGTTCTGCTGGCTGGTGGTTGACTGGTGCATGTCTCTGGCAAGCGTCACACTTCTTAACATATTCCCTGGCATCCTTGCGCATTGTCGGCCAGTAGTAACCCTGGTGGAGTGCCTTGTTGGATAGACTCTTGCCCCCTGCATGATTTCCATATTCTCCACTGTGGAGGTCATGCATAACAACTTCTGCCTCCTAGATGCCTTCATTCTAAAGCTCCTGGCTTCTTTCCTATCTGCTGGCAGAATGTCATTTTGCAGCCATTCTTGGTAGGGTTTTCTCCAGTCTGGGATTCCTTCTTGTTCTGCTGAGGTGCTACAGACTCCTGCTTCCTGCAGCCACTGCAATCCCTGGTCTGGTGAGTTGTCCTCCTCCCTCAGCATCTGGTGTTCCTGTGTGCCTATCCAAACTGCTGGCTCCAGTACATGGACAATGGGTATGGTGGAAACGATGCCTGGTTTGAAGGTTACCCCCAGGGTGGCTAGGGCGTCTGCTTCCATGTTCTGATCCCTAGGGACTTGGTTGATTGAGAAGGCTACGAACCTAAGGGAGAGCTCCTTTTCTACTTCAAGGTAAGACACCATCTTGGAGTCCTTAGCTGCATACGAACCATTCATGTGGTTGACTATTAGCTGGGAATCGCTGTATGCCTCCAGGCGCTTGATTTTGAGGTCTAGAGCCAGCTGAAGACCCAAGATTAGAGCTTCATATTCTGCCTCATTGTTTGTTGTCCGGAACTCGCATCGTACTGCCTGGACTACGAGATCCCCCTGAGGAGACTTGAGAACCAATCCTGCTCCAGATCCTCTCATGTTGGAGGCGCCGTCCACATTTAGCTTCCACACCTGTTCACCCTTATCTTCCTCCATGAGGAGGATGTCTTTCTCTGCCTGAGTCTGCAGTGCTGGGCTGAAGTCGGATATGAAGTCTGCTAACGCCTGGGACTTTATTGCTGTTCTGGGGACAAACTTCAGGTCGAAACCGCTCAGGTGCTTGGACCACTTGGCTATTCTTCCTGACAACTCAGGTTTTCTCATAATAGTTTTTAGCAGGTAATTCGTTATTACAGAGATAACATGTGATTCAAAATAAGGTCGCAGTTTATAGGAAGCTGTAACAAGTGCTAGTACATGTTTTTCAAGGGAAGTGTACCTGGTCTCTGCAGGAAGCAGAGACTTACTGACATAATATACCGGGTGTTGCGCTCCCTCTTGCTCTCGAACTAATACCGCGCTAACTGCTACCTCGGTTAATGATAGGTACAGGAGGAGTTGATCTCCAGGTTCTGGTTTTGACAGCAGAGGTGGAGTGCTGAGGTAGTGCTTCAGCTCGCTGAACGCCTTCTTGTGCTCTGCTGTCCAATCAAACCTTTGAGCCTTCTTCAGTATATCATAGAACAATCTGCACCTACCTGAAGACTTGGATATGAATCTGTTCAGAGCAGCGATTCTCCCGGTCAAGCGTTGGACGTCCTTAGGTTTCTGCGGGGATTCCAGCTGGAGGATGGCTTTGATCTGCTCCGTGCTAGCTTCGATTCCCCTCTGGGTGACCATGTACCCCAGAAACTTCCCACACGACACTCCAAACGTGCACTTTGAAGGATTCAACTTCATCTTGTATCCCCTCA
Source organism: Agrostemma githago (assembly GCA_958450325.1). NCBI lineage: Eukaryota > Viridiplantae > Streptophyta > Magnoliopsida > Caryophyllales > Caryophyllaceae > Agrostemma > Agrostemma githago. Next base: position 37,536,311 of record OY288254.1, on the reverse strand, counting down.
AGGTGTTGAAGGTGTCTTCCAAGTGCGTCGTATGTTGTGAAGCTTGCTTTGACTTGACGACCATGTCATCAATATATACCTCCATCGTGTCCCCAATTTGCCTTTTGAACATCTTGTTAACTAGTCTCTGGTAGGTGGACCCTGCATTCTTCAAACCAAAAGGCATTACGTTGTAACAATATATACCTCTCTCAGACCTGAAGGCTGTCTTCTCCTGGTCTGCTGGATGCATCTTGATCTGGTTGTATCCACTCCATGCATCAAGAAAGGTTAACATCTCGTGGCCTGCTGTAGCATCCACCATGACATCTATGTGCGGCAGAGGGAATGGATCTTTTGGGCATGCCTTGTTTAAGTCGGTAAAGTCAACGCATACCCTCCACTTGCCATTCTTCTTTGGGACCACCACCACGTTAGACAGCCATTCAGGATACTTCACCTCCCTGATTTTTCCAGCAGCCAGCAGACTGTCTACCTCCTGGTTTATGACTTGATTTCTTTATGGGGCAAACTTCCTCCTCTTCTGTTGGACTGGCTTGTAGCTGGGATCCACACTTAGCATGTGGGTTATAATGCTAGGGTCTATACCTACCATGTCATCATGTGACCAAGCAAAACAATCCATGTTAGTTCTTAACAATTTAATGAGATTTTGGCGGATACTACCTGTGCACTCGGATCCAATTAGCACTTTCCGTTCCGGGTGTTGTTTGTCCAAGTTGACTTCATCTATCTCCGCCTGAGGTGGTTCGACATACCCTTGCAGAGGCAGGTGAAGGCTCTTTAATTGCTATGCTGGAGGACTTGCGGTTTTCTTGAGAGCCACCTTGTAGCAGTCTTTCGCCTCCTCCTGATCTCTACTGATCTTCTATACTCCCCAGAGTGTAGCGAACTTCAGGCACTGGTGGTAGGTTGAGGTAATCGCCTTCATCTCATGGATCCAAGGCCTTCCTAGAATCACGTTGTAGGTGGAGGTGTTGTGTGCCAAATTTGGACCGTTTTTCCTCCCATTTAGACCCGTTTTTCCTCTGTTTTGTGAGACTTGAGTGCGATTATCGCCGTATTTTGTGTAATTCTCACATTAGTGTCTTCCTTTTGCATTTTACGTGTTTTTGGTAGTTTTCTGTCTATTTTGATAGAATTTTCGACCGAAAACGTGTTTGAGCTTCTACGAGCAAGAGAGAGATACGGTCCAAGAGCAAAGCACACAACTGAAAGTTCGGTAATCCAATTGATCGACAAAGAAAGAGATCGGAAAAGAGCCAGAAGGCCACCGGGTGAAATTTCGCCCGGTGAGTCATCACCGGGCAATGTTTCGGCCGACGACATTTTTCCACCCCCGAAGATTTTCACGGCACGCACGACCGGGCGAATTGACCGGGCGAAATTTCGCCCACCGGGTAAAATTTCGCCCGATGGAGTGACCGAGCCGAAAACGCGAAAAACGAAGAAAATCTCACCGAGTGAAATTTCACCCGGTGGGATTATTATGTCAAGCCGGGGGGCGAAATTTCGCCCCATGAAGATGCAAAGGGTGAAGGTCTAGCTAAATGAAGAAGAATCGGATTTGGGCCTTGAAGTTTGTGCAACTCATTAAGAACTCTATAAATACTTAACCTAGGGTTTTGTGCCTCCTTGAGCCTTAAGTGTGCCTCTTAGGAATAGGATTATGATAGAAAACTCTCTAGTAGTAGTTTGTAGTAAGCTTTCTAGAAAAATCTCAAAACAATTAGTAGATCTACTTAGTATTAATATAATTACTCTATAATTAGTAGACAAACTTCCATCTTTATTGAAGATTGTGCTTTATTGTTGAAGATTCAAGGGTTTTTCAATGGTTTATGTGACAAAACCCTTGCTTTATTTCTTGAAGATTCTTATTTCTCTTATTGAAGATTGAAGATTTATGCAAGGATTAGTGACAAATTCTTGTGTATTTCTTCAAGATTCAATCTTTTATATTAATCTTCATCTTCTATCTTAGTTCCCTCCATAGTTGATAAAATTCTCTCCTCTTCCTTTTCTCCATTAGTATAATTTATTAGTGTAGCTTTTATGCATGTTTTAGATAACTTCTTTTTTTATTAATGTTTTATTGTTAATCATTATGACTAGTGAGTAGATTTCTTTGTTGGGGAATTAGGGAGGAGGATTTGGATTATTTGATGTAAGGGATGTTGGTGGGTTGTTTACTTGATAATTATCAATTTTAAGGTTTTTATGTCTTTGTTGACTTAGAATCGCGACTAGGCCGACCTTGACTCATTTCTACCAATATGGGGAAACTCGGGGTAGAAATTACCTTAATTTGAGACTTACCCTTTCGTCGCGAAAGCGGGTTTAGGTAGGTTGGGTGAAGAAACCGAAAGGTGGAATTCTCCCTTTTTAACATTGTAACAAAAACTCGATCCCGAGTCTCTAAGACCCCATTTCCGAATCCCGACTCTTCCCCAACACCTTTCCTAGTTATTGACCCTAGCCTTCGTAGAATAGCTCGTTAGCAATAGTTCGACCTCTCTCGACCCAAAACCCCCATCTCAATCCCAACCACGATTTGACTCTAGACTTGACCAATATGGCTTAACCCATCTCCCTGCGGATCGTTCCCGACCTACCACTACTACACTAGTTAGGTTTGTCGGAGTTAAAAATATTGTTTGATTGTACGGGTCGCGACGCCCGCGCATCAGGAGGGTCCATCAATGACTAGGTACCGTACTTGTTTATTCACTCCTCCAGCATAAGTAGGAACGGTGATTTCTCCTAGAGAGTTCTTGGTTTCACCACTGAAACCTATCAAGGGAACCGCCTTCCTGGTTAGGTCCTTCTCGCTGAGCCCCATGTTCTGGAGGGTTTCTAACATGATGAGGTTGACTGAACTCCCGGTGTCCACCAGAATCTTCTTCACGGTGCAATTCATTATAGAGAGAGTGATTATCAATGCGTCATGGTGCGTTTCTGAAGTAGATTCTGCGTCAGTTTCGTCAAAGGTGACGGCTGGAAGATCTTTGCAATCGATTCTGCAGGAGTTCTCTGGTCTGTCTCCTCTTGTTTGAGAAGCATGCCTCATGGCTGCTGAGTAGGTCAGCCCTCATAATTCCGATCCTCCTGTGATAACATTGACAATTCTGGTACATATTGGAGGTGGAGAAGGCAATACTTGATCTGCTGCATTTATCCTGCTGGAGTTTCTGGACGCAAGGTGGTCCAGGTTCCCCTGATCATAGTGGAACTTAACCTCCCTCCTAAGCTAGACACACTCATCGAAGACAGCTCGGAGGTCTTTAATGTGGTCTTGCCTTTTCTTTGATTTAACAACCACATCATCGACATAGCATTCTATTGTTTTATGCAACATTTCATCGAAGATTTTCTGCATTGCCCGTTGATATGTCGCCCCGGCATTCTTTAATCCGAAAGGCATGACTGTGTAACAGAATATCCCTTTCGATGTTCGGATAGCTGTGGCCTCTTGATCTTCCGGCGCCATGTGTATCTGGTTATACCCTGCAGTACAATCCATGAACGAGAGCGCTTCGTGCCCAGTAGTTGCATCAATCATTAATTCTGTGACCGGTAGAGAGAAGTCATCTTTCGGGCAAGCGTCATTGAGATCTCTGAAGTCGACGCATACTCGCAATTTTCCATTCTTCTTCCTGACGGGGACAACATTGGCTATCCATGTAGGATACTTGACTTCACGGATGAAACCAGCTTCGATGAGTTTGTTGACTTCCTTTTCAATTTCAGGGACAAGCTCAGGCCGGAAGCGACGTTGGGGTTGCTTCTTAGGACTAACTCCTTTTTTTTATTGCTAGACGATGTACTGCAATCTTTGGACTGAGTCCCGACATTTCCTTGTAGCTCCAAGCAAAAACATCTTTGTACTCGAGCAACAATTTGTAGTAATCGTCTTCTTCCTCTTTGGTCAGCAGAGCACTCACATATATGTGGCGTGGGTCTTCAGAACTCCCCAGGTTGAGTTCTTTCAACTCATCTACCATTAATTGCCCCCCGTCTTCCAATGTTTCTGGTGCTTCATCTGTATCCACTTCTTGATTATCATCCGGGATCTCCTCTACCGTTACATGATAAGAGGTTGCCACTTGTGAAGTCTTCGCCTTCTTGATGTTGCTCCCGTTTGATGATGACGAATCGACATGCTCACTACTTTTTGAATTACCAATGAGAATCAAGATGCGATGACTCCTTACTTTGAGTGGTGTATGTTGCATGATATCCACTGCTTGCAAGCGCTTCATGCGGGAAGTGTAACACCCCGTTATTTTCTGAGTTAATTATAAAGCTTGACTTTTCTACTTTTATTTAAATCGGGTTTTTAAGTTGGAAAATATTTTAATGTCATTATAAAAATTAAGTATTTGGGTCATCTTATAATAAATTGTTTTTGATTTTCTTAAAGTGGAACGTTATTTTATAAACCGACTTTGTATCGGGTTGAAATTTGGGTCAAACACAGATAAGGAAAGAAAAAAAAAGAACTTATTCTATTTAAAACCTCCCACCGTCCCTTTATACCCTACCCAACCTAACATCCTCTATTCCTTCCCCTTACCTGCCGCACAAGTCACAACTACTCCTTCCTCTGTTTTCAAGATTTTTCGTCATCAAGTTTCCGCCATCAGCCCTTTTTCTCCTTCTGTTTTAAATCATCTCAGTTGTAAGTTTCCTTTTTCCAATTCAAGTACTCTCTTTGTTGTTTCATGATTAGTGTATCATATACGGAGTAGTGTTACTGTCGGACCGGTGTCTTATGGAAATTGTTAGAGTAGTGATTATATTTATTGATAAACATAAATATAGGCTTGGCTTATGATAGAAGGGTAACCGTAGGAGTAATACTCGGTTTGGTGATATGGTTGTTGTGAACTCGGTTATTTTTAGACTCTTATGCTCTACATTAATGGCGATTAACGGGACGACTCTGATTATAATAATGTTGCATGATTTGGAGAAGAGGGATGACCGTAGGTGGGGTGAGTATGTATTGTGGCAGGGAGCATGATGTTAATGGCAGGTTCATATTGGGTTGGGAGTATCAATATGATATTTTGAGATATTAAGGAATAGAAAATGGAGAAGTGTGTACATAGGTTAAAGTGTTGGTAATTGACTTGGTGTTTGAGAGGACTATATCACCGCTTATGCTACTAAATAAATAAGACAAAACTATAGGCTTTGTTATCATGGAGTTTATATGATTGAGAGATGTAAGTATATATTGATGAGTTTGTCCTAGATTAAATTGTTGAACTGTTTATATTATTTTTAGCTTGTGGGTACGAGGAGAAAGAATTTTTGGACTAGTTATAGCTTGAATTGACCGTCTTGAGAGGTAAGGACGTTTTGACCTTTTCACCTTTGAGTAAAGAGCATGTTCGGTTTAAATTATATTTCTGAAACGGTTTTATAATTATTTTGTCAATGGTGAATTTTTATGATACTCTTGTGATAATTTGGATATTGGAACTTTGTGATACAAGTCACACGTTGGTATTATTTTGGTATAAATTTTGGTGGTTATAACAGGCTCTGGGAGCTCTGTTGGTCTATGAGGTTAAGGTGCGTCTGAGACGTCCCTGGGATTTCGTCCCGAAACTGAACTCCTGGCCCGAGTTGTGTTAAGTGGGGTTTTCCGGCCCCCACTTGCTAGGTAGTTAGACTTCCTCCTTTGGCAGCCTCATCCTACTGACTGCCCAAATGTGACTAGTGCGCACTATAGTAAGTCTAGCTAAGCATAGGTGGTACTTCTAGATTGTGCTAAAAGGGTAGGACCTTGGCACATAGGTGGTGACAATATATACTTTGGTTGATTTTGATTTTGACTACTGTTTTCACAGTACTTTTGGTTTGGTATTGAGATAGTAATATTTAACTCTGATTTTAGTTTACTACAAATTATAATTATTGTGTTACGTTTTCAATATAATACTCCCTCCGGTTTTTAATTTTGCCCCGTATTCCTTATTTGGTAAGTTTTTATTTTTTGCCCCATTTCTTAGCTTTCCTTTTTTCTCTTATATATATTACCATATTGTCCTTATGCTTTTCTTTATTTACACAATTTGCCATTGTATTTACACACTTATACCTTTATGTTTGATGAGTCATTGTGCCTAGTCACCAAAATTCATCATCAATTCTTTCTTTATTCATACTTTATCAATTTTCTTAATTTCTGTGCAAAAGAGAATGGGGCGAAAAATAAAAACCGGAGGGAGTATATTTTACTCAGTTTTTCTGACGTCCTTTTGTTTTGGGTCGTTACCCCGCTGGAACCTGTACCTATTTGTGTTTTGGGTAAAGTTGATAGGTACAATTAATATGCTGCATGGGTGCATTTTGGTTTCGGGATGCTGAGCGAGGAAGGACTTTATTATTTAACATTACCTCCGAACTATTTTTTTTATTTACGTTGAATTTTGGTTTGAAGTTGTTTTAAATCGTTTTGAATTTTGTGGGACTTAAGTCTTCCGCTGCAACGTTTTCATTTAATTATTTATCAGATTTATATTTCTTTTTAATTCTTATATCATTCTTTTGCCTTGCACTTGGCCTTGTGAGCTAAGTGCGGAGTAACGACTTTGAATTTTCCGTTTTATTCTTTTATTTTGGTTGCGGAAATTTAGGGCTGTTACAGTTGGTATCAGAGCAATAGGTCTTTCCGAAAAGTTTTGCAAAATTTGAAATGGTTTAAATTTTTTTTTTTTTTTAAAAAAAAATCTTTCTTTCTAAACCGAGAGTGTTGAGTGAATTGGGAGCATTGCATACGCATGAATTACTTCATTTATATTTATAATTGTCATGGTTTAGTACTACTGTTACTATCCTTATCTAATTGAATTGTGATAGAGAAGAATGCTACTTACATTAATATTTGTGATTGATGATTGAACCTTCTTATACTTGGACTTAATAGAATATTGTTTATATCTATAGTAATAATGCCTCCACGAAGAGAAAATGAAAACAATGATATGACCGCTATGATGGCACAATTGATAGCTCAGAATGCAGCTCTTGTCCAAGCTGTGGAGCAAATGACCGCTTGTTGTGTGCTAAATTTAGACCGTTTTTCCCTCCATTTAGACTCGTTTTCCCTCGTTTTGCGAGTCTTGAGTACGATTATTGCCATATTTTGCGTATTTCTCGCATTAGCGCCCTCTTGTGCGTTTTACATGTTTTTGGTAGTTTTTCTATAATTTTGATAGGATTTGGCACCGAATTCATGATTGAGCTTCCACGAGCACAAGAGAAGGGAAAACCGTCCAAAGAGCAAAGCACACAACTTAAAGTTTAAAGCCATACAATCAATCGACGAAGAATGAGACAAGAGAAGAGGCCGAAAAATGACCGGGCGAAATTTCACCCAGTGAGACACCACCGGGCGAAATTTCACCCGACGGTAAAAATGCCTCCCGAAGATTTTTCGAGACCTCCCACTGGGCGAAACTGACCGGGCGAAATTTCGCCCACCGGGTGAAATTTCGCCCGATGGAAAGAAGTGCCAAAAACGCCAAAAAAGGAAGAAAATCTCACCGGGCGAAATTTTCACCCGGTGGGAATTATCGTCAAGTCCGCGGGGCGAAGTTTCACCCTATGAAGATGCTAAGGGAGATTGTCTCACTAATAGAGCATAAAGTGGATTTGGGCTTTAGGTTAAGGACCCATTAAGAGATTACTATATATATGTTACCCTTGTTTGTTGCCCAAGGCATCCCACAACCATCATTCATTAGTGTAGGAGGCAACCATTAGTGTAGTATCACAATCCATTAGTAGAAAAATCTAGTAAAATTCCTAGTAATTCTCTAAAAATCTAGTAGTAATTAGTAGTAGATCTATTTAGTTTTCATCAACAATTCTCTAGATTACAAGTTTGTAGAAGATTATTTTGAAGATTTGGTGGGTTTATTGAAGAATTAAGTGACAAGTTCTTCATCAAAGATTCAATCTTTAGATTATTATTCTAGTTTTGTTTGAAGATTTGTTGGGTTTATTGGAGGATTGGTGACAAGTTCTCCATTTTATTCATCAAAGATTCAATCTTTATTTATGCAACATTATTATTTCTTATAGATCTTCATAGTTGGTACATTCCTCTTCCACTCTCTAATCTCTAGTTTAGTTTTAATGTTATTTTCTCATCATTGTCTTGTTTAGATCATATTAGTGTTGTTAGTTTCCTTAGATCTAGTTATTATGCATGTTGTAGTGATTTTCTCCTTAGTTAATGTTTTATTGTTTTCCAACATGATTAGTGAGTAGATTTCTTGTTGGGGGGTTTAGGGATGAGGACTTGGATTATTTGAATATAGGGATGTTGGTGGGTTGCTTGCATGTTGGTTTATCTTGTTTATGGTTTTTATGTCATTGTTGCTTTAGTCCGGCCAACTAGACCGACCTTGACTAATTTCTATCAATATGGGGAAACTCCGGGTAGAAATTACCATGACTAGGGACTTACCCTCATTCGCCGCAAAAGCGGGTTTTTAGGTGAGTTTACCAATGTTGCGACAAAAAATCGATTCCGACCTTCTTAGACTCCAAGTACCGAATCCCGACTTCCCCCTAACACCTTTCCCTAGATTGATTACCTCTAGCTATCATCATAGACATTCCTCTAGTATAGACTCGACCCTTAGAAAACCCCCATCTAGACATCAAACACGACACTTTAAGCTTCACATCGCACACCGTTCCCTGTGGACCGACCTCGACTTACCACGATTACTCTAGTAGTTTTTGTGTTATTCCGAGTCTATAAATATCGTTTGATCCCCCGTCCTTCGTTAACGACCGATCCGATTGGGAGGCGATCAAAAATGGCGCCGTTGCCGGGGAACGGCGAGTAGTTGTTGTGTTTGATTCTTTTCCCTTCTCTCTTTTCCCTAGTACCGCGAGGTGCTAGGAGTCTTACCGTTTAATTGAGTTTTATGCCCAGGAACACGTCATCGCCCTTGTGGTTCGATCCGGAGCCGGAAAGGACTTTTAGAGCATTGCGTTTTCGAGGAAATAACTCAACCACCATCATTCCACATCCTTCATTATCACCTCCTAACCTTAATCCCATCCTACCACATCCACCTTCTACACCTTCTACATCACACAACCCCATCCCAAATAATCCTTTCATACCTTCCACTTCACAAAATTCACCACCACCACCACCATCACCGAGAACACCACCACCAAATCCATCCCCTCCAAATTCACCAAATTCAAATCCACCCTCACCACCAATCCAACAAATGGCGACCCTAAGTTCACATTCCCAATTAACACACAAAGAAACACCTTCTCCCGTCAATTTCGGAGAGATCCCTGAGAACTATGAATTGAAAGCCTCTTTGACCAACGCGGTCCAACAAGATACTTTTCACGGTTTTTCTCAAGAAGATGCTCAAGAGCACATCGCTTCATTTAAAGAAAAATTAGTAGGAGCCCGTCTCAATGGATTAACTTCATGTCAATTGCATCGTTTATTTTTTCCGAAGACCTTGAGAGATGGAGCTCGTAGATGGCTTCAAGGCCATCCCGCTAATACTTTCACAACATGGGCTTAATTATCTAATGCCTTCTTGGAGAAATATTTTCCGCCGTCAAAGACTAATCAATATCGCATGGAGATACAAACATTCAAGCAAGATGAATTTGAAAGCCTAAGCGAGGCTTGGGAAAGATTTAGAGATTTGTTGCGCAAATGTCCACATCATGGAATACCCGATTGGCTAACCACCCAAACGTTTTACAACACCCTTTCATCGAGAACCAAGGAAAACCTCAATTCGGCCGCCGGAGGAGACTTCTCTTCTCTCACCGATGAGGCATCTAAGAATCTTATTGAGAAGATGGCAAGGAGTGATTCTAGAATGGGTCAATCGAGGGATTCTAGAAAGAAAGTTGAAGTGAACTCATCTACGAGTTCTAACGAATTGAAATTCCAAACGGAACTTGAAGAATTGAAAAAGAGAATGGATGCCATGAGTTCTAAGCCCACTCCTAGAGGTATGTACCAAATTCAAGGGAGTGTTCCACCAAGGCAACCATCACCTCAAAAGCAATTAACATGGGAAGTTCAATGTGATCATTGTGGCAATTGTGGCCACGACTTTAGCTCTTGTATTCCTAATGAAGAAACATATATTGAAGAGCCAAATGAAGTCCAAGCTATATAAGTATATGGGCAAAGACCTCAATTTGATCCTTTTTCTAATACATACAATGCCGGCACAAGATTTCATCCTAATTTCTCTTATGGAAATTAAATCAAAATGTTCAAAATCCGATGCCGCGCGCCCAAGGGAGTCAAATGAGGCCATTCAATCAAAGTCAAAAAAGGCCCTTTAACCAAGGTCCTCCAAGGATGCCCCCATATATGCCTCCTCATCAAAGGAGCAACTTCAATCAACAAGGTAGCAACTTCCATGTTCCTAACAACTACAACAATTACCAAAATCAACATGGTAATCATTTCAATCATGGATACAATCAAGGGTTCCAAGGTAACTTACAAGGAAATCAAGGTTACAATAACCAACCATTCAAACAACCCTCTCAATCTTATGGCCAACCAAGCAATTCACAATTTGGTCAAGGAGGAGTCCCATGAGAAAATTATAATGATTTGCAAAGAACCGTTGGCCAACTATGGAATGAACATCAAGATATCAAGGCAAGGCTAAAGGTTTGAGAATCACAAGAAGCAATAAAAGCCTTAGCCGCCCCAATTCATCCACCCCATGGTTTGCCCGGTCAACCCCAAAACCCAAGAGACCCTTCACACCAAGAAAATGCGGTCATTTTGAGAGGTGGCAAAGAACTTGAGGACCCATACAAGAACTTGAACACCAAGAGTATCCCATCCAAAGTGAATCAACCAAGTGCACCACAAGAATCATCTCCCACTTCCCCCAAACAAAACATAGGAATTCAAGCGGAGTTTGATATCCTCCAAAATGCGGAGAATGAACTAAGAGAACAAAGAAAGAAGAAAGAGCAAATGGAGGCGGAAGAAGTCAAAAGAAAAGAGACGGAGCGATTAGCCGAAGAAGAAGAAGAATCTAATGTTCCACCGCCTCCCACTTTTGTCCCTCCATTGCCTTTTCCCGAGCGAGCTAAGCCACACAAAGAGAATGCTCAATTTAGCCGTTTCGTGGATATGTTGAAGAAAGTAGAGGTAGCTTTACCTTTCACCGAGGTAATTTCCCAAATGCCCCTCTATTCTAAGTTTTTGAAAGATGTCTTGACTAAAAAGAGAACAATAGAGGATAAAGAATGTATCCCTCTCACGGGTCAATGTAGTGCCATTCTTATGAACGAAATGCCAAAGAAACTAGACGATCCCAGTAGTTTTTCCATCCCTTGTCGGGTAGGAAATGTTGTTGTTAATCAAGCTTTATGCGACCTTGGGGCTAGTGTTAGTTTGTTACCTTATTCTATTGCTAAGAGACTTAGTGTGGGGGAGATGAGACCCACTAACATGTTGATTCAACTTGCGGATAGGTCCGTCAAGTACCCACTTAGGATACTTGAGGATGTACCCGTTCAAGTTGGTAAGTTCTTCATCCCCTCCGACTTTGTTGTCATGGATATGCCCGAAGACACTATTACCCCCATTATTCTAGGTCGACCTTTTATGGCTACCGGCGGTACTATAGTTGATGTTAAGAATGGAAAGTTGTCATTTAACATAGGGAACGAGTCGGTAGAGTTTTCCCTTTCTCAAGCTCTTAAACAACCAATGATTGAACAAATGCATTCCATTTAAGTTATTGATAGTTTGGTTGAGTATAGCTTGATAGATGATGATAAGCAAGAAGAGGAACCATTTGACTCTCCACCTCTTGAAGAAGAATGTTTGCATGATGAAAAGATAGAACCACTACCGGTGGGTAAGAGTATAGTATCTTCTCCTCCTAATCTTGAACTTAAATCACTCCCCTCTTCCCTCAAATATGCTTTTCTTGAAGGAACTAATTATCCCGTTATCGTCAATGCTACCCTTGATGGACCTCAATTGGAAAAACTTTTAATTGTTTTGAGAAAGCACAAAAAGGCCATCGGGTATAGCATTGCCGACCTCCAAGGCATAAGCCCAAATGTTTGTATGCATAGGATCATCCTTGATGATGACCACCGTCCTTCGGTTGAGGGTCAACGTAGGTTGAACCCCACCATGAAAGAGGTTGTCATAAAGGAAGTCCTCAAGTTGTATGAGGCTAACATTATATACCCAATAACCGGAAGTAAATGGGTTAGCCCCGTACAAGTTGTGCCGAAGAAAGGAGGAATGACGGTTGTAAAAGGAGAAAAGGGTGAGTCAATTTCCACTAGGACTATTACCGGTTGGCGCATGTGTATAGATTATCGTAAATTGAACACGGCCACCATAAAAGACCATTTTCCCCTTCCCTTTATTGATCAAATGCTTGAAAGATTGGCGCATCATTCTTATTTTTGTTTCCTCGATGGTCATTCCGGATTTCTTTAAATTCCTATTCATCCCGATGACCAAGAGAAAACCACTTTTACTTGTCCCTATGACACCTATGCTTATAGAAGGATGTCATTTGGATTGTGTAATGCACCGGGAATGTTTCAAAGATGTATGATGGCTATTTTTTCCGATTTTATTGAAAAATCCATGGAAGTTTTTATGGATGATTTTAGTGTCCATGGTACATCTTTTGATTCTTGTCTTGAAAATCTTGATCGAGTGTTAGCTCGATGTGAAGAGTATAGACTTGTTTTAAATTGGGAAAAGTGTCATTTTATGGTTGAACAAGGTGTTGTCCTAGGTCATATTGTGTCTAATAGAGGAGTCGAAGTCGATAAGGCGAAAGTCTCCGTGATTGAGAACTTGCCACCACCTACAAATGTCAAAGGGGTGAGGAGTTTTCTAGGTCACGCCGGTTTTTATAGACGATTTATTAAAGACTTTTCTAAGATTGCTAAGCCTTTGACTTCTTTGCTTATGAAAGATGCACCTTTTGTTTTCGATAACTCGTGTCTTGAGGCCTTTTGTAGGATAAAGACCGCTCTCACTACCACACCAATTATCAAAGCTCCCGATTGGAATCTTCCATTTGAGATCATGTGCGATGCATCCGATTTTGCCGTTGGTGCCGTTCTAGGACAACGGGTAGATAAGAAGCTACATGCGATATATTATGCAAGAAAGACCTTAGATGAAGCCCAATCGAGGTACACCACAACCAAAAAAGAGATGCTTGCCGTTGTCTATGCCATGGAGAAATTCCGAAATTATGTTACCGGTTCCAAAGTCATTATTCACACCGATCATGCGGCGATTCGTTACATCATGTCCAAAAAGGAGACAAAGTCCCGACTCTTTTGGTGGATGCTCCTTTTACAAGAATTTGATATTGAGATTAAAGACAAAGCCGAATCGGAGAACTTGGTAGCGGATCATCTTAGTAGGCTAACGGTTAGTAAAGAGAGCAATGAAGAAGATGGTATTCCCATCAATGAAGCTATGAGAGATGAGGCCTTGATAGCCGTTGAAACTATTACACCTTGGTATGCCGATATCGTCAATTTCTTAGTATCTCATTATATTCCGGACGATTATTCCAAGCAAGAGAGGAAGAAACTACGTTATGAAGCCCCACACTATTATTGGGACGAGCCCTATTTATTTCGCCGATGTATAGATGGAATTTACCGACGATGTGTTACGGACGAAGAAGGATATAATATTGTGAAGCACCTTCCCTCGACGTCTTATGGTGGACACTTGGCCAATCAAAAGACAATTGACAAGGTTCTCCAAAGCGGGTTTTGGTGGCCTTCCATGTTCAAAGACATTCGAGCTTTCATTCTCACATGCGATGCATGCCAACGAAGTGGCAATATTACAAGAAGAAATGAGATACCCCTTCAACCTATCTTGGAGATTGAATTGTTAGATGTTTGGGGCATTGATTTCATGGGTCCGTTCACATCCTCTTTTGCTAACAAGTACATTCTAGTTGCGGTTGATTATGTCTCAAAATGGATCGAGGCCGTAGCTTCCCCCACCAATGACTCCAAGGTTGTAATCAAGCTTTTCAAGAACGTGATTTTCCCGAGATTTGGTATGCCTAAAGCCATAATTAGTGATGGAGGCTCTTATTTTAGAAAAGATACCTTTGAACACCTTCTTAGGAAATATGGTATCACTCACAAGATGTCCTTAGCCTACCACCCTCAATCAAATGGGCAAGCCGAGATCTCCAACCGTCAAATCAAGGGAATTTTAGAGAAAGTTGTAAATACACACCGAAAGGATTGGTCATTGAAATTAAATGACGCCCTTTGGGCATTGAGGACGGCCTAAAGCATCGATTGGAAACACTCCTTATCGTCTTGTGTATGGTAAAGCTTGTCATTTACCGGTGGAACTAGAACACGAAGCCAAATGGGCGATCAAAGAGCTAACCTTCGATGAGAGTGTTGTAGGAGATAATCGCCTTCTCCAACTACAAGAATTGGAAGAACTAAGACTTGAAGCCTAAGAAAATTCGAGGATTTACAAGGAACGAACTCGCCAATGGCACGATTCTCGAATTCTTCGTAAGAACTTGTCCGTTGGTGATAAGGTATTACTCTTCAACTCTCACTTTAAGCTCTACCTCGGTAAGTTGAAATCAAAATGGTCGGGTCCGTTCGAAGTGACCGGAGTGCAACCATATGGATCGATAGAGATATCTAGCCCGGAAACCGGGAAGTTTATGGTTAATGGGCAACGTTTGAAGATTTATCATCCCGGTCATATTCGTGAGACCTTTGCTACTATGAAGCTTGGTGAGCTCCCATCGGGGAGCGTTGTTTGAACCCCTCTCGAAATTGATGTAGGTTTGGCGGTATCCTCAACAACCACCTTGTATATATGTATCATATTTCTTTGAGTTTATTAGTTTTGTTAGCTTGAGAAGAATGATTGAAATTGGATTTCGCAATGGAGCGTAAATTTGGATGAAGATCAAGCTTTTGGAGAAGTTATGGAGCTTAAATTGAAGACCACAAGCATGTTTGTGGGAAATATTGATTATGTAATGTGAGTCGAGTCAATATTTGAATCTCTAGGTGATTATTAAAGAGCCATGAAATGGCAAGGCGGAAAAACGCAGAAAAGAAGACCGCCGGGCGAAACTTCGCCCGGTGAGACTCGACCGGGCAAAACTTCGCCCTACGGAAAGTTGCCAAATTTGCCGGAATTGAAGAAGATACCACCGGGCGAAATTTCACCCGGTGAGAAAAAGTTGGCAAAAACGATTTTCACGACGAAAAACCGTCGGGTGAAATTTCACCCGTCGTGCCTGACGGATGAAATTTCACCCGGCGGTGTGACTTGGCCGGATCACCTACACCTTTTACTCACTCACTACATTTTCATTTCCCTCCTTCATACTTACCCCAACATAACTTTCCCTCCAATAATTTTTACACCAAATTTTTACCACCAACTTTAAAACTTTTCATTTCCCTCTCATCCACCCTTATTTATATCACCTTTTTCACCTCACTCTTCATTTCACCCTTTCACCCACCATAACATCATTAAACCACCTTCCATACTACTCCCTCTGTTTCTTTGATATCTTCCACATTTCCTTTTTCAACCATTTCTTTGATTTCTTCCACTTTCCTTTTTTCTATCACACTTCTCTCTTACCTAGGTGACCCACTTACTTTACTCACTCTCTACTTTTACTTATTTTATTGTTTTTATTAAGAAATGT
This sequence comes from Agrostemma githago, assembly GCA_958450325.1. Classification (NCBI taxonomy): domain Eukaryota; kingdom Viridiplantae; phylum Streptophyta; class Magnoliopsida; order Caryophyllales; family Caryophyllaceae; genus Agrostemma; species Agrostemma githago. Next base: position 37,520,544 of record OY288254.1, on the reverse strand, counting down.
GTCACTTTTAAGGTGGAAGATATCATAGAAACGGAGGGAGTACATTTAAACCTCCATCCATAGTTTCATTTCCATACTTGGTGATTATCTATTTGGGTTTTTGAAGAAAGGAGAAGCAAAAGTTTCGGGATTTTTCTTGCAAATTATTATCATGGAGACAAGAGCCCAACAAGCCGCGCGTAAACAAGGTATGGCCTCGACTTCTAATCCTTCTAAATGTTCATCTTCTAGTAAGTCTGCTAAGCCAAAACTTTTACCTTGCCCTAATTCGCCCCTTGCTCAAACCTTCTCTGAAAAAGCTTTTCAGAGTACAAGATGGCCTTGTCCATTCACAAAGAAAACTCTAGGAATTAAGAACGATATTAGAGAGTTATCGACTAGGATTGGTATTAGTAAACTCCTTGATTTCGTACCTTGCACAAACAAAGACTTGACTTGTGAGTTTTTAGGTACCTTTACAATCGATAACTCGACCACACCTAAAGAGTTCAAATTTAATTTGTTTGGTAGAAATCACTGTTTAAATATTTCCGACTTTAGCTTAGCTCTAGGTTTGCCCTCATCAGGTACCAGACTAAGTAGACCCCTATGTGATTCGCAAAGTAGTTCGACTAGGAGAGACTTGTGGAGGCACATAGCGCCGGGTTAACATGATTTCGAACCCAATTCTAGTTTTACTGCTGAAATCCGAAACCCAGCCATTCGTTATTTCGCTGAAATTCTTTCCCACTGTCTTTTGCCTTCTGCCGACAACATCATTAATCTCAATGTGTGTGTCCTACTGATAAGTGTAGTTTGTAGTGCCTATTTGTCGTGTTTTGGTCCCTTTTTCCTTGTGGAATCGCTCCTTTGGAGCGATTCATGGGCTTTTTATGCTTCCTTTAGTTCGTTTCAGGTTTCCGAGACCGATTTGGAAGAGTTGGAGCGATTCCGACTCAATACATAAACATTTTGGAGCCAACGAGATAACGGAACGATGACTCGTCGACCCCGATACCTTGGGACCCATTCCCGAGCCTCCGAGACCCAATCCCGAGTCCCGAGAATCGGTGGGAAGCCCATGAGAGGCAAGGAAGGACCAAAGAGTGTTTAAGGAAGGCATACAAGACTCATCCCGTTCGGGATGGCCTCATCCCGTTCGGGATGGGGTGCTACATTAGGATGGCTGCTGTGAGCCCATCCCGGTCGGGACCAACCCGTCCCGATCGGGATGACGGAGCCGTCCCGATCGGGATGATCCGTCCCGATCGGGACCGTGATGCTGCTGCACGACTCTTTTTCTTTCTTCTCCTTCACTCTTGTACCCATATATATACTCCCTTCTTGTAATTTTAAGACATCTTATGTTACCCTAGATTAGTTTAAGCCTCCATTATCATTCTAAACCCTAGATTTACTCTCACTCATTAAGTTGTAATCTCTTTTTAATCTTTAAATAATTATTGTAATTAGTCTTGGATTAAGGGATTCTTGAAGATTGTTCCAAGCTTGACGACCTTGGGATTGTATTTGGGTTTCTCATTAATGCAAGTTTTCATCTTTTTCATCATAGTATTGTTGGTATAATCTTCTCTACTCTAATCCTTGTTTATTCAATCTAGTTTCAATCTTTTTATATTGTTCTCATCATTGTTCTCATTGTTCATAATGGATGTTTGGTTTATAAGTTTGTTTTCTCTTGTGAATGTTAGTTTCTCATTGATAATGAGTGAGTAGTTTCTTTGTGGGGTTAGTAGGGGGATTAGGGGTAGATTATGGATGATTAGGGTTGATTAAGGGGAAAAGGTTGCATCTTTGTTGTTAGTCACATGCTTGTGTGAGTTGTAGTGGCCATGCTTCCCATACTTGTGTTCATCTTCTCATTGATTGCTTATGTTGTGGAAATGTTGAGAATAGTTTAGTCGCGAGAGCGCGGACTAGGGTCTAAGTTGCGAGAGCCCGGACCCACCTTGACATCGGTCTAAGTTGCGAGAGCCCGGACCGACTCTAGCGATTAGGAGACACCTATACCCTTGATCACCCCAATTATCCTTCTACTCCTATGAACCCGACCTACCCCACTTCTCTTTCATTTTTGATTCAACTCCTTAGTTAGTCATAGTTTACTCTAGTTTATTTGTTAGTTCGATCATTAGTTCAGTTCATACTCATCCTCCATCATAGTTTTCCATTTATCGCTTCTTTGTGTTTGTTGGTAATCTAGTCTCGTCGTAGGCCAACCTAGTCTAAACCTTGATATACCGTCCTCGTGGATACGATCCCGACTTGCCCTAGCTACCCACTAGGTTATTCGGTGTTATATTGTTGGCTAGGGACGTGACGAATCCCTACCATCAATTTGGCGCTGTTGCCGGGGACGGTGCATTGTTTAGACTTAGTTTGCTTATTTCTAGACTTAGTTACCCTTCTTTGTGTTCTCCATCTTCTCTTGTGAATATTCTCTAGTTTTTCTTCTTTTTCTCTTTGTCTCTAGTTGTGTTTGTTTATTGTCGTTGCCTAGTGCCCACAAAGCACTAGGTGTTCTCACGTTTGTTCTAGTGTGTAGTGTATGCCTAGGAGGGGAGGCGACTTCTATCTCTTTAATCCAGAGCCGGAGAGACTCTTTCGAGCCTTTCGCCAACGGACGATTAATCGGGTTAGGATCTCTCAACCGAGTGCAAGCAATACTCATCAAGCGCAAGCCCAAGGAGCCGACTTGAACATTTCACCTCGAGAGATGGCCGGAGGGACCTTCATCAATCCCTTCGGTGATTCTTCTCCTAGTTCCTCCTCTTCATCCACATCAACACTCTCTACACCACCATCTTCTCCCTTACATCCAAGAATGCCTAAGTTTTCCTCTCACTCCAATTTTACGGAAGATGTCTTGCCGGGACCGAGTGCATTACCGGAAACCTATACCGGGAATTTTGTGGCAAAGACTCAATTTATCCAACTTGTGGAGAGGAGCCCATTTAGTGGTTTGCCTAGCGAAGACCCGCACCAACATATGGAGACTTTCTCCGATTATTGTGACGCTATATCTCAAACCGGGGTTACTCAAGATCAAATTCGATGGGTACTCTTCCCGTTTTCTCTTATTGGAAAAGCGAAGCAATGGATCAAGAGTCTCGATAGGGCAACCATGGGGATCGATACTTGGAAAAATCTTGCCTTGGCGTTCTACCAAAAGTTTTACCCTCCAAAAAAGATGAACTTGCTTAGGGCCTCCATCACCGGGTTTCAACAAAGGGATGAAGAGAGCCTATATGAAGCTTGGGAGCGGTTTAAGTCTTTGGTAAGATCGTGCCCTCATCATGGACTCTCACAATGGTTCTTGGTGCAACAATTTTGGAATGGTCTTTATGAGGACTCGAGAGCCATTCTCAACATGGGCTCCAATGGTAGGTTTACCGAGGTCTATGACGACCAAACATGGGCGAGAATCGAAGAGATGGCGGTGCATAATTCGCAATACTCTAGGCCTAGGAAGGCACACCGAGGAGGCATGCATGAGGTCGATGCTATCACTAAGTTAAGCATTGACCTTGGAGCTCAACTTAAAACACACATGGAGACTATTGACAAGAAGCTCCAAAGCCACCTCAACCAAGTCCAAGGCTCTAGTTCATCCCACCATCAACCGATTCAAGAAGTGAATGCTTTGGGGTTCGCACCTCCTACACCTTACTTTGGGATGTGCGACACTTGTGGAATCGTTGGTCATGACCCTATGAATTGTAGAGGGAGTATTGAGCAAGTGAACGCCTTTCAAGCGTTCAAGCAAGGTGCCTCCTACTCTAATCAATACCAAGCTTCCAATCAAGTCCCTCAACAACAAGCACTTCAACATCAACAACAACATCGTCCCTATGTTCCACCTCCCTTACGGGACAACAATGAAAGTTACCAAGGTTATGTGGGTAACCAAAGACCCTTCAACAATTTCAAGCAAAATAACCAAGGCAACTTCAACAACAAGCAAGGGTTCCAACAAGGGAACTTCAATCAAGGTGGTTTCCAAGGAAACCAAAATTTTCAAGGATATCAAAACCGCAACCATGACAACAATCAAGGCCATCAACAAGGTAATTCTCATGGGTTCCAAGGGAACCGTCAACAAGCAACTCAAAATTAACAACAACAAAGCAAGCCTAGGAGCCGGTCTCCTACTCATGATTATGGCATTCCTCTCGCCATCACCGACACTCCACATAATCCATCGTCCCCACCTCGGGATTTTGACATTCAAAAGACTTTGATGGAAATACAAAGGAGTAATCAAGATTTGCAACAAAGTCAAGTGGACATGTCAAGGAATCATCATGAGCTCTTCACTTATATTCAAGGAGAAAACGCAATGAGAGATACCCGTATGAAGATACTTGAGAATCAAATATCTCAACTAGCTTCAGGGAGCTCCTCAAGGCAAAAGGGACAACTACCTTCTCAAGGTGAAACACCGACATTTGAGCATGTAAATGCTATTACTACGAGGAGTGGTACGTCCTATGAACCCCCTTTTTCGCCTAGTGTGCAAGAACCAAGACAAGAAGTCATACCCCCATCTCAAGATAATGCAAGCTTTGACATTCCAATTGAGGAGCAAGTCTTATGGGAGGCCGAGAAACCCCAAGAAGACACTCTTCCCCCACTTCAAGCACAAGAAAATGGTAAAGGGAAAATGTCAAGTGAAGAGTCCATCCCAATTGATCAAAACAAGTACATCAAGTTGCCTTACCCATCAAGGCAAATGAAGACTAAGGTGGACACTCATTACGACAAGTTCCTTAGTATTGTGAAGAAATTGGATGTTAGTGTCCCATTCACCAAATTACTTACCCAAATCCCGGCATATGAAAGATTTATGAGAGAAATTTTGGCTAGGAAGAGATCCATCGACAAGGAAGAAACCGGAGCGTTCACGAGGGTGGTGAGCGAGCTTATCCAAGGTTCCACGCTTCCGAAGTTGAAGGATCCGGGTAGTTTTTCGATCCCTTGCACCATAGGCAACTTCTTGATCAAGAATGCGTTATGTGACTTGGGCGCGAGTGTGAGCATCATTCCATATTCTATTTGTTGCCGACTCGGAATGAAGGAGTTGAAATGTACGTCCCTCACCCTCCAAATGGCCGATAAATCATTCAATCGACCATTAGGAATATTAGAGGACGTACCGGTACGAGTGGGGAAATACTTCATTCCGGTCGACTTCATTGTGCTCGACATGCCGGAGGATGCCAACACTCCCATTATTCTTGGGCGCCCATTTCTACACACCGCGGGTGCCATGATCGATGTGAAGAACGGTAGGATCACATTTGAGTTAGGCGAGGAGAAGATAGTGTTTGACCTCCAAGGCAATGCCTCGCCTATTAGCGATGAGACATGCAATATGATCCAAACCAAGAAAGACATCGATCTAGGGGGTGAACCGGAACAAAGCTTGAAGAAGTACTCTTATGTACTTGAGGATGACGACTCCGATATGGAGGAAGATGAGTGCCCAATTCATGGGCTTGACGACAAGTTGAAGTGCAATGACAAGGAAGAAGATGAGCCTCCCTTGGGACCGCATGAGGACCGGTGGACGTTTGGGTATATCCCCAAGGACCAAAAGTACAAGTTCAAGTCGTTGCACTTGGAAGAGCGAGATGCCCGGGGAACGTCAAGGCAAGGCCATGAGGAGCTTTGGGATGTGGTCGGCTATATGACATGCTTGATTGAAGACTTCTCAAGGGCCTTCGACTTGTTCTTACGTGCCCTTGATGGAGATGGAATGGATCATTGTTGTTAAAAAAGATTAAAGAAAGCACCACCTTGGTTTGACGGAGTTCCACAAGAACCGTCTCATTGTATATATCTCTTTCTTGTAATTTGTTGGATTTTTGTGATTTCTTGTTATTTGGTTTGATTGATGAGCGTTGTGAGGGAGAGAGTTTGATGTGTGTTTGAGTAATGCTTTATAGGTGAAGTGAGAACGCTCCTAGAGAGGATTGGCGATGATATACCTTGGGTTGTAGGTACGAGGATCGGGTTTTTGAAGCTTGGAGCAAGCTTTTGGGGATTGTGGAAGTTGAAGAAGACCCATCCCGGCCGGGATGAGGCGTCCCGACCGGGAAGGGTAAGGCAACCCGACCGGCAAGGACCCGTCCCGATCGGGATGGGTGCGCCATATTTGGAGCTTCCTGTGAGTTCGTCCCGATCGGGATGAGGGCGTCCCGACCGGGACGGGTGTGGCATCCCGACCGGGAAGGAGCCGTCCCGATCGGGACGGGTGTACCAAGATTTGAGCTCACTGTGGGTCCGTCCCGACCGGGATGAGGTCGTCCCGACCGGGACGGGTGAGGTAACCCGATCGGGATCAGTCTTCCCGACCGGGATGGTCCTCTGCTCCCCCTTTATGATTCTTCTTCGCAAAACAAGTCCACCCAACCGTTTTATGCCCCCTCCCAACCTTCCTACTCCTCCTTGTTCCTATCATATGACCCATACACCTCACTTTACACCGAGATCCACATCAAATCCCACCCCCCTCACACCTTTACCACCTCTACCTTGCGGTTCTATCAAGCTTGAAGCGGGATAGCAATGATGAAGACAAGCAAGCGCCTTTATTGATCTATGAAACGATGGAGAGAGTGAGTTGCTAACCTATGGTACAGCAACTATCCTTTCTTTTCCGTTTTTGTTGTTGCTTGTTTTCCCCTTCCCCTTTGTCTTGGGGGCCTTCAAGGCCTTGGTGTTGGTTGCTCCCGACTCTCAATGACGTGACTACATCGAGAGTCATTTCAAAATCCAAATTTTTACAAGATTTTCACTTTCTTTTTTGAGGATTTAGTCGGATTTAGGCGGAATCCGGGCTAGGTGACTTGATTACACCTAGCCCTCCCCTCCCATTTCCTTTTATTTCCTTCTTTTTATTTCTTCCCCCATCCATATCTTTTTCTTGTCTCGGCCCATGGTGACTTGACTACTCCCCGGCCGGACACCTTCTACCCTTTTCTTCACTTTATTTTTGATTTTTTAGCTTTATTTTCGTAGTTTATTTTCTTTTTCTTTTGTCTCTCCGCACCCTACGATCGAGCATGAGGACATGGCTCGATTTAAGTGTGGGGGAGCGATATTCTAGTATAGTTAGTTTTATTTTCTTAGTTTTTCGAAAAAATCGTAAAAAAAAAAACCTAAAAATTTGAAATTTTTTCACAAAAATCAAAAAGATTTTCTTTTGTGTGTTTTCCTTTCATGTCTTTGTGTCGTATATTTGTTTTGTTGTGCGTGTTTGCCTCCCTTTCTCCTTCTAGGTTGCTTAACCACCGTTAATTTTGGAAAGCTCTGAAGACATCCGGTAACATCTTCTATCCCTTTTTCCCCTCTTTATTTCTTGTGAAGTTTGGAGAAAGTTGTGTTGAGGTGTGCTCGGGAGGAGCTTTGTAAAGTTTGATGTTGGTTGGTTGCTCATTTGGAAGCTCGGGGTGGTGTTTATATTGTGTATGTGTTCATTTTCTTTTGTTTTTGTTTTGTTGCTTTTACTTCTTTTTCTTTCGTTCTCGTTGAGTCTTTGTTTGTGTGTTTTTGTGTCTTGTGCGTAAATGGTTTTCGAAAACCCGGTTTAGAGGCTAGTGTGTGAGTGTCTAAATTTCCCTTCCTAGTAGTGTAAATCGAGTCTTGGACTTTAATCTAGTAGAATGACCCTAAATCAATGATTTCGTTGGTCCTTTACCTTGAGTCCACCTAGCTTACTGGGGATTTACTACGGAATTTGCACTTTTGACCATTATGACCACCCACGGTGTGAAAAGGCCTTGGTTACCGAGTCTCGTCCCCTAGGTGACCGTGTTTAGGATTGTCTTGATTAGTCCAAGTTCTCCACTTTTTGTGGGTTTGAAGGGAAGGGCCCGTCCCGACTTACCCATTCACCTACCTCCTACGCATCTCCACACAATAAAACGCAATTTGATGATTTCTACCTTTCTTGTCATACAAAGGAAATGCCAAAAATGCCAAATCTTGCCAAAAGGGCAAAGAAAAGAAAAGAAAGAAAAAAATGAAAGAAAGAAAAGAATGAAGAAAAAGAAAAGGCACAAAAGCCAAAAAGAAAATAGAAAAGAAGAAAAAGAATGGCATGGCAAAACTAATCAATACGTCGAAAAGAAATAAAATGCCAAAAGAAAACCCCGTCTCACAAAAAGAAATCCCCACAAAAATAAGCCTTTTTCCGACTTTTGCCGTGAAGAGCCTACCAAAGGACCGAGTCCCGAGGAAGGATGATAGCGGCATTAATCGGTCTTTCCTCATTTTGCATGTTTTCCACCTTTTTACTTGGACTAGTTAGGCGGTTTTGGACACGGGACGACCCTCTTGGCTCACGCTAAAGAGGGCGGGGTCTAACTTACCTACAGTGTCGACTAACACCGTGGATCATCACTTCCCACTCCGCCGATCGTCCCGTAGTACGTTTTTAGAAAGTTAGGAGGACCTAGGTAAGTTACCAACGTTTTTATTGCTTGATCGTCATACTATTAGGGTTTAGCTCACCTTGGTTGTATGTCTAGCTTGGGAACGTTGTCACTTACCTCGAGTCCTAAACCGGTGTTTCATTCACCGCTTTTAGAGGGAAGCGGTATTTCTTTTGTTTTGGGTGCAACCGTCTATGTGTTTGTTTGTGTGTTTGTTTGTTTATGTGTTTTGTGTCCGGTTGCATCCACAGTTTTGTCGCAAAACCCGACTTGCCTTGCGGAGTGCACTTTTCCTCTAAGTGCAATCGCGTGAGTTGAAGGGGCGTAGGGTGCACTAATACCCATTCGGCTAGTTTAGTAGTTAGTGTGTGCTTACTCGAGGGCGAGTAAGGGTTAAGTGTGGGGGAGTTGATAAGTGTAGTTTGTAGTGCCTATTTGTCGTGTTTTGGTCCCTTTTTCCTTGTGGAATCGCTCCTTTGGAGCGATTCATGGGCTTCTTATGCTTCCTTTAGTTCGTTTCAGGTTCCCGAGACCGATTTGGAAGAGTTGAAGCGATTCCGACTCAATACATACACATTTTGGAGCCAACGAGATAAAGGAACGATGACTCGAGGCCTTGGAATCGACCCCGAGACCTTGGGACCCATTCTCGAGCATCCGAGACCCGATCCCGAGTCCCGAGAATCGGTGGGAAGCCCATGAGAGGCAAGGAAGGACCAAAGAGTGTTTAAGGAAGGCATACAAGACCCATCCCGTTCGGGATGGGGTGCTACATTAGGATGGCTGCTGTGAGCCCATCCCGGTCGGGACCAACCCGTTCCGATCGGGATGACGGAGCCGTCCCGATCGGTACCGTGATGCTGCTGCACGACTCTTTTTCTTTCTTCTCCTTCACTCTTGTACCCATATATACTTCCTTCTTGTAATTTTAAGACATCTTATGTTACCCTAGATTAGTTTAAGCCTCCATTATCATTCTAAACCCTAGATTTACTCTCACTCATTAAGTTTTAATCTCTTTTTAATCTTTAGATAATTATTGTAATTAGTCTTGGATTAAGGGATTCTTGAAGATTGTTCCAAGCTTGACGACCTTGGGATTGTATTTGGGTTTCTCATTAATGCAAGTTTTCATCTTTTTCATCATAGTATTGTTGGTATAATCTTCTCTACTCTAATCCTTGTTTATTCAATCTAGTTTCAATCTTTTTATATTGTTCTCATCATTGTTCTCATTGTTCATAATGGATGTTTGGTTTATAAGTTTGTTTTCTCTTGTGAATGTTAGTTTCTCATTGATAATGAGTGAGTAGTTTCTTTGTGGGGTTAGTAGGGGGATTAGGGGTAGATTATGGATGATTAGGGTTGATTAAGGGGAAAAGGTTGCATCTTTGTTGTTAGTCACATTGTGAGCACTCTATGTGTTTGTTGATATGCTTGTGTGAGTTGTAGTGGCCATGCTTCCCATACTTGTGTTCATCTTCTCATTGATTGCTTATGTTGTGGAAATGTTGAGAATAGTTTAGTCGCGAGAGCGCGGACTAGGGTCTAAGTTGCAAGAGCCCGGACCCACCTTGACATCGGTCTAAGTTGCGAGAGCCCGGACCGACTCTAGCGATTAAGAGACACCTATACCCTTGATCACCCCAATTATCCTTCTACTCCTATGAACCCGACCTACCCCACTTCTCTTTCATTTTTGATTCAACTCCTTAGTTAGTCATAGTTTACTCTAGTTTATTTGTTAGTTCGATCATTAGTTTAGTTCATACTCATCCTCCATCATAGTTTTCCATTTATCGCTTCTTTGTGTTTGTTGGTAATCTAGTCTCGTCGTAGGCCAACCTAGTCTAAACCTTGATATACCGTCCTCGTGGATACGATCTCGACTTGCCCTAGCTACCCACTAGGTTAGTCGGTGTTATATTGTTGGCTAGGGACGTGACGAATCCCTACCATCACCTATAATTGATTTGTGACTCTTTACTCGGTAACTCTTACCCTCTAGACCTACCTATTGTCGTGGCATTACACTTTCATCAAATTATTATCTACCAACGCCCTAACGTCGACTGTGGTGGTCTTGTAACCGTAATAGCAAGAAATTTGGGTTATGCGACCGACCATCTTAAACCACATGACCCTCGTGTCTGGCTTGACGAGGCTTACTTCCCTACTTGGATCTTTCACGTACCTGACCACCGCCTCGTCTCTCTTGGCCACGGCCGTGCCTTAATTGTCCCCAACAAATGCCGAACTAATATTTATAACCATCGTAATTGGGACCTACCTCCAGGTCCCTGTGAATTCCGACTGACCGAATCGGGGGAAATAGGAGATTGGGAGTATGCCGGTGAAGGAACTCCGACAGCTTCTTTTGCGTCAAATGACTATTCAACCTAGACACCCCTACAAGAGTCGGTAGATAATATGGTTCGTGTATGTTGTGGGTATATATGTGTGGAGTCGGTGAGTCTTAATCATCTACAATTGTATGTGAATTAATATTGTTCCTTGTTCCCTGTCCCATCATTATAATCTTTGTGATTGCTTTATCTCGAACAAAATTGCAAGCTTTCTCACCGTCCCATTTAATGATTTTTTGTGGCTGTCGCGACCTTGGTAATGCTCCCGGTCTCTTGGCGATGTGATTACGCCATTGACCCTTTGAAAATTCAAATTTCTAATCAATTTTCTCAATTTTTCTTAATCCGGGCTAGGTGACGTGACTACACCTACACCCAATTTTTCACCATTTCATTTTATTTTCTTTCATTTTCATTTTCTTAGCCACTTGGCTAGGGTCTAGGTGATGTGATTGCACCTAGGCCCGCCACTATTTTTACCGTTTTCTTTATTTTATTTTTCTTTTCTCTTCTAAAATTTTTTAAAAATCCAAAAACATTCAAAAATTATAAAACCCAAAAACATTCGAAAAATCATAAAAATCCAAAAAGATTTTTCTTATTTTTCTTTTCCGTCTTTTTTTGATCTTCCCCTGCTTGTCCATTGAGGACAATGTATAGTTTTAGTGTGGGGGAGGAGTCGACTATCTTTTATTTTTCAAAAATCTTTTCAAAAATCCATAAAAATCGAAAAATTCGAAAAATCAAAAACATTTTTTTTATCTTTTCTCGTTTCTCGTTATGTTTCGTGTCCCGTGTATAGTCTTGTCCTCTACTCTTACAGGTAACCACCACCTTAATAGCGCGATTTGAAGAGATTAGGAAAGCACCCGCTAGGTAACTTCCTTCCTTCTTTCTTCTTTAATTTTGTAGAGAAGTTAGGTTGTTGCTATTGGAGTCTCTCGAAGTGAGCATTTTGGTGTTGTGGTTGACTTTGTGTGCTTGTATGATGATGGAGTATGGAGTGCTTGACCTTACTTGTGTTTTCTTTTATTTTGCCTTTTCATTTTCGTGTGTTCCGTTTTGTTTTGCTTTTGTATAGCGTGTCTAGGATTAAAATTTTTTGAAAACCCGATTACGAACTTATTACAAGAGTTTACATTCCATTGTAGATAACCCATTGTAGATTTTGGACCTTAATCTAGTAGAATGACTCTTAGGCAATGAATTTGTTGATCCTTAGCTTTGAGTCCACCTTTTCTACTAGAGGTTTACTTCGGGGTTTGCATTTGACCACCTTGACCACCCATGGAGGAGTTAGGCCTTGGTTCCCGCATCTTGTTTTCTAGGTGACCTTGCTCGAATGACCATTGCACCCTTAGTCCAAATTTCTTCCATCTTTTGTGGGTTATCCGGGAATGGCGCGCGTTCTCGATTACCTATTTTTCCTCCACCTATACATCATCACAATAAGTTTACACCAAAATAACCTCCAAGCTTGGTTACAAACCACATTAAAAAGCCAAAAAAGGGCAAACCAAAGCAAGAGAAAAAGGGCACAAAAATATGAAAAACAAAGAAAAACAAAGGAGAGGAAAAAGAGCTTCAAATGAAAAATCAAATCATCAAAAACGTCTCCTTCAAAAAAAAAAAGCCCTTTGATCGATTCGTCGCCGTGAAGTGCCAAGTAGAGGACCGAGTCCCGAGGTAGGAAGATAGCAGTGATGAGTCGATCTAACCCAATAATTGTAAACATTCCACCTTCTTATCTGGGCTGATTTAGGAAATTCGAGTTCGGAACAACCCTCTTGACTTAGCCAAAGAGAGCGGGACTGCACCTACCTACAGTGTCGAACGAATCCATGGTTCACTTTTTCCACTCCGTTATACGCCCCGTAGTAGCTCTTTAGAAGATTAGGCGGACCTAGGCTAAGTTATCAACATCTATATTGCTTAATTTTCATAGTATTAGGCTTTGGCCCTTGTCTACGTGGGTGATTTATCTTGGAAGTTTATTGTTGTTTTAGGTAAGTAATCGGTGTCTTTCCCCGCCGTCTCGATGAGGGATTCTGTGTTTTATTTTTGCTTTGGATGCGTCTATTCTTTCGTGTTATGTGTTTTTGTGTGTTTAGTCGCATCCACCATTTTGAGCAAGCCCCAACTTGCCTTGCATGGGAGTACTTTACCTCATAAGTATTTCGATGTGAGTTGAAGGGACGGAGCGGGCCCGTTAATTGCTCCGTATCGGCTTAGCATAGTCTAGCTAGTAGTAGTAGTTTGTAATTTCTCTTTGGGTCTTTGCTCGAGGACGGGCAACGGTTTAGTGTGGGGGAATTGTTGTGTGCTAAATTTAGACAGCTTTTCCCTCCATTTAGACCCGTTTTCCCTCGTTTCGCGAGTCTTGAGTGCGATTATCGCCATATTTTGCGTATTTCTCGCATTAGCGTCCCTCTTGTGCGTTTTACGTGTTTTTGGTAGTTTTTCTATCATTTTGATAGGATTTGGCATCGAATTCACGATTGAGCTTCCATGAGCACAAGAGAAGGGAAAACCGTCCAAAGGGCAAAGCACACAACTTAAAGTTTAAAGCCATACAATCAATCGACGAAGAATGAGACAAGAGAAGAGGCCGAAAAATGACCGGGCGAAATTTCACCCGGTGAGACACCACCGGGCGAAATTTCAGCCGACGATAAAAATACCTCCCGAAGATTTTCCGAGACCTCCCACCGGGCGAAACTAACCGGGCGAAATTTCGCCCACCGGGTGAAATTTTGCTCGATGGAAAGAATTGCCAAAAATGCCAAAAAAGGAAGAAAATCTTACCGGGCAAAATTTTCACCCGGTTGGAATTATCGTCAAGTCCGCGGGGCAAAGTTTCACCCTATGAAGATGCTAAGGGAGATTGTCTCACTAATGGAGCATAAAGTGGATTTGGGCTTTAGGTTAAGGACCCATTAAGAGATTACTATATATATGTTACCCTAGTTTGTTGCCCAAGGCATCCCACAACCATCATTCATTAGTGTAGGAGGCAACCATTAGTGTAGTATCACAATCCATTAGTAGAAAAATCTAGTAAAATTCCTAGTAATTCTCTAAAAATCTAGTAGTAATTAGTAGTAGATCTATTTAGTTTTCATCAATAATTCTCTAGATTACAAGTTTGTAGAAGATTATTTTGAAGATTTGGTGGGTTTATTGAAGAATTAAGTGACAAGTTCTTCATCTTCTTCATCAAAGATTCAATCTTTAGATTATTATTCTAGTTTTATTTGAAAATTTGTTGGGTTTATTGGAGGATTAGTGACAGGTTCTCCATTTTATTCATCAAAGATTAAACCTTTATTTATGCAACATTATTATTTCTTATAGATCTTCATAGTTGGTATATTCCTCTTCCACTCTCTAATCTATAGTTTAGTTTTAATGTTATTTTCTCATCATTGTCTTGTTTAGATCATATTAGTGTTGTTAGTTTCCTTAGATCTAGTTATTATGCATGTTGTAGTGATTTTCTCCGTAGTTAATGTTTTATTGTTTTCCAACATGATTAGTGAGTAGATTTCTCGTTGGGGGGTTTAGGGATGCGGACTTGCTGGATTATTTGAATATAGGGATGTTGGTGGGTTGCTTGCATGTTGGTTTATCTTGTTTATGGTTTTTATGTCATTGTTGTTTTAGTCCGGCCAACTAGACCGACCTTGACTAATTTGTATCAATATGGGGAAAATCGGGGTAGAAATTACCATGACTAGGGACTTACCCTCATTCGCCGCGAAAGTGGATTTTTAGGTGAGTTTACCAATGTTGCGACAAAAACTCGATTCCGACCTTCTTAGACTCCAAGTACCGAATTCCGACTTCCCCCTAACACCTTTCCCTAAATTGATTAACTCTAGCTATCATCATAGACATTCCTCTAGTATAGACTCGACCCTTAGAAAACCCCCATCTAGACATCAAACACGACACTTTAAGCTTCACATCGCACACCGTTCCCTGTGGACCGACCTCGACTTACCACGATTACTCTAGTAGTTTTTGTGTTATTCCGAGTCTATAAATATTGTTTGATCCCCCGTCCTTCGTTAACGACCGATCCGATTGGGAGGCGATCACCGCTGTTACCCGAAAAATGAATGATAGGGTTGAGAATGAGAATGATCCTACACCAACTGTTGCTGGAATGTCTGAAGCGGTACAGAAGAAGAAACCGTCGACTTTTACAGGGAAAGGGGATCCTAATGAACTAGATAATTAGGTTAGGGAGATGGAGAAATTTTTCTAGCTGTAGGTTGTCCACATAAATTTCAGGCTAGGATCACTGTCTTCTATCTGAAAGAAGAGGCGGACATTTGGTGGCAGACTGTTAAAGAGGACTAATGGCACCCACACACTATATGATAAAGACTGGGATACTCTTAAAGAAATATTTGAAGCAGAATTTTTCCCGGAACATGTGAAACATCAAAAATTAGCTGAATTTGGAGATCTAAAACAAACTAATCTAGTACAAAAAACATATTAGGGGATTGTGGAAAAGGTTACGGTTGCATATAATAACCATAACCACAAGTAACTGTAGGAATAGGATATATAAATGGCTACGGTTGTATAAAAAACAGTAGCCAAATATATATTGCTTCGGTTGAGTTTATAAACCGTAGCCAAAAGTGATTATAAAGGGTAACAGATTTAATCAAGAACCGTAGCAAAATATAAAACGTTTCGGTTGAATTTTTAACCGTAACCATAAGTGATTATAAAGGGTAATAATTGTAATTAAGGAACCGTAACCGTTTATTGTTAACAAAAATAAAATTAATTGCATATAAAAAAGTTGCCAATCTTATTCTTACAAATAAGTTATCATATGATGGTCTCATAAGAGAATTAATGATTATTTCAAATTTAATGTGAGACCTCTTACATATAAGTTAGTTATTTTTATTATTATTTTAAAAATTAAACTCTCGTGAGATGGAAAGGATATGGATTATCCACAAATCACAATACCTCCTCCACTTAAACAGTGACGGCCCAATTTTCATTTTTATTTTTATCGTTGAATTCAGACCGATCCTCATTTTAAACAACAGTAGTACTAACTTTTAACTACATGTGTCAAATTTACTCCATATAAATAAATACCTAAATCAGCTCAATTTCTACCGCAGTACATATTTCAATTCTCAAGTCAAAAAAGCACTGCTAGTTTACTCCATACTCCTAATTTTCAACATTTCCATCAATTTCCAGGTAAATCTATAATCACTTTCTTTGAATCAAATTCACCTTATTGATCCACAATTGATTGATTGAATGATTGCTTATTTACAGTATTCGATTGACTCGATTTAGAATCCGATAGAGTAATTTTTTCGTAGGAGTTGGTGAATTTACCATGGATGGATGTGATTTGATGATATTTTAATTGGATGAATGATAAGTACGGCGTACCAGATAGGGTTAATTTATTGACAATTGATTGATTTGTTTAATGCTTGATTGAAATTAAGGTTTTGTGAATTAATTAGCAGAAGTTGAAGAAAAGATGAAAGGAGAATTGGGTAATGTGAAAAACTGGGTGGTCGCAAAATTCAAAGAAAACTATAACCAAAATCTGTGCTACTAAAGCTTGTGAAAACCCTAATTGTACTGAGATTTCTAATTGATGTCGACATCTTAAATTACCCTTTGCTATTGAGGTTAGTTCATCTTTTTACATTTTGTTATTGGTAAATTTTGTGGATTTATACTTCCTTTGTTCCATTTGATTGTATACGGTTTTCTAAATTCTTGGAACCGAGGAAGTATAAGGTAAATGATGTGTATCGCGTATGAATGTTGATTTTTTTTTGGTGGGATTGGTAGCTGGATAAAGCGTATCCGAGAGATTTCATGCAAAGGGGGATAATAAGATTGATGCTGAAAAGAGAAGATGTCACTTTGACTAATACAGAGATTTCCTCAAGTAATGATCTCCTCTTCTTATAAGCTCTTTATTTTTCACCTTGGATTGTATTTTGGTAATCAGTAATTGATGTTTGGTGACATTCTTGGTTGTGGATCAATCTTAGTATGTTAATCAGTGACATTTTGATTGTCTGATTTTTCTTGGGTGAAAAGTGTTGTAAATGATTAAGTTCTTGAAGAATTATATCTAATTGTGTTAAAAGCACTCTTGTGAGAGAAGTGCTCGATGTATGATTGATTTTGATTTGCAGGCGACAGTAGGGTATTTAGATTTGGTGGTTGATGAACTGGTGACAACAAAGGGTGGTAAATTTATTTTATGAGGTGATTGTCTTCATGTTTTTTTTGTGTTGATCTCGCAGTACACGCTTTGGCTCATGATTTCGGTTTACACAGCTACAACATCCTTAGAAGATACTGTCTTTAGATGATAATGCATTTGTTTTTGTGAAAGACGTGGAAATCCCTCTGGATCTGCTTTAGTTTCTTATTATGTTAGTTACTCCGTATTACATAACCTGAAGTTGTGTGAAGGCATATGGTTTGATATAAAATATGACACCTATTGTTGTGCTTGAATTGTGGGCCTTCACTATGTCTCATTTGCTTTAGTATTTTCCCTTTTCTTTTCATGACTAAGTTTTTCACTTAATGTGCATGACATTAGTGATGGTTAGCTAAGAATCAGCTAATATTTAGGAAGATAGTCTTTTGATATTTGGGGTATTTTACTTTGGGGTATAATTTATTGTGCAGTAACTTTAAGAAAACTCTCTAATAGATGGTTGTACTTTTTTTACTGTCACTGAAATGGATACTACACAAGATCAATTGTTTTCAAGTAGGAATATTAAATCTCACTCCATGTTTTAGGAGATACGATTTAGAACTATCATACCCACTGCTATATGTTACTCCCTCCGTACCACTAAGATCTTCTCACTTTTATTTATTTGTGAGGGATATAATATTGAAATGGGAAGATCTTAGTGGTACGGAGGGAGTACTACTTTTTACCTCCCAATTAACACCCTTAATGCATCCTATTTTACCTTTAACACTAAACTCCGTCCAGAATAATTTCCATCAAGCTGCCACCAACTAAAGTGAAGTTTCCATCTGTGACCCCAAGGTTTTTCTCAAATAACAATAAATAGATAAATGAGTGAAAGAAGTACGTTGAGGGTGGCGATTGGAGCCTATAGTAGGTGTGGAATGTATCCATGTTGCTTTGTGAAATTTGTTTCATTCCCAGAAGTCCTAAGATGTACTCCTTACATGAAAGAGAAGTTGATACGAGTAATAAGTTTGGTTTATTGATTTCTAAGAAAAGCTCTTTTAGATATTTGTTGTGTATCAAATTTGGACCATTTTTCCTCCCATTTAAGCCCGTTTTGTCTCCGTTTTGCGAGAATAAAGTGCGATTATCGTCGTATTTTGAGTATTTCTTGCATTAGCGTCTCTGTTTTGCATTTTACGTGTTTTTGGTAGTTTTCTGTCTATTTTGATAGGATTTTCGACCAAAAATGTGTCTGAGCTCCTATGAGCATGAGAGAGAGAGAGAGGGAAATCGTCCGAAAAGCAAAGCGCACAACTTAAAATCCAAAGTCCAAACCCAAGAGGTGAAACCTTGAGCAAAAAGGAAAAAGTATAGTCCGTTAGGCATCTTCACCGGAGAGGTCGAACTTCAAATAGATATATCTAGAGTTCTAGACCTCGGATCGATACGATTCCAGTTGGAGGTGAAAGCTTATCTTCTTAGATTTCCAACGACATATCACACGCCCCAATCGAAGATCAAAGAGAGAGTTATGGCCCTCTGAAGTCACAGGGCGAAATTTCACCCGATGAGAATTTGACCGGGCGAAATTTCGCTCGATGGTGTTCCTCCCCAGATTGCCATTTTGGACAAAAAGTTCATAGGGTGAAATTTCACCCTATGAGATGACCGGTCGAAACGACCGGGCGAAATTTTGCCCGATGGAGAAAAACGCCAAAAATGGCGATTCGAGAAGAACATCTCACCGGGTGAAATTTCACCCGGTAGTGCTAATGTCGTCGATCGCAGGGTGAAGTTTGTCCCCATGAAGATGCAAAGGGTGAAGGTCTAGACTAGAAGAAGAAGGATTGAATTATGGGCTTAAGTAGTGTGACCCATTAAGGGCTTATTATATATAGTAACCCTAGGTTTTCATTCCAATTTGTGCCTTAAGTGAGCCTCTTAGGAGTAGGAGTAGGGTAGAAAATCTCCATAGTAGTAGTAGTAGTTTGTAGTAAGCTTTCATAGTAAAAATCTCCAAAAACTTAGTAGATATTATTAGTATTAGATTAAATTACTCTATAATTTGTAATCAAGCTTCCATCTTTGTTGAAGATTTGGGTTTATGTTGAAGATTGAAGATTTTTGCAAGAATTGGTGACAAGTTCTTGTATTTCCTTCTCCAAGATTCAATCTTTATGTTAATCTTCATCTTCCTCCTTTAGTTTCTCCATTGTTGGTAGTTTCTTTCTTCTCCCTTTCTCCATCAATTAGTTTTATTTTTAGTATGTTTAGTCTTTCTCCTAGTCTCCTTAGTGTTAGTTTTATTATGGGTAGTGAGTAGATTTTAGTTAGGGGGATAGGGGAGGAGGAATTCTAGGAAAAGATTTCATTTTGTGAGATTATTGCATTTGAGGGTGATATTGTCTTGATGGGATTGTTGTGTTATGTTTGACTTAGCTTGATCACCTAGGTTGACTTGACTCACCCGGACCAATATGAGGAAACTCGGGGTTTGGGTAATTCTGTCTTGAGACCTTAGTTTATTCGTCGCGAAAGCGGGTTTAGGCTTGGTTGGTAGGGAAACCGAAAGTTGGCACCTCCCTTATACATCTTGTGACAATTCTTGCATTCCACATCTTTACCTTAATCTCCGACTCCCCGACTCTCCCTAACGCCTTTCCCATTAATAGTTTCTCGCCTTAGTTCCATAGCTCGTTTAGTTAGCCTAGTTCAACTCATCCAAAACCCCCTTCTCGACCCAATCACTCCTAGACTTTAACTTGACCGACTACCCCTCGACCGTCCCTGTGGATCGATCCCGACTTACCGCTACTACGTAGTAGTATTTCGGAGTTTATAAATATTGTTTGACCGCGTTGGATAGGCGACAATTCGACGCGCATCAATATTACTCCGTATGATAAGGCACTTGGATTGAATGGAATCAATTGTCTGAAACTTTCTTGTTTAAACCTTCATCAGTTATACAGTATAATCTTTAAGTTTACATAAGAACATTATAGTTGCTCATCCGAAGATGTTGATACATATCTAATTATTAGTGTATTGTGTTGTGCAGTTAACTTAATCCACACCTGTCAATCTTCTTTCTTTTTGCAGGAAAGAAGGAAAGAAGTTGATGCTGAAGATCGCAGAACTGGTACCTCGGCACCCTGGAAAAGTTAAGAAGCAGGAAGCGGCTTCCAGTTGGCAAAAAGAAGAAATAGAGTGGTTGGTTCTCTGTACTATTTTATTGGTTAACGAACCTCTACTACTCTAAACAGATATGTAAATTGCTGGTTTAGAGTTCTCTCCATATGTGTGGAGAGCATTTGAACACATTTTTGCTTATTACTAGTGTGTGCTGATAGTACTCGAGCTACACAGGAACATAGTGTGTGTAACTGTTTATCCTTGGTAACTCAATGCTCATTTTTCAACCGGCAATATTCAGTTTTAGCTATAATGAAAAACTGTTTCCTATATTCGCTTTTATGTAAAGGTGTTGCTGCAAATAGACTTAACAAACGGGTTTTTAGGCCCTTGCTACCACTTTTAACTTAACAACCGAAACCTTTACTACACTTTTGGCTTCGGTTGTTACAGCCGACCGATGCTATTACTCACTATTGGCTACGGTTAAACATAAGAACCGAAGCCTTTACTACACTTTTGGCTTCGGTTGTTACAGTTGTCCGATGCCATTACTGACTTTTGGCTACGGTTCCACTTAACAACCGAAGCCTTTATTACACTTTTGGCTTCGGTTTTTATAAATAACCGCTACCAAAAATAGTTTTTTGCTTCGTCCCATAACCGAAGCCACAACTTTTACACTTAATACTACGCCTTGATTTACTACGCCCATTTAACCGTAACCATATGTCCTTTTTAACCGAAGCCACAAGTGCTTTTTGTACTAGTGTGATGAGATGAGTGTGAAATACTTTTATAATAAATTTGTCGAGCTTAGCCGTTTTGCTAAGGAGCTAGTGCCAACTGAGGAGCATCTAGATTTGAGGATAAGTTACATTGGAAGATTAAGGGTAGGTTTGCTGGAGAGACATTCACTTCATTAAGAGATGTTTATGCTAGGGCTGTTAATATTGAGAGGAGTAACCAGAAGATGGAGGCTGAGATGGTAAGTACTGGGACTAAGAAGAGGGAGTTTCAGGGAAGCCAATCTGACACCCCAGCGAAGAGAGGGAATTTCAATACTAATAATAACATTCAACACAAGTCCCGATCTTTTGGAGGGAATGGGAAGGAAGAAGGTAGTAGCTGGAGAGGTAGAAACCAGGGAACACCTAATGACTTTACCCCACATTACTACTATAAGTTATGCAAGGGCGATCACCCAGGCGTTGACTGTCAGGGAGATAAGGTGACATGCTACTGGTGCGGGAAGTTAGGACATCGAGAATTCGAGTGTAGGAACAAGAAGGCGGGGAAACCTCGTGCTACGCAATCTGCTAGTGCTAGTGTGAATCAGAGTAACCGATTTGAGGGTCATGGGAACACACAGAATTTTGGTAGGTCCGCAACAAAAAATAATTTTAGGAATCCAGCTCTGACTCAGACCAACATTACCGCAGCTAGTAAACCCACGGGCCAAGTAAATGCTGCACAGAATAGCAAAAAACCTACTCAGAAGCTTTATGTCATGAATAGGGAGGAAGCTGAAAACACAGACATCGTTTCGGGTAACTTTCTAGTGAACTCTATTGTAGCTCATGTTCTATTTGATTCTGGTGCATCTCACTCTTTTATTTCAACTAAGATTGTGGATAAGATAAATGTTGAACCTATTGAAATCGTGGATTATGATTTTGCCATGCCATCTAGCTAACATCAATTAATGATAGCGCTTGAGGATTTACCTAGGACTATATTTTCTACTAGATAATGCCATTGTGAGTTTATTGTGATGCTTTTTGGGTTGACTAGTGCACCGATGTTTTTATGGACTTAACGAACCGAACCTTGAGGACTTACTTATATAATTTTATTGTGATATTCATTGATAACATGGTGATTATTTAAAGAATGAATAAGAGCCTAAGGAACATTTACGAATTTTCTTAGGCATCTTAAGAGGAAATTAGTATTTGTTAAAGTTTCGAGGTGTGATTTTTGGCTGGTACGAGTAATTTTGGGGGAGTATTATATCTAAGGATGGAGTATCAGTAGATCCTGCTAAATAAGGTTGTTAAGGAGTGACCTAACCCGGAATCGGTGGCTGAAATTTTTAGCTTTTGGGTTTAGCTAGTTACTATAGGAGATTCGTGAAGGATTTGTCCAAAATAGATAGATTAATAACCACACTGATGTAGAAAGCTATAAAATTTCATTGGGATGAGAGGTGTGAAGAATCGTTTCGAATTTTAAAGGAAAAATTGACCACTGCTTTAGGATTGGCCTTACCGGATGGAAATGAAGTTTGTGAAGTTTATACCTATGCATTTTAAGAATGGATTAGTTAGTGTTTTCAGCAGAATAAGAAAGTGATTACTTATGCATTTAGGCAGTTGAACCTTTATAAAGAAAATTACCCTACTTATGATTTAGACTAAGCCGCCGTAGTAGTTGCTTTAGAAATTTGGAGACATACTGTTTAGTGGACCATTTAAAGTTTTTATGATCATAAATTTTAAGATACATATTCACCCATTAGGAGCTAAACGTGAGATAGAGGAGGTGGTTGAATTTGATTAAGGACTATAAGATCAAGATTCAGTACCTTGTAGGAAATGCCAATGTGGTGGCCGATGACTTGAGTAAACCTTTCCCCATGCAATACTGTTAGTGATACACCGTGATAAGCTGAGGGAAGAATTTCTGATATTTGGGATCAAAATGGCAAAATTAGGAACCTTGTATAGTGTGTTTTCCGTTGAAAGCGAAATGGTGAGTGTATTAAAGAGTTGAAAGGTGGTGATAAATGTTTGTAGAATAAGTTGATGAATGAGTTTGCTTTGTTCAAGCGTGATGACAGAGTGTATTGATTAAGTTCCCAGATTGAGTTTGTGTATCTAACCACAAGGACAAAGGAAAGAATAATGTATGAGGCACATCCAACACTATATCCTGTTCATCTAGGAATTTATAAAATGTATACGGATTTAAAAATAAGATTTTGGTGGATTAGTATGAAGAAACAAATAACGGATTTTGTGACTCAATACTTGATATATTAGAAAGTTATGAGTGAACATATGAGACATCAGGGAGAGGTAGATTCTTTAGGAGTTTCCGAGTGGAAGTGGAGTTCAATCTTTATGGATTTTATAGTTTGGGTTGCTAAGGTCACAGAAAGGTAATAATATGATTTGGGTTTTAATTAATAGATTAACTAAGAGTGTACATTTTATTCTCATAAAGGATATGTGAGAGAGGAAGCAACTAGCTGATGCTTATATATATTATGTGGTAGGACATCATGAGGTTTCAAAGGATATTATATTAGGTAGCGAACATATGTGTTCCAACATTTTGGGAGAAACTTGAGCCAACCATGAGAGACAAATACCCTCATCTTTTTGCCTAAGGTGAATTTTTCGTGCTTCGAGGACGAAGCTTTATTTTAAGGTGGGTAGAAATATGCATGACAACTTGTTTTTGTGGTAAACTAAGCATGTTCTTGTGTGATTTCATGCTAATATCTATTTATTGGTCACAAATATGAATATTTTGGCTATTATCGATGCTTAATAAGCACAATGTCATTGGTTGTTGGTTATTACTTGAAATTGACTTGTTTACACGTGTTTGCGATTTGTTTGTGCTCAACGCACATATTTGTGGTTTGTTTGTGTTCACACATTGGTGGTTTCGTGCTCAACGCACATATTGTTGGTTTGGTAGTGCTAACCGCACTTATTTGATTGATTGATTGATTTTGTGCATTACGCACGTGTAAAATGGTTGAACTTGTGAATTTAAAATTTTTGAAATAATTTAAATATTTTTGTCCGACATGCTCTTAACTTGGCAAGTGATACTTTTACCGTATGAGAATTTTGGTGGTTTCAAACTTTGGTATTATCTTATGGAATTAGGTGATCTTATCTTGTGGATTTAGGTGGTGGTGAAATTGTATACTTTGAAATTTGAGGAATTAAGTGGTTATGTATTTTGAGGACTTAGAAATGTGAGATGTCTTTAAGATTGTGATTAATTTGACGGATTTTGGATGTATGGAGTAAATGATTTATATTGGAGATATATATGAAGAATTTTGGTGTTTTTTGGATATATGGAGTGAGCGGGTCATTTTGTTACATTCATTAGTAATGTGAGGCTTTATTTCGAGGATGAGTTTAAACTTCGAGGACGAAGTTTGGTTTTAAGGAGGGAAGTCTGTAACACCCCGTTATTTTCTGAGTTAATTATAAAGCTTGACTTTTCTACTTTTATTTAAATCGGGTTTTTAAGTTGGAAAATATTTTAATGTCATTATAAAAATTAAAGTATTTTGGGTCATCTAATAATAAATTGGTTTTGATTTTCTTAAAGTGGAACGTTATTTTATAAACCGACTTTGTATCGGGTTGAAATTTGGGTCAAACACAGATAAGGAAAGAAAAAAAATTATTCTATTTAAAACCCCCCACCGTCCCTTTATACCCTACCCAACCTAACATCCTCTATTCCTTCCCCTTACCTGCCGCACAAGTCACAACTACTCCTTCCTCTGTTTTCAAGATTTTTCGTCATCAAGTTTCCGCCGTCAGCCCTTTTTCTCCTTCTGTTTTAAATCATCTAAGTTGTAAGTTTCCTTTTTCCAATTCAAGTACTCTCTTTGTTGTTTCATGATTAGTGTATCATATACGGAGTAGTGTTGCTGTCGGACCGGTGTCTTATGGAAATTGTTAGGGTAATGATTATATTTATTGATAAACATAAATATAGGCTTGGCTTATGATAGAAGGGTAACCGTAGGAGTAATACTCGGTTTAGTGATATGGTTGTTGTGGACTCGGTTATTTTTAGACTCTTATGTTCTACATTAATGGCGATTAACGGGATGACTCTTATTATAATAACGTTGCATGATTTGGAGAAGAGGGATGACCGTAGGTGGGGTGAGTATGTATTGTGGCAGGGAGCATGATGTTAATGGCAGGTTCATATTGGGTTGGGAGTATCAATATGATATTTTGAGATATTAAGGAATAGAAAATAGAGAAGTGTGTACATAGGTTAAAGTGTTGGTAATTGACTTAGTGTTTGAGAGGACTATATCACCGCTTATGCTACTAAATAAATAAGACAAAACTATAGGCTTTGTTATCATGGAGTTTATATGATTGAGAGATGTAAGTATATATTGATGAGTTTGTCCTAGATTAAATTGTTGAACCGTTTATATTATTTGTAGCTTGTGGATACGAGGAGAAAGAATTTTTGAACTAGTTATAGCTTGGATTGATCGTCTTGAGAGGTAAGGACGTTTTGACCTTTTCACCTTTGAGTAAAGAGAATGTTCGGTTTAAATTATATTTCTGAAACGGTTTTATAATTATTTTGTCAATGGTGAATTTTTATGATACTCTTGTGATAATTTGGATATTGGAACTTTGTGATTCAAGTCACACGTTGGTATTATTTTGGTATAAATTTTGGTGGTTATAACAGACTCTGGGAGCTCTGTTGGTCTATGAGGTTAAGGTGCGCCTGAGACGTCCCTGGGATTTCGTCCCGAAACTGAACTCCTGGCCCGAGTTGTGTGAAGTGGGGTTTTCCGGCCCCCACTTGCTATGTAGTTAGACTTCCTCCTTTGGCAGCCTCATCCTACAGACTGCCCAAATGTGACTAGTGCGCACTATAGTAAGTCTAGCTAAGCATAGGTGGTACCTCTAGATCGTGCTAAAAGTGTAGGACCTTGGCACATAGGCGGTGACAATATACTTTGGTTGATTTTGGTTTTGACTATTGTTTTCACAGTACTTTTGGTTTGGTATTGAGACATTAATATTTAACTCTGATTTCAGTTTACTACAAATTATAATTATTGTGTTACGTTTCAATATAATATATTTTACTCAGCTTTGCTGACGTCCTTTTGTTTTGGGTCGTTCCCCCGCTGGAACCTGTACCTATTTGTATTTTGGGTACAGTTGATAGGTACAATTAATATGCTGCATGGGTGCATTTTGGTTTCGGGATGCTGAGCGAGGAAGGACTTTATTATTTAACATTACCTCCGAACTATTTTTTTTTATTTACGTTGAATTTTGGTTTGAAGTTGTTTTAAACCGTTTTGGATTTTGTGGGACTTAAGTCTTCCGCTGCAACGTTTTCATTTAAATATTTATCAGATTTATATTTCTTTTTAATTCTTATATCATTCTTTCGCCTTGCACTTGGCCTTGTGAGCTAAGTGCGGAGTAACGGCTTTGAATTTTCCTTTTTATTCTTTTATTTTGGTTGCGGAAATTTAGGGCTGTTACAGGAAGGTATTGCACTTTTTAAATCATCGTCTACTTTCACTTCCTCTTCAAGAGTTGAGCAATGATGACCTTCACCTTTATCCTTATTAGGGACTCCTAGTCGGTTGAAAACCGTTTTTCTCTGGGCACCTAGGCGATGACGTGCTGAGTTTCGACAGATGTTTCGTGGTCTAGAGTTTGGCAATATTGCTTCACCTCCATTTTGGTTGCCCAACCTGCTGAACACAGAACGATGATTGGATGGACAATTCGGCATTCCTATTCTGTCAAACACAGAAGTTCGGGTCGACTCCACGGGCGTGCTTACCCTATCGAAGATCGAGGTGGGTGATGGCTCCATCGTGCCCCCTGCTTCATCATCCTCGACCTCTTCTGCTGTGATATGTTGCGATGATGTAGTATCACTTTCCTTGCGACTTCCGATCTTTATTGGTGGAGGAGTTTGATAATTTATCCCAGGTTTGGCGACTCTACATACGCCTTCTTTTTCATATTGGTCTTGTTGTGCTTTACTAAGGCCATATGGTTTTGGAATTTCATCGACAGCCGTCCCCATGGGATTTGGTTTTGAATAGTCGTAACCTGCTTTTCCTAACATTTTATGCGCATTGGGATTACAAAATTCGTTGACCTCTTTCATCCTTTTGGTATCTTCAATTGCTCTGTCGAATCCATTTAAAGGTGGTCCGAAGATCTTGGTTTCTGATGAACTCGACAGAGGTGTGGTGACCTTGGCTACCCATTCTTGCTTGAATGTTTGATTTAGTTTGTTTTTATCCCTGGATTCCGTCTTTGTTGGAGTACATTCTGCAAAAGGACTCTCCCCTTCTTTGCGACGAGACTTCGGGATATATCGAAGGACAGGTGGTGCAGGCATCAGTGGCATTTCTTGCTTCTTGGGAGTTGCCACTGGACTGGTGAACTTGACAACTTTGTTTTCTTTTAGTTCGTCTTTCTCTTCCTCAGCACGAACTGTAGCTGCATCCTTTTTGATGACGTTCTTCTCCAGCTTGCTTCCAGCCCCAGTTGAGGAGATGGTGGTTGGCATAAATTCATTAGGCGTTGCGTCTTCATCGAAAAACTTAGCATCTGCGAAGAAGGTGTCGGCCTTGGAGAATGGTTTGGTGTCTCCATTTATTTTCCTTTCGCCCCCTCGGTAGTACTTCAGACATTGATGAAGGGTTGAAGCGACAATGCCATTCTCATGCTTCTAGGGTCGTCCTAGCAGTAACCCATAGAATGCCTTGGCTTCGATCACATGGAACAACACGTTAGAAGAAAGGTCATCCATGGTAAGGTTTATGCAGATCATCCCGATTGCACGCTCTCCTGTCAAGTTGAAATCGTGAATAACCGTCCGACTGCTGGTAAGTTCCCCCACGGTGATGCCCAATTCTTTCATTGTAGCTTTTGGCATTATGTTGACTCCCGAGCCACCATCTATTAAGATTCGCTTGACCTTTTTCCCTTTGATATAGCCGGACACGTAGAGAGGCCTATTATGAGGCTTAGATCCGAGGAGTAAGTCTTCATCCGAGAAAGTCAAGGCAGCATTGCAGGAGAGACATTGATTTGATTGCTCTTGGGGTTCTGCTACATCCTTCATCTTGCCGGCATATAACTCTGGATTCTCGAGTCCTTGGAGGATCAACTTGCGACTCTCTTTAGGAAGATGGAATATTTGTCTCCATCCCATGTTCGCAAGAAGTCCATCCAGTGCCCTAACGGCCTTCATCTCCTTTTGAGGCTGCGTCTGCTGTGAAGGTTCATGTTCGTTTACGTCCCTCTCATCCACTTCTTCACTGTGATCAACAAGTGAGGCGGAGACAGTGTAAACAGCCACTTCATCCAGGTAGTCTTCTGGAAAAAAATTCTTCAAGAGTAATCGAAATAAGTGGCTCTTGATCCAACAAAACCTCAGGTAGGACATGCGGCTTGACAACCATTTTGGACTTCCTCTTCCCTTTGGATCTGCGAGGCTGTGGCTTTCTCGTCTGTTTTCGACGGCGGTGAACAGGCTTGATTGTTTGTTTAGTTTGTTTCCTTGGCTTCTTGCGTGTCACCAAGGTCCATTCTTCATCATCATGCGCATCTTCTTCATCCTGAAGACTTGTTTTCTTGATTTGTGACTCTGAAGGAGGTGGCGATGCTAGCTTCGGAATCCACAATGTCACAGGCTCGAGGGTCCCAAATTGTAGCATATGTGCGGTCAATTCGTTATCTGCTTTTGTTGTCTCCTGTCCCGGTTGCACTCTTACTGCAGTAGCTTGGTTTGTTGCCACCGTTTCGTCAAGATCAAGGATTATCTTCCCGTCCCTTGAAAGCTGCATGATTTTTTCTTTGAGTGTTATACACTTCTCGATGGGGTGACTCACCAGTCTGTGATAACGACAGTATTTAGGATCGTTTGTCTTGTCAGCTTGCTCGGGCCGCTTGGGCTCTGGTGGCTGTATGATCTTCTTCTCTAGGAGATCGTCGAGCATCCCCGATAAGTCTGAATCAGGAAACGAGTACTTCTTAGCCTGTAGTTCTTTCAATGTAGGTCTATTCTTGCGGTAGTCATAGGAGAACGACTCATTCCGTTTATCATCTTTTGACCTGCCTGAGATCTTGACTGGTCCATTACCGGCGACGACGGCCATTGTCTCTTTTGTTTGTGACCCCTTTTCGGTCTTCTTGAATTCCTTCTTTTCACCAGGTGCTTTAGAAGAAGACGCTCGATTTTTGCCGCGCCCTTGTTTGATGGTGATTTCCATGTCATGTGCCCGAGTTGCCAAGTCTTGAAAGCTTCTTGGCTTAATCCCATATAGAATGTACAGGAGATCCCAGTTCATGCCATTGATGCACATTTCGACCGCGGAAGCTTCACTCAGACGGTCTTTGTATTCCAGACTTAGCGCACGCCAGCGGTTGATGTAGTCAATGACCGGCTCCTCATCCCACTGGGCAGTGTTTGTCAGCTCGCTCATGCTAACGATGCGTCTGGTACTGTAGAATCGGTTCAGGAATTTGTCTTCCATCCGAGTCCAACTGTCGATTGATTCTGCCTCTAAATCCGTGTACCAGTCAAAAGTGATTCCATTAAGAGAGCGCACGAACTGCTTGACGAGGAGATCCCTATCAGTTCCAGCGTTGTTGCATGTCTCCACGAAGTGCGCAACATGCTGCTTCGGGTTGCCCTTCCCATGAATAGCTGAAACTTCGGGGGTTGATATCCGGCAGGCCTGCACAGGTCATCGATCCTTTTGGTGTAAGGCTTGATGTACCGTCCAGTGGTATTCTTTTCACCGAGTTGGGTCTTAATTGCATCATCTATCAGACTTTGCAACTGCTCCGGGGTGTAAGCTCCAGTCTTTTTCTTTGAAGGCTTCTCACCACCATCTCCCTTGCCAGCCTCATATATCATCCTTTTCACCGTCGCTCTCGCGGATGCTGTCTTTGTCAGTGTCACTGTCATCGTGCACACTGGGAGTACGCTTTTCGCGGAGATCAATCACCTCCTTTTGAAGATCTTCGATCTTCTGGTTCTTCTCGTCATTCTCCCTTTGCATTTTTGGCGGCTGCAGCATTTGAGGCAGCGGAGATCTTGCGCGGCCTGGTGGGGACGTGGGCAGCGCGTAGGCTGGCGGCAGCAGCGTCGAGGGCAGCCTTCTTCGCCTTCGCCCTGGTGACCATGCCAGCGGATTGCATAACAGCGCCAGGAGATTGTTGAAGAGCATCAACGTAGGTCTTCCTGGGGGTGTTGAAAGTGTTGCTTTGGTTGGTAGACATCTTCTCGCAAAGTTGTCTTGGTTTCTTCAGCGGTAGAGATGAGAGGTAGAGATTTTCACGTCGGGTTCACCAAAATTTGTAACGACAGGTGCAAAATTTTAATTATTTTGTATCTGTTATTTTAATTATCGCAGATGCGAAATTTTATGATTTACAAATTGGTGAATCTGACGTGAAGATTTTCGCTCTTCATCTCCAATCTCGAAGGATCCATATCTGTAGAAGTTATAGGGGCAAACAAAATAATCTCAAATATTTCTACAAAGTTTCGAGACAAAGTTGCAACCGACATCAAAGTCTCAACAACAAGTCTCGAGGGGGCATTTGTAGACACCAAAATTTTATATATTTCGGTATCTATTTATGTCAAATATCTTTATTATTTAGAGATAATTATCAATAAATATTGTGATAATATGTTACGATACCGTAGATTCTTAGCTTCCTCTCTAAGCTATTAGGCTATAAATACGGTCTAGTGTTTAGGGTTTAGAGGAGGTCAGATGGAATAAGTCGCACACACGACCCCATCATCCTACTACCAAATTGTAGGTAAATGGAATAAGTCACAAACAAGACCCCATCTTCCCCCTACGGATCTAAGTCGATAAGACCCCGTAGTACTATCAAAAACCCTAGCCTTCGAGATTGGAATCAAGAGATACACGGAAGTTGTAACACTCAATCTTTCGATTATAAAATAAAACTCGTATTCCATATTATTTTGTATCTATTATTATATTATTGCAGGTTTGAAATTTTATGTTTTACAGGATGATGGATGGATGACGGATGATGTATTTGATGTAATGGATGGATGCGGGTGAAGCTTCACCCGACCCAAAACCGATCCATTGACATCCCTATGCATAATAACTAATAGTTCGTTTTTTTAACTTAATAACTTTTATTGGAGAACGTAATCATCTTTAATTATAACTTTGATCTTTCTTAGTTTTTCTCTCGCATCTTTAGTTGGGATTTTCAAATCTCCGCATCTTTTTTTCTTTGGTTTCTATTGTTACGGTTGCTTCTTTTACTACCATTTTAGACCTATAACACATTTTGGGTTTGTTAGTTTTGTTCTTAAAATATAAGCAGTGTATTACTTATAGTTGATGTACATAATAATTGTTCAGTTACCTCTTGTCCAGCTTTCTCTTTTTCTTTTTAATTGGTGTGTTTACCACAAGCTCTAATTCTGTTTGGGTGGTACACTGAGGTTCATATTAAGGTTTGGTTGTATGTCTAATCGGGTCGTTTTGCTTGTACACTTGGGTGACATTTTGAGGTTCATGCTATGTAATAATTTGTGTATTCTTTGTTGTAGGTGATAATACACTAATGAATAAATTATGGAAGGGAGAGATGAATGGAAAGGGAAGACGAAGCGAGGGGGGCTAAGGAGCTTTTCCCCTTTTGTCTCTTCTTTCTTAATTGATTGAGTTTTGTTAATTAAAAAAATTGTTAATTAATTGTCTATGTTTTTTAAAAGACTCCCTTCTTTCTTAGATACAAATAAGAGAGCAAAAACAATAAAAACAATAATAACAATAACAATAATAGTAATAGTAATAGTAATGATAACAATAATAACTATAATAACGGAAATAGTAATAGTAGTAGTAGTAGTAGTTAGTAGTAGGAGTAGGAGTAGGAGTAGGAGTAGGAGTACTAATAATAATTGTTCCGGTATGGAAACAATGGACCCAAAACGGATATGGATCTTGGGTTGAAATTTGATTCCTTGTTCATGGTGCTTGACCTTCGAGCCTTACCTTCCTCTCCTCTAGTGATCGGACCTTCCTGGCGGAGGGGCCTGTCACCTGCACACCAGGAGCGCATAGGGCCTCGGAGGTGTCCGAGAGAACCCTCTCCGATGCCTAAGTCAGTCCGTGAATGCACTTGACGAACCTTACTCGTGAGGAGTAAGGTGGCGTTTTCTAGAGAGAGATTCTAGTGAGAGAAAATCAATTACCCTCTCTTATGGGAAACAAATGAGTATTTATAGGTTTCCATAAGAGAGAGTAGAGAGAGAAAGAGGAAGGAAATGAGCAAGTGACACGTGGAAGCGTCTCGTCCACTCATTTCTTCTTACCTTAGGCATGATCAAGAGGGCTCTTACTGCCTGTCCTGGGCTCATCAGGGAGAAGTCCCCTGATGTCTGGAGGGCTCCTGCTATGGTGGCAGTAGCCCGGCCCTGACGGGCAAGGGGCTGGGCTTTGCGCCCGAAGTTTGGCATGGCCTTTCAGGAGCGCCCCCAAGGGGCCGCAGGGAAAGGCCCGTTGATCGGCCTGCGCAACAGGCTTCTCATTATCTGAATCGGGTCAGCCCCGGACTCTTCTGACGAGCGACGCAGAGTAGGCGACCGACCCCCATCAGTTGACCCTTGTTGGCAGGGAGGAGCGGGACTCCCCTCGGCAGACGATCTTCGATCTCGTGGTGGGAGGTTGACTTTTAATCCTTCCTTGCATTTAATGTTGCGCACATTCCCTAGGAAGAATGTCTTTAATTGCTTGAGGCATGCAAAGAGTCAGAAGGTTCTCCTCACGATTACTCCTTGTAGGGAAATCCCTCGAACCTTGTGCTCGGCTGACACTTGGCCTCCTCTGCGAGGGTGGTTGGAGTACCATTTAATGCATAATCCTTTCCTCTTGTATATAAAGGGTTGAGTTCAACCCAGTTCTTCTATACGAACTTCTGATTGCTCGCCTTCGCTACTTCTTCTTTCACCATGCTTTGGGTAAAAGACAAGAGTCTTCGACGGGGGGGTCCTCGCTATCGTCTTCCGATATAGGGGCCGTAAACGGCTCAAGTACCCCAGACAGGTGCGATCAATTATCTGTCGGAGCAGGCGGATCTTCCTCCGGTCTCTTCACGCTCCTGGGACAAGCACCCTGCCGAAGGCTATTAAGCGCCCCAGGGAGGCCTCGTTCCCTGCGAGGCCGAATCCTAAATACTGCACGCAGGCAGGAGGCTGTTCTTACAAGGGGGGTCATCGGTGCTTTCCCTGGTTACAACCAAAGAACATCAACCCTGATCTTCCTGACTCAGGCCCTTCTTCTCCAATGCCGAATAGATTGAAGGGCAACTTTGGCTATCCTGAGGGTACCAAGGTGGCTAAGTTTGATGAGGACTGGGACCTCAGCATCCACGACTCAGGGAATAACGACGGTCAGGGCTATTCATCTGGTCGTGATGCGTTGGGAAGTAAGGAGGAGGGGCCTGATGAGCCGATGAATGCCTCAGGCAGCTGGGACTGGGGATCTGACGACGAAGGTTGCAGCAGCCCTATGGACTATTCCTTCCCAGGCTCTGATGAGGATTAGGTCTTGCCTACACTCCCTGACTGGCCGAGCTGAACTCTAGGCCCTTTTTGTCTGTAACTGTTTAGGGGTGTTTATCTATATTCTGCCTTTTGAATTTCATCCCCTGATTTGTAATTCTGGCCTTTGGGCCTTTCCTTAATGAAGAAGTTAATGGGCTTGGTTTTTATTTGTTGTTGTTGTTTTTTTTAATTGCTTCTTGGCTGACGCATTGCAATCATTTCCCGCTGTCCTTTTGCGTTTTCAAAGACCTTGGGAAGTGATGGATGTGTAGGTTGAAATGTGTGACACGTGTGGGGGTTTTATGTTCATTCTTACTTTCCAAATCTTGAAGGAACCAAAGCTAGTTATTACTCGCTTCTCCCTAGTTACCCAACACATTAAACCAACAGTACGTGTATTACTACGCCTGCTACTTCCACTACAAAATTTTAAAAGAAAGAGTAGTTGCGCTTAAAAAACAGCATTCACTCTAGAGCATCCCACATAAATAGTTCTGCGTACAAGGTCAAGAGTTCACTCATCACACTATCAAATTCCATACCGTAGTCTCCGGATGCGGCAGCATCTGCATTCGTCTTCAGTGCAGTCGTAATAAAGCGATACTGCACATCCTGTGGCAAATATGCGCTGTCTTCTCGTGTTGCAACCCATAAACGAATGCCCCCGAATGATTCAGTGCACTCGGAGATACGTACCTTTCCAAAGCCCGCTTCTTCAGCAAGGCTCTCAACCCTAAGGGCAGGCCAGTAGTTGTCCATGCCTTCCTCAAACTCCAGCACTATAGGTTTTCTGAAGGCGACGCCTGGTTGTCTGGTTACTGGCTCGAAGATCACTATTGGATAACCTAGGTCTATTATCGCGTCCTTCACAATCGTGTGGCAGCGCGCCGCTGAACGGGTACTCCAGATATGGTAGGGCATATCGTCAACTATCCACCGCGCAGGGTATGCTTACTCGGACACGAAGCCTTCAATGGCATGAGCACCTTTCATTTTACTGTTATGTGCACCGTTCAGATATATGCAGATGCAGTCCTCCACCCCTGCAGCATCCAGCATTAGAAAATTGTATGGCTACTTTCACTGCCTGCATTCAGATGCTAATTCACAGTTTGTAATGATAGTCATTCTTCTAGCTCTTACTCGGATAAAATAGTAAGAGTATGTATTGGATATGCAGGCGCTGATAATGGACTATCTTCTAGTGTTTCCAGTTACCCAAAATGGCATCCACTAAACTAATTACATGCTACGCATTTTTTTTATTTTTACAGAGGTATGATGGCTCTTTCTGGACCTACAACTTTGTAATGCTGAACACGAAATAGGATTTTCGTCTCACAGTAGAGGAAAACACAAACAAAACATCGAACAACAGAACTAAAGAATTGAAATCATACCGACCATAACCATGTCTAGAAAGGGGAGCTAAAGACGAAATTCAAATCCGTCAATTCCTGACAATAGTCCCAGGAGGACAACACAACATAGAAGCAGCAGAAACAACAGAAAGACACATAGAGAAAATCAAGCAACAAACACCAGGAAGCAAAATAAACAAACAACTATCCTAAGCATCGATACGCCCCAAGACATGTCCACTATCGCACCTCATCAGGCATGGTAGAATGAGGGGTAGAGTTGTTTTAGAATTCCTATGATCTCATTGTAGTGACATTCCTACAGGGCATCCGCGGTAGCAATACCAAAACCCTTTTGGGATATAGGGATCCATGTCATAATCATCTCTTCTCCCCACGTAACCGCGGTCCGCCCGCATGCCGACCCACAGATATGGCCCATCAGTAGGACTGGTCTGGATTGTAAATTGGTCCTCTCCTCTCCCTTTTTTCTGAAAGACATACTCAAGTTTGAAAGCACTAATATAATTAGCACTCCCACTGTGAAAGTACACTACGGCTGCCTTTTGAAAACAGACCCGCGGCCTCTCCACACTGTCTCAACCTTTGAGACCGGGTATCCCAGGCGAAGCAGGCAATCCCTTAGTGGGTCAAGACTCCTACTTGTCACGACTCTGCCGTCAATGTTGTATGGCATGTTTTCAATGATGCACTGGGGAGGATAAAGGTATTCCGTTAGTGGGTCACTGCAGGCTACATTCATGCCCGTTTTTTTTTTTTGCGAGCATTCCCTGCATCCTTCTCTCCTACATCCCCCTTCCTAGACATTGGTTCCTTCTCCTTATCTACAGTGTTGGTGTTTGAAGTGCTCATTTCGGTCGGTGTTTGGGATACTTGTTCTGAAGTAACTTACAGCTGTGGGTTGTATTGGAACCTGTTTCTAAAATGACCTCCTTCTAATATATTTATAGAAGTGGCACAAAAGCTGTGACAGTGATTGCTCAATAGCTGAAGAAATGACAATACATGTGTGGACATGACATAGGTCCACCCCGACGCGGCCACGCGCGGGTTTGGGTAGGCGAATGAATCTCCATATGAGAATGGATCGAATTGAAATTTAAATCGAAGTGGAGTCGCCACCGAACTTTGTGGGAGTTCAGGCCCGTTCGAACCCACTCTATGTCGTAGTGGGCCGTATACAAAATACGGCCCATTTCCGATGTCAGAGTTTATTGGGCTCGTCCCTTTGCATTTGATACCGATACCGACATTATCGGATATCGTGTATTGAATGACTCTCGTGCGCCAACGGTTTCGGGCATCCGGAAACCGAGGTTCTGAGTAAGGGGTGAGGGTACGTGTTGGGAAGCCCACAAAGGACACCCAACCCCGCCCGCACTAGCGGCCTCTACTAAGATCTCGAATGACTTTCTAATACGCGCGTTAGTAAATCGGTGAAAAAATGCTTATGCAAACGTTGTTTTCCCTAAGCATGTGAATGAAATTGAAAAGGGTTTCTATGTCGATTTAATGCAATTAATTCTAACGTCGAAGTTGAATTTTAGCGTGCGGGTTCATTTTAGTACATTAAAACAAACGATAAATCAACAAGGAAAATAACAAACGGTTAGTAATGGTATAACGAATAATAAAGGTTTGCAAATTATTGAACGATGTAGACAAAGATGATGTAAAGTTTTGAAAAGTGAAGTTTTCACGTGATGGATTAGACACGTGTCGACTTAAGTCGTGAAGAGATATTAACGAGACTCGAACGACTTGTAGGACTCACGGTTTGACGTGATGAAGGGACCACTCGACCGAGTCATTGAGGGACTCAACCGAGTCATTGAAAGACTCGACCGAGTGGACCTCTCAAAACGCTTCTGTCCCGTATTATAGACCTTACTCGATCGAGTTATTGACCAACTCGACCGAGTACGTTGCCACTCGACCGAGTGGAGGTCGTAAGTGCATTCTGTTTCGGTGTTTGGGGTGCCACTCGACCGAGTGGGCTAGGCACTCGGTCGAGTGCCCCCTGTACGAACACGGGGTTCGCTCGCAATTTTGTATCGGTTTTGAAATTGCTTTTAATTTTCGATAGTTCGATGAGTTTGTTGAGTCGGGCATAAATATTGTGAAATTTATACTCGAAACTTAACTTCGATACTCATCATATCCCATATTCGATTATTGAATCGATATGGAATACTAGAGTGAAAATAAAAGAAAATTGCTTTAAGTTGTTTTAAGTTAACTATCGCGATATGAATAGATTTCCTCCGCGTTTAATAATGTCGTAATTCTAACGAATTGCGTGACAATTATTGTAGCATCAACGAAAATCGCGTTAGTTAATTTATGTGACTAGATCGTTAGATTCGACGTCTAATTATGAAATTAGCATCAAATCTAAGAGTTTGACGTTATGCTAGAATTAAAAGACTTGATTCCCTCGGCTTCTCCGACATCGAAATAAATCCCTAGAGATTGTGATGTCGTATCCGCGTCAACGGGTTTCGACCCTTAAAAAAAAGGAACTTGTTTTGAAAATAGGTTTTAGAATTGATGAAAATTACGATAACGACGATAAAAAGAAAATTAAAGTTGATGTTAATTCGTCTCAACAATCAAGCAATCGGGGTGATGGGATAAGCGACCGGCAACGCTGTGTGCAGTACACTTGTATATTCGGGTTTCCTTATCCGACCATCACTCATGCTCGACACGAATCGACGAATACTTTAATATTTTATACTAGTTACATTATTGATATTAGAACGTGAATAAAGTATATAAAAAAACGAGACAACGATAATGACGATAGACGACACGACGCGAGAAAAAGGAGAAAGGAAAAGAGCGGGGATTGGCACACTCAACCTACATGTTTCTTATGCTCGGACGGGACTCCTAGTGGCGGCTTGCACGGGAGTTTCGAGTATGTAGGCTAAGTTGTGGTGGTTAGGATTTCGATTCCTAAAGCTAGGTTTAGGGTTTGAATGTATGTAGACTAGTGTAGAATAGGGTTGAATTAGGGTTTTTCAAGATGTAAAAAGATGATTGAAAGGTTGTGCATGGGGGTGTTTATATAGGCTAGGCCATGACCCCCGTCAAGGGTTACTCGACCGAGTAACCAGCTGACTCGGTCGAGTGGCCCAGTGTGCCTGCAGTCGGGCCTGCATAAGGCCCACTCGATCGAGTGGGCTGAGCACTCGATCGAGTGGCTCAGCTGGGTCGCGCGGGTCCATTGTTTTGGACCGTGACTTTGGATGTCTTATGGGTTTTGAGTTTGACTTGGACTTTTTACGCTTATATGGTTGTTCTGTATGTTTCGGAGACGACTTTGACCGGGGTTGACCCGATCGCAAAAAGTCAGTTTTATTTCCGGTGTCGGTTTTCACCCAAATTAGTCTTGTTTGACTGGAAACGACCCACTTGGCCTGAATTTGAGGTCAGTTTTGTGAGATTTGTACTCCGTAAGTGCATTAGCCAGCAACTAAAGGTTTTGAGCCCATATCCGAGCGCGTAGAAACACGTTAGCGTCCGATCATCATCGGGTGTTTTTTGGAAACTCCCATAGACACCTGGCAGTCAAAATGCGGGTGTCTACAGAGCCCCCACTCTGACTGAGGCTTGGACAGGGCGAAAGTCAGAGTAGCTACCAAACCGATTAAGATCTGGTAGCCTTCCAGTCGGGTCGTTTATAGTCCATTAGACTTGCGTAAAAGAGCTCGCCAGCCATAAGATATAAGTCATACCTGAGTTGACGATAATACCTCCGTGTGGAATTTGGACTTGTCGCGTAAGTCTGGGTGCGCCTTTTTGTGGGCCCATCCCGTGCTATTCCGGGGAAAATGCCGCCTCGAGCTTTCAGCTGGGGAATTGGATTTGTTGTATAAGTTCCGGGTGCCCCTGTATATGGGCCTATCCCGTGTAAATGCCGCCTTGGGCTTCCGCTGGGGAGATTTAGTGGGTTGCATGTCCTTGCTCGAGTCGTACCTGTGCCGCCTTGGGCTTCCGCTGGGGAGATTTAGTGGGTTGCATGTCCTTGCTCGAGTCGTACCTGTATAAGTCACATAAAATCTGCATGGAACACGTAGGTAGTAAAATGACTCACGCTGGGGAAAAAATGGTTTTTGAATTTTTGAATTTTTGAAAGTTTTGAAACTTTTTGAAATTTTGAAATTTGCAATTTTTTTGGAAATTTTTGACTCCTAAAGAAATTAGGAAAGTTCGGGATGAATATTTCCGTGCTAGTATCGGGACTAGGCTTGTGGGTTGATTTCGTTTAGGATTAGGAAACTTTCATGGAAAAGTGATTTGGAAAGAGGGTTGTAGCATTAGTGCTATAAATAGGCCTCCCTTGTCCTTGATTTTTCTCATAAACTCCTCATAATTCCTCCCTCCTCAAAAATAAAGTCTCTTTATTCCTTTCGAGAAAGTTAGCCATGGGAATCGATAGGTTGACTGTGATGCTGCAGGAATGGTCCCGACACTTTAGGGATGCCGATAGGGTGGCTTTGAACCAGACGGGTATTGCCCAGTTGTATACATTCCGTCAAATGCAAGTTGATCGCTACTTTCTGGATGCATGCGTGTCTTACTGGGATGACATATATCATGTCTTTGCCTTTCCTCGGGGCGAAGTCTGCCCTTTACCTAAGGAGATTGCTGCGGTGGGAGGATGGAATCCGATACTCTGACCTGCCATACCTTATTCGATCTACGACCCAAGGAGGAAGCTTCAAGAATTTTTAGGGCTTTCTCACAACGAGGTATCCCGAATAGCCGGAGATGACAACACAGTTTCCTTGATTGACTTGGCTGAGAAATTTATGAACCCGCATGATGTCCGGGTCAGGCCAATTCATAGCCTTAGGGCTTTCTCTTTCTGTATGCTCCATGTTTACGCTTTTGAAGGTCACATGGATTTATTATCATGCATGGGAAACATCCGTCTCTTGACCGTGGTTGATTTAATGGAGACGGAGCACAGCCCGGCTTGGCTGATTATGGGTGAAATAATCAAAGGCTTGGACAATCGTAAGAGGGATTCGTCCGTCCGTCTCACCGGAAGCACCCGTTTGCTGCAAGTATGTCGGATTTTTATTTTTTCTCGATTTCTTGATTTTTTATACTTTTTTCGTGATTTTGACTGCTGCAGTGGGCACTCGATCGAGTCACCCTGGCACTCGATCGAGTGCCTTCGTAAAAAGCCCCTTGTTCGCTCCCAGGGATGGCACTCGACCGAGTAACTCTGGCACTCGATCGAGTGTCATCAGGCGGACGCCTATTTCGTCTTGGAAACTCATGTTTTTGCTTCCTTTTTCAGATTTGGCTTTACGAGAGGCTATCAGTGATAGATCCTCCTCTTGATGCTAGCAACTACCGTCACAACCAACTGATGACGAGGAGACGGGCTATTGATTTTTCTCGCCAGATTACTCAGAAATACTGGGACGAGGTGCTATCAATCCACGGTGGTCGGCTAATTTGATGGGTTGTGCCGTAGTGGCCCATCTACGTTTGGACCGGCTTGGACCCGAAGGACAGAACTCGCTACCAAGTAATCTTGTCTTTCAGGCAAACAGTTCATCTCTACCCGGATCGCATACTAAGGCAGTACAAACGGGCCCAGCGAATCCCAGAAGTTGAAGCAGTTGTGAGTGACCCTACCCAACTGACTGATATGATGTGTGATACCTGGATGCACAGATGGTACACCCGGCATACTTGGCCTATTTTCAAATCTCGCCACTCGATCTGGGTTTCAGACTCCTACGTGAGGTGGACTAAAGCAGGTGATGCCAAAGCCCGAGCTGCTCTGAAGGTTGATGAGGCCTTCGATTTGCTGCGAAAGGAGCAGGCTAAAGACAATAGGGGCTTCTTTGATGAAGGAGACACTCCGGCCACCCTAGTTCGCCTAATGTCAGGTCAGAAAAAGAAGACTAAGACTCAAGCTGAAGGGTCTAGTGCTAAAAGTGCGCGGGGAAAAGTGGGCCCCCAGACTGACTTGGAGAGGAGACTGGGCCCAAGATTAGCCGTGCAGGACCGACTTGGCCCACGGGATAGACTACCTGAGCACGTGCGGGCCCGACTTGGGCCGAAGACTGTTACCGAAGACCCGTTGTCAAAGAAACGAGTTCGTGCTAAGGAGGTTCCCCTCGTGATTCGAGAACGCTCGCCCCCACTCCGACGACCTCGGGCTCCACGTGACCCAAAGGACAAAGAGAAGGGCAAAATGCCCGGATATTAGTCTCCTCCGTTTATTATTTGAGTATTATTATTATTATTATTTTGGTGTGATGTTTTTGTGTGTGTGCCGATTTCGGCGTTGTTTTTTTTTTTTTGTAATTCCTGAGTTTATCGAGACTTTAATAAAAGACGTATTATTGAATATCGTTCCCGTCTTTTCGTTTATTGCAGTGGTTGTACCCTTTTGAGGGGTTGCCTACGTATCCACAATTAGCGGAATCAAACCAAACGTAGTTCAAAATTGATTGATTTTTGCAATTTTTCAAAATACATCAAGATTATTAATTCGAGATGTGCGACAGTAGAATAATTAATTCTAACTCATTGACTTGTCTATTATTTTTGAAAATTTATAAAAAGACAAATTTTTATAAATTTTTGCAAATGACATTGAGATGGTTTATGGATAGTAGCGCATCAACTGGTCCAAGTTGGTTGGGTTGACAAATTCGTTCCCGTCAAAGTCTGTCAGCATCACCGCTCCTCCTGATAGGACCTTCTTGACTAAGTATGGCCCAGCCCAATTGGGTTTAAATTTTCCTCTTGGGACAACCGGTAGTAAGGCACGAACCGATTTTAGGACCAGATCCCCTTCTTTAATGTTCCTGGGCCTAACCCTTTTGTTGAAAGCCCGCTGGATCCTCTTTTGATATATTTGAATATTATTGAGGGCCCGGGATCGCCGTTCGTCTAAAAGGACTAGCGAATCGTATCGGTCTTGGACCCAATCTGCTTCAGGTACTTGACTTTCAAGTAAAATCCGGAGGGATGGCACCTCCAGCTCGACCGGTTGGACCGCTTCCATTCCATATGTTAGGTAATATGGAGTTGATCCGGTCGCGGTGCGAATTGAAGTTCGATACCCCCATAAGGCAAAGGGTATTTTGTCGGGCCAATCCCGGTAATTCTCAGCCATCTTTTTAAGTATGGTGACAATTGTTTTATTAGCCGCTTCTACCGCTCCATTTGTTTGGG
This sequence comes from Agrostemma githago, assembly GCA_958450325.1. NCBI lineage: Eukaryota > Viridiplantae > Streptophyta > Magnoliopsida > Caryophyllales > Caryophyllaceae > Agrostemma > Agrostemma githago. The sequence goes on along the minus strand of OY288254.1, from coordinate 37,478,372 downwards.
GTCGGTGATAAGTGTCATTTGTGGTGCCTATTTTGTAGTGTTTTGGTCCCATTTTCCTTGTAGAATCGCTCCTTGGGAGTGGTTTAGGGGCTTCTTATGCTTTCTTTAGTTTGTTTCAGGTTCCCGAGACCGATTTGGAAGAGTTGGATCGATTCCGACTCGATACATACACATTTTGGAGCCAACGGAGTAAAGGAAGGATGACTCGATGCCTTGGAATCGATCCCGAGACCTTGGGACCAAATCCCGAGCCTCCGAGACCCGATCCCGAGACCAGAGAATCAGTGAGAAGTCCATGAGAACCAAGGAGGGACCAAAAAGATCATAATGGAGGCCTACAAGGCTCATCCCGTTCGGGATGAGGTGCACAAACAAGGAAGCCACTGACCAGGGCCCATCCCGATCGGGATGGTGGCGTCCCGACCAGGACCGACCACGTCCCGACCGGGACCACCCTGTCTCGGCCGGGATGGGCCTGCTGCTGCACGCCTTGCTTTCTTTTCTTCTCCCTTCCATTTGTAACCCTATATATACCCCCCCTCTTGTATTAAGACACTATCTTATGTTATCTTATGATATATCCTTAAAACCCTAGACTACTTTAGGTTAGATTAGATTAGATTAGTGTAGATTAGTCGGTAATTAGTAGTTAATCCTAGTTTAGTACTTGTATTAAGGGAATTCTTCAAGATCCATCCAAGATTGACAACCTTGGTGGTTTGTTTTAGGTTTTTCTCTTCAATGCAAGTTTCAATCTTTCTTTTTCATTAGTATGGTACAATATTCTTCCTTTTTACTCTTAATCTTTAGTTATGTTATTCAAGTTTCAATCTTTGATTGTAGTTAATAGTTTTCACTAGTTTGTAGATGTTTGTGTTATTTCTTTTGTTAATCCATCTTGTTAGTGTTAGTTGTAGTTTGATTATGTTAGAGTAGTGTTCTTGCTAGGGTTAGTAAGGTGATTAGGGTGTTAATTGGGTGATTAAGGGTTGGTTAGAGATGTTGGTGGAAGATTTGGGTTTCCTCTTGTTTGATGCACATCACATGTTTGTTGAATTGCTTGAATGACTAAGTATGTACGAATGCTTGTTTTCTTGCCTTTCTTTCGTGGGTGTTAGTTTGTTTGTGGGTTCGATCCCCTCATTAAGTTGTGAGAGCCCGGTGAGGACGATCCCTAGGTCGGTCTAAGTTGCGAGAGCCCGGATGCGACCTAGGCCTATAGCATGCTAGAACCCCGTTTGTGTTGTGTATCGCCGAGATGGGTTTTAGGTGGAACCTCTAGGTGAGTCTAAGTTGCGAGAGCCCGGACCAACCTAGATTACCCTACTACCTCCTTCACTCTAGTCCTCCCTTGACCATTCCATTACCCCTTTGACCCCGACCTAATCCTAGCCCGTTTCCTTAGTTGTTCTCCTTAGTTATAGTCTAGTCTCCTTCCCTCTCTACCATTCCTAGTTTAGTTTAGCTCGTTGACTTAGTCTAGTATTTGGGCCGACCTAGTCTAGGCCTATAGCATGCTAGAACCCCGTTTGTGTTGTGTATCGCCGAGATGGGTTTTAGGTGGAACCTCTAGGTGGGGATTCGTCACGTCCCAACCGTCAATAAATATAACCGGCTAATCCTAACTAGGGTAGATAGGGTAAGTCGGGTCGAATCCACGGGGACGGTAATGTAAAGCCTAGACTAGGTCGGCCCAAATACTAGACTAAGTCAACGAGCTAAACTAAACTAGGAATGGTAGAGAGGGAAGGAGACTAGACTATAACTAAGGAGAACAACTAAGGAAACGGGCTAGGATTAGGTCGGGGTCAAAGGGGTAATGGAATGGTCAAGGGAGGACTAGAGTGAAGGAGGTAGTAGGGTAATCTAGGTTGGTCCGGGCTCTCGCAACTTAGACTCACCTAGAGGTTCCACCTAAAACCCATCTCGGCGATACACAACACAAACGGGGTTCTAGCATGCTATAGGCCTAGGTCGCATCCGGGCTCTCGCAACTTAGACCGACCTAGGGGTCGTCCTCACCGGGCTCTCGCAACTTAATGAGGGGATCGAACCCACAAACAAACTAACACCCACGAAAGAAAGGCAAGAAAACAAGCATTCGTACATACTTAGTCATTCAAGCAATTCAACAAACATGTGATGTGCATCAAACAAGAGGAAACCCAAATCTTCCACCAACATCTCTAACCAACCCTTAATCACCCAATTAACACCCTAATCACCTTACTAACCCTAGCAAGAACACTACTCTAACATAATCAAACTACAACTAACACTAACAAGATGGATTAACAAAAGAAATAACACAAACATCTAAAAACTAGTGAAAACTATTAACTACAATCAAAGATTGAAACTTGAATAACATAACTAAAGATTAAGAGTAAAAAGGAAGAAGATTCTACCATACTAATGAAGAAGAAAGATTGAAACTTGCATTGAAGAGAAAAACCCAAAACAAACCACCAAGGTTGTCAATCTTGGATGGATCTTGAAGAATTCCCTTAATACAAGTACTAAACTAGGATTAACTACTAATTACCGACTAATCTACACTAATCTAATCTAATCTAACCTAAAGTAGTCTAGGGTTTTAAGGATATATCATAAGATAACATAAGATAGTGTCTTAATACAAGAGGGGGGGTATATATAGGGTTACAAATGGAAGGGAGAAGAAAAGAAAGCAAGGCGTGCAGCAGCAGGCCCATCCTGGCCGAGACGGGGTGGTCCCGGTCGGGACGTGGTCGGTCCTGGTCGGGACGTCACCATCTCGATCGGGATGGGCCCTGGTCAGTGGCTTCCTTGTTTGTGCACCTCATCCCGAACGGGATGAGCTTATCCCGAACGGGATGAGCCTTGTAGGCCTCCATTATGATCTTTTTGGTCCCTCCTTGGTTCTCATGGACTTCTCACCGATTCTCGGGTCTCGGGATCGGGTCTCGGAGGCTCGGGATTGGGTCCCAAGGTCTCGGGATCGATTCCAAGGCATCGAGTCATCCTTCCTTTACTCCGTTGGCTCCAAAATGTGTATGTATCGAGTCGGAATCGCTCCAACTCTTCCAAATCGGTCTCGGGAACCTGAAACGAACTAAAGAAAGCATAAGAAGCCCCTAAACCACTCCCAAGGAGCGATTCTACAAGGAAAATGGGACCAAAACACTACAAAATAGGCACTACAAATGACACTTATCAACTCCCCCACACTTAACCCTTACTCGCCCTCGAGTAAGCACATACTAATACTAAACTATCCGAGTGGGTATTAGCACACCCTACGCCCCTTAAACTCACGCGAGTGCACTTAGAGGACAAGTGTACTCCGCAAGGCAAGTTGGGTCTTGCGACAAAACCGTGGATGCAACCGGACACCAAACACAAAAACAAACAAACATACAAACAAACACATAATCGGTTGCATCCAAAACAAAAGAAATACCGCTTCCCTCTAAAAGCGGTGAAAGAAGCACCGGTTTAGGACTCGAGGTAAGTGACAACGTTCCCAAGCTAGCAATACAAACCAAGGTGAACTAAACCCTAATAGTATGACGATAAAGCAACAAAAATGTTGGTAACTTACCTAGGTCCTCCTAACTTTCTAAAAACGTACTACGGGACGATCGGCGGAGTGGAAAAATGAGGAACCACGGTGTTAGTCGACACTGTAGGTAAGTGAGACCCCGCCCCTTTTAGCGTGAGCCAAGAGGGTCGTCCCGTGTCCAAAACCGCCTAACTAGTCCAAGTAAAAAGGTGGAAAATATGCAAAATGAGGGAAGACCGACTAATGCCGCTATCATCCTTCCTAGGGACTCGGTCCTTTGGTAGGCTCTTCACGGCAAAAGTTGGAAAAAGGCTTATTTTTGTGGGGATTTGTTTTTGTGAGATGGGTTTTCTTTTGGCATTTTCTTTCTTTTCGACGTTTTTGCTTTGTTCGTTGCCATGCCATTTCTTTTTCTTCTTTTCTATTTTCTTTTTGGCTTTTGTGCCTTTTCTTTTTTCTTCATTTCTTTTATTTCTTTCATTTTTTTTCTTTCTTTTTCTTTTCTTTGCCCTTTTGGCAAGATTTGGCATTTTTGGAATTTCTCGACACTCAAGAAAGAGAGAATCAACAATTTGCATTTTATTTGTGAGGGTATGTGTAAGAGGTAGGGTAATGGGTGAGTCAGGAGCGCGCTTTCCCTTCAAACCCACAAAAAGGGGAGAACTTGGACTAATCGAACGATCCTAGGCACGGTCACCTAAGGGACGAGACTCGGTAACCAAGGCCTTTTCACACCGTGGGTGGTCATAATGGTCAAAATGCAAATCCCGTAGTAAATCCCTAGTAAGCTAGGTGGACTCAAGGTAAAAGACCAACGAAGTCATTGATTTAGGGTCATTCTACTAGATTAAAGTCCAAGACTCGATTTACACTACTAGGAAGGGAAAGTACACACTCACACACTAGCCTCTAAACCGGGTTTTCGAAAAACATTTACACAAGACACAACACAACACAAGATGAAGACATGACGAAAACAAAATGAAAGGAAACAAAGGCAGCAAAAACAAAACAAGGTAAAACAAAACACATAGACATAACAAACACCACCCCTATCATCCAAACAAGTCTCCAAATCAACCTCAAACTTTACAAAGCTCCACCCGAGCACACCACAACACAAAAATCCTCCAAACTCCACAAGGAACAAAGTGGAAAAAGGGGTGAAGAGATGTTACCGGAAGTCTTGAAAGCTCTCCAAAGCTATCGGCGATTAAAGCAACCTATAAGGGAAAGGGAGGCAAAACACGCACACAAAACAAATATACGACACAATGACACAAAAGGAAAACACACAAAAGAAAAATCTTTTTGATTTTTGTGAAATTTTTTCAAATTTTTAGGGATTTTTAAGATTTTTTCGAAAAATTAAGAAAATAAACTAAACTATACTAGAATATCGCTCCCCCACACTTAAATCGAGCCATGTCCTCATGCTCGATCGTAGGGTGCGGAGAGACAAAAGAAAGAAAAAGAAACTACGAAAATAAAGCTAAAAATTGAAAACAAAGTGGAGAAAAAGGTAGAAGGTGTCCGGCCGGGGTGTAGTCAAGTCACCATGGGTCGAGACAAGAAAGAGATATCGATGGGGGAAGAAAGAAAAAGAAGGAAATAAAAGGAAATGGGAGGGGAGGGCTAGGTGTAATTAAGTCACCTCGCCTAAATCCGACTAAATCCTCAAAAAGAAAGTGAAAATCTTGTAAAAATTTGGATTTTTGATTGACTCTCGACACAATCACGTCGTCGAGAGTCGGGAGCAATCGACACCAAAGCCTCGAAGGCCACCATGACATCAAGACACAAAGGGAATACACAAAGGAAAACAAGTAACAACAAAAACGGAAAAGAAAGGATAGTTGTCATACCATAGGTTAGCAACTCACTCTCTCCATCGTCTCATAGATCAATAAAGGCATGCTTGTTGTCATCATTGCTCTTCCGCTTTATTCTCGATAACATTGCGTGGTAGAGGTGGTAAAGGTGTGAGGGGGGGTGGGATTTGATGTGGATCCGGTGAAGGTGAGGTGTACGGGTCATATGATAGGAGGAAGGAGGAGTAGGGAGGTTGGGAGGGGGCATAATGGATGGGTGGAGACAAAGGGGACCATCCCGGTCGGGATGGATGGTCCCGATCGGGTTGATAAACCCTTCCCGATCGGGAAGCTCTCGTCCCGGTCGGGAATGCACTCCAGTGAGTCCGAATTTTTGCACCTTCATCCCGATCGGGATGGCTCCTTCCCGGTCGGGATTCCTCATCCTTCCCGGTCGGGAAGCCCTCTTCCCGGTCGGGATGAGTCTTCTTTGCTTCCCCAAGCCCAAAAGCTTATCATAAGCTTCAAAAACCGACTTCCTCGCTCGCAAACCAAACTCCATCATCAACCACTCCTTTCTAGGAGTCACCTTCACTTCACCTATCACAATAAACTCAAACAAAACATCAAATTCTCTCCCTCACAACGCTCATCAACAATCCAATATTACAAGAACATCACAAAACTACCAAAATCAAGAGATAAAACACAAATACAAGCACAAGTACTCTAAAGAAGAGGAAGGGAATATACAACATGACGGTTCTTTAGAAACTCCGTCAAACCGAGGATGGTGGACTCCATTCTTCAACCATAGCCCTCAAGGGCATGGAGGAGCAAGTCGAACGCGCTACCAACATCATAATTAAGGCCCAAGAAGCGCTCGAGCCTAGCTAACCTCCACGGCCTCCAAGGAGGAGGCAAGAAGTAGGAATCCCAAGACCCAAAATCATCTTCAAAGTCGTCTCCGTGGTCTATCCATCCTACGAGCTCCACCGATCTCTTCTTCCCTAAGCATTGCCTCCAATCACAAGCAAGCTTCATCTCCAAGAAACAAGGCACAAAAAGCGGTTTTGGCCTCATTTCCTCGTTGCACACCCCCACACTTTCCTCAAGTTGTGGTTCCCCATCTTCATCACTCGGCCCCAAGTCATCTTGGAGAGGAGAATCGAAACTTCTACCGGAGGTTTCAATCTCTTCCAAGTCATCTCTCGGTTCACTAGTTAGGGGCTCTTGATGCATATCCACATTATCGCATAAGGGCAACTCGAGGCTATCAATCTCACCTAACAACCTCACAAACTCCACCAACTCATCCAACCCACTATCCTCCTCCAATTCCTCACCAATGTAGCCTTCACCAAGGGTCATATCCTCATCCGTCTCTTTTTGGGTAGACGATTGAGGTTCTTCAAAGCAAACTTCTCTATCAAAGGGAATTACATCGGCGGCTTCGTAATTCGGTTGCTCCTCTTTCTCAAGTGGGCACCCTCCATCTAAATACGATGCTCGGGATAAAGACATTACGGCTTGAACCGATAATGCATTTAATTAAGCATTCCTCGCCTCGTTTGCCCTTCGCATTTGGACAATTAATTCCTCTTGTTCTTTTCGCAATTGAATGGCCATTTCTTGTGTGCTCCTTTGCAATTGAAGAATCGAATGACACAACTCCAAGTTGGGCAATTGGTGATCATTGGAGTCTTGTAAAGCTCCTTGATAATCTTGATGATGCCCATAGGGTGGGGCATCATATTGTTGGTAGCAAGGTTGGGGTGATTGGTAGTATTGTGGGTCATAGGGTTCATATTGTGGTTGGGGTGGAGGGTAATATTGTGGGTTTTGAGGGTATTGGCTTCCACAAGGTGAATCTTGAGTGTACATGGTGGGGTCACAATCATAACTCGAGTAGTAACCACCATGATCGTAGGATTGATAGTCATTCACTTGTTGGTAGCCATTTTCATAACCTTGAAGATCATACCCGTCTTGATTACCCCAAGAAGCTTGATTATGGTAGGGGGACGTCATGTCATAGCTTTGGTTCATGGAAGAAGAGTGGTAGCTCATATCGGCTTCCATGTGTGGGGAGTTTAGATCAAACCCCATGCTTGCTCGAAAATTGTAGTCCATACCCGGTTGGAAACCACTCATCCTAGCAACCGTCCGTTTAAGCGGCTCTGAGTTGCAAGAAGAAGATAATCACCACCTCTAAGCATAAACTGTAGACTAAGAACAAACGTGAGAAGTCTAGTGCTTTTTGGGCACTAGAAAAGAGAGAAATAAACCGCACACACACAAGAAGCAAAGTAACCAAAAAGAAAAAAGAAAACACAAACACAAAGAAAAATTCAAGCAAATAGGAAAACAAAGTCTAAACTAGCACCGTCCCCGGCAATGGCGCCAAATTGATGGTGGGGATTCGTCACGTCCCAACCGTCAGTCGGTAGGAAATGGGTCGCTAGCAACAAAGTCTAAACTAGCACCGTCCCCGGCAACGGCGCCAAATTGATGTATGCCTCTGAATTTTATATTTCGCTAGCAACATAGCGGTTTCAGCTTGGAAATGGGTCCCATGATCACTGATGAACTCGTATGGGATCCTATATCGGCAGATGATCTTATTCTGGATGAGTTTGGCCACGTGCTTGGCGTTTAAGACATGGTATGACTCGGCTTCGACGCATTTGGTGAAGTAGTCGATGGCCACTAAAATGAAGCAATGACCTCCCGTCCCGGAAGGATGCACCTTTCCAATTATGTCAATACCCCATGTCGAAAATGGCCATGGTGATGTCATGGTATATAATAGGGAAGATGGCATATGCTGTACATTGGCAAAGATCTGACAGTTATGGCAGTGTTTGACATATAACTGACAGTCTGTTTCCATGGTGTTCCAGTAATATCCGAGCCTCATAATTTTCCGGGCTAGCATATGGGCGTTCATATGCGGACCGTTCTCACCATCGTGTACCTCGGTCGTGACCTTTTCGGCCTGTATTTTGTCGATACACAGGAGGAGAGCCCCCTGTGCCGTCTTTTTGTACAACTGCCCATCGTCCGTACGAATGAATTGGGTCGCCAATCTTCGCAAAGCCTTCTTGGCCCGATTTTCACTTCCCGGGGGATATTCTCCCGTTGTCAAATAAGTTAGAACGGCTTGATACCAAGGTTCTGGGTCAGTTATCTCGATATCTTGAATGACATGGATATAAGCCGGCTCGGACCGTCTTTCAACACAGATTGGCATGCTGGTAAAATGGTCCGGCATATTTAGCACGGATGCTAATTTGGAAAGTGCATCTGCAAATTGATTTTCTTCCCGGGGCAAGTAGATATATTCCACCTTCTGTAATTGTTTCTCTAGAACCCTTACCCGTGCTTGGTAAGCCACGAGATTGGCGTTCCGAGCTTTCCATTTTTGGAGCGCTTAATTGATGACCAGTGAAGAATCACCGTGGACCCGGAGGTTTGTTACCCCTAAATCAGCGGCGGCTTGAAACCCGTGAATGCATGCTTCGTATTCGGCTGCGTTGTTGGTCACGTCAAAGTCCAATTTGATGGATAGAGGGGTGTGTTCCCCTCGGGGTGAGATTAACAGAATTCTGACCCCAAATCCTCGGAAGTTGGATGCTCCGTCAAAATACAAATCCCATGTCTCGGTATCGGTATGGAATATGTCTTCATCAGGAAAGGCCCAAGTATCGGTGTGGCCCTCTTCGGATATCGGGCTATCGGCGAGAAACTCGGCTACTACCCGGCCTTTGATGGCTTTCAATGGTACAAACTCGAGGTCGAACTCAGATAACATTAAAGTCCATCCGGCCATTCTGCCGTTGAGGATGGGCTTCTCGAATAGGTACTTGATAGGATCCATTTTGGATAACACATGTACCTCGTGACTGAGCATGTAATGTCGGAGCTTTTTAGTGGCCCAAACCATTGCTAGGCACGTCTTCTCGAGCATCGTATACTTGCATTCGTATTCGAGGAACTTTTTAATGATGTAGTAAATAGCCCGTTCTTCCGAATCAACTGTCTGGGCCAGCATAGCCCCCATGGCTGTCACGGTCGTTGTTAGGTATAACAACAAAGGCAAACCGGGTTGAGGTGGCATTAATACCGGCGGAGCGACAGAATCTCCTTGATTTTGTCGAAAGCCGCTTGACATTTGTCGTCCCATAGTACCCGTTCCCCTATCCTCAGCTTCTTGAAAATGGGCTCACATACCATGGATAGTTTTGAAATGAACCGGCTGATGTATTAGACTTTCCCGAGAAACACCCTTATTTCTTTTTCGGTCTTGGGTGGTTGCATCTCGGTGATGGCTTTGATTTTAGCTGGGTCGACCTCGATGCCGCGTTGGCTAACGATATGGCCCAGTAATTTGCCCGATGTTACCCCGAAACTGCACTTTTGAGGGTTCAACCTCATGTTGTATTTACGCAGTCTAGTAAAGAACTTTCTTAGGGCCGAAATGTGCCCGTTTCGGTCCTTGGACTTGACGATCATGTCATCCACATAGACCTCCACTTCCTTATGCATCATTTCATGTAGCAAAGTAGTGGCGGTCCGTTGATAAGTGGCCCCGACATTGATAAGCCCAAACGGCATGACGGTGTAACAGTAAGTCCCCCATGGTGTAATGAAGGTGGTCTTACCCATATCCTCTTCTGCCATTTTAATTTGATTGTATCCGGCATACCCGTCCATGAATGATAGAAGGGCATGATCGGCCGTGTTGTCCACCAATAAGTCGATATGTGGTAACGGAAAATCGTCTTTTGGGCTGGCCTTGTTTAGGTCCCGAAAGTCCACGCATACCCGCACCTTGCCGTCCTTCTTGGGTACCGGCACGATGTTTGCAACCCAGTCTGGATATTCAGACACTTGTATAAAGCCCGCTTTGAATTGCTTGTCTACTTCCTCTTTGACTTTGAGGGACCATTCGGGCTTCATCCTTCGGAGTTTCTGCTTTACCGGCTTGCACCCATCTTTGATGGGTATTCGGTGTTCAGCTATTTCCCGGTCTATCCCCGGCATATCCTTGTAGGACCATGCGAAGACGTCTTTAAATTCTCGGAGGAGGTCTGTGAATTCTTTTCTCTCCTCGGGATCTAAAGATAGGCCCAACTTAAACATCTGGGGCTCTAAAGTGGTTCCTACGTTGATGGACTCGGTTTCTTCGATTACCAGATCTCGGGATTCGCTTTGTTTGAGCTGCTCGATCAGATGCGGAGGCAGAGGTACCTGTTCGTCGGGCTTCTCAACGTCATTGGATATAAAATTTTTGAAATTGAAAGAGTTTTGAAAATAAGACAAGTCGTAAGCAGAACGGTTTTCGTTATTTATTATTAATGGTAAACTTTGAGAAAAGCTCGAATAGAGCGGCCATCTGATCATTGGTCAGTGGCGGGATAGGAACAGGTCTTGGGACAGGCCTCGAGACCTCAGTGGAAGTGTCTAAGGGAAGAGGGGTTACAGATTGGACTCTAGCACCAAACCCTCTATACTCAGACTCGGACTTAGACTCTGACTCTGACTCAGACTCGGACTCGGTATCCGACATGTCTCTCTCGCCGGTGGTCAGCTTGTAGACCCGTCCTTGACTGTCGGTCCATTTTATGGTCTTCCTCCAAGCCTTTTTCTCGGTGTTGGCACCGACTTCGGTGATCAGCTTAGTTGGGTCAAACCGATCGCTGCGAAGGATCAGGTTGACCAAGTCGTCTTTTGGAGCGGGGACGGCCTTGTCTTCTCCAAATAGGAGCCCTAGCACGGGCTCGGAGTTGCTTTCACCTTTCTCGGACTCGGCCTGGACAATGGTGAATATATCATCGGGGATGAAATTGCATTCCCGAGCCGTTTTGGACTCGGGATATGTGATAGTGGGTTGGTAGAGGCCTACTTGGATCGCCCCGAATACGGGGGTGACGAACTTGATTGTATCTGCCCGGCCCACATTTTTCGAGCTCATAATATACCCCAAACCGAATCGAGACTCTCCGTTGTCCAGGACCTCGATAACCTTCCCAACCGGAAGGTGCGGCCTTGAAGTGGCTCCGGGTAGGTAACCCAGATTTTGTAGCATCGTGTTGATGCTAGTGGTGAAGTAAGGCCTGAAAAGATATTCCTCTTCGATCATACCCACGAAATCGAATCCTCGTAGTTCAGCCCGGCTTGTGGCATTGCAGCTAGCCACGGTCATCGGGGTCGCCTCCAGTGTGATGACGCCGTCCTTAAGTGGCATCTTGACTTTTCTGTGGAGGGTAGAGGATATGGCCTTGACTGCATGGATCCAAGGCCTTCCTAGCAGCAGGTTGAAGGATGAGGTGACATCAATCACCTGAAACTCCAATTCTTTCTCGATTGGGCCTGTTATGATCGTCAGCTTTACGGCCCCAGCAACCGGTTTTAGGCTTACGTCGAAAGCCTGGATAGTTTGTGCTGTTGGGAGATAGTCGGCATCGGTGATGCCGAGGGCCATAGCGGTCCTTAGGGGAAGGACATTTACGGCAGATCCGTCGTCGATAAGCGTCATCGGGAGGTATTTACCCCTGCAGATGACTGTGATGTACAGGGCCAGATTATGATTGGGCCCAAATGGTGGTAGATCGGACTCAGAGAAGGTTATGAGTGGGCCTTCATTCTTGGACTTGCCCTTGAGGTAGGGCATGATAGTGGCTACCATTTCAGCAGGGGTTGCTTGTGAGTCGACCTTAATTTCATCGAGAGCCTTAGTCAGTGCTTCTCGATGTGCTTGTGAGCTAACTAGTAGTTGCCATATGGTTAAGTCGGCTCGAACCCTCTTTAATTGTTGCCAGAGCCGTGTCATTGCTTGGCTCTTCAAGGGTGGATTCCGTCCTGGCAGGTTCAGTGACAGCTTTTTGAATAGAGCGCCCGGCGGTGGCGAGGTGGTTAGTAGCTAAAGCTTTGGATTTAGCCTTTCGGACCTCCTAACTAGTGATGGGGACAGCTTCCCCTTTGGCTAGGTACACATCCTCCTCGTCATCGAACCATATCCCGTTAACTTGTGGGATATAGGGGGAGATGAGGTGTGAGCAGTCAATTACCTCACCGGTGAATATAGCGTGGGCACTAAACGGGTTTTCTTTGTTGCTCGGCTTGTCCCCGGGCAACGGGATTTTCCCGCTTTCAATCAGATCTTGGATCAGATGCTTCAGTTTTCAGCATTTCTCTGTGTCATGCCCATTACCTCGGTGATACTGGCAATAGGCTTGGATATTGTAGCTCTTGGGCCTTTTCTCCACTGGAAGCTCGGGAGTTGGGCCTATTGGTTGGATAATGCCTTTTGAAGATAGCCTTTGTAAGGCGTAGGTATAGGTAGTCCCTATATCCGTGAATAACCGATTTGGAATATTCTTCTTGGATGAGGTATCCAGCAAGTTAACCTCATCGAAAATGCTGCGGGTTGCAGCTGCAGGTGTGGGCTTGTTTGTAGATGAACTGGCCCCTTGATACCCTTTGGTAGAGGCCTTAGTCAGGCTCTCTAACCTTAGGTCATCCTCGATCCTTGTGCCCATTTCAGTAAGGACAGCAAAATTGGGGATGATAGCATACCGGAGATGGACCCGGTAGGATGGGAGGAGGTTCTTGACAAAAGCCTCCACTAGGACCTTCTCACTGGGCTTGTCAACCAGCTTCACACTCTCGGCCCTCCATCTTTGCAGATATTTTGTGAACCCATCTTTGGGCTCTTGGGCCATGACTTCCAGAGTACGCATTGTAGTCTGGATCTCGGTATTGTCGGCGTAATTCCGAGCAAATTCGGTCGCCACATCATCCCAGGTCTTATATTTCTTCGAATCGAGCCTGTAGAACCAGGCCTTGGGATGCTTTTCGAGGGAGGAAGGGAACAAGTGCTTAAACATGGTGGACTTTACTCCTTTGACCGCCATGAAGTCTTTGAAAGCCCGGAGGTGGTGGACCGGGTCTTCGGTACCCTCAAACATAGGAATTCCCGTAAGGTTGAGGTTAGCCGGTAGCTCGTCATTCAAAGGTGCATAGGAACGACCATTTTCAGTGTGGATCGAGTTGTTCGTCGATAGGTGAACCTGTTCCTCGAGCCTACGAACAACGCTGATTAGCTCAGCTATGGGCCCAGTGGGCTCAGATCCTGCAACAGGGACCGTCTTCTCTACGGTGCTCAGGCGGGTGGATAAAGTCGCTTGATTAGCCTGGATGGCAGTCAGTTGAGTCTCGATCTTGGTCAGAGCATCTTTCAATTCGTCCATCTTGCGTTGGTATCTAGTCTCGGGTGGCCTGTCTGTAAGAACACCGCGTGATCAGAAACTAGCCCAAATCTCGGAAATGAAAGTACATCCCGAACAAGACTAAAGAAAATGGAAATAACTCGGAAATGACACCTAGACGGGTGACTTGTGAAAGGTGGACCTTCCTTAGGAATCGGCGGGTGGGCCGGGTCTTGTTCGAAGGAAGGTTCACGTGAGACATCCCCAGACTTTGGACTCGATTTGTGTAAACGGGCCCTCCTTCGTAGGAGTATGTCCTACGTAGGTGGGCATTGCCTTAGTCTAATAAGGCGGACTGGAATAGGGAAGAAACTCGTGATGTAAGATCGACGGAGTTTCGACGCTAAAGACCTTGACAACTTACGACATGACCCGACACTGCTAAATACGGAAAGTCCTAAGGAGAGGAAGGTTTTGAAAATTGATCATTTTGGAAAACCCGAGAAAACTCGGGGAAAGGCCCGATTTTTCGAGAAAATTGGAAAGTGTATCGGGCCTCGGTTTTGAAAATTCGAAAGTATTTTTGAGCTTTGAATTGGGCAGCATACCGGCTATAAAATAGGCTATTTTGAGTAAAATCATAAGTCCTAAATTCGGTATGCGTCCCGGGTTTTTGAAATTGGATAGTTGGAAAAAGATGCAATCTTTGAAGAAAGACGGTTTTTTGAAAACGACTCAGAAACCAAGTAGCATGTAGTCAGGCAAGCATTATAACGACGCCATGTATGCTTTACACTAAGTCTCGGTCGGTCTATAGAGGGTCTGTACCAGTGCACATAGTCTAGACGTTGATCGGGACGGACTTCCTAAGTCGAGTTGATCTTAGAACATGCCGCGAAACCCACTCGAATCGACTATGGACACCTTTTGACATATCCATATTGGAGTACATCAACGGTATAGTGGGACGACGGTCGCGAGTACCGGCCCGGGAAAATATGGGTTATGCATGAACCGTAAAACAAAAACGACAATATTAATGCTAGTGTTACTGTTATGATTACGATTATAAATACGATACGAAAATACGATAAATAAAATGGAAATGAGACTAGAAAAAGAAATCGAGATGGGGTTTAGGACACCCTCAACATACATGCTTAGTAAGGACCTCGGAAATGGACTCGTAATAGCGGCACGGGCTTGGGAGTATCGAGGATGTATGCGAGTTATGGTGTGTATATGTGTGTGTATGCTTCACCGGTTCTCCGAGGGACGAGGGGCTCGGGTTTGATGTGTTTTGCCTAGGGTTGCTAGGGTCGTAGTATTGTGTGTATGGGATGAATATGCATGCAAACGAGTTGTAAAGGTTGTAAGGGTTATGTAGTTGCAAAAGTTGTTCCAAAGTGTGTTGATAGTTGTCTTCCGAAGTGTCTGTTGTGCATGGGGGTCATGGGGTATTTATAGGGAGCCCCGACCCTGGGTCACTCGACCGAGTGGCGCGGGTGCACTCGGTCGAGTGCCCTCGTGAATGAACCTGGACTGGTTCAGAGAGGCTCCACTCGATCGAGTGGTCAATCCACTCGACCGAGTGGATCAATCAAGCCGCAAAATTTAAGGCTTGATTAGCCTTAATTTGATTGTGATTGATTTTTAATTGATTGTGGGTTGATTTGGATTGTTTTTTTGCTGATTTTGAATCTGGTGCAAGTTTCGAGAATGCACCCGGTCGTTTTTTGTGTCGGGTTTGTCTTGACCGGGTTTTGACCCGGTCGCTAAAAGACGGGAATTATTTTTGGCGTCAGTTTTGGCCCAAATTACTCTTGTTTGACTCGGAACGACCCACTGGGCCTGAATTTGAGGTCTGTTTTGTGAGATTTTTACTCCACTAAAAGTCCATGTCGGATATTATTGATTCCGAGCCCAAATCTGAGTATACTAAGTCACGTTTGCGTCCGATCATCATCGGGTGTTTTTTGGAAACTGCCATAGACACCTGGCGGTCAAATTTTGGGTGTCTACACTATTGTCATGTATACAGATTATAGACATTATACGCATAATATATTACTATGCTTATATATAAACTAACGATAATATTACTATTATAAACTATGCTAAGTACTTATTATTATTGCCATAGTTAAAATATACTATACACATTATACGACTATGTTAAAATAATATACCATGCAATGCCATATTATGCATTGCCATATTATAGACATTATGCGCATAAACTATTGTATCCTAATTACCTTTCAATAATAATTCTACTACAATTATACAATTATGTATAATAAATGTTCCTTTCACACATTATGCTTTGTTAGTATACAGTTAAGTATATATACTAAGATATATACTTTGTTTGTCCTATAAATTCTTCTATTGTGTCCATCAGTACCCTCACTTTCTCATCTAAATTGTTTTCAAAGATTAGTTTTATCGTACTCTTCACATTTGATTTTCTCATATCAGTTCAAAATGAATCTCGGTTTCCTTATAACCCCCGATAAAGACATCAATATTCCTGAACCGTATTTGAAATATGTTAATGTTCGCACAAAAGAACAAGAAAATGGAACCAACCAGATCCTTACAGCCATACAAGCTGTGTCACGGCAGTTCACTTCATATTGATTGATGAAGAGGTAATACAAATCAATGTTTATTTACTTTAAAAAAAGTACTAACGCATAATTTATGATTTCTGATATAAATCAATTCTTTTAATATTTTACAGAAGAGTATGATACAAGCTACTATACCTAAAAATTTGATACAGCTATATGGTCACCGCATTTTGGAGGGCTGTGAATACATCTTCACAAATATGATGATATCTGTAAACGAGGGAGCTGATGTTTCTAATGTATTTTTATGTCATTACTACCGGTTATTCATGAAATATGCAACCTGCATATACGAGGTGGGTGGACCTACAGGTTTAATAGCCCATATAATTTCAAAAATTTCTTCGATATACTGGAAAGGAAGGTTTCAAAAAAAAATTCATAGCTAATTCATCGTTTATTACAGCATGCCTTATATATATATATATATATATATATATATATATAATTACTACGTGTGTATATAATTGGAAAGTCTTTATATCAAATATAATTACAAAAAATACAATGCAGATGTCATTGGGGAGCTCACAAGTAAAGGTCCAACCAAAAAGTTTAAGGGTATTCTTCATTGTGGACGTTCGTCCGCACCGCCCGGCGCCCCGCGCGCGCACGCGCGGGACTGGCCCAATTTACAACGTGTGGCGGCAGCCGATCTCGCTTACGGGGCAAAGTGTCGGACCTCAATTTGGATGACGATCAGGACTTGTACTAGACGGGTGCGGACACCCGTGTTTCCGTTTGGGAATCGATCGAGTCATGGTTGTAAATGTTTAAAGGCCGTTTTGTTTGGTAAGGCGATCTTTTTAGTGAACTGAAGTTGTCGTTGATTTGTGGAGTCGCCACCGAGTCAATTATGGGGACTCAGAAACCGTTCAATTCAACTTTGATCCCTTGCCGGCTCAAAGTTGAGTGGCATGGGACCTAAAGATAAAGACTTGTACCCTTAAGCACTCCATGCCTGGAATGACTCTCATTGCCAATGGTTTCGGACATCCAAAAACCGTCGATTCAGAGTAAGGGGTGAGGGTACGTATTGGGAAGCCAACATCCGATAGATGTCAACACCCAATCCCGCCCGCACGATAGCGGCCTCTACCAATCAATCGGTGGGCTGATATCCTAGTTCTTTCATTGTGGTGGAAGTACTGTAACATCCGTTGTTTTAACCCTAAACCTTTTGCTATGTCGGTTGCTTAAAGACAAGTTTTATCGTCGAAGTAGTTGTGTTTACATTCTTTGCATGCCATTTCACGTGACAAGCAGGCCATGAAAAGATGCACGTAGGAGAGTAGAGAGTACTAGTATTATACGTATTAGCAAATCAGTTTTAACGCGACAATACGAATATTAGTCATTCTCATGGTATACCTTACCTGGTATTCTGCTTAAGATGCGTCGGTTCGGTATTAATAGAGATGCCTCGAACCTAATAAGGCGAGCACCGGGACTAATACTGAACCCGACCATCACTTTGTTCAGTTTTAGTTGTTTACGTTTTGAATTCCGTGTTAGGTGATCTAGCATGAGATTATAATGTCATAAAAGCAATAAATCATACGAAAAACTGTAAATGCGAATGTAAGTAAATCACATAGTGAGGAGTTGCACCCTCGGAGTATACACTAAACGGGACTCGATGCATAGATAGCTTTGAGAACGGATCTCGGAATTACTCGGGTCTATTTATTGTGTATTAGTGTTTGTAATTGAAGTTGGGACGTTACGTATTTTAGTGAGTGTATGTGGGCCTAGTGCCCACGTCTATTATTGTCGTAGTGCATAATAATAGAAAGTGCA
This sequence comes from Agrostemma githago, assembly GCA_958450325.1. Classification (NCBI taxonomy): domain Eukaryota; kingdom Viridiplantae; phylum Streptophyta; class Magnoliopsida; order Caryophyllales; family Caryophyllaceae; genus Agrostemma; species Agrostemma githago. The sequence continues at coordinate 37,460,368 of OY288254.1, read as the reverse complement.
AATATGGAAAGTTTTGTTTAGATGGCAACCTAGTGACGACTCGATCAACAGGCGGATCCTCCTAGCTTGACCAGTGACTCCGGCAGAGCTCCGTTACTGTTTTACCTTCCCGCGGCTACCCCGGCAGAGTTTCGTTGCTAAGGACTAGTTCCGCGGCTAATCCGGCAGAACCTGGGTACTAGTTTTGAGATAGTCGATCACAGGCACCTCGGTATTGAGTGGAGTGCTCGAAGGTGAGGAGTAGCGTCGATGTCGCTTTTTATTATCGGAACTACGATCGAGTAGATCGTTTGCCTCGGGTGTCGGAGTGCGAGCCCTTAGCGAGAGTTTTAGAGGGGGAAGATAAGAGTTGAGTTGTGTAAAAATGAGGGCGTGAAGGGTATTTATAGGTGTTTTCGGCCCTCGTCGACTACATAGGCGCCTGAGCTGGGGCGGACTAAGACTCAAGCGCCTGGGTCCGGGCGTGGGGAGACCAAGGCGCGTCAGCTGGTGCGGTTGGAGTTTTGAAGATACGATTTTGATACTTTCCAAAACCGTGAGACGGGTGTATAACGCTTAGCTTAGGGCTTAAGGATCCCCGTGGCTTAACCTATCACCGTGGGTTTACTGGGCCTCGGGTGTGCATCCTGATAAGTGTCATTTGTAGTGCCTATTTTGTAGTGTTTTGGTCCCATTTTCCCTGTGCAATCGCTTCTTGGGAGCGATTTATGGGCTTCTTATGCTTTCTTTAGTTCGTTTCAGGTTCCCGAGGCCGATTTGGAAGAGTTGGAGCGATTCCGACTCGATACATACACATTTTGGAGCCAACGGAGTAAAGGAACGATGACTCGATGCCTTGGAATCGACCCCGAGACCTTGGGAGGCAATCCCGAGCCTCCAAGACCCGATCCCGAGTCCCCAGAATAGATGGGAAGCCCATGAGAAACAAGGAGAGACCAAAAAGTTCATATGGGAGGCCTACAAGACTCATCCCGTTCGGGATGACCTCATCCTGTTCGGGATGAGGTGCACAAACAAGGAGGCTACTGTCCAGGGCCCATCCCGACCGGGACCGACCCCGTCCCGACCGGGACCACCCCGTCTCGGCCGGGACGGCCTAGCTGTAACCCGCGCTTGTTTCTTTCCCCTCCTTTCCACTTGTAACCCTATATATACTCTTCCCTTGTTTTGTAAAGGATATGCACTTCATTAGACCTTAAACCCTAGACTACTTTAGGATAGATTAGATTAGATTAGTGTAGATTAGTTCTTAATTAGTTGTTAATCTTAGATTAGCTCTTGTATTATTGGATCTCTTGAAGAATCCATCCAAGATTGACAACCTTGGTGGATGAATTTGGGTTATCTTCTATGCAAGTGTTCTCCTTTTCATTCTCTTGTTAGTATGGTATAATCTTTTCTTCCTTTTTACTCTTAATCTTGTTTGTTCATCCAAGTTTGCATCTTTGTTCATCTTATTGTTCATAGTTAATAGTTTTCACTAGTTTGTTTATGTTTGTTTTGGTTCTCTTGTTGAATCCTCTTGTTCTTGTTAGTTGTAGTATAATTATGTTTGAGTAGTGTTCTTGCTAGGGTTAGTAGGGTGATTAGGGTGTTAATTGGGTGATTTAGGGATTGTTGGAGATGTTGGTGGAAGATTTGGGTTTCCTCTTGGTTTGGTGCACATCACATGTTTGTTGAAATGTATGATTGACTAGTAGTTGCAAATACTTGTTTTTCTTGCCTTTCTCTTGTGGGTGATAGTTTGTTTGTGGGTTCGGTTCCCTCACTAAGTTGCGAGAGCCCGGTGAGGACAGCCCCTATGTCGGTCTAAGTAGCGAGAGCCCGGATTCGACCTGGGCCACCATAGCGCGCTAGAACCCCGTTTGTCATGTGTGTCGCCGAGATGGGTTTTAGGTGAAACCTCTAGGTCGGTCTAAGTTGCGAGAGCCCGGACCATACCTAGATTACCCTACTACCTCCTTCGCTCTAGTTATCCCTTGACCATTCCGTTACCCCTTTGACCCCGACCTAATCCTAGCCCGTTTTCCTTAGTTGTTCTTCTTAGTCATAGTCTAGCCTTCTCCCTTTCTATCATTTTCTAGTTTAGCTCATTGACTTAGTCTTGTATTTGGGCCGACCTAGTCTAGGCTATACATTACCGTCCCCGTGGATTCGACCCGACTTACCCTATCTACCCTAGTTAGGTTAGTCGGTTATATTATTGACGGTTGGGACGTGACGAATCCTTACCATCAATTTGGCGCCGTTGCCGGGGACGGTGCTAGTTTGGACTTTTCTTTCCTATTTGCTTGACTTTGTCTTTGTGTTTGTGTTTTTTTTTTCTTTTTGTTACCTTGCTTCTTGTGTGTGTGAAGTTTATTTCTCTCTTGTCTAGTGCCCAAAAAGCACTAGGCTTCTCACGTTTGTTCTTAGTCTACAATTTGTGCTTAGAGGTGGTGATTATCTTCTTCTTGCAACTCAGAGCCGCTTTAACGGACGGTTGCTAGGATGAGTGGTTTCCAACCGGGTATGAGCTACGATTTTCGAGCGAGCATGGGGTTTGATCTAAACTCCCCACACATGGAAGCCGATATGAGCTACCCCTCTTCTTCTTTGAACCAAAGCTATGACATGACGTCCCCCTACCACTATCAAGCTTCTTGGGGTGACTCTAGTGGGTATGATCTTCAAGATTATGGAAATGGCTACCAACAAGTGAATGACTATCACTCCTACGATCACGGTGGCTATTACTCAAGCTATGATTGTGAACCCACCATGTTCAATCAAGATTCACCTTATGGAAGCCAATACCCCCAAAACTCACCATATTACGCTACACCCCAACCACAATATGAACCCCATGACCCACAATACTACCAATCACCCCAGCCTTGCTACCAACAATATGATGCCCCACCCCTTGGGCATCATCAAGATTTTCAAGGAGCTTTACAAGACCCCAATGATCACCAATTGCCCGACATGGAGGTGTTTCAATCGCTTCTTAAATTGCAAAAGAGCAGCCAAGAAATGGCCATTCAAATTCAAAAACAACAAAATGAATTATGGGTTCAAATTCGAAGGGCAAACGAGGCGAGGGATGGTCGATTAAATGCATTATCGGTTCAAACCGTAATGTTTTTATCCCGAACATCACAAATAGATGAAGGGTGCCCACTTGAGAAAGAGGAGCAACCTAATCACGAAGCCGCCAACGTTGCTCCCTTTGGAGGAGAAGTTTTCTTTGAAGAACCTCAATCGTCTACCCAAAAAGAGACGGATGAGGATTTGACCCTTGGTGAAGGCAACATTGGTGAGGAATTGGAGGAGGATAGTGAGTTGGATGATTTGGTGGAGTTTGTGAGGATGTTGGGTGAAATTGATAGCCTCGAGTTGCCCATGTCCGATAATGAGGATAAGCATCAAGAGACCCTTGCTAGTACACCGAGAGATGGTTTGGAAGAGATTGAAACCGCCGTTAGAAGTTTCGATCCTCTCCTCCAAGATGATGTGGGGCCGAGTGATGAAGATGGGGAACCACAACTTGAGGAAAGTGTGGGGGTGTGCAACGAGGAGACGAGGCCAAAGTCGTTTTTTGTGCCTCATTTCTTAGAAATGAAGCTTGCTTGTGATTGGAGGCGATGCCTAGGGAGGAAGAGGTCGGTGAAGCTCGTAGGATGGATAGACCCCGGAGACAACTTTGAAGATGATTTTGGGTCTTGGGATTCCTACTTCTTGCCTCCTCCTTGGAGGCCGTGGAGGTTAGCTAGGCTCGAGCGCTTCTTGGGCCTTCACTATGATGTCGGTAGCGCGTTCGACTTGCTCCTCCATGCCCTTGAGGGCTACGGTTGAAGAAGAGTACACCATCCTAGGTTTGACGGAGTTCCTAAAGAACCGTCATGTTGTATATTCCCTTCCCTCTTCCTTAGAGTACTTGTGCTTGTATTTGTGTAGTTTTATTTCTTGGATTTGTTTGTTTTTGTGGGATTCTTGTAATTGATTTGGTATTTTGATGAGCGATGTGAGGGAGTGAATTTGATGTGTATTTTGAATTTATTGTGGTAGGTGAAGTGAAGGGTGACTCCTAGAAAGGAGTGGTTAGTGATAGAGCTTGGATCGTGAGTAAGGGAGTCGGTTTTTGGGGTCTTGGGAGTCATGAAGACCCTTCCCGACCGGGAAGGGTGTGTCGTCCCGACCGGGATGGGGCCGTCCCGATCGGGATGAGGGTGCCAAAAATCGAGTCCACTGGAGTGCCATCCCGATCGGGAAGGAGGATTCCTGACCGGGAAGGGTTTATCAACCCGATCGGGACCATCCATCCCGACCGGGATGGTCCCCTACTCCTTTTTGGTCCTTCCTCTTCGACATTTAAGCCCACCCAACCATTGTATACCCCCACCTAACCTCCCTACCTTCCTTTCTCATATCATACGACCCATGTACTTCATTTCCACACCTTCACCTCTTTTCCTCCTCACTTTAGACCAATATTCACATCAAATCCCACCCCCTCACACCTTTACCACCTCTACCATGCGTTTTATCAAGCTTGAAGCGGGATAGCAATGATGAAGACAAGCAAGTGCCTATATTGATCTATGAGACGATGGAGAGAGTGAGTTGCTAACCTATGGTACGGTAACTATCCTTTCTTTTCCGTTTTTGTTGTTGCTTGTTTTCCTTTGTTTATTCCCTTCCCCTTGTACACTTTTGTGTCTTGATGTCATGGTGGCCTTCGAGGCCTCGGTAGTTGTTGCTCCCGACTCTCGATGACGTGACTACATCGAGAGTCATTTCAAAATCAAATTTTTACAAGATTTTCACTTTCTTTTTGGAGGATTTAGTCGGATTTAGGCGGAACCGGGCTAGGTGACTTGATTACACCTAGCCCTCCCCTCCCATTTCCTTTTACTTCCTTCTTTTTATTTTCTTCCCCCTTCCATATCTCTTTCTCGTCTCGGCCCATGGTGACTTGACTACACCCCGGACGGACACCTTCTACCTTTTCTTCACTTTATTTTTGATTTTTAGCTTTATTTTCGTAGTTTCTTTTCTTTTTCTTTTGTCTCTCCGCACACTACGATCGAGCATGAGGACATGGCTCGGTTTAAGTGTGGGGGAGCGATATTCTAGCATAGTTAGTTTATTTTCTTAGTTTTTTTCGAAAAAATCTTCAAAAATCCTAAAAAATTGAATTTTTTTCACAAAAATCAAAAAGATTTTTCTTTTATGTGTTTTCCTTTTGTGTCATTGTGTTGTATATTTGTTTTGTGTGCGTGTTTTGCCTCCCTTTCCCTTATAGGTTGCTTTAATTGCCGTTAACTTTGGAAGGCTTTCAAGACTCCCGGTAACATCTTATCCCTTTTTCTTCTTTACCTCTTGCGGAGTTTGGAGGAGATTGTGATGTTGTGTGCTCGGGTGGAGCTTTGTAAAGTGTGGTTGATTTGGTGGCTTGTTTGGATGATCGGGGTGGTGTTTGTGTTGTGTATGTGTTCATTTTGTGTTGTTTTTGTTTCGTTGCTTTTACTTCTTTTTCTTTCGTTCTCGTTGAGTCTTTGTTTGTGTGTGTGTTTGTGTCTTGTGTGTAAATGGTTTTCGAAAACCCGGTTTAGAGGCTAGTGTGTGAGTGCTTACTTTCCCTTCCTAGTAGTGTAAATCGAGTCTTGGACTTTAGCCTAGTAGAATGACCCTAAATCAATGATTTCGTTGGTCCTTTACCTTGAGTCCACCTAGCTTACTAGAGATTTACTGCGGGATTTGCACTTTTGACCATTATGACCACCCACAGTGTGAAAAGACCTTGGTTACCGAGTCTCGTCCCTTAGGTGACCGTGTTTAGGATTGTTTGATTAGTCCAAGTTCTCCACTTTTTGTGGGTTTGAAGGGAAGGACACTCCCCGACTCACTCATTTACCTACCTCCTACACATATCCACACAATAAATTGCAATTTGTTGATTCTCTCTTTCTTAATTGTCAAGAAACGCCAAAAAGCCAAATCTTGCCAAAAAAGGGCAAAGAAAAGAAAAGAAAGAAAAATGAAAGAAAGAAAAGAATGAAGAAAAAAAAAGACACCAAAGCCAAAAAGAAAATAGAAAAGAAGAAAAAGAATGGCATGGCAAAACAAAACAAAAATGCAAAAGAATAGAGAAAATGCCAAAAGAAAACCCGACTCACAAAAATAACCCCTACCTCTCAAAATAAGCCTTTTTCCGACTTTTGCCGAGAAGAGCCTACCAAAGGACCGAGTCCCGAGGAAGGATGATAGCGGTATTAGTCGGTCTTCCCTCATTTTGCATGTTTTCCACCTTTTTACTTGGACTAGTTAGGCGGTTTTGGACACGGGACGACCCTCTTGGCTCACGCTAAAGGGGGCGGGGTCTCACTGATGGGAGGGATTTGTCGTGGATCCCAACCGTCAAATAAAACCAACTATACCTAGTGGGTAGCTAGGGTAAGTCGGATCGAATCCACAGGGACGGGAGGTCGGACTAAGGTATGCTCGGGTCTAGGACTAGGTTCGAGACGAGCTATTCTAAGGGGGAGACTAGGACTAGTCTAAGGTCTAAAACTAGGACTAAGGGAAACTAGGATAACACTAAGAAGGAAGACTAGGGTTAGGTCGGGGTCAAAGGGGTAATGGAATGGTCGAAGGAGAACTAGAGTGAAGGAGGTAGTAGGGTAATCTAGGTAATGTCCGGGCTCTCGCAACTTAGACTCACCTAGAGGTTCATCCTAAAACCCACCTTGGCGACACAAACGACAAACGAAGTACTAGCATGCTATAGGCCTAGGTCGCATCCGGGCTCTCGCAACTTAGACCGACCTAGGGGTCGTCCTCACCGGGCTCTCGCAACTTAATGAGGGAACCAAACCCACAAACAAACTAACACCCACAAGAGAAAAGCAAGAAAAACAAGCATATGCACATACTAGTCATTTAAGCATTTCAACAAACATGTGATATGCATCAAACCAAGGGGAAACCCAAATCTTCCACCAACATCTCCAACAATCCCTTAATCATCCAATTAACACCCTAATCACCTTACTAACCCTAGCAAGATACTACTCTAACATATCTATACTAAAACTAACACTAAGAAGAGAAATCAATTCAAACAACAAAACTAACATAATGAAACTAGTCAAACAATGAACAGTGAACAATAACAAGAATAAAGAATCAAACTTTAATGATAAAACAAAGATTAAGAGAAGAGAAAAGAAGATTATACCAAACTAGAGATGAAAGGAAGAATGAAACTTGCATAAATGGAAGAACCCAAAACAATCAACCAAGGTTGTCAATCTTGGTGGAGATCTTGAAGAATTCCCAAATTACAAGCATTAATCTAGGATTAACGATAATCTAAAAACTAATCTACACTAATCTATGCTAATCTATGCTAAAACTATCTAGGGTTTAGTCTAATATGAAGTTCATAACCTTAACAAAACAAGGGAAGAGTATATATAGGGTTACAAGTGGAAAGGAGAAGAAAGAAAGGAGTGCGGCCTGAACTGGGCTCATCCCGTTCGGGATGAGTTGGTCCCGTTCGGGATGGACCCTTCACAGAACACCTCTCTTTTGTGCACCTCAACCGGAACCGGTTGAGCCTTGTAGGCCTCCTTTAAGCTTCTTTCGGTCCCTCCTTGCTTCTCATGGGTTTCTCATCGATTCTCGGGACTCGGGATTGGGTCTCGGAGGCTCGGAACTCGGGATCGGGTCTCGGAGGCTCGGGATCGGGTCTCGGAGGCTCGGGATTGGGTCCCAAGGTCTCGGGGTCGATTTCAAGGCATCGAGTCATCGTTCCTTAACTCCGTTGGCTCCAAAATGTGTATGTATCGAGTCGGAATCGCTCCAACTCTTCCAAATCGGTCTCGGGAACCTGAAACGAACTAAAGGAAGCATAAGAAGCCCATAAACCGCTCCCAAGGAGCGATTCCACAAGGAAAATGGGACCAAAACACTACGAAATAGGCACTACAAACCACACTTATCAAATCCCCCACACTTAACCCTTACTCGCCCTCGAGTAAGCACATACTAACTACTAAACTAGCCGAATGGGTATTAGCGCACCCTACGCCCTTTCAACTCACGCGAGTACACTTAGAGAAAAAGTGCACTCCGCAAGGCAAGTTGGGTCTTGCGACAAAACTGTGGATGCAACCGGACACAAAACACACAAACAAACACATAATCGGTTGCACCCAAAAGAAAACAAATACCGCTTCCCTCAAACAAGCGGTGAAAGAAGCACCGGTTTAGGACTCGAGGCAAGTGACAACGTTCCCAAGCTAGACATACAAACCAAGGTGAACTAAACCCTAATAGTATGACGATAAAGCAACAAAAACGTTGGTAACTTACCTAGGTCCTTCTAACTTTCTAAAAACGTACTACGGGACGATCGGCGGAGTGGAAAAGTGAAGAACCACGGTGTTAGTCAACACTGTAGGTAAGTGAGACCCCGCCCCCTTTAGCGTGAGCCAAGAGGGTCATCCCGTGTCCAAAACCGCCTAACTAGTTCAAGTAAAAAGGTGGAAAACATGCAAAATGAGGGAAGACCGACTAATGCCGCTATCATCCGTCCTAGGGACTCGGTCCTTTGGTAGGCTCTTTACGGCAAAAGTCGGAAAGAGGCTTATTTTGAGAGGTAGGGGTTATTTTTGTGAATCGGGTTTTCTTTTGGCATTTTCTTTCTTTTCGACGTTTTGATTTGTTTGTTGCCATGCCATTTTTTTCTCTTCTTTTCTATTTTCTTTTTGGCTTTTTGTGCCTTTTCTTTTTCTTCAATCTTATATTTCTTTCATTTCTTTCATTTTCTTTTCTTAGCCCTTTTTGGCTTGATTCGGCTTTTTGGCATTCCTTAGTAACAAGAAAGAGAGATTTCAACAAATTGCATTTTTATTGTGTGGATTTGTGTAGGAAGTAGGGAAATGGGTATGTCGGGACGACGTCTTTCCTTCATACTCACAAAAAAGGGAGAACTTGGACTAATTTAACGATCTCGAACATGGTCACCTAAGGGACGAGACTCGGTAACTAAGGCCTTTTCACACCGTGGGTGGTCATAATGGTCAAAATGCAAACCCCGTAGTAAATCCCTAGTAAGCTAGGTGGACTCAAGGTAAAGGACCAACGAAATCATTGATTTAGGGTCATTCTACTAGACTAAAGTCCAGACTCGATTTATACAACTAGGAAGGGAAAGTAAACACTCGCACACTAGCCTCTAAACCGGGTTTTCGAAAACGGTTTACACACAAGACACACAAAATAACACAAAACAAAGACACGATGAAAACGAACGAAAGAGAAAGAAGCAAAAGCAACAAAACAAGAAACAAAACAAAACAAACACAACACAAACACCACCCCGATCATCCAAACAAGTCACCAAAACAACCACAAACTTTACAAAGCTCCACCCGAGCACACCACAACACAGATCTCCTCCAAACTCCACAAGGAACAAAGAGGAAAAAGGGGTGAAGAGATGTTACCGGAGGTCTTGAAAGCTCTCCAAAGCTAGCGGTGATTAGGCAACCTATAAGGAAAAAGGGGGGCAAAACACGCACAACAAAACAAAAATACGACATAACGACACAAAAAGGAAAAGACACAAAAGAAAATCTTTTTGATTTTTGTGAAAAATTTTCAAATTTTTAGGGTTTTAAAGATTTTTTTCGAAAAACTACGAAAATAAAGCTAACTACACTAGAATATTGCTCCCCCACACTTAAACCGAGCCATGTCCTCATGCTCGATCGTAGTGTGCGGAGAGACAAAAGAAAAAGAAAAGAAACTACGAAAATAAAGCTAAAAATCAAAAAAAAAGGTGAAGAAAATGGTAGAAGGCGTCCGGCTGGGGTGTAGTCAAGTCACCATGGGCCGAGACAAGAAAAGATATGGATGGGGGAAGAAATAAAAAGAAGGAAATAAAAGGAAATGGGAGGGGAGGGCTAGGTGTAATCAAGTCACCTAGCCCGGATTCCGCCTAAATCCGACTAAATCCAACAAAAAGGGGTGAAAAACTTGTAAATTTTGGATTTTGAAATGACTCTCGATGTAGTCACGTCATCGAGAGTCGGGAGCAACCATATACCAAGGCCTCGAAGGCCACCATGACACAAAATAAGGGAAAGGGGAACATGCAAAGGGAGATAAGACATAAAAGACGGAAAAGAAAGGATAGTTGCCATACCGAATGGTTGGCAACTCACTCACTCCATCGTCTCGAAGATCAATGTAAGCACATAGCTAGTCTTCATCATTGCTATTCCTCTTCAAACTCGATAAGTACGCATGGTTAAGGTAGTAATGGTGTGAGGGGTGGAAATTGATGTGAAACTCGGTGGAAAGGGAAGAGAAATGAGGTGAGGGTATGTAAATGAAGTGTAAGGGTCGTATGACATGAGCAAGGATGGGTGAGGGTATACAATGGTTGGGTGGGCTCAAATGTCGAAGAAGAGGCTAAAAGAGGAGAAAGGGGACCATCCCGGTCGGGATGGTTGGTCCCGATCGGGATGACACACACGTCCCGATCGGGAAGCCCCCATCCCGGTCGGGATGACACTCCAGTAAGCTCGAAAATATGCACCCTCATCCCGATCGGGACGGCTCCTTCCCGGTCGGGATGGATCTTCTTGACCTTCCACAAACCCCAAAAGCTTCACCAAAGCTTCAAAAACCAACTTCCAAACTCACGATCCAAGCTCTATCATTATCTACTCTCCTCTAGGAATCAATTTTCCTTCACACCTATCACAATAAACTCAATTACAACATCAAATTCCCTCCCTCACATCGCTCATCAAAAATCCAAATGAACAAGAGTTCCACAAAGGCTAACAAATCCTAGAAACCAAACTATACAAACAAACATAAACACAAATACAAGCACAAAAGAAAAGGGAAAAGATATTTACACTAAAATACTCTCTCCAACTACACCTCCATAGCCATCAAGAGCTCGAAGGAGAAAGTCAAATGCTCTAGCAACATCTTCAATTAAGCTCACATGGCCGAGCTTAGCCACTCCCAAAAGTTTCCAAGTCGGAGGGAAGAAGCGATCATCTTCATTATGCTCGGGGTTCTCGTGATCTTCTGGGTCTTCGGAACCAATAAAGCTACGACCCTTATGACCATCCGGTAGGTATAGTGGTCTAGAGTCGTGCTCGGTGTCATGATGTGGGAGATCACACCCTATGGGTGTCGCTTCTTCTACGGGGTCGAGAGTGGAACTCTTTTCCACCGCCCGACAAGGATCCTCTTCACCAACCTTCTCACAAGACAAAGGGCTAGACATCGAGTGCGGTAGAGGAGGAGAAGGCATCAAGTTCTCTTCATTGGAGGGTTTAGGATCCTCCAATTTCCCATACAAGGCAAGTTCCAAGGCATCTACTTCTTTTTCCCAAGTATTGCGCTCCTTTTCACTCACCTTGTCTATATGGCCTAGAGGAGGTATGTCTTCACTTGACTTTGGATTGTCTAGACCCGGTTCATCACGAAGAAAATCGAACAAATCCAATTTGATAGCCAATACATCGGCTCCCCAAGAATTATCTCGAGAATCATGTTCACTCCCCTTCTCATTGTTGGCCCTTGAAGCTTCAACTTCCTCTACTCTTCCCCTATCTTCACCACCCAAGCAACACTCAACAATGGTCTCTTGACGACCCTCTCTTCTTCATTTGTAGCATCACGATCGGGTTGAATTTCTTGTGGAGACACCCGACCTTCTTGCCCAAATGAACCTTCCTCAACATGTAGTGGAGCTCGAGTGGCCAACATCGTGATATGAGCCATGAGTGCATTGATGCGAGCATCTTGCACCTCTATTTGGGCCTTGAACTCCTCCCTAACCCCTTGTATTTGAGTCAACATCAATTGTTGACCCTTTTGCAATAACATCATCATCTCATGTTGGCTCCCTTGTGTTTGGACCAACATTTGACAAGTCTCAAAATTAGGGATATTTGGTTGTGGGTTATGTGAGGGTGTTTGGTAGTTGTTAGGATGTTGGAACGATCCTTGACAACTTTCTTGGTAACCATAAGAAGAGGGTTCATAAGATTGTTGATGAGGTTGATATGGTTGGAAAAGTTGTGGGTTTTTGTAATTCGCCCCATAGTTGTCCCGTGATGATTGATGGTAGCTTGGACAAGCCATGTCCGTAACGTCGCTTAGGTACCTAGGATAAGCTAGAAGCACTTGAGGAAACGTTAGTATCCTAGTGCTTTTGAGGCACTAGGAAGAGAGAGTAGCACAAAAGAAGTAGAACGGAGATACACAAGGAGAAGAGAACACAAAAATCAAGAACAAAGTCCACAACTAAGCAAACAAAAGTCTAAACTACGCCGTCCCCGGCAACGGCGCCAATTTGATGGGAGGGATTTGTCGTGGATCCCAACCGTCAAATAAAACCAACTATACCTAGTGGGTAGCTAGGGTAAGTCGGGTCGAATCCACAGGGACGGGAGGTCGGACTAAGGTATGCTCGGGTCTAGGACTAGGTTCGAGACGAGCTATTCTAAGGGGGAGACTAGGACTAGTCTAAGGTCTAAAACTAGGACTAAGGGAAACTAGGATAACACTAAGAAGGAAGACTAGGGTTAGGTCGTGGTCAAAGGGGTAATGGAATGGTCGAAGAAGAACTAGAGTGAAGGAGGTAGTAGGGTAATCTAGGTAATGCCCGGGCTCTCGCAACTTAGACTCACCTAGAGGTTCATCCTAAAACCCACCTTGGTGACACAAACGACAAACGGAGTACTAGCATGCTATAGGCCTAGGTCGCATCCGGGCTCTCGCAACTTAGACCGACCTAGGGGTCGTCCTCACCGGGCTCTCGCAACTTAGTGAGGGAACCGAACCCACAAACAAACTAACACCCACAAGAAAAAAGCAAGAAAAACAAGCATATGCACATACTAGTCATTCAAGCATTTCAACAAACATGTGATATTCATCAAACCAAGGGGAAACTCAAATCTTCCACCAACATCTCCAAAAATCCCTTAATCATCCAATTAACACCCTAATCACCATACTAACCCTAGCAAGATACTACTCTAACATATCTATACTAAAACTAACACTAAGAAGAGAAATCAATTCAAACAACAAAACTAACATAATGAAACTAGTCAAACAATGAACAATGAACAATAACAAGAACAAAGAATCAAACTTTAATGATAAAACAAAGATTAAGAGAAGAGAAAAGAAGATTATACCAAACTAGAGATGAAAGGAAGAATGAAACTTGCATAAATGGAAGAACCCAAAACAATCAACCAAGGTTGTCAATCTTGGTGGAGATCTTAAAGAATTCCCAAATTACAAGCATTAATCTAGGATTAACGATAATCTAAAAACTAATCTACACTAATCTATGCTAATCTATGCTAAAACTATCTAGGGTTTAGTCTAATATGAAGTTCATAACCTTAACAAAACAAGGGAAGAGTATATATAGGGTTACAAGTGGAAAGGAGAAGAAAGAAAGGAGTGCGGCCTGAACTGGGCTCATCCCGTTCGGGATGAGTTGGTCCCGTTCGGGATGGACCCTTCACAGAACACCTCTATTTTGTGCACCTCAACCTGTTCCGGTTGAGCTCAACCGGAACCGGTTGAGCCTTGTAGGCCTCCTTTAAGCTTCTTTCGATCCCTCCTTGCTTCTCATGGGTTTCTCATCGATTCTCGGGACTCGGGATCGGGTCTCGGAGGCTCGGGACTCGGGATCGGGTCTCGGAGGCTCGGGACTCGAGATCGGGTCTCGGAGGCTCGGGATTGGGTCCCAAGGTCTCGGGGTCGATTCCAAGGCATCGAGTCATCGTTCCTTTACTCCGTTGGCTCCAAAATGTTTATGTATCGAGTCGGAATCGCTCCAACTCTTCCAAATCGGTCTCGGGAACCTGAAACGAACTAAAGGAAGCATAAGAAGCCCATAAACCGCTCCCAAGGAGCGATTCCACAAGGAAAATGGGACCAAAACACTACGAAATAGGCACTACAAACCACACTTATCACTCACTTACCTACAGTGTCGACTAACATCGTGGTTCTTCACTTTTCCACTCCGTCGATCGTCCCGTAGTACGTTTTTAGAAAGTTAGGAGGACCTAGGTAAGTTACCAACGTTTCTGTTGCTTTATCGTCAAACTATTAGGGTTTAGTCCACCTTGGTTTGTATTGCTAGCTTGGGAACGTTGTCACTTACCTCGAGTCCTAAACCGGTGCTTCTTTCACCGCTTTTAGAGGGAAGCGGTATTTCTTTTGTTTTGGGTGCAACCGTCTAAGTGTTTGTTTGTGTGTTTGTTTGTTTGTATGTTTTGTGTCCGGTTGCATCCGCGGTTTTGTCGCAAGACCCGACTTGTCTTGCGGAGTGCACTTTTCCTCTAAGTGCACTCGCGTGAGTTGAAAGGGCGTAGGGTGCGCTAATACCCATTCGGCTAGTATAGTAGTTAGTATGTGCTTACCCGAGGGCGAGTAAGGGTTAAGTGTGGGGGAGTTGATAAGTGTCGTTTGTAGTGCCTATTTTGTAGTGTTTTGGTCCCATTTTCCTTGTGGAATCGCTCCTTGGGAGCGATTTATGGGCTTCTTATGCTTCCTTTAGTTCGTTTCAGGTTCCCGAGGCCGATTTGGAAGAGTTGGAGCGATTCCGACTCGATACATACACATTTTGGAGCCAACGGAGTAAAGGAACGATGACTCGATGCCTTGGAATCGACCCCGAGACCTTGGGACCCAATCCCGAGCCTCCGAGACCCGATCTCGAGTCCCGAGAATCGATGGGAAGCCCATGAGAAACCAGGAGAGACCAAAAAGTTCATATGGGAGTCCTACAAGACTCATCCCGTTCGGGATGACCTCATCCCGTTCGGGATGAGGTGCACAAACAAGGAGGCTACTGTCCAGGGCCCATCCCGACCGGGAGCATGGCTTCCCGACCAGGACCGACCCCGTCCCGACCGGGACCACTCCGTCTCGGCCGGGACGGCCTAGCTGTAACCCGCGCTTGTTTCTTTCCCCTCCTTTCCACTTGTAACCCTATATATACTCTTCCCTTGGTTTGTAAAGGATATGCACTTCATTAGACCTTAAACCCTAGACTACTTTAGGATAGATTAGATTAGATTAGTGTAGATTAGTTCTTAATTATTTGTTAATCTTAGATTAGCTCTTGTATTATTGGATCTCTTGAAGAATCCATCCAAGATTGACAACCTTGGTGGATGAATTTGGGTTATCTTCTATGCAAGTGTTCTCCTTTTCATTCTCTTGTTAGTATGGTATAATCTTTTCTTCTTTTTTACTCTTAATCTTGTTTGTTCATCCAAGTTTGCATCTTTGTTCATCTTATTGTTCATAGTTAATAGTTTTCACTAGTTTGTTTATGTTTGTTTTGGTTCTCTTGTTGAATCCTCTTGTTCTTGTTAGTTGTAGTATAATTATGTTTGAGTAGTGTTCTTGCTAGGGTTAGTAGGGTGATTAGGGTGTTAATTGGGTGATTTAGGGATTGTTGGAGATGTTGGTGGAAGATTTGGGTTTCCTCTTGGTTTGGTGCACATCACATGTTTGTTGAAATGTATGATTGACTAGGAGTTGCAAATACTTGTTTTTCTTGCCTTTCTCTTGTGGGTGATAGTTTGTTTGTGGGTTCGGTTCCCTCACTAAGTTGCGAGAGCCCGGTGAGGACGACCCCTAAGTCGGTCTAAGTAGCGAGAGCCCGGATTCGACCAAGGCCACCATAGCGCGCTAGAACCCCGTTTGTCATGTGTGTCGCCGAGATGGGTTTTAGGTGAAACCTCTAGGTCGGTCTAAGTTGCGAGAGCCCGAACCATACCTAGATTACCCTACTACCTCCTTCGCTCTAGTTCTCCCTTGACCATTCCGTTACCCCTTTGACCCCGACCTAATCCTAGCCCGTTTTCCTTAGTTGTTCTTCTTAGTCGTAGCCTAGCCTTCTCCCTTTCTATCATTTTCTAGTTTAGCTCGTTGTCTTAGTCTCGTATTTGGTCCGACCTAGTCTAGGCTATACATTACCGTCCCCGTGGATTCGACCCGACTTACCCTATCTACCCTAGTTAGGTTAGCCGGTTATATTATTGACGGTTTGGACGTGACGAATCCTTACCATCACATCCCGAGGTTCACATGGCGCGGTGTTGACTCGGTTCGAGTTTCAGGACCGACTCGGGGTCCCGGTGTCAGAATTGACTCTATTTAGTGTCTACGAGACCGTAACGACACGACTAAGGCTGCCATCATGTTAGTTTAATTTGCCTGAGTAATTTATTTGATCCGTTCTATAGAAAAACTATCTAGAACACCGCGAACCCACGTCGTGTTGTAGTCCTATCGTCATCGGGTGTTTGTTGGGCACTTCTGCAGCCACCAGGTCCAAATTTGGGTGTCTACATTCACCATCAAGATAACTGACATAGAGTATGTTTATGGGATTGCACTATCTTCTTAAATTTTTATAGGTGTATCGCACATTTGAATTAACAAGTTAGACACGTATTTGACAGGAGAAAGGTCTTAAGTTGTGACGTTTGGGCTGACTATAGAGATCAACTTAAATTTTTTGATGACTGGGACACGAAGGCAGAACCAATAATAGTGGTACTTCAAAATGTCAGATTTGGAATTAGAGGAGGTAAACAAGGACTAATTTTAATTTTTATTAATGTATAGTCCGAATGATATATATCGTCATGTCATTATTTTATAATGTACGGTGTATATTATTAAAGAAGATTGTTCAACTGGGTCGTACCTTTTTTCTATTGGTTGATTACTTTTCTATTAAATTTATATATTCACATTTCTATTGAACAGGTGAGGTTAGAATTCATACAACTAAATATACCACTCGTATCATTTTAAACTATGCTATCCCAGAAGTTGAAGAGTTTCAAAGAAGGTGTTTGTTAAATCCCCTATTACTTACGAAAATACATTATATTAAATAAAATGATTATTTTTTTCGGTGAGTCACTATTAAAAGTTGACATTTAAATTTTGTATCGTAGAGCCCGTATGATAAAAGATGCCACCAATTCCGGTGGACAAACTGCCAAATGTATTGATGATTATGGTGCTCCAACTTTGGAGCATAATACACAACACATGAAGTGGTCATTCCCGACTTCAACTGGAAGTACCTCAGAGAATAATAGTGAAGATGGTGGTGCAATGATTGATGGAGTGTTAACCACCAAAAAGGGAGCCCGGGTGGCCAGAGAAACAAGTTAAAGCCATGTTGAGTATTACTACTTAAGTGGAAAAATAAACAACCGACATATTCCACTATTAGTCGGTTTTTCATGGTTTGTTTAATAGATAGTTATTAAATAATGATAAACTACATGTCGTCCACGTCGAACTACTTTAAAGTAATAAAATTGTCTTAATGGTTTATATAATTTCATAGCTTCTGGAATAATATTAATATATTTTGTACATATACATATATATATACACAAACTACATGATTGGTCAGTTTTTAAAATTTGTTATAAAGATGGTCAAGATGGTTACGTTATAAACTAAATATGTTAAAATAAAGTATAACGTCATAATCATCATATAATCATATACCGAGTACTAATTATAATAATAGTTACATCGGCCAATAATTATCACCAATGATATCAATAAATAATTTGTATGAACCACGAACGAATGATTATAATTTCTGATTTATGATTAATATTGATTTGATAACATACAGTGATATATCACATAAATCGGCAACCAAACATACGTATGTTTAAATACTGCTATAAATATTATGCCATGTAAATGTTGCGTCATATATGTGTAAATACTCAAACTTGAAGATTGGAGTTCCCTAAAATATTATATCTAATTTTATATATAATATGTATATCATATATATCTAATTACGTGCCATATATAGGCCATATACAGCTTTATATCGTAATTGGAGTTCCGTATATGTCACACACACACACACACACACACACACACACACACATATATAGAAGTGGGATCAGGTGAGTCCACTTATCTATTTTGAGTCTGTGATTCCCCATCTTAGCCCTTGATTTAATGTTAGATTAATGGTTAAGATTTATTTTCATAATTAAGAAAATAACTAACAAATCTGGTTAAATATATCATTTTTCTCTCTCCTTCTTAATTATCTCAATGCAAATATTTTCTCTCTCTTATCAATCTTTTTAACTGCCTCTTTCTCTCACACAACAAGTTTCTTCAAAATTAAGTTTTTTTTTTCATCTTCACCAAAAAATCATCATTTTCCTACTGCCATTGTATGTATGTTACTATGTTACTGCCATAATCCATAAACTATGTTACTTTAACTCATATAACGTGTTACTTTAATTCATGAAATGTGTTACTTTAACTCATAAAATCTGTTATGTTGTATAATATTCTCTTGCAAAAACTATTACTCTAACTCATACAATGTGTTACTCTAATTCATGAACTGCGTTACTTTAACTCATAAAATCTATTATGTTGCATAATAATCTTTTGCAAAAACAAGACTTTCAATCAACCAAAAGAATAATGTATGTTTCTATTAAGGATACTCCAAAACAAAAATTATAAAACTTCATTATAATTCCAATATTTCACACTTGTAACTATAAGAACTGGATATTTGAAATCAAATTATAATCATAAACTGTGTTACTTTAACTCATTAAAAATGTGTTACTGTAACTCATTAAGTATGTTACTCTAACGCATACTGTGTGTTATTCTAACTCATTTTACTCCAATCAAGGATGTTACTCTAACGAATAATGTATGTTACTCTAACAATATATTGTCCTACTCAGAATTGTGCTTCTTCGTCATCGTCGTCGTCATCATCATCATCATCATCATCATCATCATCATCATCATCATCATCTTCTTCTTCTTCTTCTTCTTCTTCTTCTTCTTCTTCTTCTTCTCCTAATTCTTCTTCGTCGTCAGACGATGATTTACATGACGTTTCCTTCTTCTTCTCATCTATATCTTTGAAGATCTGCCCTATGTATGGAGGAAATTCTCACCCACATCCCTACATCATTCATGTGCTTTTGCGTCTACTGAAAAAACAATAACAGTGCCAATAAACGTGGCGAAAAAAACAATCAAAACTTGAAATATGGATTAAAGTAACAGATAACAAGAATTAAAGTAATAGATGAAGTGCATTGAAGTAACATTGAATTAAATTAACAGAGGATGCTTATACAGGAATAAAGTAACAGAGGTCAGACATTAAAGTAACAGATAGTGTGACTTAAAGTAACAGATAATGTTCATTAAAATAACACCAGATATAGGTTAGTGCAAAAAATTCATATAATGATAAAAAATGAGAGTATGACGCAGTATCTTACTCTTTGATATTGTTTCCTATTTTGAAGTCATCACGTCCCATAATTATAGGAAGCGACATCTTTTTTTTCTTTTTTTTATATGGCGTTACTCTTTGATATTGTTTCCTATTTTGGTGACAATCACGTCCCATTATTATAGGAAACAATATCTTTTTTTTATTATTTTTTTTAATATGGCAGTTTCCTAAATTCTTAGGACACTCCAATGCACTACAATAACAGATGAAAAGAACTAAAGTAACGACTGGAGTGTATTAAAGTAACACGACATATAAAGTAACAGATGCTCTACACTAAAGTAACATAGTATATGAACTACAATAACTCAATATATTGTGCGTGCGCAAATTTCATATGATGAATCAGACATTTAACAGTATGCAGTTTCCCATATTGTAAACGTAAAAACTAATAATTGAGTAGCATCTTAATGACTTCCATGGCGATTCCAGTATAAATTACAAAGCATATACTCACCGTTTGTGTGTTCTACGATTTGCATATGAATCTATGATGAATGACACGACCATGAAAGCAATATCAACATGAAAATTGACGCAAAACATGAAAGCAATATCGAAACTCACCATTGCTATACTCGATGAGTTGCTTATCAACAGTTAATGAAGATGTCGCGATCATTGAATTCATAGTAACAGAATTTCGAGCAAAGATTTGACTGAATAAATGAATGAACGTGATGATCGATGAGAGCGTTTAGGATGCATCTTGTCCATCCATAATTATAGGAATCTTTTATAAGATTTGATGGAAGTTATTTTAGAATACTAAATCTTTCTTTTTTTTAAAAAAAAAATACAAAATATTAGGATGCATCTTGTCCATCCATCCTCATCCCATCCAACGGATGAGATGAGGACTTAGGGACTCAATATAGATGAGGGACTCATTAGAACCCATCTCTCTCTCTCTCTCTCTCTCTCTCTCTCTCTCTCTCTCTCTCTCTCTCTCTCTCTCTCTCTCTCTCTCTCTCTCTCTCTCTCTCTCTCTCTCTCTCTCTCTCTCTCTCTCTCTATATATATATATATATATATATATATATATATATATATATATATATATATATACATACATCTAATTATAGATAATATTAATTCCCGAAATATTATATTGTGTTGATACGCATTCCCTAATGTCTTGGGACTAATTTTCGGGAATAGTATCATATTTTCGGGAATGAGTATTCCAGTGGACATATATATATATAGACAGTATATTTTTGTATACGTTATCAATACACAAGTGCTATAAAATTTTTATCACGTTGGATATATATTTAGTACACAAATATTGCAGTGTGACTATAATCATGTATGTGGAGTGATATGCGTATTTAATACACAAATATCAATAAGAGTAAGAATAACATTTTTACTATATCAATACGTCATATTCAAATACATCACACTGAATGTTATATAAAATATTCCTTTCACACAAGTATATATATACCTTACAATATTACTCCACGTTGAATATTATATACCGTCCAAGCAAACATGAATACTCACGCTTGAAATTGGGGTTCCCTAAAATATTAGTATATCTAATTTTCTGTCATACATAGCTTAATATCCTAATTGCAAACCCGTATATATGCCATATATTAATATATTACGTATAATATTATGGTGTACACGCATAATATTAAAGACATTATACATACTCCTTAAAGCCATTTATACATATTATACATTTTGTTTGTTCATTTTAGTCAATTAATAGGATTATAGTAAATAGTAAAGGAATATAAATCTTTATGTTGAAAAATCATAATATGATAGAAGATTAATGTGAATTCCACATTTACATATTATAGAAATGATAAGTTACTATCTAATACAATACTATAATATTCATTATTTCAGGAAAGTAAATAAGAGTAAATATGATCCATATTTTCAGAATAATATGTATGGATATTTTATTATATTTGATACGTATGTAATATATGACGGGCTTAAGTCGTATGCCTCAAATTACAATTTATAATCACTTAAATCTAAATACTAAAACGTAGTAGAGTAGAAATAAGGGTCGAACCCAAGGGAATCAGATTAATCTAATTATGCTAACTAAAGTGTAGATGAAATCGACCTCTAACGTAATTAAAGACCGTCGTAACCAAAGGGGGGGTTTTGGATGATTTTCTAACAACTAAAATTGATAAAGATTAAAACTTTAACTAAATCAAATGATGAGAAAGAACTTAGACACAAGCACAAATCCACACTCAATAGCGATTGATCATCGTAAGACGGTTTCAATTAATAACCTTGACTACTCTATCGTGAATATGAAATTCCAATTCTCTTAAGAATAGTTAACTAAAATGAATCCCGTTCTTAATTAACCCTAACCGTAAAACAACCTAAACAATCCAGTTCTAGGTTCAATTAGATGGAAGCAATATAGATCTGAGAATTCGATAGAGAATAAATAGCACGTACAATCCAGTCGTACCTAAGATATTTATGTGAATCGCTTCTAAGTGCCAATATCAACGTATCCCGTTCAATATTAATTCCTAGATGTTACTAATGTAAAGTTAATCAGTAAATCCTACTCAATTAACGGTACTAACGATAGAACGATGCAATTAAATACTAGTTGTACACCTAGCAATCAACAACAACATTCATAAAATTAATAACAAAGCAATTCATAATAATCAAGGTTAACAATCAAAACATTCAAACTCACAAACGATTATCAAGTGCTTCAAAGGCTTGAATCTAAGTAGAGAAGATTAGTTACACATACTTGCGATGGAAAATTAGGGTTCTTCAAAGTTCTCCCTTTTCTTCTCCAATCTTACGTTAAACTAGATGTGAATGATATCTTCTAAAACTAAGGCTAAACTTAACCTAATCAAAGTTTACTAATAATAAAATAATAATAAAAATATCCTCAGGTAATACTAAAGTTTCCTAATTAAAATCCAAGTCTTAAAACGTAATAAATTAAAACAAAATAAGCCGGAAAGCGTGATACGTTACAGGCCACCGCGCGAGTCGCATGAGTCTGGCGCGACTCGCCTGATCGCGCGACTCGTCTGAATGTTGGGCGACTCGCGTGGCGAGCTGTTACTGTTTCGTGTCATTCTTCGTTCTTATCGTTCCGGGTCTTCAAGCGGGCTTCCTTTTCCTTCGTTCTTAGCCCAACTAACGATCGAGATTAGAATCCTCCAAAAAGCTTGTATTACACTCGTACCGAAATAACACAAATGCACCACAAACACACGATTAAGCTCACAAAACTACACAAAAACCGTCGTAATAACTATGACTAAATCCGGCCCATCAAATATCCCCACGCTTGAACCTTTGCTCGTCCTCGAGTAAAGCTCAAGGAACACAATAAACACAACCGTCACTGGTCCAAAATGCGTGAGAATAACATTACACACCGGCCCTCACTCGTCTTCCACCAAACTCCCTCATTTTTAGATAATGCACCTTCTAATAACATTCTCATGAAACTCAACTCAAAGGCTCGATTGACTTAACACACCCAATATCAAACTATTATCATTGACCCAATTCATCAAAACAAGGCACATTAGCAAATAAATATAAGCTAAAATTCACATCTAACGCCCCTTATTTTTCCAGTCCTAGAACGGATCGCATGTGCTACAAATGTCACCGGTGGTACAAGACATATACCACAATATTCCACAACCCACACATGCAATCAATCCTAAACGCCTCTAATAGTTCAATATACCAAACAAAATATCACCAATCGCATAGAATTTAGTGCTACGACTACACCGCACCACGATTCTTCTCACCTTAGCCAACTAATCCTACCCTTTCGGCCTTCTATGTCACCCTTCTTATGACCCCAACACCAAAAACGGAGAAAGTACTAGTGATTTTTTTCCTAATTCCCTCATTTTGTCTAGAGCGTCCGCCCTTGCGGATTTTCACTCTAGCTTTCATTTTTCCTCACACTACTCTCGTGGCACGCAACTCGATTTTTCTTTTTACCCAGAGCGCCCTTTCGGGTTCTCACTCCGTCCTCGGCCACATTCCCCATTCTTGCCTAGGCGCCCTTTCCGGGTTTTCACCTAGCCGGGTTTATTTTTTTTTATTTTTTTTGTCAAATTAAAAGACGTAAAACAAGCTAACTACTATATACAACGAGATAATTCCCCTCCCCACGCTTGAATAACACATCGTCCTCGAATGTGTGAACTAAGGACAATTAAAAGAAATGGGGAGAGAAATACCTCGGGCTCAAGAGTGAGAAGAGGAGCCGACGTCACGTGACTTAGCCTCACGTGCCGCCCTCCTAGATTATCTTGCTTGCTCACGGGCTGCAAGCTCTCCATAAAACTCGGGAGATGGTTCCGAGTAGTCGTTAGGGTGCAACTTCAACTGCAACCGATTCATACACCGACCGAACTCAGCGGCCAACCTACTGTTATCAACCGATTCTTCGACTCGATCTTCTATTGATTGGCGCCAATCTCTCCAACGATCGAAATCAGACATACCCTCGGGCTCCTCCACAACCGGGGCACTAGACTCGGTAGTCGGCTTAGGAAATTGCTCATCATGTTCAATGTAAAACTCAGCCGCAGTAGGCCCCAACGGTAACGATTTCCCATCCGGACGAGGCAAAATCAAGAAATGCTGGTGGGACGTGCCGAGCGTCCAGATTAGGTGGTGTTTAGCAATTGGTCGCGAAATCATAGAACAACTCTCCATAAACTTAATGCTGATAGTAGTATCACCTACGACAGGAGAATCCGTCATCTGGTGTAGTCCAAGATACCGAGCTAGAAGAGTAATCATACCTCCCATCGGAATATTCCCCGAGACCGCCTTCTGGTGCTTCTCACAACGAGTCAAGAATATATCGACCCAATCCGGGGTTCCTAAACATTCGGGCATCATGGCCCACAAATACATCACAATCCGCCCTAGGTAGATGGGTCGGTTCACCTTTACAGAGAAATGTGGAGTTCAAAAGTCGGTGAACATAACGAAGGGCGGGGTGACGAATATCAGCATTTTTAGCTCCTACGTTACCATATGCATGGCCGGCAATTTTCAACCAAAACGCATCCATCATTCGAGAAGTAGGGGTCAAAAACTCCGCCCCCCCTCTCGGTGCTATACCCAACGCCTCTCTCAATTATGTGAAATCTACATTTCGTTCCGCATCTCCGAGATGAAAAGTAATGTGAGGGGGGTCGTCATCACGATGGACTTCTAAAGTGGACAAGAATTCAAGTGTATAACGCTTATACGTGTCTGCGTGCATATCGTAAAAGCTTGCCAAACCAATACGAGTCAATAACGTATACACCTCATCAATTATCCCAAGCAACCTCAATGCCAAATTATCGACAAACTTAGTCGACATAACAACTCGATCAAATAGTTGGCGCCATACCGCTTTTTGTTTCGCACTCAAATTCTTACATCCCATATAATCAACCGCGGTCGTTTTTTGCTTCTTTGGGGCGGGCCATGACTACACAGATTTAGACAACCAAATCTAACCCGAGACAGAACCACTACCGAAACTAACCAACTAGACAGAGATATGGAGATTGACTAAGACTCGAATCATCAACCCACAACACACAACCAAGACAAACCCAACACCCACAATTTGACAAATTGACAAACTCGAATCAGCAACTCAAACAAATTGAACTGAACACAAATGAGGGAGTACGATAAACAAATTGACAAACAAATTGACAGGAACGATAAACAACTTGACAAAGAGGACAAACAAACTCGAACCTTTGTATTCGAACTCGACAGAAAGCAGCGATGTACCTACTTGCGAGTTGCCTATTACCGGAGCACACAGGGACAGACCACCGGCGACCGACAACCACGACCACCAGAACAGACCCACACACGAACACGCGAGTCGCCTAGAACCTGCGCGACTCGCCAGACCACTCACCGGCCCACGAACAGCGACGACAAACTGACGACGACGACCGCGGCTGACACACGACCGACAACCACGACGACGCACGAATTTACGCAGACCGACAGCTTCAATTGAAATTTGAAGTGAGGAGGAAGGATTGATGGTAATGGTGAAGGATTTGAATTTGATTTAGGGAAGAAAGAGATTGAAATTGATTTGGGGGAAAAGAAGTTACTTTTTTTTTTTTTTTGAATTTGGGGGTAATCAGATTAGGGAAAGATGAAGTGAAGAGAGGGAGTCGGTTTCAATCTTTTTTTGATTTTTTGATTTTTTTTTTAAAATAAATAATAATAAAATATTGACCTGTGAGAGGAGGGTCCGCGCGAGTCGCATAGGGTCCGCACGACTCGCGCGGATGCCTGGAAATCCGTTCTTTTTTTCTTCAGTTTTCGCTCAGATTTCGAGAGATCTCCATGGTAGTCGCCCAGGACCCATGGTAGTCGCCCCATCTCCTGGAAAAACGACGCTTTTCTCCTAATAAAACATCAAAAGTTAGTAATAAAAACTAAGTTTTAAGAAAAACAACGATTAAGAAAAACAAAGAAATTAATACTACGGCCTATGACCCGTAAAATAAAATTTTACAATAAAAGTCTACAAAGCGGGTTGCCTCCCGGAAGCGCTTTTGTTTAAAGTCGTTCGCTCGACTTAGACGGATGTCAATTTTCGTGGATAGGGTCGTAGAGGGCCATCGACTCCACTACGTTATCTTCAAATCCTTCATAATACGGCTTAAGACGTTGTCTGTTGACCTTCAAATACTTGTTTGTCTCGGCATTTCGTACTTCAACTGCACCATGAGGGTAAACATGAGTTATAATGAATGGACCAAGCCAACGGGATTTTAACTTACCGGGAAAAAGGCGAAGACGAGATTGAAATAAAAGGACTTTTTGCCCAACTTGAAAGTCTCGCCTCAAGACCATCTTATCATGCCAAGCCTTCGTTTTCTCCTTATAAGTCGCCGCGTTCTCATATGACTCGAGACGTAGCTCCTCCAACTCTTGTAATTGTAGCTTTCGATGCATTCCCGATTCATCTAAATTCATATTGAAGCTTTTAATCGCCCAATATGCCTTATGCTCTAGCTCCACGGGAAGATGACAAGCCTTCCCAAACACCAATCGATATGGAGACATGCCGATCGGGGTTTTGTAGGCCGTTCGATATGCCCATAATGCATCGTCTAACCGTCCACTCCAATCCTTCCGATTTGGATTGACCGTCTTTTCTAAGATGGATTTAACTTCTCGATTGGACACTTCAGCTTGTCCGTTCGTCTGCGAATGGTAGGCCGTGGATACTTTATGAGTGACAAAATACTTTTTGAGCAAAGCACTTATCGTTTTATTCACGAAATGAGTACCACGATCACTAATCAAGGCCTTGGGAATTCTAAATCGAACAAATATGTTAGCCTTGATGAAATCCGCCACCACCTTCGAATCATCGGTCTTAGTGGGGATCGCTTCCACCCACTTGGACACATAATCGACTGCAAGTAAAATGTAGAGATTACCATTCAATTTTGGGAACGGTCCCATGAAATCGATCCCCCATACATCAAATATCTCACAATTAAGCATATAACTTTGAGGCATCTCATTTTTCCGGGAAATATTCCCTACTCTTTGACAATTATCACAAGCTTGACAAAAGACTTGGGCATCTCGAAACAATGTGGTCCAATAGAAACCGCAATCTAACACCTTCCTTGCCGTCCTCCGTGCACCAAAGTGACCTCCACATGCTTGAGAGTGACAAAACGTGAGAATTGAAGTCATCTCATTCTCCGGAACACATCTTCTAATAACACCATCGGAGCAATGTTTCCATAGATACGGCTCATCCCACACATAGTACTTTGCATCACTACGAAGCTTGTCTTTTTGAGATTTTGAGAAAACCGAAGGAAATTTAGATGAGCAAAGAAAGTTTACCAAATTCGCATACCAAGGTTGAACCGAGTTAAGCGCAAATAAACTTTCATCGGGAAACACACCCTTGACCGACTCTCTCTCATGTGTCCTAGAATCAACATCAATCAACCGACTCAAATGATCGGCAACCACATTCTCGGCTCCCTTTTTGTCTTTCACCTCAAGATCGAACTCGCTAAGTAAAAGGATCCACCGGATCAATCTTGGCTTAGCTTCTTTCTTAGACATCAAATAGCGCAATGCCGCATGGTCAGAAAACACAATCACCTTCGTTCCTAATAAGTAGGATCGAAATTTCTCCAACGCATACACGACCGCTAGGAGCTCCTTTTCGGTGGTGGTGTAGTTCTTTTGAGCTTCATTAAGGGTCATGGAGGCATAATGAATGACATGAGCTATCTTTCCAACTCTTTGACCCAACACCGCTCCTAATGCATAATCACTCGCATCGCACATGATCTCGAAGGGGAGAGACAGATCCGGAGCTTGAATAATTGAAGCCGACGTAAGCCTACGTTTCAACTCATCAAAAGCCTCCTTGCAAGCTTTATCAAATACAAAATCTATCTCCTTTTGGAGCAATTTGCACAACGGTGTGGCTATCTTGGAAAAGTATTTAATAAATCTTCTATAAAAACCTGTATGACCAAGAAAAGACCGCACTTCCCGAACATTAGTAGGGTAAGGTAGAGAAGAAATGGTATCACATTTTGCTTTGTCTACCTCTATACCCTTTGATGAGACCACATGTCCAAGAACTATACCTTGCTCCACCATAAAGTGACACTTTTCTGAATTCAAGACAAGGTTAGTTTCAATGCAACGCTTAAGCACAAGAGATAGATGATGTAAACAAGAATCAAAAGAGTCACCATGCACCGTAAAGTCATCCATGAACACTTCAATGAAATGTTCAACATACTCCGAGAATATACTTATCATACATCGTTGAAATGTCGCGGGTGCATTACAAAGACCAAAAGGCATGCGCCTATATGCAAACGTGCCAAAAGGACAAGTGAATGTGGTTTTCCCTTGATCCTCGGGGGTAATGGCTATTTGGAAATAGCCCGAATACCCATCTAAAAAGCAATAGTAGGCTTTCCCCGCTAGTCTTTCTAGCATTTGGTCAATGAAGGGGAGGGGGAAGTGGTCTTTCCTAGTTACCGCATTCAATCTACGGTAATCGATACATACCCTCCACCCGGTTTGAATCCTAGTGGGGACAAGCTCACCATCTTTGTTCTCTACTACGGTCACCCCCGACTTTTTAGGGACTACTTGAGTAGGACTCACCCATTTACTATCAGAAATAGGAAAAATCATACCGACTTGTAGTAGCTTGAGAACCTCTTTCTTCACTACCTCCATCATAGGAGGATTTAATCGACGTTGTGGTTGCCTTACCGGTTTAGCATCATCATCGAGTAAAATCCGGTGCATACAAGTACTTGGACTAATACCTTTGATGTCGGCAATTGTCCATCCAATAGCTTGCTTGTTCTCCACAAGAACATCCTTCAACTTCCTCTCTTGTTCCATGGTGAGCTTACTAGAGATGATAACTGGTAGTGTTTCTCCCTCACCAAGGAACACATACTTCAAGTGCTCCGGTAGAGCTTTGAGCTCCACCACAGGTGCCTGCACAATAGAAGGCAACAATTTCTCCCTAGGAACAATTAGTGGTAATGGGTTCTGAAAATTAGATATTGGTCTCCTCGAATCATGCAATTCCGCCACAACTTCCTGCAAATTAGCAGAAAAAGCATATTCTACCTCCTCATTACTCAAACTGTTCTCCAAAGCAACCTGCAACTCATCAGAACCATTCAGGTCAAAGAATTCCTGTGCTAATGGATCAACTATATCAATAAAATTGACAGAATGATCTACGGGGTATTTCATGGCATCATAGATGTTGAAAGTTACTAATTGGCCATTGGACTCCATAGTCATAGATCCATTAGAGACATCAATCTTCGTGCTTGCCGTTTTCAAGAACGGCCTTCCTAGCAAAATTGGAGCCACATGGTGATCATGTTCCATGTCTAGCACATAAAAATCAGCAAGAAAGATTAGATTGTCAACTAAAACAAGCACATCCTCGATAATACCTTTCGGGTAGACATTCGATCTATCCGCCAACTGAATCACAACACTAGTATTACTCAAAGGACCAAGTTGCATAGATTTATAAACAGAATAAGGCATCACATTTATAGAAGCTCCTAAATCTAGCATGGCCTTATTAAACTCAGTGTTACCAATGGTGCAAGGAATTGTGAACATACCCGGATCACTACATTTAGGTGGTAGTTTTCGTTGAAAAACGGCGGACACATATTCACTTACCTTAACTTTCTTTACCCCTTTAAGCTTGTTATTCCTTTTAATAGTGCACAATTCTTTTAAATATTTTGCATATTTAGGAATACTTTTCAAAAGATTAAGAAGGGGAATATTTACCTCGCACTTTTCAAATACCTCATAAATGTCTTTATCGTCCTCAAAGTGACGAGTTCTCTTTAGTGCATCGGGGAAGGGTACCTCCGGTTCCAAAACCGGTGTAGTAGTAATGAGCTCCTTTGCTTTGATAATAGGGGTTTGCTCCTCCTTCTCGATCACTATCTCTTCTTCTTCCTCTCTTATGATCGGTTGCTTTGCTACCTTCTTCACCTTCTCGACCTCCTCTAATTGCCTTCCGTTCCTCAATGAAACGACACTCACATTCTTAGAAGGCACCACCGTTTGAGACGGGAGTCCCGTAGAATCTCGAGCTTCCAAACGACTAATAGAGGTCGCCATTTGTCCCAATTGAGTTTCCATGTTTTGGATACTAGCTTTGTTCTCCGTTTGATGTTGAAGAACCGTAGCTTGAAGATTGGACATTTGGGTGGTTACCGTAGCTTGACTAGCAACCAAAGCGCGGATCATGTCCTCGGTGGACATTTGTCCACTAGGTGGGGGTGGAGTAGGAACCGTGTTAGGAACTTGTTGTTTAGCAAAGAATTGTTGCTTCGCTTGACCAACTTGATTCCCTTGATTAAACTGTTGGTCTCCTTGACGAGTTCTCCACCTCATGTTGGGATGATCTCTCCATCCGGGATTAAAGGTATTGGAAAAAGGGTCCCATTTCTTCTTTTCCCCGGTTTCCCATATTCCATTCACCTCCTCTTGATTCTCTTCATACATGTGAGGACAATGCTCACTCGGATGTCCTTCGGTAGAACAAATACCGCACATCATAACTTGATTTGTTTTTCCCGACATCATATTTTGTACAAGAGCCGTTAAGCTATCGACTTTATGTTCAAGGCTCGAGGATGATGAATTACCTACGGCATGCACTCCCCGTTTATATTTTCGGGAAAAATCTCGAGAGCTTTCAGCTAGCTCTTGAATCACCTCTATAGCGGCATCTAGACTCTTGTTCACGATCGATCCCCCACATGCCGCATTCACAGTGCGAGCATCCTCCACACAATGACCTCCACAAAAATACATCACAAGGTCTTGAGGATTGTAGCCATGATATGGGCATGTAGCACATAGCTTCTTAAAGTGTTCCCAATACTCGTACATAGTCTCACCATCTCTTTGCTCCGCATTACTAATCTGCTTCTTCAATTGGGAGGCTCAAGACGCCGGAAAGTACTTCTCAAGGAACGCCT
The DNA here is from genome assembly GCA_958450325.1 of Agrostemma githago. Lineage (NCBI taxonomy): Eukaryota > Viridiplantae > Streptophyta > Magnoliopsida > Caryophyllales > Caryophyllaceae > Agrostemma > Agrostemma githago. The sequence goes on along the minus strand of OY288254.1, from coordinate 37,429,381 downwards.
TCTTCATCTTCACCCATGTATCAATACTTGCCGGTGGCAAGTAATATAGCCAATCTCTCGCAGAATCCTTCAACGAAAAGGGAAAGGCCCTTAGCTTCAGCTGCTCATCTGTGACAGACGCCGGTTTCATACTTAAGCATACAATATGAAAATCCGACAAGTGCTTGTTAGGGTCCTCATCGCTTAAGCCATGAAATGTGGGTAGTTGATGGATCAAACCCGACTTCAATTCGAAAGTGGCATTCGCACCCAATGGTGGGTACGTAATGCACAAAGGTTGTTGTGCGAGATCGGGTGCCGTCAGCTGCTTGATTGTGTTGGCCATGTTATTCGACTCGTCTTCGGATTCGGAAGAAACTTCAGTATTCACGGTTAATAGGAATATCGTCGAAAAACTCTAGATCTTCGAATTCCTGTGTTCCGATCACTATTGCTCCCTCTCCGATTCTCCGTGACCTGTGAAAGGTGCGTTCAATCTCTGAGTCGAATGCCTCGATGTTCAAGTTAGAAGAACGAGTATTATACATAAACTACACAAAATAAAATAAAATAAAATAAAATTAGCTATATACAAAAAAAAGAAAACTAAAAACTACACTAGAAAACACAAAAAATAATTAATACCGATTCCCCGGCAACGGCGCCAAAATTTGACGGGCTTTAGTCGTATGCCTCAAATTATAATTTATAATCACTTAAATCTAAATACTAAAACGTAGTAGAGTATAAATAAGGGTCGAACCCAAGGGAATCAGATTAATCTAATTATGCTAACTAAAGTGTAGATGAAATCGACCTCTAACGTAATTAAAGACCGTAGTAACCAAAGAGGGGGTTTTGGATGATTTTCTAACAACTAAAATTGATAAAGATTAAATCTTTAACTAAATCAAATGATGAGAAAGAACTTAGACACAAGCACAAATCCACACTCAATAGCGATTGATCATCGTAAGACGGTTTCAATTAATAACCTTGACTACTCTATCGTGAATATGAAATTCCAATTCTCTTAAGAATAGTTAACTAAAACGAATCCCGTTCTTAATTAACCCTAATCGTAAAACAACCTAAACAATCCAGTTCTGGGTTCAATTAGACGGAAGCATTATAGATCTGAGAATTCGATAGAGAATAAATAGCACGTACAATCCAGTCGTACCTTAGATATTTATGTGAATCGCTTCTAAGTACCAATATCAACGTATCCCGTTCAATATTAATTCCTAGTTGTTACTAATGTAAAGTTAATCAGTAAATCCTACTCAATTAACGATACTAACGATAGAACGATGCACTTAAATACTAGTTGTACACCTAGCAATCAACAACAACATTCATAAAATTAATAACAAAGCAATTCATAATAATCAAGGTTAACAATCAAAACATTCAAACTCACAAACGATTATCAAGTGCTTCAAAGGCTTGAATCTAAGTAGAGAAGATTAGTTACACATACTTGCGATGGAAAATTAGGGTTCTTCAAAGTTCTCCCTTTTCTTCTCCAATCTTACGTTAAACTAGATGTGAATGATATCTTCTAAAACTAAGGCTAAACTTAACCTAATAAAAGTTTACTAATAATAAAAATATCCTCAGGTAATACTAAAGTTTCCTAATTAAAATCCAAGTCTTAAAACGTAATAAATTAAAACAAAATAAGCCGGAAAGCGTGATACGTTACAGGCCACCGCGCGAGTCGCATGAGTCTGGCGCGACTCGCCTGATCGCGCGACTCGTCTGAATGCTGGGCGACTCGCGTGGCGAGCTGTTACTGTTTCGTGTCATTCTTCGTTCTTATCGTTCCGGGTCTTCAAGCGGGCTTCCTTTTCCTTCGTTCTTAGCCCAACTAACGATCGAGATTAGAATCTTCCAAAAAGCTTGTATTACACTCGTACCGAAATAACACAAATGCACCACAAAACACACGATTAAGCTCACAAAACTACACAAAAACCGTCGTAATAACTACAACTAAATCCGGCCCATCAATATATATTCTTAATTCTTAACATAAATAATAAGTTATTATTTGTGTGTTTATATATTACCGTGACATAAGAAAACCCATTAAATGCACACTCCACTACCAAGTAATAGACCAATCTGCATGTCCTTCTAAACATTCGTAATAGACATTCGTAACGAGGTAGCCTCCGTGGTATGTATGTTGTCCATATTAAAAAAGTCATGTATCAAATTCAATTGCGCAACAGCTGAAGGTATATCTACCACATTGTACATTCAATACTCATTTACGTATTAAAGTCCATATATTAGAATTATGTATTTCTAAATTCTAATGTTTATTCTCAATATATATAGCGAAACTCAATATTGGTACATAGAGAATTATAATCACACTCTATTAGGTAAACTATGGATCACTTGCCACCAAAGGAGGCTAGGTTAAAAAGACGATATATACTAAATAACAAACGTCAACGCACAACACACTCTCCGACGAGTACAAACTACTATAAAGACATCATTTAGGACTCTTCATACATTCGTCGTAATACTTTAACGAATGACATTTGTGTCAAACTTAAGAAATATTTCATGACAAAATAACCTTGGAATATGTTTCAGGCTACATACATAATAGTTCGCGCGCTCAGCACTATAGAACATTACTAATTCTTACAATTCAGGTTATTACATTCACACAAATTTTTTTAAAGAAATAAGTTTGGGTCTATTAACATTTTAAACATAATATCTTTTTTATTTGTGTAAACGGACTACACATGAAATTCACGTGAAACAAAAGCTTCGTCCTCCCAACAAACACTTAGAATGTCATCATGCCTCGACAAAGATATTAATACTACGTTTTACTTTATTTACAATTATTTTTGGTTAATTTTATTACTCTACCAATGCAAACAAACTTCCCCATCTATAACATTTTTTGGCAGAAAATCACAGTGAATCTGATAGGGAAATTAACGTTAATGCTTTGAATGCACTACCTTCAACAAGTAAGCAAGTCACGCCATCATCTGCAGTTCTAACCGCAGGTATTTAATATTCCACCCATTTTTTTATTTTATTGATAGTTATATACACATTTATGTTTGAATTAAGAATACATTATTTGACATTGCATTGCTTTGATTAATGACAAATGCTAATATAAACCAACGAAAAAAGAGCGATTTTATGCAAGAATTCAAAACTAACTAATAAAAAAATAATTCATTGCTAACCTCTCCGTACTTATACGGAGTTTTATTATTGAACTTCTGAGAACCGCAAAGCTAGACCAAACTATTAGTGGGCCGTTAGAGTAGTTTCTCCGATGTGTCATTATAGCATTGGGCCAACATATACCAGACCATCTTAATTTGAAGACTTTTCTAACATTATATGGTTACTCACTACCCACATATAAATCAGAGAAAATATAACACACCATTTATTTTATGTTTACTGAGAATATATTATATTATCGAGCCCGCACCAACACACTATCTTTATGCTATAATGTTTTCAGTTGAATACGGAGTAATTTATTACAGAGTACTGTATAATTTAAAATATTAGGGAGTAAAAAAAAGTACTGTACTACACTCGCAATGATATCAAATCGAAAGGTTGAAGTTGAATGAGCGAATATCAGTAGCATATAAGAGAAATAGTCCAGTAATTTATAAATCAATCTCATCACAATATTACTAATCTCTACCTCTACCGATGAAGAAACCTCAACAAATATTTAGCGATCTTTGTCAGTTAATTGAAATAAAAAGATATTTTAATTTAGTAGTACACACATACGGAGTAATTAAGAGTGGTAACAAAATGAAAGCATTAATTTTTATGTTGAGCCAAGTAAAAAGATTATTTTAAAAAAAAAAAAAATTCAAATTGAAAAAGGCAGAGTATAGTAGAATAAGTCAATAACCGTATTTGAAATGAGTTAGCTTTATGCCCGACCTACTACTATTGTATAGTCAATATATAGTGCATTGCACTGCTCATTGTCAGAAACTAAACACATGAATAAATGAGTGCATGTAGAATCTAGACTCTCATCAACTGACTGCATAATGCATTGAATGGTCTCCTATTCATTTTATCTCTTTATTTGAAATCACAATCTACCTAAGCAAGTCTTGTTTGGGACGGATATAGGAGTCACAAGTCTGCGACGGACCAAATACTATTTATGTGATAGATTAAACAAAAACATGAGTGGACATTTTGTTTTTGTCTTATCCACCCACATGGATAGTATTTGACCCGTCACACACGACAAATATGACCGTTAGAATTTGTGATCTACCTAGCTAAGGAGTACGGAGTGCTTCATTCATCTCTCACACACATTGCTTTTAAGCACATGAATTTTTGAAAGGTTTCTACAACATCACGGAATCAGAAATCAACAATTCATCTCACACACATATTGCTGCGTAGTCTTTGCCTCGAATGGCTATACCTGTTTCTAACGGTTTGTCATTTCTGGGTTTTAAAAAAAAAAATCACGATCATTTAACTAGTTCACGGTCGATATTTCTATCAGCTTCTTGTTTTGGTAAAAATTTACCGGATCTACGATTTCGGTTGCAGGTCAAAGCGATCGTCCTATAACTATGGGTTAGCGACGCGATATCGAACCTAGTAAACGGAGAACAATGAAAGAAGAGAAACGACACACAAGGTTTTGGTGACGCGGACACCCGATGTGGGAAAAACCGCGAGAGGAGTCGGAATCCCGCCAAGATTCTACTATGGACGAAAAGGAACAAGAAAAAGAGTACAAGTATAAGTATTTGGACAATAATCGTCGATAACTATGTCGTAAAACTTGCTTGGAGTTACTGTGTGTTGATTATGGGTTGAATGTCCCTTTTCTTCCTCCGTCCTTTGCTTTTTATAGCTGCTTGCCCCCCTGGAGCCGTTACCCTTTTTCTCTCCTTCAGAGCCGTTGTCTTTAATGCTCCCTCTGCCGTTACATTCTTCCTGATTTCTCTCCTGGTCTGCAGGAGGGTTTCCTTGATTGTAGGATTCCCTTTTGACTCCTTCTCCCTCTTACTTGTTTGGGCTGAAGCTGCTGATGCCTTGCTACATTTGCTGGGCTTGCGTGGCTGCGCGGCCCATTACTTCACTTTTTACATGTCTTGACTGGCCCATCGCCGTATATTATTCCGGATCTTTGTTTGATTTACAGACTTTTGATTATTTTGATTTCCGTCTTTTAGTCTCTGACTTTGACTTTCCGTTAGTGAATTTTGACTCTTTTATCGTTGATCTTTGACTTTTGACCTTTTGACCGTCCATTCGTATCATGCCACGTTGCATTCCGAAGGTGCAAATTTTTGGCCCGAACACTTCTCTTTCGCACCATCACGATATCACATACTCACATATATACATATTTCATTCAATTTCAAACAATAAAGCCACCGAAATGTTCATTGATATTAATATAATTTGTGCGTGAAAATCAACCTAATGTCATTAGTTATAAATAATAATGAATTGAACCTAATGTCATTAATCACCAACTTTAGTACGTGCAATTGTACATCAGGAACTTCTAAAGTAGGCAGCCAAAATATAAAAATATATAAGTACCTGTATGAGGACGCAGAAGCTACAGGTTCTTCAGATATATAGCTTGATATAAGGTTACTTCAGGTATTAGAATCTTGATATAGGCATTCCCAACTCTTCCTCAATGATCTTCATAGCAATAGCTTTTGGAAAGGGGGTAGACGATCATGCAACTCTGAAACAGAAAGTTTAGGGCCCAAATAATGTACGGAGTATTAAATAAACAATCAAAGTATCAAAATAAAAATTAACAAATTGGAAGAAGAACCAAACAACAAATTACTTTAACCTCTGACAATGGAAACCCAAAAAAATGACAATTAAATTAATTAAAGTCCAAGTTCTTAACAAAATAAGCATTAAAACAACGTGATTAATAAAATAAACAGACGAATTCCAACCCATAAACCGACATAAAGTGTAATTTAAAAGTAAAAAAAATAGGACAATTTTACCAAATCTGGGACAAATGCTACCTATCCAAGTGACTCACATAAGCTCAGTAACAGACAAAAAAAAGAATTTCGAGTCCGAAATCTAGGGAGATATTTATCAATTACAACTAAAAGTAATTACTATGAGTATTTGTTGATTGATTATGAGAGATTGAGAAGTTAGAACTTACAGTAAAATTAAAAGTCATAGAGATTTGGAAAAACTTATTTCTAAAATGCACATTCAACAAGGAAGAAATCCCCAAACTCTAAACAACAAAAATCATGATAAAATTAAAACGAAAACTGTTTTGGTAAAAATTTACCGAGTCTACGATTTCGGTTGCCGGTTAAAGTGATCAGCCTATTGCCACAGGTTGGTGAAATAGTATCGAATCTAATGAATGAAGAATAGCGAAAGAAAGAAGATGACACGCGAGATTTTGGTGACGCGGAAACCCGATGTGGGAAAAACTGTGGGGGCGAGTCGGAATCTCGTCGAGATTCTACTATGAAAAAGAGCGAGGAAAGGAATACAAGTACGAGTATTTAGACTACAATTGACTGCATGTATTTTTCTAAAGTATTTGCTTGAGGTTGAAGTGTGTTGATGATGAGTTGAATGAATCCCTTCTTCCTCCCTTCCTCCTTGTATATATGGATGTTGACCCTCAGAGCCGTTATGTTTAACCTCCTCCTGATCTTTCTCCTGGTCTGCAGGAGGGTTTCCCCAAATGTAGGAACCACTTCCTTGCCCATTTCTCTCTTGTTTTTATGGGCTGAAGTTGCTGGTGCTTGGTTATGCCTTACTGGGCTCGCTTATTTGTTCGGCCCATTTCCTCGCTTGCTTTGTATTCTTGATTGGCCCATCGTTGTATATGATCTCGGGTCTTATTTGACTTGTTGACTCTCGGCTATATTGATTTCCGACTTCTCAGTTTCCGGCTTTTGACTTTCGAGTATCGTCTTTTGACCTTCTATCTTTTGACCCTTTGACTCTCGGACTTTTGACCTTCCACTCGTAGTATGCCACGTCGTATTCCGAGGACGCGAATTTTATCCGAACAAATGCCCCCAAATTTCCGACTTAGCTCATATTAGGCGGGAATTTCTGTTTCTTTTTGTTGTAGGCAGCTCTAACGACGATCGATTTTTGGAGTGTTTGCTTTCAAGCCTGATTCTTCCACCTTCCCAATTAATGTTTTACCTCTTCCCCCTCATTATTACTCACTCTTCTTGATTTTCCTTTTCCCCTTTTCCCTAATTACTCCTTTCCTCTTCATGTCCCTCATTATTCTCACTCTCTCTTTCAAAATTCATAAGCTCCAAAATTCTCCCTAATTCTTCGTCCGCCATTGCTTAGAGCCGAGTTTCCGTGCCTCCCTATTTCGATTTTCTAGGTGATTTCTCTTCTGTGGTGATCTTCTTTTTCTTTTTCTCTTGTTTCGTAACCTTTGTCTTCTACTATGGCTCCCAAGTCGACTCGCTCTCACTCAAAATCCTTAACCCCTCTCCCATCATCGTCATCCTCCTCGCCGTCTCTGGCGTTGTTTCCTTCCACACTCAACCTTGGCCTTCCCTACTCTTGTGACTCTCATTATGCTGAGAAGGATCTCCCCGCTATTAAAGAGGTTTATGGCTTTGGTGAGGATGTAGTTATTCACATCCCTCTTCGCGATCAGAGAGCAGATTTTTTCCGTCCTGGGTGGACCTGTCTCTATTCCTACCCTTTCTGTTTAGGTCTGAGATTCCCTTTTCCTGTATTGATTCGCGAGTTTCTTATCTTTCATCGACTTGCCCCCTATCAACTGGTGCCACATGCATGGCGCCTTCTGCTGTGTTTTTGTGTTCTGAACCAACGATACCAGAGAGGTATTACCTTGGGTGATATTTCCTCTGTCTATTGGGTGAAGTCTGTTGGGGGTGGCTTGGTGACTCTTCGCCTGAGGAAGGGTGAAGAGTCTTGTATTTCATTTTCTGCCAACCCTGTAGACGACCATTGGTTCCGGCACTTTGTCTTTGTGAAGATCGACACCATCTCTTGATGGGAGGGATTTGTCGTCTATCCCGCCGTCAGATAATAACCGAGTATCCTAACTAGGGTAGCTAGGGCAAGTCGGGTCGATCCACAGGGACGGAAATGCGTTCGGACTAGTGGGTGCTACGGTTTCGGACTAGGTTCGAGACAAGCTAATCTAGGGGGAGGCTAAGGACTAAACTAGGTCTAAAACACGGGAAAGGAAGACAAAAACAAAGACTAACGACTAAGGGAAGCTAATAAATCGATAAGAAGGAAAACTAGGGTTAGGTCGGGTTCATGGATGCAAAGGAGGCAAAAAGGGGAAAGACGGGGTCACTAGCATGCTTTCGTAGCCTAGGTACCGCCGATCGGGCTCTCGCTACGTAATCGGCCTAGGGGTCGTCCTCATCGGGCTCTCGCTACATAATGAGGGAACCAAACCAACCCACCAAACACACACATACAAGAGAATATGCAAGAAAAACAAGGATTGATCGTCTCTAGTCTCACAAGCATTTCATCGAACATGTGGAGTGCAAGGTAAATGGGAAACAACAAAAACAACATCTAGTACCACCCATCTCACCCTAATCATCCATAATTACACCCAATCACCCTAATAATCCTAGCAAGAATCTACTCAAACATATCTATGCTAAAACTAACACTAACAAGAGGAATCAACATAAGAATCAAAACAACCATAATGAAACTAGTGAAAACAATAAACTATGAACAATACAATGAACAAAGAATCAAACTTTAATGATAAACAAGATTAAAGGAAAGGAAAAGAGAGATTATACCTACTAACAAGAGGACGAAAGATTGAAACTTGTAATAATAAGAAAACCTAAATACATCAACCAAGGTCGTCAATCTTGGATGGATTCTTCAAGAATTCCCTTAATACAAGATTAGCTAACTAGCTTAATGACTAATTACCGACTAATCTACTCTAATCTAAGCTAATCTAACCTAAAATAGTCTAGGGTTTAACGGGTAATGAAGAACATCCAGAACCTCAAGAACCTACAAGAGGAAGGGTATATATAGGGTTACAAGAGTGAAGGAGAAGAAAAGAAGCAAAAGCAGGCTGCCAATGGCCCTTCCCGGTCGGGAAGAGGTAGTCCCGGTCGGGAAGGGTCCCTTCCCGGTCGGGAAGAGCTCATCACAGGCCCATCTTTTTCGTGCACTTCGTCCCGGACGGGATGAGCCCATTCCCGTCGGGGATGAGTCTTGTAGGCCTCCAATATGATCTTTAAGGTTCCTTCTTGCCTCTCATGGGCTTCCCATCGATTCTCGGGACTCGGGATCGAGCCTAAGGAGCTCGGGAATGGGTCCCAAGGTCTCGGGATCGAATCCAAGGCATCGAGTGATCGCTCCTTCACTTCGTTGGCTCCAAAAAGTGTATGTATCGAGTCGGAATCGCTCCAACTCTTCATGAATGGTCTCGGGAACCTGAAACGAACTAGAGGAAGCATGAGTAGCCCATAAACTGCTCCCAAGGAGCGATTCCACAAGGAAAATGGGACCAAAATACCACAAAATAGACACTACAAATTACACCTGTCATCTCTCCTTGTGCTGCCAGCTACCTTTTCTCTCCATGGAAGCCTGTTGAGGGTATTAGTATCTTTCTTGACTTTGGATCTTCATTGTATGCTTACCCTTCTTAATGATACTGTGGTGCAGCCTTGAAGCAACCAGACTTTGATCCGGAAGATTTAGACTCTTTGACTCGCCTTTTTGGTTTGGAGCCAGAACTTTGGTCTTTCCATCATCTGTTGGGCCTTCTTGGGGACGATTCTTCTTCACCTTCCACTCCAGAGGAAAATTCTTCCGAAATTATGTCTTTGGGTATGGCGTTTTATGTCTGGTTGAAATGCAATGTTTCCAATGTGGCTTAATGTTTGACTCCATGCCTTACCCTTCTCCTTAGGAAACCCTAAGCCTCGCTTGACTCTGGACCAGATAATAGCTTCCAAGAGGAAGGATGCGGCCACTAGATCTTCATCTAAGGGAAAATCCAGTTCAACTCCCTCTGCCTCCACTAGAGCCAAGAGGAGGCGTGCCTCCTCCACTTCTCTTGGAGATACTTCAACTGGAAAGTCCCCAATGGATGACATTTCTGGACCTATTCGTGACTTTGCCCCTCGATCAGCGGACACCGCGTCCCCTGGGTTAACACTCAAGTTCCTAATGGTTTTGGTATCCTTAAATCTCCGGATGGTTGGGCGCCTCTGTATCAGTTGTTGTTTCCTAGTCTTAAAGCTGTTATGGATGGGAATTCTCTGGAGGTGTTGACTAACCTATTTGCAGGACAGTCCATCGAGGTAATAGTTCCTTTGTCTACTGTAGATAGCCTTCATTTACGATTTTCTTGATTGTGCCTCGACTTATTAGTATACTGCTTAGGTCTTGAAATGGCTTTATACTTGCGCCAAAGCATGCCTCAACTGATAAATGAGGTGAACCTTCTCAAGGCTCAGAGGGATGTTCTGCAGAGCACAACTGATGGGGCTAAGGAGGAGATCTCCAAGCCGTCGGGGGAGTTGGACCAAGTTAGGGGGCTGCTGGTATAGGAAAAGAGTCGGTGTGTGGGCGTGGAAGATGAATTGTCTCAGGTCCAGGGAGCTAGTTCTTCTCTGAAGGAGAAGAATGCTGAGCTGAAGCAAGTCTTGAAGGATGCTCTTAGTTGGTCAGCTTTATACACCCGGGTCGAGATGATCGAGATTTACTCGAAGGGGGAGCATGGGACCTGGGACCTAGCAGCTGAGAAGAAGCATCTGGAGGAGTTGTTCCCTGTGACGCCTAATTTGGACGTCCTTGTTGATGAAGAGGGAGAGCTTGTGGGTGAGTCGGTTGATTCCCCTCTTCCTGATCAGAAGGCTGGGGAACCTGATGGAGCTGATCAAGAACGTGTTGTTGATCCTGCTGTCGTGGAACCTCTTGCCACTCTGCGTCCAGAGGGAGAAGATGTTTAGGCTGTTAGGCCTCTTTCTTGTTGTCTTTTGAATCTGCTGCCCTGATAGGCATAAAAAATATTTGTTAATTTTCAAACATTGTTTCTGGATTCTGTTTACCTTTGCCCAAGGGGGAAAAGTGTTTGTTGAATGTTTTTGGTACTCTTGTGTTTAACTGTTGGTCGTAATTGTTTGTTGTTGTTTTGTCTTACTACTTTCTGTTGTGTGCATGCCTTGTGTTTGTATGGTCGACCTTTGATATGGTGGCGGCCTGGGATTTTGTTCGCCCACTCAGTCAGAGGTGCCACGCTTTGCGTGAGTGCTAAGTGGCGCAGGAGACTGTAATGTTCTGGGTTTAGGCACTTAGTCACAAACGCACGCCTTCTGTAGAATTTATACACCCCACCAGATTAGTCATCAGTTTCTTGTGATGTAATTGAGAGAACTGACGATATTTGATAAATATGATAGATGCAATACTTGAAGATATATGTTAAAAGAGAGTTAAAATTTTAAGATAAAATGTTTGATTTTCAAATTTTGTAAGAAAGAAGGAAAGAAAGAAAGAAAGAAAAAAAGAAAAAGTTACGGTGGAAAAGAAAGGAAGAAAGAGAGGAAGTGTGGACGTCTGTTCGCACCGCCCGACTCCCCGCGCGCACCCGCGCGGGACCGACTTGGTTTTTCAACGTGTGACAGCGGCCACCCAGGCGGCCCCCTCCCTTCCGAGGGCCGGTCCGATCTCGCCTACGGGGCGAGGTGTCAGATTCGATTCGGATGACGATCCGGACTTGTACTAGACGGGTGGGGGCACCCATGTTTCCGTTTGGAATTGATCGAGTCGTGGTTGTAAATGTTTAAAGGCCGATTTGTTTGGTAAGGCAACCTTTTTAGTGAACTGAAGTTGTTGCCGATTTGTGGAGTCGCCACCGAGTCAATTATCGGGACTCGGAAACCATTCAAGTCAACTTTGATCCTTGCCGGCTCAAAGTTGAGTGGCACGGGACCTAAAGATAAAGACTTGTACCCTTAAGCACTCCATGCCTGGAATGACTCTCATTGCCAATGGTTTCGGACATCCGGAAACCGTCAATTCTGAGTAAGGGGTGAGGGTATACCTTTTGCTATATCGGTTGTTTAAGGACAAGTAAGTTTTGTCGTCAAAGAAGTTGTGTTTACATTCTTTGCATACGATTTCACGTGACACGCAGGTGTGGACATGACATAGGTCCACCCCGACGCGGCCACGCGCGGGTTTGGGGAGGCGAATGAATCTCCATATGAGATGATCAAATTGAAATTTAAATCGAAGTTGGAGTCGCCACCGAATTTTATGGTTATTCTGAACCGTTCGACCCACTCTATGTCGTAGTGGGCCGTATACAAAATACGGCCCATTTCCGATGTCAGAGTTTATTGGGCTCGTCCCTTTGCAATTCGATACCGATGCCGACTTGATCGGTTAATCGTATATTGAATGACTCTCGTTGCCAATGGATTCGGACATCCGTAAACCACGGTTCTGAGTAAGGGGTGAGGGTACGTGTTGGGAAGTTCACTAAGAACACCCAACCCCGCCCGCACATTAGCGGCCTCTACTAGGATATCGAATGATTTTTTTAATACGCGCGTTAGTAATACGATGAATGATATGCAAACATTGTTTTCCTAAACATGCGAGGAATTGAATGGGTTGCTAAGTCGGTTTAATGCATGAAAAATTAACGTCAAAGTTGAATTTAACATGTGAGATTCGTTTTAGTATAATAAAACAAAAGATGAAATAAAGATGAATTTGCTACAAGATAAACAAACGAGTTAGTATCGATTTGTAAAAATAATATAGCAAATAAATATATGAAATCGAGAAAATAAATATTAATCGAAATCTGAAAAATATTGCTAAAAACGCTGTTTTGTATAAAAAATGAAGTTCGAAAAAAAAAAAAAAAAGGCGCGTCGTGGCAGCCGGCCGCGCGGCTCGCCCGGGATGCCGGCGAGTCGCGTGTCGGGCTGATTTCGAAAGCGGTTTTTTGAAAATTAGATGCTTTTATTAAATCACGTACAAATATTGCATAATTTGTACTCGATCTAATATTTTCGATATTCGTTATATTCGATAATTGACTACGAAATCAATATCAAATAATTCGAATAGTTCTAGAAAAGATATAAATTTTGAAATCGTTTCGTAGAATAATAAAATAAAACGAACGAAAAAGCTAAAAAAAAGGCTCGGGTTTCAGGCCCGTGCGCGAGTCGCCTGGGAGTGGCACGACTCGGGTGCGGGTCTGTCCGATTTTATTTTTTTGTTCGAAATTGCTAATTTTGATAAATCGCGTACAAAATATGAATTAATTTATACTCGATTTTATGTTTTCGTTATTCGTCGTACCCGATATTCGATTATGAAATCGATATCGAGTATTCGGAATGAATAAAAAAAGTTTTGTAAAAAGAAGTTTGAACGAAAAAAAAGATGTAACGATTTTTAATATCGTCGAGATTTTAATATAATTCTTTTCGATACAATATTCGATTATAGAGAATCGATATCATATTTTTAAGAACGTTCGATATATGAAAATAGTTTTTAATAATATCAATATTAGAAAAAAGCGACGACCCGACCCATAAAAAATAAGACGGACGAGGAGGAGAAGAGAAGAAAAGGAGAAATTGGGTTTTGTTACACCCTCAACCTACATGCTTCTGTTTACTCGGATCGGGGCTCGTCGGGACGTGGCTTGGGCACAAGAGCGTCGAGTAGATGTCGGTGAGTTATGGTGGTTCGGTTTGGTCGTGAAGGGTGTCGGGTATAGGGCCGGATTTCCTTCGGGTTTTGGGACGAGATATCGGTTCCTCGGTGCCTAGTTTTTATGCTTGTATGAATGTGTGTGTACAGATGTCGATTTCTATATTTGATGTTATGAGTGTATGAGAATAATTGATGTTGTAGATGTGATATTTTTTCTGATTTCTCATGAATATATTTTGAGCTGTGCAAGGGGCTATTTATAGGGAATTCCCGACCTTGGCTAGGAGAGTTTGAACTACCGTTTAAGATAGGAAATGTAAGAGTTCGAAAGGAATGAGGATTCCGCTTTCTTGTGAAGGAATAAAGGGAACACGGCTGGAAGAGGGCTGCCCGGCCGAGTGTTTGAACTCGGTCAGGTGTTTGAATCGGTTTTCGGATAGGATTCCTACTTGAGATCGAACTCCATCCTTAAACGGATTTGTTTAATATTTTATGTAGCTGATTTTTCGTAGGATTGGAGTATGAATCAGTCGTGTGAGGTGTCAAGGCTGACTCACGTGTTTCGGGAAAATCTTTGACCGGGTTTTGACTCGGTCGCTAAAAGACGGTTTTACCCCTGGTGTCGGAATCGACCCAAATTAGTCTTATTTAACTTGAAACGACCCGATGGGCCTGATTTTGAGGTTGGTTTTGTAAGATATGTACTCCATAATGAGCCCAAGCCAAATGCCAATGATTTTGAGCCCATTTCTGAGTATTTAAAGCACGTTTGCGTCCGATCATCATCGGGTGTTTATCGGAAACTGCTATAGACACCTGGCGGTCAAAATGCGGGTGTCTACAGAGCCCCCACTCTGAGTGAGGCTTGGACAAGGCGAAAGTCAGAGTAGCTACCAGGCCAATCAAAGATTAAGACCTGGCAGACTTCCGGTCGGGTCGTTTAAAGTCCATTAGACCTGCGTAAAGGGCCCGCCGGCCGGAGACTAGAAATGTACCTGAGCTGATGACGATAACTCCGCGGGGAATCGGACTTGTCGTATAAGTCTATGCCGCTGGGGAGTTATGTGAATTGCGCGGTCTTGAATTGTACCTGTATAAGTTACATAAAATTTTTCATGCAACATGTAGGTGAAACAAATATGACTCGCGCTGAGGAATGAAAATGATTTTTGCTTAGTTTTGAAATCGAAGTTCCTGAAAACAGCTTACGTGCTAGGAAATAGGTTTTCAAAACTGAAATGGGTAGAAAAGAAATTTGCAATTTAAATAGACCGAAATTTGACCTTGTCGAAAAGGATTTTCTCAAATGGCTAAGTTTTGCAGATTTTTAAAAAATGAGAATTTGAAAAGAGAGACCTATCAACAGACTCGACGCTGGGCGTGACCGGACGAGTTGACGGACACGACTGGACTCTCGAAGGGTTGGACCGTGACTCGGTAGGGGGGTGGGCCACCTAACAAGACTCTTAAGTTGCGCTATTCCGTAGCCTAGACGAGTGGCAACATGGTCGAACATCGAAGTGGGATAGATATGCTATACAGGGTTGCAGTAGTCTGTAATGAGACTGTTGTAGTCTAGTGCTCTCCTGGATTTTTGATTTTAGGGTACATTTCCAAAGTGGGTATTGCCTCGAGTCCTGACAGATTCTTGTCTTCGACTGAGTCGAGTACTATGACACACTACAGAAAGGAGGCTAGATTTCTTTGAATTTATATGGATTTTGTGAGTGGATGGAGGTTTTCTGCCTAAGAGAAGCCCCCAGGACGACAAAGTTAGCTGTTGGGAACATGACGGCGTCGTGACCGGAATGATGGCGCTTTTTGAATGTGTCAATGTGGGTGGTTGTGCCTCTGTTGAAAGGCTGCCTACGTATTCACGTGTAGTGAAATCAAACCATGCCGTAGTTCAGTGTCGGAAGATATATTATTGTGCCTAGTCTAATAGGACTAGCCATAACAATGGTGCAGGCTAGGTGCATTCCCAATGATGTCTTGATCAGAGGGCTAGAATGGTTAGGATATTTATCCTGTGACTGTGAGCGTTCTCCGGGATAGCCCCCAGAGGTGGTGTGCATTATTTGGGCATGTTCTATGCCGACTGCAAGTTAAATTCCCGTGTTTGGGGTTGGTAACTGGTTTGAATGAGAAGAATTGGATGGGATTTTAACGAGTTTTGCTCTCGGGGATTTTAACGAGTTTTGCTCTCGGGATTGTGTATGATTAGGTAAGGGATTTGACGAGTTTTGCTCTCGGGTCTTGGACGAGTTTTGATCTCGGGTCTTTGACGAGTTTTGATCTCAGGTTTGCATATGGTGATTGTGAATTTTGTTATGTAAAGGGGAAGCCGAGTAAAATGGCTCGAATTTTGATCGGGATATGTTTGATGATGCGGGATCTGGTTTCCATGTCTGGCCCTAATGGTTAGGGGTATCCTATGGAGCTTGAATCTTCAAAATTCCGGGCTGTCCTTAGCCTGGGTCTCGGGAAGGTCTTGAAGGTTGTAATGTGGGAAGGCTAAATGTGGTGTTAGTTGACCAGTTTGATTGTTTCTCCCTTATTGGATGGTATGAGTATTGATCTTGAGTGGACCGTTGACCACGGTCATGGGCATTTGAATATTTTTTGTTGGTTGACCTCTTAGCCCCGGTCATGGGATCTTCATTTGTGTTGACCGTTTTGGTCGTGGATGCTCTTTTTTGATGATGGTCTGCTTTTTTTGTTTTGGCCTTTTGCTTTTTTTCCTTAGACTTTTGATTTTTTTTTGTCCAGTTTTTTTTTGTTTTTCCTGTTGGTCAGACTAACACCTAAGGTAGGGACTGGTAGTCTTATTGGATGGATGTTTATTGAAGGAATTGGGCTTGCCTTCCGTCTTGAACCCAAACTAGGAGACTACCTAGATTCGTCATAGGATTCGATACCGCTCCTGCTAAGTGTGGTTTTGTGGCTTCCTATGTCAGACATGGAACAGGTAAAGGAAAACACGGGTCTCGATTTCCTGCAGTCATTATAGATGTGCCTATAGTCACGTGCATGTGCTCACAGTGTATGATGGTGGTTATCATGTTCTCGGAAACACATAAGGAAAGTATATATGAGAAATAGAACATTGAAAGCTGATTTTGTTGAATTTTGAAGAGAGGAAAAAAATACAAATGACTCTGACTTTGATTTGGAAATTAGGATGTAGGGTATCCTTGACTCGGACTCAAACTTAGACTCGAATCAGATCCGGACTCGGATGCTTGGTTGGTTGTTTTTTTTTTTGGTAAGGTCTTCGACAGGTGCCACGACTCGCCTAAACTCGGTTTTGCGCAAATGCAAGAGAGGGAGTCAAACTAGACGCGACCCGGGGTGACTGGAATGAATAGGATTCTTGGATCGGGATACTCGACCGTTGACCTGGACAAGGTAACGACCACTGGCTTGGACTTGACGATGAGACTCAAGCTGCATGAGGGTGAGTCCGAAAATGGGGCGACCATGTTTGACTTGGGTTAGACTCTCCTAAGACAAATGTGTAGGGTATGATCCTCGGAGTGACCGTGATTAATCGCTCCGTCGGAGAATAGCCCCCAAGTGAGGCTAAGAACTCAGATAGGACTCAGATGGTGTGGCATCTAAGTGGCTGGAAAGTGGGGTACGTGAGACACGTGTAAGACATGACCCTTAGAGCAACCGTGATTGACCGCTCTAATGAAGGGTAGCCCCCAAGTGGGATCGAAAATTTGGTTTAAGACTCGAGTGTCGGACGAGTGACCCTTAGACGTAAAGGTCACAAACCTTTTGTTATAGGGCTATGCCTTGTAAAAGGTTGACTCGGAAAAGACACTTGGACGGGTGACTTCTGAAAGGTGGGCCTCCTTTAGGATCCAGCCGTGTGGGCTGGGCCTTGTTCGAAAGGAGGTCCACGTGAGACATTCCCCAGACTTCTAGACTCGATTGTGTAGACGGACCGACCCTTGTAGGAGTATGTCCTACATAGGTGGGCCTTGCCTTAGTCTAATAAGGCGGACTGGGATAGGGAGGAAATCCGTGATATAAGATCGACGGAGTTTCGACGCTAGAAGACCTTGACGATTTATGACACGACCCGACACTACTAAATACAGGAAGTCCTAAAAAGAGGAAGGTTTTGAAATTGATTTTTGAAAGCCCGAGTAAAATCGGGGAGAGGAGCCCGGCCCCTTTTTTTTCGAAAAAGAAAACGGAAAGGCGGACCGGCGAGCGGGTTTGAAAGTTCGAAAATATTTTCAAGTTTTGAAATGGGCATAATACTAGCTAAAAATAGGCTATTTTGAGTAAAATCGTGGATCCTAAATTCGGTATATGTCCCGGGTTTTGAAAATTGGATATTTTGAAAAGGACGCAATTTTGAAAATGACGGTTTTTGAAAAAAGACTTGTAAATCAGGTAGCACGTAGTCATGGAAACAGTATAACGACGCCATGTATGCTCTAATTCTAAGTCTCGCTCAGTCTGAAAGGGTCTATACCAGTGTACACAGCCTATCGAGAATCGGGGCGGACTTCCTAAGTCGAGTTGAGCTTAGAACATGCCGTAAAACCCATACGAATCGGCTAATGGACACCTTCGACATATCCAATTTGGACTACATCGATAGTATAGTGGGACGCCGGTCACCAGTACCGGCCCGGGAAAATATGGGGTTATGCATGAACCGTAAAACTAAAACGCGTATTGTACTAGTCAAACGATTTCTATTCGAGTCTCACCCTGAGGATGCTGAAGGTCAGTAACGTATCATCTAATCCCCAGCGGAGTCGCCAAATTGTGGACATGACATAGGTCCACCCCGACGCGGCCACACGCGGGTTTGGGGAGGCGAATGAATCTCCATATGAGATGATCAAATTGAAATTTAAATCGAAGTTGGAGTCGCCACCGAATTTTATGGTTATTCGGAACTGTTCGAGCCCACTCTATGTCGTAGTGGGCCGTATACAAAATACGACCCATTTCCGATGTCAGAGTTTATTGGGCTCGTCCCTTTGCAGTTCGATACCGATGCCGACTTGATCGGTTAATCGTATATTGAATGACTCTCGTTGCCAATGGATTCGGACATCCGGAAACCACGGTTCTGAGTAAGGGGTTAGGGTACGTGTTGGGAAGTTCACTAAGAACACCTAACCCCGCCCGCACATTAGCGGCCTCTACTAGGATATCGAATGATTTTTTTAATACGCGCGTTAGTAATACGATGAATGATATGCAAACATTGTTTTCCTAAACATGCGAGGAATTGAATGGGTTGCTAAGTCGGTTTAATGCATGAAAAATTAACGTCAAAGTTGAATTTAACATGTGAGATTCGTTTTAGTATAATAAAACAAAAGATGAAATAAAGATGAATTTGCTACAAGATAAACAAACGAGTTAGTATCGATTTGTAAAAATAATATAGCAAATAAATATATGAAATCGAGAAAATAAATATTAATCGAAATCTGAAAAATATTGCTAAAAATGCTGTTTTGTATAAAAAACGAAGTTCGAAAAAAAAAAAGAAAAAAAAAAAGAAAAGGCGCGTCGTGGCAGCCGGCCGCGCGGCTCGCCCGGGATGCCAGTGAGTCGCGTGTCGGGCTGATTTCGAAAGCGGTTTTTTGAAAATTCGATGCTTTTATTAAATCACATACAAATATTGCATAATTTGTACTCGATCTAATATTTTCGATATTCGTTATATTCGATAATTGACTACGAAATCAATATCAAATACTTCGAATAGTTCTAGAAAAGATATAAATTTTGAAATCGTTTCGTAGAATAATAAAATAAAACGAACAAAAAAGCTAAAAAAAAGACTCGGGTTTCAGGCCCGTGCGAGAGTCGCCTGGGAGTGGCGCGACTCGGGTGCGGGTCTGTCCGATTTTATTTTTTTGTTCGAAATTGCTAATTTTGATAAATCGCGTACAAAATATGAATTAATTTATACTCGATTTATGTTTTCGATATTCGTCGTACCCGATATTCGATTATGAAATCGATATCGAGTATTCGGAATGAATAAAAAAAGTTTTGTAAAAAGAAGTTTGAACGAAAAAAAAAGATGTAACGATTTTTAATATCGTCGAGATTTTAATATAATTCTTTTCGATACAATATTCGATTATAGAGAATCGATATCATATTTTTAAGAACGTTCGATATATGAAAATAGTTTTTAATAATATCAATATTAGAAAAAAGCGACGACCCGACCCATAAAAAATAAGACGGACGAGGAGGAGAAGAGAAGAAAAGGCGAAATTGGGTTTTGTTACACCCTCAACCTACATGCTTCTGTTTACTCGGATCGGGGCTCGTCGGGACGTGGCTTGGGCACAAGAGCGTCGAGTAGATGTCGGTGAGTTATGGTGGTTCGGTTTGGTCGTGAAGGGTGTCGGGTATAGGGCCGGATTTCCTTCGGGTTTTGGGACGAGATATCGGTTCCTCGGTGCCTAGTTTTTATGCTTGTATGAATGTGTGTGTACAGATGTCGATTTCTATATTTGATGTTATGAGTGTATGAGAATAATTAATGTTGTAGATGTGATATTTTTTCTGATTTCTCATGAATATATTTTGAGCTGTGCAAGGGGCTATTTATAGGGAATTCCCGACCTTGGCTAGGAGAGTTTGAACTACCGTTTAAGATAGGAAATATAAGAGTTCGAAAGGAATGAGGATTCCGCTTTCTTGTGAAGGAAGAAAGGAAACACGGCTGGAAGAGGGCTGCCCGGCCGAGTGTTTGAACTCGGTCAGGTGTTTGAATTGGTTTTCGGATAGATTCCTACTTGAGATCGAACTCCATCCTTAAACGGATTTGTTTAATATTTTATGTAGCTGATTTTTCGTAGGATTGGAGTATGAATCAGCCGTGTGAGGTGTCAAGGCTGACTCACGTGTCTCGGGAAAATCTTTGACCGGGTTTTGACTCGGTCGCTAAAAGACGGTTTTACCCCTGGTGTCAGAATCGACCCAAATTAGTCTTATTTGACTCGAAACGACCCGCTGGGCCTGATTTTGAGGTTGGTTTTGTAAGATATGTACTCCATAATGAGCCCAAGCCAAATGCCAATGATTTTGAGCCCGTTTCTGAGTATTTAAAGCACGTTTGCGTCCGATCATCATCGGGTGTTTGTCGGAAACTGCTATAGACACCTGGCGGTCAAAATGTGGGTGTCTACAGCAGGCCATGAAAAGATGCACGTAGGAGAGTAGAGAGTACTAGTATTATACGTATTAGCAAATCAGTTTTAAGGCGATAATACGGATATTAGTCGTTCTCGTGGTATACCTTACCTGGTATTCTGCTTAAGATGCGTCAGTTCGGTATTAATAAAGATGCGTCGAACCAAATAAGGCGAGCACCTAGACTAATACGGAACCCGACCATCGCTTTGTTCAATTTTAGTTGATTTACATTTTGATTCTCGTGTTAAGTGATTTATCATGCGAATATAAGGTCATAAAAGCAATAAATCATACAAAAAATTGTAAATGCGAATGTAAGTAAATCACATAGTGAGGAGTTGCACCCTCGGAGTATACACTAAACGGGACACGATGCATAGATAGTTTGAGAACGGATCTCAGAATTACTCGGGTCTATTCAGTGTGTTTTAGTGTTTGTGATTGAAGTTAGGACGTTACGTATTTAAAGTTTTGTTTAGATGGCAACCTAGTGACGACTCGACTTCAATAGGCGGATCCTCCTAGCTTGACTAGTGACTTCGGCAGAGCTCCGTTACCGTTGACCCTTCCTGCGGCTACTCCGGCAGAGCTTCGTTACTATGGACTGATTCTGCAGCAAATCCAGCAGAACTTCGTTACTAGACTTGAGCTAGTCGAACACAGGCACCTCGGTATCGAGTGGGGGGCTCGAAGGTGAGGATTAGCGTCGATGTCTCTTTTTATCGAAACTATGATCGAGTGGATCGTTTGCCTCGGGTGTCGGAGTGAGAGCTCTTAGCGAGAATGTAGAGGGACAAGAGAAGATGAGAAGTTGTTGTCGAATGAATGAGGCGAAGGGGGGTATTTATAGGTGTTTTCAGCCCTCGTCGCCCATATGGACGCCTGAGTTGAGGCGCACCAAGACTTAGGCGCCTGGGCTTAGGCGCGGGGAGACTAAGACACGTGAGGTAGGGTGGTTGGAGTTTTGAAGATACGATTTTGATACTTTCCAAAACCGAGAGGGAAGAGGATAATATGATACTTGGGAATTAAGGCTCCCGTGTGTTACCCTAGCGCCGTGAACATTAGTGGGCCTCGGATGTGCATCCCGAGGTTCACTTGGCACGGTGTTGACTCGGTTTGAGTTTCTGGACCGAGTCGGGGTCCCGGTGTCAGAATTGACTCTAATTAGTGTCTATGCGATCGTAACGACACGACTAAGGCTGCCATCATGTTAGTTTAATTTTCTGAGTACTTTATTTGATCCGTTCTACAGAAAAAATACCTTAAACATCGCGAACCCGCATCGCGTTGCAGTCCTATCGTCATCGGGTATTTGTTGGGCACTTCTGCAGAAGCCCCCACTTTGACTGAGGCTTGGACAAGGTGAAAGTCAAAGTATAGCCGCCCAGGTCAATAGAAGATTACGACCTGGTGGCTGTCCGGTCAGGTCGTTTTAAGTCCGTTGGGCTACGTATTGAGGCTCGCCAGCCAAGGCTTAGAGATCGTACCTAACATGTTTGCATGTGGTTGCTTGCTTGGGCCCGGGCCGTTGCTTGTCATTTCGTTCTTGATTCTTCGTGCGCGCGCACTTTGTCTTCTTCGATCTATTTAAAACTTTGCTTAATTTCGAATGTTTTCGTGTGTAGGTGACGCGTTAAGCGTAAGTGTAAAGAATGTTCACATGTGTTGACTTTTATTTGAACAAATATTTTTGGGACGCTTGTGAACCCTTGATGAAATAAAACCTTCGAGGGCGTCAGTCTCCACTCGAACAGTTGTCTTTGGGATGCTTGTGACCCCTAGGACAAAACAAAACAAGATAAACTACTCGAGGGCGTCAGTCTCCACTCGAGTAGCTGTCTTTCGGGATGCCTCTGACCTCTAGGACAAAATAAAATGATATGAAACTATTCAAGGGCGTTACTCTCCACTCGAATAGCTGTCTTTCGGGATGCCTCTGACCCCTAGGACAAAAAAAATGATATTAAACTATTCGAGGGCGTCGGTCTCAACTCAAATAACTGTCTTTCGGGATGCCTCTGACCCCTAGGACAAAAATTGTTGTTGCTGTGCCTTCCGGATAACTAAGATCCCTTGGGCAAAATTGTTGTGCCTCCGGGATAACTAAGACCCCTCGGGCAAAAATGTTGTGCATCCGGGATAACTAAGACCCCTCGGGCAAAATTGCTTCGCCTTCGGGATAACAAAGATCCCTCGGGCAAAATTGTTGTTGTTGTGCCTCCGGGATAACTAATCCCTCGGGCAAAATTGTTATTGCTGTGCCTCCGAGATCTTAGATCCCTCGGGCAAAATTGTTGTTGCTGTGCCTCTGGGATCTTAGATCCCTCGGGCAAAATTGTTGTTGCTGTGCCTGGGCAAAATTGATGTTGCTGTGCCTCCGGGATCTTAGATCCCTCGGGCAAAATTGCTATTTGTTTATTTGTTTTAGTTCGCCTTGCGGGTTTGTCTTATTTTGTTCGGGTTTGTTCTTGCTTTGTTTTAGTTCGTTATGCATTCGAGATCTGTTTAGAGTTTTTTTAGTTTTGTCTAGATTGTTTTGTTACGCGTCCGGGTGGAGCGTTCGAATTAAGTGCGGTTCTTATGCTTGTCTTATTATCGAGCATGTTTGTCGATGTCAATTAGTAATTGTTCCATCATTGGTGTTTTGTTCGTCTTAAAAGATGCATGATTTATGTGCATCGAGCTTTGAGTCTCGTTTGTTTTGTGTTTTAGTCTGTGCCCGACGTTTCAGGCGCGCATCTATCAGCGCCCCAATCTTCAGGCACGCAGCCCCCAGCAATTCAGGATCCGAGCGCGTCAGCTGAAGCGATCGGGTATTCGTGGACTGGGTCTGTTTTAAGTAAACGAAATTTGGGGGCGATTTGTTCATTCGACCAAAAAGCTGAACGCGTCTCCCCTTTCGCCCCAAAATCGACTTCTCGATTTTTCTTGCGATTTTTCGTCTCGATTCCCATCATACACGACAATGTCGACTCCGGGTAAGTGTTCTTTACTTGTTTATTGTCGGTTTTGCTTGATTTGATTGATTGTGAGTTTGTCTTGTCGAAACCCTAGAAAATCGATTTGGGTGTTTTTGATTTACTTAATTTTGATGCTTATGTTTAATCCCATTGTTAAATTAGGGTCGATTAGAGCTTGTTAAAGTAGTTATAAGCTTGATAGGGGTTTTTCGAGGTGCGACAATGGCTTCCTATGATGGTTAGGTCCGGAGTGCTAGGGTTGGGGTCCGCTTTCCTGGATATTTCTGTATTTGTTTTGCGTAATTATGTTCAACTAGTGTTTGTGAGGATATGGGTAGTTCCCTTGTTTACGGGCTAGGACGGCTTTTAGGGCTATCTGTGAGGTTTTGTGTGTCTTAAGACGGACGAAAAGGTGTCGTAACGATGCCGGATTTTCCCGAAACCACTTCCATCATGACCGGGATTGAAAATGGGTGCTAATAGCCTTTTCGGAATTTTAATATCCTTATCCGAAATTTTGACCCTATTTTGACATGTTTAAGCTGTTTTAGCTTGACCTGAGGTATGGATTTTTCGTTTTTTGTTTGGTTTCACGGCTAGGATACCGAGCGTCCCGAGAGAGCTTCCTCGATTGGTACTAGTTATGAGGTTGTTGGGGCGAGTTCAGACACTCCTCGAGGGATTCGCAGGAGACGACGGAGCATCTCATCTCAGCGTCGCAACCCCGAGACCATTAATGAGGCTGATTTCGATGCAGTGAAGAAGCGCAAGCTTCCAGAGACAGTGGCTAGGAGGGCTCACGTTCCGGTTCCTGTACCGGAGAATGAGGAGATTGGTTATGAAGATCCCAAGTGGGCTCGGGACTTGGATGACCATCAGCTGCTGTTTCACCTTGACCTTCACGTTTCTCACCGTATCGTGCGTGGTCTGGTGAGTGTCCTATTCGTGTTTATTAGTTATAACTTGGATTTTTGGCTCAGGTTAGGTTAGGTTTGTTTTGTTTATTCTCGTATTGTTTTGTATTGCAGCCCCCAGGTCCGATGAGAACTTTCTCGGGCTTTACTACGTGCCTTGATATCTATTTTTAGAAGCTGACCCCCGCGGTAAAGGAGATTATCGCGGGGACCGCTCTAGGTCCCGTGGTCGAGTAGTGGGTCCGGCTGGTGGGTTGCAAGACTAAGTGCAACCTTATGGTGATTAGGGTGATGATAGATCGCTTCCATGATACTACCTCGACCATCCACATGGCTTTTGAGGAGGTCGGGATGACCATAGAGGATTTTGGGATGATTACTGGTCTGCCCTGGAGTCCAGATAGGATTAGATGGGCTGCTGAAGGCCCTAGTCTAGATAGTGATAAGGTGCGGGGCCTCATCGGGGATTGTTTAGAGCGTGAGGCATATAGTACGTTTCGTGCTCTGGTGAGCTCGTATATCACCGATCACATTGAGCGGGTGGCGGTGTTAGAAGGTCGAGAACCTAACACGCCGGAGCAGGATGCCCGGTTGTGGCCGTGGTATTTCCTGGGGTCGACTCACTTCTCGGACAAGGGTGAGAGGTTTAGCACTAGGATTTTGCCTCTTCTGGCTGACATGGCTCAGCTAGGACGTTATGATTGGCTGACCGCGGCTTTCGCGGAGATGACTCGCTACCTGCAAGTCATGGTGAGGCCGTTGGCGATAGAGTCGGCTTCAGTTGTGCCCATTGTGGGTCCGGGCCTTATATTGGAGGTTAGTTACTATTCTCACTCTTGTATTTTGAGTTCTATTTAACCTTGGTTTAGTGTCGCTAATGGTATTTTGAGATTTCGTAGGCTTGGATCTATTCCTATTTTCCTTGCTTGGCACCTAAGACGGTG
Source organism: Agrostemma githago (assembly GCA_958450325.1). Taxonomy (NCBI): domain Eukaryota; kingdom Viridiplantae; phylum Streptophyta; class Magnoliopsida; order Caryophyllales; family Caryophyllaceae; genus Agrostemma; species Agrostemma githago. The sequence continues at coordinate 37,403,620 of OY288254.1, read as the reverse complement.
CGGGTGCACCCGAAGAGATTCCCGACGGGGATCGAGTGGAGGCTGGCTCAGCCTAAGAGTACAATCAGCCACTACCCGTTGGAGAATTCGCTGGTTAACAAGCTACGCCTTGAGGATGTAAGTTTTATTTTTATAGCCTATTTCGTTTAGTAGCCCCTAAGGTTTGGGATTCATTGGGATGTTGGTTCTATTCGTGTAGTTTCTGGCTCGCCCTTGGACCAATTATGAGGGCATGCCCGGGTATGCGACTGCGGAGCTGAGGCCTCAGAGTTATAGGAGGATGCTTCTCTCTGCGTTGTTTCGCCCAGTTTTGTATCTGGGCGAGCGGTTGGTGCGTCAGTGCTTATATGACGATTTCAGGGTGCCGGTTGATCCTCCCCGGACCATGTTCAGACTACCGACCACCGCTAAGGTCCTCGAGGATAGGGACGGAGCAGGAGGCGATGCGCTTTTGGTGGCTGGCGCCTCCTACCTATCTCACGTCACCCGGCGGCTAGCTTGGTACCGTCTCGTGGTAATGTTCTAATTTATGGTTCTAAGGTTTGTTTTGCGGTTTATTATTTCCTTGCCCTCTGACCGGCCGATCTGTTGCTTTCTCAGCTGGCCGATCCGGCTGATGAAATCCAGCCCCCAGATTTTCCTGTGATGCTACCTAGGGAGGATGCGGCCGGGATACCTTTCACCGAGCCTCTCCCCCCGTCTTCTGCCGAGGAAATGGACGCCGGGATAGAGTGGCGTGACCGGGTGTACCGGGTGAGTTTTCACTTTTGTTCCTTGTTTGGGCCTTAAAAATTTAGGGTCGGTTTGTCTAACTTTTTTGGTTTCAACTCTCAGGTTTCGTCAGCTTGCCATCAGCGGTTGTGGCAGGCCGCCAACTGCTTCCGGGTCTATGCCTCGAGGGTTTCCCGTGATACTTCGGGACCTCGATCGGTGAGTTTGCGTGACTAGGGTGGTTTTCTAGAATGCTTGTGTGTTTTCCTAATGTTTGAGTGTATTTGAAGGATGTCTCGGATATGGTGGGATAACTGGAGGCTCGGGTGACCGAGCTCGAGGAAAAGAGGTTGAGGCGCAACGGCTCCTGCAATCTAGGGCTGACGAGATCGCTTTCCTCAAGGAGCAGCTGGCTCGGTCTCGGGGGTGAGACCTCTGTGCAGGGTGAGGCTAGGCGCCAGATTGAGAGGGAAACTAAGGCTGAGGCTGAGGCTACGAGTGCTACCGAGGAGGTTGGGGGAGTCCCCGAGACGGCTACCCTAGACATGCTATCGGGGATGAATGGTAGTGAGTCCTTTCTTCTAGATTTGGAGGATCTAGGTTTGGATGACAATATTTGTGAGGTCGTGATAGCTATTGGCGCAGCTTCTAGGGGTCCTCCCGAGCCTCGATTTGTGTATGGATTTGTATACTTTATATATTCGTTTAAGATTCTTAGTATTTGAATTAGTTGGATCAGTCTTGTGTTTTCATTTGGCGAATCATTTACCTAGATTGACAAGTAATCACCTTTGCGTTCATCTATTTTGCGATTCCACCTAGTTTAGGGTGTGTTAGCGTTGCATGAGAGTATGAAAACAGTTCCTTTCGAATGTTTTGAAACACGTTAGTTTGAGCCGGGAATCGGATCAGGTAGTACGTCGATTAAAACGTGTCGACTCAAGATGTAAAATATTAATGTGCTCTGACCGAGTGTGTTAAGAGATGAGCTTGGTCGTTTTGACATTCAGGACGATGCCGAAGTTAAAAATTCGGGCAACTTTTGGAAAAAAAGTTAGACCACTAAAATTCGGGCAACTTTTGGAAAAAAAGTTAGACCACTTTTTGTCCAAACGCGAGTCCAGCAAATGCCACTCTATTTTCTCTTTCAAAGCTTTAATATGGGTCTCGTTAGTCTTGGCCCGTTCAGATGAACTGACGAAACTAGGATCGGTCCCACTGTCTTTGGATAGGCACTTAACGGTCTCTCGAGTCTCCTCCTCGCCTCTTAGTAGGGTTGTCTTCCTAACTTTTGAGTCGGTCTGTCCTAACGGGTGTTCGCAAACCCTCTTCTGCATGAAAGTATTGTCGGTCATTCGAGCATTGGGATGCAAGAACTTCTGCTCCCAAGATACCCTAAAACCCCTAAGCAAATCCCCAGTCCATGAATCGAAACTAGAAATGACCTCAGCATCGTCTGAAATAGAAGGTCCGACACCCATCTGATTAGACAACATGCTCGGGTAAATATAGACTTGATCCCTCATGGATAGTAGTAACAAAGCCCGGGTCGAAGACGAAAAAGGGAACCCAACATGCCCACCAATATTCCACCACGGGATAAACCACCTGATGACAACACCTCCCCCAACCAAATAGGAAAGCCAATCATCCTCTTCGCGATTTTTGCTCCACACCAACGCCATCTTACGGCCCGTGAAACCCTTGTAGTTATAATCTTTGAAACACCGGGGAAGGTCAATCAAACCGAGCCGCTCTTGCAGCCAAATCTGTACGAAAACACGACGAAGCGTCACACCTCCAAAGCCAAAACGACCACAAAATAAATAAAACCAAGCTACACAAAAAAAACACATAAAGAAAAAGAGGAGCAAAAACAAACCTGTAAGATGATCCTAGAACCCCGAGAAAGTGTCCCCCGTGACAGGACACTAACATCAAGACCAAGAACAAGCTCACCCAAAATAAGCAAAGAGGGTGATCGTCCATGTTCCATAGCCGCTACCACATCCATGACGCAAGGATTACCCCAACCTCCACGCGACCGCATGTCCTCAAAAAGATAGTAGCAAGCAATAGCAATTTGAAAGCACGCCTACATGTCAAGGCCGAAACATAACGAGAGTCAACCCGAGAGAATGTCCTAGAAAGTAACTCTAGGTTGAGACCATCACTACCAAAATAGTCTTTATCCTCCTCCAACGAAGAAAGGTCCAAGAAGTGGTAAAACTGCTCCGCATAAGCATCATCCCCATAGGGCACACAAGGTCGAACCGAACTCCACCCTCCTATAGCATATATATCTTCGGACAAAGGACAAATTCTACCACCGGGGAAAGCAAAAACATGGTATTTCGGGTCCCAGAATTTAGAACATGCACACAAGAAGCTATCCTGTACCTTGACTCGACTCAGCGCGACAACCATCGATAAACCATCGTTTGAACTAAACTCGGGGTAGCATTTCTTAAATAAACCCGCCCACTCAGCGAGGACATTCCCAAAACCCGACATGACCCTAGATACGGTTCTATACCTTACGGATATCTTACTATGTCTAGAACATGCACCCGCAGCCCGTATATATAGTCCTAACCCCACGAGAATTAGGAAACAACGAAAATTTCCATAACCCGAAACCCGAACCGCACCGGCCCACGCGCCCGGGTCTCCGGCCGCCTAAGCCCAAGCGGCCCGGAACTCATTTGCCTCAGCCCGAGCGCCTGAGGCCAGGCATGACTCAACCCGAGCAACCCAAGGATAAAAACTCAAACCCCCGTGATCACCATAGCTATCATTTTGCGTCGGGAACATACTACTACACAAATGGCCAAAGAGACCACCGCCTTGTTAATTGTCTAACCGGTCTCTTAAAAATAAGATACCATTTATTTTTTACAACCGGTCTCTTAAAATCAATGATAGTACACCGGTTGGACAACTTAACCGGTCTCTTAATTTAATAGACCGTTTGTAAAAGATGAACGGTTTCTTATTATTAAATTTAACGCCGGTCAACTTATAAGTGGTTTCTTAAATTCCTCCCACACCCTTCGACGAACTAATTCAGCGCGCCTCTCTTTCCCACTAAAACTAATTAAGCGCGCGTTCACCTCCCACTCCCATTAAACTGCCAGAAATCTCTCGACCTGCTATACCCACAATTTCCCATTTAAATTTAAACTCTGATTTCATCTAATTAAAAACAATACCAATTTGTTAATCGATTTCCCCTGAATTTCTTAATTTAAGAGACCTGCTTGCTTGCTTGCTGAATTTCATCACGATTTTTCCAATTCGATCGTCGTAATCTACGTTCTCTGAATTTCTGCGTGTATCAAGTTTGTTTTTCCCCCATTTTCTTTCTAGTTCATCTTTAAGTAATAGTACTATTGTTTGATTTGTTTGAGGGTTTTGATTTTGTGATTAATTTATGATTAACATACTTTTGCGAATGTATGATGTTTTTGAATTATACTTTTCTGATTTCATTGTGTTTTAAATTGAAGTTAAGTTTTGGGATTTTTTGTGTGTTTGATTGCCTTTGAGTCGCATTTTAGTTGTAGTATAGGTTTATTTAGTAAACAAAAACCCTACAAGTGAGGAATAGCTAAATTAAGCTAAGTAATAGAACTTCGTTTCTTCTCTATTGACCTTTTTACGGGTTGACAAAAAACTTTAACTTTAATAAACAAGTAAAATAGGACAAATAAAGACACTGAAAGGGCTGAGCTACCTCTTTTGGCTTTGTACTTAAGAAAAATATGTAATTCATAGCTAACTATTGATACTCTTGTGAGTTGGATTGTTTTCTTTTTAATGTTTTTATTATTTTCATTCTGGTTCATGTTGAGCTTTAATTTTGGGTGTATTTTAATTGTTAATCATTTAATCCAGTATATGCCGTAATTATTGAATGGCTCCCGCTAATTTAAGTAATCCTCCATTTAATTTGAAAGTGGCTCCTTATATTGCTTTGTTCTTTCCTATGCAAAAGTAGTTTAGTTTAGAATAACCAAAATTAGTTTATAGTGAATGGGTAGAAAACCAAGTTGAAAGAAAGCCAGGAGGGAATAAAAACTCAATTAACAAACTAACGTAATGATTTGTTTAATAGGTTATGATAGTGTATCACGATAGCTGGCTCGTGAACTTGATATACTCAATATATACAGTTCTCTAATAGGTTATAATAGTGTGTATAATCTCATTAAGGTTAAGATGTTGTTTTCTTTACATTGTTTGTAGATATGGATCGTAGTTGGATATCAATGTCAAAACCGGGTGACCTAGAGTATATAGCTAATTTATAAATTTCGCCGTAAAGAACTCTAGAGGACGTACTAAGCTTCCTTGTCCTTGTTTTAAATGCTATAATTTTCTATACAAAAAAGCTGATGAAATACTTAATCATCTCTATAAATCGGCTTTTGATAGAACATATACTGTTTGGATTTGGCATGGGGAAGATAAGGAAGGAACTGATAGGAATAACTTACCCAAAGTGCCTACTTTAAATGAGGGTGATAGGATACAGGATATGTTACTGGAAGTTGAAGAGAAGTTTGATGAAAATCCATCTGAATTTCAGTCTTTGTTATCTGATTCTGAAAAACCCATATACGAAGGATACAAAAAATATTCAAGACTATCAAGTGTACTCAGATTATACAATCTAAAGGCAATTCGCGGTTTGAGTGACATAGGTTTTACTGAATTTCCTGAAGCAGTGAAAGATATGCTTCCGAGTGATAATGTTATCCCGAGTAGAACATATGAGGCCAAAAAGATATTATGCTCAATGAGCTTGCCTTATGAGAAAATTCATGCATGCCCTAACGACTGTATATTATATCATAATGAGTACCAATCATTGAAGAGTTGTCCTATTTGTAATGTCTCGCGCTATAAGACGAAAGAAGGAGTGCCATCAAAGGTCTTGTGGTACTTTCCCATTATACCCCGATTAAAACGTCTTTTTTCGTATGCAAAAGATGCAAAAAATTTGACATGGCATCATAATGGTCAAATTAAGGATGATAAACATAGACACCCAACTGATTCCCCACAATGGAGGTTTATTGATGGAAAATTCCTTGAGTTTGGTAAAGAAGTACGTAATTTGCGTCTTGCCTTGTCCACGGATGGTATGAATCCATTCCGCTCTCTTAGTTCGACCTATAGTACTTGGCCGGTAGTTTTGGTTACGTACAACCTGCCTCCTTCGTTATGTGATGGTAGGGATTTGTCACGTCCCTAGCCAACAATAAAACACCGACTAACCTAGTGGGTAGCTAGGGCAAGTCGGGATCGTATCCACGAGGACGGTATATCAAGGTTTAGACTAAGTCTACCTACAACGAGACTAGATTACCAAACAAACACGAAGAAGCGATAAAAGGAAAACTAATGGTGGAGGAGAAGTATGACTATACTAACAATGCTAAACAAGGCTAATGATCGAACTAACAAATAAACTAGAATAAACAATGACTAACTAAGACGATGAACCAAATATGGAAAGGAAGTGGGGTAGGTCGGGTTCATAGGAGTAGAAGGGTAATTGGGGTGATCAAGGGTATAGGTGTCTCCTAGTTACTAGAATCGGTCCAAGCTTTCGCAACTTAGACCGATGTCAAGGTGGGTCCGGTCTCTCGCAACTTAGACCCTAGTCCGCGCTATCGCGACTAAACTATTCTCAACATTTCCACAAAATAAGCAATCAATGAGAAGATGAACACAAGTATGGGAAGCATGGTCACTACAACTCACACAAGCATATCAAGAAACACATAGAGTGCCTACAATGTGACTAACAACAAAGATGTAACCTTTTCCCCTTAATCAACCTTAATCATCCATAATCTACCCCTAATCCCCTACTAACCCCACAAAGAAACTACTCACTCATGATTAAGAGAAAACCAACATTCACAAGAGGAATTTGAACAAGCATCCAAACATTCATCATAAACAAACAGTAACAATAACAATATGTAAAAGATGAAACTTGATTGAACAACAAAGAACAAAAGTAAGAAAGGTTATACCAACAATAGGATGAAGAAAAGATGCAATCTTGTATAAATAAGAACCCAAATAGAATCTCAAGGTTGTCAATCTTGGAACAATCTTCAAGAACTTCTTAATACAAGAACTAATTACAATGATTAACTAAAGATTAAAGAGAGAATTAAACTAATGAGAGTAGTGCTAATCTAGGGTTTTGAATGTTAATGGAGGCTTAAACTCGTCTAGGTTAAGATAAGATGTCTTAATATTACAAGAAGGGAGTATATATATGGGTACAAGAATGAAGGAGAAGAAAAGAAGAAGCCCGTGCTGCCAGCTCTTCGTCCCGACCGGGACGGCTCTATCATCCCGATGGGCTCACAGTGGCACCCTTCAACGTGCACCCCATCCCGAACGGGATGTGTCTTGTAGGCCTCCCTTAAGAGCTCTTTGGTCCTTCCTTGCCTCTCATGGGTTTCTCGTCGATTCTCGGGACTTGGGATCGGGTCTCGGAGGCTCGGGATTGGGTCCCGAGGTCTCGGGGTCGATTCCAAGGCGTCGAGTTATCGTTCCTTTACTCCGTTGGCTCCAAAATGTGTATGTATTGAGTCGAAATCGCTCCAACTCTTCCAAATCGGGCTCGGGAACCTGAAACGAACTAAAGGAAGCATAAGAAGCCCATGAATCGCTCTCAAGGAGCGATTCCACAAGGAAATGGGACCAAAACATAGTGGAAAAGGCACTACAAACTACACTTATCAACTCCCCCACACTTAACCCTTACTCGCCCTCGAGTAAGCACATACTAACTATTATACTAGCCGAATGGGTATTAGCGCACCCTACGCCCTTTCAACTCACGCGGGTACACTTAGAGGAAAAGTGCACTCCGCAAGGTAAGTCGGGTCTTGCGACAAAACCGCGGATGCAACCGGACACAAAACACACAAATAAACAAACACACAAACAATCACTTAGACGGTCGCACCCAAAACAAAAGAAATACCGCTTCCCTCTAAAAGCGGTGAAAGAAGCACCGGTTTAGGACTCGAGGTAAGTGACAACGTTCCCAACGTAGCAATACAAACCAAGGTGGACTAGACCCTAATAGTATGACGATAAAGCAACAAAAACGTTGGTAACTTACCTAGGTCCTCCTAACTTTCTAAAAAACGTACTACGGGACGATCGGCGGAGTGGAAAAGTGAAGAACCACCGTGTTAGTCGACACTGTAGGTAAGTGAGACCCCGCCCCCTTTAGCGTGAGCCAAGAGGGTCGTCCCGTGTCCAAAACCGCCTAACTAGTCCAAGTAAAAAGATGGAAAACATGCAAAATGAGGGAAGACCGACTAATGCCGCTATCATCCTTCCTCGGGACTCGGCCCTTTGGTAGGCTCTTTACGGCAAAAGTCGGAAAAGGCTTATTTTTGTGGAGATTTCTTTTTGTGAGACGGGTTTTCTTTTGGCATTTTCTTTCATTTCGCATTTTTGCCTTGTTTGTTGCCATGCCACTTCTTTTTCTTCTTTTCTATTTTCTTTTTGGCTTTTGTGCCTTTTCTTTTTCTTCATTTCTTTTCTTTCTTTCATTTTTTCTTTCTTTTCTTTTCTTTGCCCTTTTTGGCAAGATTTGGCTTTTTGGCATATTCATTGTATAACAAGAAAGGTAGAAATCAACAATTTGCAATTTATTGTGTGGAAATGTGTAGGAGGTAGGGAAATGGGAGAGTCGGGGAGCGTCCTTCCCTTCAAACCCACAAAAAGTGGAGAACTTGGACTAATCAAAACAATCCTAAACACGGTCACCTACGGGACGAGACTCGGTAACCAAGGCCTTTTCACACCATGGGTGGTCATAATGGTCAAAAGTGCAAATCCCGTAGTAAATTCCTAGTAAGCTAGGTGGACTCAAGGTAAAGGACCAACGAAATCATCGGTTTAGGGTCATTCTACTAGGCTAAAGTCCAAGACTCGATTTACACTACTAGGAGGGGATAGATAGACACTCACACACTAGCCTCTAAACCGGGTTTTCGAAAACGGTTTACGCACAAGACACACAGCACAACACAAAACAAAGACACGACGAAAACGAACGAAAGAAAAAAAGCAAAAGCAACAAAACAAAAAAAAAAACAAAACGAACACATAAACAACACAAACACCACCCCGAATTTCCAAACAAGTCACCAATCAACCACAACCTTTACAAGCTCCGCCCGAGCACACCACAACACACAACTCCTCCAAACTCTACAAGGAACAAAGAGGAAAAAGGGGTGAAGAGATGTTACCGGAAGTCTTGGAAGCTCTCCAAAGCTAACGGCGATTTAAGCAACCTATAAGGAAAAAGGGAGGCAAACACGCACAACAAAACAAATATACGACACAAAGAAATGAAAGGGAAACACACAAAAGAAAATCTTTTTGATTTTTGTGAAAAAATTTCAAATTTTTAGGGTTTTTGAAGAATTTTTCGAAAAAACTTAGAAAATAAACTAAACTATACTAGGATATCGCTCCCCCACACATAAATCGAGCCATGTCCTCATGCTCGATCGTAGGGTGCGGAGAGACAAAAGAAAAAAAAAGAAAAGAAACTACGAAAATAAAGCTAAAAATCAAAAAGAAAAGTGGAGAAAAGGGTAGAAGGTGTCCGGCCGGGGTGTAATCAAGTCACCATGGGCCGAGACGAGAAAGAGATATGGAAGGGGGAAGAAAATAAAAAGAAGGAAATAAAAGGAAATGGGAGGGGAGGGCTAGGTGTAATCAAGTCACCTAGCCCAGATTCCGTCCAAATCCGACTAACTCCTAAAAAGGGGTGAAAATCTTGTAAATTGGACTAATCGATTGACTCTCGACGTAATCACGTCGTCGGGAGTTGGGAGCAACCATACTACGGCCTCGAAGGCCACTAAGATCCCATGACTCGAGGGAAGGGGGCAAACAATGAAAAACAAGCGATAAAAAGACGGGAAAGTAAGGATAGTTACCCAAACCGAGCGGCTAGTAACTCACTTGCTCCATCGTCTCGATGATCATTAGAGGCTCGTCGCTTGTCTTCTCGGTTTCCATCTCGCTTCACACTCAAGGAGGACTCACGGTCGGGGTAGTAATGGTGTGAGGGGATGGGATTTGATGCGAGAGTCGGTGTAAAGTGGATAGGAAATGAAGTGAGTGCATGACAGTGAAGTACATGGGGCATATGATAAGGCTAGGGTAGCTAGGGAGGTTGGGAGGGGGAATAAAACGGTTGGGTGGACTCGATTTGCGAAGAAGAATCACAAAAGGGGAGCAGAGGACCATCCCGGTCGGGAAGATTGATCCCGATCGGGTTACCTCACCCGTCCCGATCGGGACGCCCTCATCCCGGTCGGGACGGACCCACAGTGAGCTTGAATCTTGGTACACCCATCCCGATCGGGACGGCTCCTTCCCGGTCGGGATGCCACACCCGTCCCGGTCGGGACGCCTCATCCCGGCCGGGATGGGTCTTCTTCAACTTCCACAATCCCAAAAGCTTGCTCCAAGCTTCAAAAATCCGATCCTCGTGCCTACAACCCAATGTATATCATAGCCAATCCTCTCTAGGAGCGTTCTCACTTCACCTATCAAGCAATACTCAAACACACATCTAACTCTCTCCCTCACAACGCTCATCAATCAACCCAAATAACAAGAATTCACAAAAATCCAACTAGCTACAAGAAAGATATATATACAATGAGACGATTCTTGTGGAACTCCGTCAAACCAAGGTGGTGCATCTTCATTCTTTTTCAACAACCACGACCAATTCCATCTCCATCAAGGGCACGTAAGAACAAGTCGAAGGCCCTAGCAAAGTCTTCAATTAGGCTCGAGATATAACCGTCCACAAACCAAGGCTCTTCATGACCTTGCATCGACGTTCCCGGGGCATCCCAATCTACTAAGTTCAATGGCTTGAACTTGTACTTGCGATCCTTCGGGATATACCCAAACGTCCAATGATCCTCATTTGGCCCCAAGGAAGGCTCATCTTCTTTCTTATCATTGCACTTCAACTTGTCATCAAGCCCATGAGATGGGCGCTCAACTTCCTCACTCTCGGAGTCATCATCATCAAGTACATAAGAGTACTTCTTCAAGCTTTGTCCCGAATCATCCCTTCGATCGACGTCTTCCGTGGCATGGATCACATTACACGTCTCGGTCATAGGCGAAGTGTTGCCTTGGAGGTCTAACACTAACTCTTCGTCGCCTAGTTGAAAGGTGATCCTACCCTTCTTCACATCGATCACGGCACCGGCGGTGTGTAAAAATGGGCGTCCAAGGATGATGGGAGTGATAGCATCCTCCGGCATGTCAACCACAATGAAGTCGACCGGAATGAAGAACTTTCCTATTTGTACCGGCACATCCTCTAACATTCCCAATGGTCGGTTAAGAGACTTATCAGCCATTTGGAGTGTAATGGACGTACACTTCAACTCCGTCATCCCTAATCGCTCACAAATGGTGTAGGGAATAATGCTCACACTCGCACCCAAATCACACATAGCTCTCTCGATCTTGTAATTGCCGATGGTGCATGGGATAGAGAAACTACCCGGGTCCTTCAACTTCGGAAGCGTGGAACCTTGAATAAGCTCGCTCACCACACTAGTGAACGCTACCGTCTCTTCCTTGTCGATGGACCTCTTCCTAGCCAAGATTTCTTTCATGAATTTTCCATATGCCGAGATTTGGGTAAGTAACTCGGTGAATGGGACATTCACATCCAATTTCTTCACAATACTAAGGAACTTGTCGTATTGAGTGTCCACCTTAGTCTTCATTTGCCTTGATGGGTAAGGCAACTTAATTTGGTACTTGTTTTGATCATTAAGGGTGGGCTCTTCAAAGGACACTTTCCTTTTTCCCTTGTCTTTCTCTTGAAGTGGGGGAGGTTTGTCTTCTTGGGGTTTCTCGACCTCCCATAAGACTTGCTCCTCAATTGGATCATCAAAGCTTGACTCTTCTTGATTTGGAGATGCCATTTCCATTGTCGGTTCTTGCATCGGCTCTTGCTCATTAGGATATGGAGGGGAGTCATAAGAGGTACCTCTCCTTGTGGTGATAGCATTTACATGCTCAAATGTCGGTGTTTCACCTTGAGAAGGTAGTTGCCCCTTTTGCCTTGAGGAGCTCCCCGAAGCTAGTTGAGATACTTGAGTCTCAAGTATCTTCATACGGGTATCTCTCATCGCGTTTTCCCCTTGAATATAAGTGAAGAGCTCATGATGGTTTCTTGATATGTCCATTTGACCTTGTTGCATATCCATCAAAGTCTTTTGAATGTCGAAATCCCGAGGTGGGGATGATGGATTATGTAGAGTGTCGGTGATGGCGAGAGGAATGCCATAATCATGAGTAGGAGACCGGCTCCTAGGCTTACTTTGTTGTTGTTGATTTTGAGTTGCTTGTTGACGGTACCCTTGGAACCCTTGAGAACTACCTTGTTGTTGATGATGGTTCCCTTGGAACCCATGAAAGTTTCCTTGATTAAGGCCTTGGTTGTGGTTTTGTTGTCCTTGAAAGTTTCGGTTTCCTTGGAAATTTTGGTTTCCTTGGAAACCACCATGGTTGAAGTTCCCTTGTTGGAACCCTTGCTTGTTGTTGAAGTTACCTTGGTTATTTTGCTTGAAATTGTTGAAGGGTCTTTGGTTACCCACATAACCTTGGTAACTTTCATTGTTGTCCCGTAAGGGAGGTGGAACATAGGGACGATGTTGTTGTTGATGTTGAAGTGCTTGTTGTTGAGGGACTTGATTGGAAGCTTGGTATTGATTAGAGTAGGAAGCACCTTGCTTGAACGCTTGAAAGGCGTTCACTTGCTCAATACTCCCTCTACAATTCATAGGGTCATGACCAACGATTCCACAAGTGTCACACATCCCAAAGTAAGGTGTAGGAGGTGCGAACCCCAAAGCATTCACTTCTTGAATCGGTTGATGGTGGGAGGAACTAGTGCCTTGGACTTGGTTGAGGTGGCTTTGGAGCTTCTTGTCGATAGTCTCCATGTGTGTTTTCAATTGAGCTCCAAGGTCAATGCTTAATTTGGTGATAGCATCGACCTCATGTATGCCTCCTCGATGTGCCTTCCTAGGCCTAGAGTATTGCGAATTATGCATCGCCATCTCTTCGATTCTCGCCCATGTTGGTCGTCATCGACCTCGGTAAACCTACCATTGGAGCCCATGTTAAGAATGGCTCTCGAGTCCTCATAAAGACCATTCCAAAATTGTTGCACCAAGAACCATTGTGAGAGTCCATGATGAGGGCACGATCTTACCAAAGACTTAAACCGCTCCCAAGCTTCATATAGGCTCTCTTCATCCCTTTGTTGGAACCCGGTGATGGAGGCCCTAAGCAAATTCGTCTTTTCCGGAGGGTAAAACTTTTGGTATAACGCCAAGGCAAGCTTTTTCCAAGTATCGATCCCCATGGTTGCCCTATCGAGACTCTTGATCCATTGCTTCGCTTTTCCAATAAGAGAAAACGGGAAAAGTACCCAACGAACTAGCTCAATACTCCCTCTACAATTCATAGGGTCATGACCAACGATTCCACAAGTGTCACACATCCCAAAGTAAGGTGTAGGAGGTGCGAACCCCAAAGCATTCACTTCTTGAATCGGTTGATGGTGGGAGGAACTAGTGCCTTGGACTTGGTTGAGGTGGCTTTGGAGCTTCTTGTCGATAGTCTCCATGTGTGTTTTCAATTGAGCTCCAAGGTCAATGCTTAATTTGGTGATAGCATCGACCTCATGTATGCCTCCTCGATGTGCCTTCCTAGGCCTAGAGTATTGCGAATTATGCATCGCCATCTCTTCGATTCTCGCCCATGTTTGGTCGTCATCGACCTCGGTAAACCTACCATTGGAGCCCATGTTAAGAATGGCTCTCGAGTCCTCATAAAGACCATTCCAAAATTGTTGCACCAAGAACCATTGTGAGAGTCCATGATGAGGGCACGATCTTACCAAAGACTTAAACCGCTCCCAAGCTTCATATAGGCTCTCTTCATCCCTTTGTTGGAACCCGGTGATGGAGGCCCTAAGCAAATTCGTCTTTTCCGGAGGGTAAAACTTTTGGTATAACGCCAAGGCAAGCTTTTTCCAAGTATCGATCCCCATGGTTGCCCTATCGAGACTCTTGATCCATTGCTTCGCTTTTCCAATAAGAGAAAACGGGAAAAGTACCCAACGAATTTGATCTTGAGTAACCCCGGTTTGAGATATAGCGTCACAATAATCGGAGAAAGTCTCCATGTGTTGGTGCGGGTCTTCGGTGGGCAAACCACTAAATGGGCTCCTCTCCACAAGTTGGATAAATTGGGTCTTTGCCACAAAATTTCCGGTGTAGGCTTCCGGTAATGCACTCGGTCCCGGCAAGACATCCTCGGTGAATGTGGAGTGAGAGGAAAACTTAGGCATTCTTGGATATAAGGAAGAAGATGGTGGTGTAGACGGTGTTGATGTAGATGAAGAGGGGGAACTAGGAGAAGAAGAATCACCAAAAGGATTTACGAAATTCCCTTCGGCCGTCTCTCGATGTGGATTGTTCAAGTCGGCTCCTTGGGCTTGCCCTTGATGAGTATTGCTTGCACTCGGTTGAGAGATCCTAACCCGATTAATCGTTCGTTGGCGAAAAGCTCGAAAGAGTCTCTCCGTCTCTGGATTAAAGAGATAGAAGTCTCCTCCCCTCCTAGGCATACACTACACACTAGAACAAACGTGAGAACACCTAGTGCTTTATGGGCACTAGGTAACGACAATAAACAAACACAACTAGAGACAAAGAGAAAAAGAAGAAATAAAACTAAGGAAAGAAGAAAAATCTAGAGAATATTCACAAAAGAAGATGGGAGAACACAAAGAAGGGTAACTGAGTCTAGAAATAAGCAAACTAAGTCTAAACAATGCACCGTCCCCGACAACGGCGCCAAATTGATGGTAGGGATTTGTCACGTCCCTAGCCAACAATAAAACACCGACTAACCTAGTGGGTAGCTAGGGCAAGTCGGGATCGTATCCACGAGGACGGTATATCAAGGTTTAGACTAAGTCTACCTACAACGAGACTAGATTACCAAACAAACACGAAGAAGCGATAAAAGGAAAACTAATGGTGGAGGAGAAGTATGACTATACTAACAATGCTAAACAAGGCTAATGATCGAACTAACAAATAAACTAGAATAAACAATGACTAACTAAGACGATGAACCAAATATGGAAAGGAAGTGGGGTAGGTCGGGTTCATAGGAGTAGAAGGGTAATTGGGGTGATCAAGGGTATAGGTGTCTCCTAGTTACTAGAGTCGGTCCGGGCTTTCGCAACTTAGACCGATGTCAAGGTGGGTCCGGGCTCTCGCAACTTAGACCCTTGTCCGCGCTCTCGCGACTAAACTATTCTCAACATTTCCACAAAATAAGCAATCAATGAGAAGATGAACACAAGTATGGGAAGCATGGCCACTACAACTCACACAAGCATATCAACAAACACATAGAGTGCCTACAATGTGACTAACAACAAAGATGTAACCTTTTCCCCTTAATCAAACTTAATCATCCATAATCTACCCCTAATCCCCCTACTAACCCCACAAAGAAACTACTCACTCTTGATTAAGAGAAAACCAACATTCACAAGAGGAATTTGAACAAGCATCCAAACATTCATCATAAACAAACAATAACAATAACAATATGTAAAAGATGAAACTTGATTGAACAACAAAGAACAAAAGTAAGAAAGGTTATACCAACAATAGGATGAAGAAAAGATGCAATCTTGTATAAATAAGAACCCAAATAGAATCCCAAGGTTGTCAAACTTGGAAGAATCTTCAAGAACTTCTTAATACAAGAACTAATTACAATGATTAACTAAAGATTAAAGAGAGAATTAAACTAATGAGAGTAGTGCTAATCTAGGGTTTTGAATGTTAATGGAGGCTTAAACTCGTCTAGGGTAAGATAAGATGTCTTAATATTACAAGAAGGGAGTATATATATGGGTACAAGAATGAAGGAGAAGAAAAGAAGAAGCCCGTGCTGCCAGCTCTTCGTCCCGACCGGGACGGCTCTATCATCCCGATCGGGACGAGTTGGTCCCGACCGGGATGGACTCACAGTGGCACCCTTCAAAGTGCACCCCATCCCGAACGGGATGAGGCCATCCCGAACGGGATGGGTCTTGTAGGCCTCCCTTAAGAGCTCTTTGGTCCTTCCTTGCCTCTCATGGGTTTCTCGTCGATTCTCGGGACTCGGGATCGGGTCTCGGAGGCTCGGGATTGGGTCCCGAGATCTCGGGGTCGATTCCAAGGCGTCGAGTTATCGTTCCTTTACTCCGTTGGCTCCAAAATGTGTATGTATTGAGTCGGAATCGCTCCAACTCTTCCAAATCGGGCTCGGAAACCTGAAACAAACTAAAGGAAGCATAAGAAGCCCATGAATCGCTCTCAAGGAGCGATTCCACAAGGAAATGGGACCAAAACATAGTGAAAAAGGCACTACAAACTACACTTATCATTATGCATGAAAAGAAAATACATGATGCTTTCCTTGTTGATTTCCGGGCCTAAACAACCAGGAAATGACATCGATGTGTATTTAGCCCCCCTAGTAGATGATTTGAAGATGTTATGGGAAACAGGCATAGAAGTTTATGATGCACATAGAAATGAGACATTTAACCTTAGAGCAATGTTGTTTTGCACGATCCAAGATTACCCTGTATATGGTAATTTGTCTGGGTATACAGTTATAGGAAAAACATTTTGTCCTATTTGTGAGGATGGTACCGTTGGAAAGTGGCTTACATCATCTAGGAAAACTATTTATGATGGGCATCGTCGTTTTTTGCCAAGCGATCATTCCTACCGAAAGTTGAAAAAGACTTTTAATGGGGAACCCGAGTTGGAAGGGCGGCCACGAGTCTTAACAGGTAGAGAGGTGTTTGAGAAAGTGAAAGACATTCAGATTACATTTGGCAAAACCAAGGGGTCCACCCTTCCCAAACAAGGTTATAAGAAATGTTCTATATTTTGGCGCTTACCATATTGGCAATTTTTGTTTGTGAGACATTCTTTGGATGTTATGTATATCGAGAAAAATGTGTGTGATAGTTTAGTTGGTACATTACTAAATATCTCGGGGAAAACGAAAGATGGTATTAATTCTAGAAATGACTTGGAAGCTTTGGGGATAAGAAAAGAATTACACATTACCGACAAGAACAATAAGAAGTTCTTGCCACCAGCTGCTTGTACACTCTCAAAAAAAGAGAAGAAAGAATTTTGCGACTGTTTAGCTTGTGTAAAAGTTTCCGAGGGTTATTCTTCTAATATCAAGAGTCTTGTTTCAATGGGAAATTTGAAACTTGTGGGTCTTAAGTCTCATGATTGCCATGTTTTAATGCAAAATCTGTTACCTGTCGCTATTCGTTCAATTTTACCTAAAAATGTTCGTTCGACAATAATTAAATTATGTTCGTTCTTTAATGCAATATATAGCAAAGTCATAGATCCTAAAGACTTGAATTCCTTGAAAAATTCAATTGTAGTCATTCTGCGCCAATTAGAAATGTACTTTCCTCCATCTTTTTTTGACCTCATGATTCATTTGACAGTGCATCTGGTGAGGGAGGTGAGATTTTGTGGTCCTATATATTTGAGAAATCAATATCCTTTTGAGAGAGAAATGAAAACTTATAAGGGATATGTTAAGAATCACTATAGGCCCGAAGGTAGTATTGCTGAGCGGGTGCTTTGTGAAGAAGTTGTTGCATATAGTAGTGAATTTCTAGGAAATGCTAAGATGATTTGGATTCCTTTGTCACGACATAGCGGTAGAATTGAAAAAAAAGGGACTGTAGGTCATAAGCAACTTGACTTGTCTTTAGAGAAGTGGCACATGGCTCACACTTATATTCTTTTTAATGAGGATGAAGTCACACCTTATATTGAGAAACACCTTTTTTTTTTTACGAGAAAACAATCGAAGAGCAAATGAGAAATATTTACTCGAAGAACATAACAAGTTATTTGGTAGTTGGTTTAGAGATGAGGTTAGGAGAGAACTTGAAGATTCGTCGCTTCTCATATCTGATCGAATTAAGAGTTTAGCACGTGGACCAATTTCAATGCCTCTTGTTATTCTGGATATGTCATAAATGGCCACACATTCTACACCATGGAGCAAGATGACATTAGTACTATGCAGAATAGTGGGGTAATCGTGGAAGCTGAGGGTATGCATTTTGCTAGTGCCAAAGATAAACATCTTGTCTATGGCAAAATGTTATACTATGGGGTGATTGAGGAGATCATTGAGTTGCATTATTCTGGTTTCTCTATACCCGTTTTCAAGTTCAAGTGCAATTGGGTTGATTCTCATGCTGGAGTTGAATGTGGCGAGTTTGGTTTCATGTTGGTCAACCTTCACAAGATTAGTTACAAGGACGATCCATATATACTAGCTCGCCAAGCGAAACAGGTATTTTATGTGACGGATCCAAGTGATAAAGTAAGGTCAGTTGTTATCACACCACGATCCCGACATGATATTGATGACTAAGATGAGGATTTTGATTTAGAAGAAAGACCATCAACCAATTTTTTTCTAAATGAGAATTCTGTGAATGACGTGAGTGAAAATTCAATGACATACGCACGCAGTGACCATGAGGACGGTGAATGGGTTGACATCAGTATCATTACGAGTAAATATAACAAGCGTCGCCGTCAAAGTAGTTGAGGTAAAAAAACAGATATGACAGGTTTGTATCTGATAAAGTTACAAATTTTAATCTTTTGTGTTTGTGATTTACCAATGTTAATTAACAGTTAAGGACAATAAGTGCAAAAAGGTTGAGGACACACTTTTCTATTTATATATACATTAGGATGTTGATTTTTTGCTTGTTAGCTAATGTTCGCATTGATTATATTTCTCCATGTTTTTATTGTTTATGCTATGTACTCTTATTTTTGTCATTTACATCTTTATAGGTTTATGGCTAAACAGAAAAAGAAAGTATGCTTATCTGGAGATGACCCAGCCTCTTCTGATTCAGAAGTAGAAATGTCTAATCGTGAAGATGAGCGCGGTCGAACCATTCTTGCACGTGTGGGAGCTGCAATTCAGAGGGGGGGGGGAATTCCACTAGATTGGCATCCAATACGTAAAATTCCATGCGGTGTAAATCGAAGTGATTTCGCCCGCTATCTTGGAGTGGTTGTCCGAGAACGAGTGTACATCACCTACATAAGTTGGAAACTTATTCCGAGATCTGAAATGAACGACTTGTACAATCTTATCACGGTATCGATCAATATATTACCTGCTTCAGTTTATGTCAAGTGATCACTTGCTTGCTTGTTTTCGTAATCTGGTTGTTTCAAAAATCTAATACTCCATTCCAGCCATAGGTGAAATAAAACTTACTGGTGCTCAAATCATTTTAAACAAATGATTTGGTAGTGCATGTAAATCTGATGTGTAGTGCATGGAAGATATAAATGAACAAGCATCATTATATTTCTGCTAAAGTTTTTTAAAATTTTATGAAAGCAGGCATAGGGAAGCAGTAGAGAACTGGAGATGTGTACTGTGTACAAGTCCAACCAAGGTTTGATTGTTTTATTTATGGATTACTCATCATAACCATTAACGTATCAGCATCATGGTTGTTATTTGGCTCAGGTTTAGTCTGATTCCAGATTTATCATTTATTGTGCTTGTGTCGCTTAAAGTCGTGTTATTATTTTGTTACTCCGTATAATAATAAATCGAAATGCTGCCTGATAGTCTGAAATACTGCTCCTAAAACGTAGCTAGTCTGTGAACTTACACAACTGTCACTGGACTATAGTGCAGCCTGCAGTAATGACGATTGAAGTTACTCTTACCCTGAAGCAAATCTTTAATTCTCTTGTAACAATAATTATCCACAAGTTGTCCAATTTTTTAGTTACTCATATTGAGACATGGGACAGCTTGTATATTTTTTTTTTGTGTGGTAATTTTTTTCCCACAGAAGGGATTCACAGTACCAAACCACCGTAGACAATGGATCTTGTCTCAAGCTGATGACTGATGAGAAATGGAGAGCTTTCAAGACCAGATTAAGGAAGGTGTGGATGTATAAGAAGTGTGGGATATTAAGAAGAAGACCACGAAATATCCTTGGATAAGTCAACCTGGTTTGGGATAAATTCAAGGAATTATGCACTATTGAGAAGTTCAAGGTTTATATTTTCTTGTGTTTTATAAAATCTAAATTTTAAATTGCGTAATAAAACATAATGCTCTGTGTTTAGCCCTTTTTTAAATATTTGAAGGAGAAAAGTGAAGATAGTCGAAGACGATCAGATCTCAAAGACTCAAGCTATCGAGGAGGTTGTTTCGGATACATACACTATGAAGATGAGATTGTATGTTAGCAAAATCTATTAGTTTATTTAAAATTTTGATTGACCTCACTATTGTTTCTAATATTCTGTGTTTTCATGAAATGATAGATAAGCAAGGAAATGGAAAAAGGGAACATTGTTGATGAAGTGCCTCGACATGAGTTGTGGGATAGAGCTCAAACACTTGTCATAGCTGGAGAAGCAACCTATATGACACAAGTTGACAGAGATATTGCAGAAACGATTGTAAAATAACTTTTTCCCTCACATTAGCTTAATTTTAACTGTTGTCGTATATACTTATACATGTTTCTTTAATGTTTTTCTTAAGAATGAACTGAAGGGACAAGTTGAAAGGGGTGAAATTCTATTAGAGGGTGGTCGAGATGATATTTTGGCGAGAGCTTTAAAGAAGCCAGAGCATGGCGGGCGTGTAAGGGGTATTGGATCAGGTATCACTAATAAAGAGTACTTTGGGTTTTCCAAACCAACACCCCCGAGCCAACTGCGCGTTGAATTAAGTGGTCTGAAGTCAAAGCTGGCACTTATGAGAAACAATCAACAACAACAACTTATGATGACCCTTATGACGTGTTGCTTGAATCAGGAGCAAATGAAGCAATTCATTGTTGGTGTAAGCCAACTCGGGCCTTTAAATGGCCAAGGAATCAGCCAGCTTAGTACTTTTGGTGGACATTTAAGTGGGACATTTAAGTGGAATCAGCTTAGCAATTCATTGTTGATTGCTATTGTGAACATGAATATGTTTAGTTTCAATGTTGCTGAGTTGTTGGGGTTTTTGGGATGTGCAGCAGGCCACATTTATCTTTAGCGAGGTATTGCGTTTTGGTTATATATATATATATATATATATATATATATATATATATATATATATATATATATATACACACACATTAGTATAGACGCTAATTTTTTTGCCATTTTTTTTGTAGTACTTGCCCGGAAAGGATGACTCATATGCACAAGAGAATATTGACGAGATTAGAAATACTTGGGTGTCATATCTATTCGACCAAATTGAAGACAATGACAATATGGATACTTAGCGGAGCATGATTTAACCTTAGTCGTTATTAGAACATGTTTTTGTAAATTCGGTACCTTTTTTGTATTGCCACCTTATTTCTGTCATGCGATGATTTTTTTCGAACATTCGTCATTCGATTAATATTTTTGTTTAAACCGTGATTTGTATGCACATTTATAAGGTATATTATATATATATATATATATATAGGGTCGAGATCCCATCCGAACCTTAGTTCGGTCCGAACCGTCCGAACTATATAATAACCCAAAAAAAGAAACCACGTTTACTATTCATCGTTCGTTCTTCCCCAATTCAACACTCGACCTTTCTGATTTTCTCAATTAATCCTCTCAATACTCATCCGTGATTTTAGGTTTGTGATTTTCTCATCTGCGATCTCGATTTTCAATTTGATTGCAAGTAAAGTGTGGATGTTCTGGAATTCCGATTGCAACGGGTAAAACTCAAGGTCTGGAGCTCGATACTATAGAAGAATTGAATCAATTTGATCCAATCAATTGAAACAACAAACTCAAACCCTAGCTTCAATTCAAATCAATTTGATCCAATCGTACATTAATCACAGGTATCTCACTTTGTTACGAAATTAAGATTTTATCTGCATTTCCCCAATTTATACTCTAAATCGAATTGCTCAATTCATCAGTTCATCTATCATATTTTTAAGTTTTGCTGATTCGAACACCTTTTTTGTTAGTGATTTGTACGTGTGTTCATTGAGTTACGGATCTAGCTGATTTTTTAGGGTTTCTATCTTTCACCTCTTGAATATCTGGAAAATCAAACTGAATTTATAGCATGATAAACACAATATTAATGGAGAGTATATCAAGTTTGAGATGAATAACAATCAATAAAAGAAGTAGTCACGCTTCATTATTCAAGGATATGAACTGAATTTGAAAAAATGATATTGTTTTGAGTTGCCAAATGCAACATAGGATAATATCATATCAGAGATGCAACTGTGCAGGACATTATGGATTTATGTGAAATTTTAGTGATCTTTTTTATTTCGGGGCCATGATGTCATTCTAAGATATTTTTCTAGATTTCTAAGGGATTTCTGATGGTGTTGGGAGTTGTTTTTTCACTCTTCTTCTTGCAATGTGCAGTGAGATGTACACTTTGATTTTGACATTGGTAGTTCTTGTTTCAAAAGCTGATAACAAAACAAGTGTTTATGTTCTAGTAAAAAATTAAAGAGTAACTTGTTTCATCTACATGTACACTGTACACATGATATTTGACTCTAATCATCCGTTTAGAATGGATATGTAGAATTAGTAGCGGAAGAGAAATTGAGAGTTTCGATGACAACAAGAAATTGAGGAAGTGTGGGTAGAGACTAAAAGAAGTGTAAGTAGAGTATAGATAAGTGTAAGTAGATTCTAGATAAATGTAATTATACTTTCAACGACTCCAGTTACACTTTTAAAGACTCCACCTACACTTTTAAAGAAGCGTAAGTAGATACTAAAAGAAGTGCAAGTAGATAATAGAGACTAGAGAAGTGTAAGCAGACACTAAAAGTTTAATTTTGTAATTGTAGGTGTACATGTTGACGTAATTGAAGAAGATTCACAAATGGTAGAAGTAGCTTTAGGTATATAAATTTTGTTAATTATTTTCACATCGAAGGGTAAATGGACAATAAATTAGTGTATCAAAAGTGTAATTAATCATTCATGATTTGATTATTCAGATGCTCGTGACACACTTTGTACAACAATTGTTCCAACTACAATATTTTCATTATTGATTGTTTTTTTTGTTTGTATCAAGTCATATGAAAAGTTTGTTGTTAATTCTTGTTACTTTTGAAACTCCAATTCAAGTAGTGGTCCCTTGTTGTCGAGAATAGTCTATTGGAGCCGTTAATGTTTTTTCTCATTTATTTTTCTTTGTTTATGGGAAATTTATCTTGGCTTTTATTTTGTAGTATTGACATCATGGCATCAAAAATCAGTTTTAGTTGAATCTTGGTCCATGGAAGCGGTTTAATCTTGGTCTTTCGTTGCATTTTGGATTAATGATAATGATGACGAGCTTCGAGATTTTCCTACTGATATATCTCTTTTATTTACCAATTTTTGTTTAGTGTTGTATACAATTTCATTTTTGTTTGTTTTTGGGATAAATCAGTGTGTATTAATGAAGATTTTACAGATGGAAAGGATGATCTATTGTATTTGTTTGATTGAGTTGGTAAAGAAATGGTGCTTTCTTTCATACACTTCTCTACCGGCTACATACACTTCTCTAGCGGCTACATACACTTCTAAAGCAGCTATTTCTCTAGCGACGCACACTTTTCTAATGGCTACTTTTACTTCCTAAAGTGGCTATTTACACTTATCTAGACACTGAGTACACTTCTAAAGGCTATTTACACATATCTAGAGACTAAGTACACTTCTAAAGGCTACTTACACTTCTCAAACGACTACTTACACTTCTGTAGGCGTTACATACACTTCTCAAATAACTACATACACTTCTCTTGTCGCTACATACACTTCTCTTGTCGCTACATACACTTATCTAGGGGTTACATACACTTATCTAGGGGTTACATACACTTTTCAAATGGCTACATACACTTCTCTTGTCGCTACATACACTTCTTTATGGGCTACTTACACTTCTCTAGAGACTACTTACACTTCTCTAGGGGCCACATACACTTCTCTTGTACCTACATACACTGATCTTGTAACTACATACACTTCTCTTGTAACTACTTATACTTCTCAATGGGTAATTACACTTCTCTAGAGACTACGTACACTTCTGTAGCGGCTACTTAAAATTCTCCGATTAAGACGGAATGGAAAAGATTAACACTTTGCAGAATGCAACTTCAAAATCAAACTCAAAACTAAGATGTGGACAAAATCTACGGAACTCATAACATCACTGAAAATTATATCAACCTTTACCTTCTAGTAAATGAACATGTATAGTTCTATGCAACCTATATATAGGATATATGAATGGCATTAGAAACCATCCCTAAACCCACACTTGTCGTGAGCCCATATCAACTTCTCTAGCGGTTATATACATTTCTCAAATGACTACTTACACTTCTCTACCAGGCACATACACTTCTCTAAGAGCTACGTACACTTCTCTTGTTGCTACATACACTTCTCTAAGGGCTACTTACACTTCTTCAAGACGAGCAAAAGTGGCTATTCTTGTTCCTGATTCAAAACGAATAACACTTTTGCTACTACCGCCCCTTAACCTCCTAAAAATGTCGCTGTCAAGTTTTTCCTTGCTTTCCATGGGCATTTACATAAAATCCAAAGTGCTCCTAAGAAAAATCTGCATGAAAATAAATACAATGAGAGTACTAATCGGAGTTGGTAATATTCAACCTTAAACCCTTTTCCCTAGCCATATTCGCTGTGGGCCCTAAACAATAATACGCAGATATGAGAAGGAAACAACAACAACAACAACAACAACAACAACAACAACAACAAAAATAGTAGTTGTGGGGACACGAAAATAGCAACAATAGCAAAGACAAAATCATAATTTGCGAGAAGGAGATGAGGAATTAACAAGACACAACATTCATAAACTATGTAAAATATTGAAAGATGCAAAGAGATCTACCACAGGAATGTAAGTTCGTCTAGTAGTAAGTGAATGATACTTGTTGGGGTGCATGCAATTGGTGGTCTGTCTTACACAGATTCTTGTGTGTGATTATTGCGAGGGTAATTAATTTTGAAAAATACTGAGTTAACGACTACTCTGTATGTTCGAAATGAGATGATCTCAGTTTTGTGCATTATGCTATGTGTAATGGATTTCTGAGCTAGCCAAGAAAGATTAGATCCTCCTTCAAGTCAAACCTGAATGCTTACGGCTTACTCTGTGTCCATAATATTATTCAATGTTGTATGGAGATTGGTCTGTGAGTCAAAAGCATATTCAGAAATCAGTTAACAGATTAATTAAGAAATACTTGGAAGACTTTAGGATGACTTGAAGATTACACTGCTTTCTATATTCCTACTTGACAATTTTCTATTGGTTTCTTATTCACAAGTATATTTGTATCATCATTACTCCACTTTATATTCTGTAGAATAATTTCAGCAAAGGGATTAAACTATGTATATGTAAGAAAATGAGGTAAGCAAATCCAAATTGTTCAAGGACTTAATGCTCAGCAATCTATATCCCTTGAATAATTTAGGCAAAGGGAATAAACTATAGTAATGGTTGGAACATGATGTTGAACTTGTAAAGTGTAGATCACTAGTATGAATGCAAGATTGATAAGCATCACGACAGAAACGCAGCAATAAAATCGACAACAGTATCAGCAACAACAATAACTCAGCAACGACAACGACGATAAACACGAGCATCAACAGAAGCAAACAAGTATCGACTGTACTCCAAGGGAAGGATAAACCAACATACACGCCTAATCGAGATGATGGGGATATGTGCATCCTTCTTATTGGATATTTGTGTAACTAGGAGAAAACTTAATGACAAATATTATCGGTGGCACAGTGGGTAAGTTCGTAAGGCAACCTTTACGAACAAACACTCAGTTTTGAACAATTGATTGAATAAGAAGAATAAAAAACTTACCGGGAATAATTGATTGAACAATTGAAGAATTGATGAATCGAGGATTGATTAAATTGATGAATCGCGATTGATTGAAAAGGGAATTGGGGAAAAATAACAACAATTTTAAGGTCATAAGTTCCAGTGTTAAAGTTATACAAAAAGTGTTTAAAGTTAGGATGAGTGATAAAGTTGCACTTTATCACTTGAAGTGATAAAAGAGCTGAATGTTATAGTTACATATCAATTTTAAACAAATGCAACTTTATCGTATGTTATCTGTAACTTTAATATAGACTCTCTCTCTCTCTCTCTCTCTCTCTCTCTATCTATATATATATATATATATATATATATATATATATATATACTTTTTAGTATGAAAAGAGAATACTTTTTTATTATTACTATCATGTACCAAGTATATTTTATTTTAATATATGGTACTCCGTATATTATTGTACGTCGGTTTACGTGTGACATAAACATTACCTCGGAATTGAGTAATACAATAACCGTATCGGTAGTGCAGTATGTACGTATGTGATTGAAATCAGTTATGGAAAGAGACCGGTTCCTTTACAAACTGATCTTTTAGTTCAAATCAAGGAGATCGGTTTTTTTAAATGCTGGTCTCTTAGACCTTCTCAAAGAGACCATTTTCTTTGTTAAACTGGTCTCTTAGATGGGTCAAAGAGACTGGTTTGAGTTTCTTTTTAAACACCCACTTATTACTTAGTGGTTTACAACCCCTAGGTAAATCTGTTAACACCCCAGTGTTGTTACTCATAATAGACTCTATTTCACTATTAATGGCTTGAAGCCAAAAAGTGGAATCAATGGAGCTCATAGCCTCTTTATAAGTTCTAGGATCTGTTTCGAGCATAAAAACATTTACAACATACTCATCAACTAAACTCGTTTCGGCAAGGAAAGCGGTCACGAAATCTGGACCAAAGCTGGTTTCGGTCCTGGATCGTTTGCTCCTTCGAGGTTCCTTGGGAACCACCGTAGGAGTAGGGGGACGCGCTGCAACAACAGAGCCAAAGAGTTAGTTTTCATAGGAAAAATATGCTCAAAAAATTCTGCATCTCTAGATTCCTTTATGGCCCCGAAACCGGACGAATCTTTAAGAATGAAGCGGTAAGCGGCACTATTCATGGCATGCCCGATGAAGATTCCGTCTATGGTTTTCGGTCCAATTTTGCTCCTTTGAAACGTTGGAATCCCGATCTTCGCCAGGCACCCCCACACTTTGAGGTATTTGAGATTGGGCTTGTATCCTTTCCACGGCTCATAAAAAGTCTTACATGTTTTCTTATGAGGTACACGATTCAGAACATGACATGCATAAAGAACTGCTTCACCCCACATATTAGTTGGCATTCCAGAACTAAACAACATTGCATTCATCATATTCTTAAGTGATCGGTTTTTGCGTTCGGCAACACCGTTTTGTTGGGGTGAATAGGGGGCAGTCCTTTCATGTATAATCTCATGGGTCTTACAATAGTCACTAAGTGTATTACCGTCGCATTCACCTCCCTGGTCAGATCTTACTCGTTTTATTTTAAGATCTAATTGATTTTCAACCTTGGCTTTAAACTCTATGAACTTGTCTTCAGCCTCATCTTTGGTTGTTAATAAATAGACCCTTGTGCAGCGAGAAAAATCATCCACAAAAGTGATATAGTAATGTTTCCCACCCCTACTAGTGGTGTTCTTAAAGTCAGCTAAGTCCGAGTGAATTAGCTCAAGAAGCGTAGTAGAACGTTCCACACATTTATTAAAGGGTGTTTTAGCATGCTTAGCTTCGACACATATTTCACACTTATCAAAATTTGTGTCGCTAAAGTCAGGAATAAGGTCATGTTTTTTCATGTTCTTAATGGAGGTCACATTCACATGTCCTAGTCTAGCATGCCACAAAAAAACAGACTCATCAATATAAACAGAAGCGGACGAATTCTTATTAATAACTTCTATGTCTAGTACAAATAATCCACCATTACAAAATCCTTTACCAACAAAATTTCCATTTCTAGTGAGCACAAGTTTATCAGATTCGAAAGCTAATTTGATACCTGCATTGTTTAATAATGCTTCAGAGATAAGATTTCTTCGAATATCAGGAACATGTAGCATGTTATTAAGTTCAAGAGTCTTAACGGAAGTGAGCTTCAAAATGACTTTCCCTTTACCAAGTACTTTCACGGTGCTAGAATTTCCCATAAAAATGCATTCCCCACTCGGTAGTTGAGAGTAATCCGTGAAAACATCCCGATTGGAGCAAATGTGCCTTGTAGGGCCAGTATCAACAACCCATTCGGAAAAATTGCTTACTAAATTAACTTCTGACACAACAGCGGCAATAATATCGTCATCTTGTTCAGTAAGATTAACATGAGATTTATTAGGGTTTCGTTTACCAGCAGGAGAAAAGCCTTCGGGACAAAATCTAGACGAGTGACCCGGTTTACCACATGTAAAACAATTTCCCTTAAATTCCCGTTTACCTTCACCTTTAGAATCCCCTTTGTCATCCCGTTTGAAGGTATTCTGGTTTCTAGTCCCATGAACTTGATTAGAAGACTTGTTACCCCATTTCTGACTCTTGTAATGATTCTTAGACTCGGTCAGGTTAGCCATGGAAGAAGAGTATTCGACTTGTTTACCTAAAGTCTGTATACGGTTTTGTTCCTCAATCTTTATATGAGACACTAGTTCTAAAAGTGTAAAATCCTTTTGTTTGTGTTTCATACTACAAACCTAATTTTCCCAAGAAACCGGAAGTTTATCTAATAAACAATTAGCCTGAAAAACCTCACAAATTTTCATACCTTCCGCCATTACCTCTACACATAGATTTTCGTATTCATGAACTTGATCTAAAATGAGTTTCTCATCGACTAGCTTGAAGTTTAACCAACGACTGCAAGCATACTTTTTCATTCCATAATCATCAGAACCATACTTGGTTTTGAGAGCATCCCAAATTTCAGTAGCCTTCTTAAACTTACTGTAAATCAAGTACAAAGAAGAAGTCATATAATGCAGTAACATCCCCCTACAAGTAACATTATCCGTTCCAAAATCTCTACCCGACTTTTCTGGAGCCTCAGATTTAGTAAGAGTATAAACGACCCCCAATTGAGTTAGAAAAAATTCCATTTTATCTGACCACATTCGATAATTCTTTCCATCAAAAAGTTCTAATCTGGACATGTCGGATATGAATGGGTTATGAACAACAGCAGCAGGAACGGAAGTGAAAACAGGAGGAGGAGGAGGAGGAGGAGGAGGAGGAGGAGGAGAAGAAGGAACAGCATTAACAGGACTACCAACCATGATGAAAAACGAATTAAATCAATTTTAGATTGTTATCACGGTAGTAGTAGAAGTAGGGAGAAAGAAGGGTTAGATCTTATCTGAAACCAAGAACAAAAGCTGTGTCGCGACAAGAACGTCACTGTCCTAAAGTTGATTTATGCCCCGTCTGCTACACACGGCCTCAATGACACTCAACTCCCAGGATTCCATAACTATTCCGTAACTTCAGTGTAGGTGAAGAACGGTTGAATACAGCCAAGAACATTTGCCAATAACTTAACCGGAACAGAGAGAAAGATATGAATTCTGAGAGTGTATGAGAGTATGAGAATGAGAGTATGTTTGATCTGTGACTGAAGTGAAGTGAAAGGCAGTATATATAGTGATGCAAGAACAAAAGTTCAGTGTACAGCAACAAATGCACACTGTAACTTGCATCAATCAGTCATGTAATCAGTGTTGGGAAGCAGCACAATCAGTCTCGGAAATTGCACAAAGACTGACTGAAACAAAGAAAGAAAAAAGGATGCTTCTGGAATAAAACAGATAACCCGACTACTAAAATTACCCGCAAGCAAAGCCCAAAGCCCGGCCCGACTTGGCTCGGCGCGCGCGCGCGCGTGTGATGTACGTAATTCTCACTTGTACACATCTAATAGAGCATTTTAGTGGGTCATATATAAACACAATTTAGTAGTCATAAATGATCCATGTGGGATAGTTAATACCACTTAAATGAGCTTCTTTTGAAACATTAACACTAACCGATCTTTTAAATACATGAACATGTGGAGTAGAGCTCCGGAATTTAAAGCTTGTGTGTCGAGGGTGTGGGGCGAGACCGTGGCAGGTACAGCGATGTACCGAGTTGCAGCGAGGTTGAAGAGGTTAAAAAAGCCGCTGAAGGAGTTGAATTCTACTTGCTTCGCCGATGTTGAGAGCAGGTGTGAGCAGGCTAAGATACGCCTTGTCGAGCTGCAAACTAGAATTCGCACGGACAGGTCAGAGGCGAACCTGCTAGAAGAAGTTGCTGTGAACGACGTGGTGCGTCGGTTGCAGGCTGCAAGGGCAGAATTTTGGTCCCAAAAATCAAAGAAAAAATGGGTTAGGGAGGGTGATGTTAATTCGGCGTATTTTCATGGCTTGTTGAGAGCTCGGAGAGCTCACAATGCCGTGGTGAAAATTGTTGATAGTGAGGGCAGTGAGAAGGATATTGAGGATGCTTTTCTTCGGTACTATATGACTTTGTTAGGTGAATCATGCCCGATTGAGCCTATCAATATCGGGGTGGTCCGAAAAGGGAGTGTTTGCTCTGAGACTCACAAACAATGGCTAGAAGCAGCTGTGTCCGCGGAGGAGGTGAAGCGAGCTATTTTTAGCATTCCTCGAGATAAAGCACCGGGGCCGGATGGTTTCTCGAGTCAGTTTTTTATTGATCGTGGGACATTATTGGAGGTGATGTGGTGAGCGCAGTCCAAGATTTCTTTATCTCAGGTAAATTGCTGAAACAGATAAATTGTGCTAATATCACATTAATTCCTAAGGTGAATAGGCCTCAGAATGTGAAAGAGTTCCGTCCGATAGCTTGCTGCAATGTCTTATATAAATGTATTGCTAAAATCATTTGTACGAGACTTGCTCAAGTGTTGCCTGATTTAATTTCTCAGACTCAAGGAGGTTTTATTGAGGGTACGAGTATAGTAGAGAATGTGTTGATTTGCCAAGACTTGGTCAGACTGTATAAGAGGAGTCATATATCTCCCCGGTGCTTGTTTAAAGTAGATATTCATAAGGCATATGATAGTGTGGAATGGTGCTTTGTAGATCAAATGCTGTGTGCGTTGGATTTTGCCGGACCATTTCCGAGGGCTGATAATGGAGTGTGTCAAAGGTCTCGTATTCACTGTGTGAACGGAGATAATTTTGGGTTTTTTCAGGGGAAAAGAGGATTGAGACAGGGAGATCCAATGTCTCCATTATTATTTACAATATGTATGGAGTATTTCTCTAGAATTTTGACCCATGGCAAGGTGGACAAGAAGTTCAAGTATCACCCGAAATGTGGCCCGATGAAGCTTACACATTTACTATTTGCTGATGACCTGCTCCTTTTCTACAAAGGGGAGACAGAATCGATGGAATTCTTGTGGAGGGCGTTTGCCACTTTCAGCCGTGCATCGGGATTGTGCATTAGTGTGGGAAAATCTCATGCTTATTTTGCAGGTGTCAATGTGGATAGGAAGGAAGCTATTTTACAGTTCTCTGGCTGTGTGGAAGGTACGATGCCTTTTCGCTATCTTGGATTACCCATCCAAAGTACTCGATTAGGTAAGAACGATTGTGAGAAATTGCTAGCACGAATTATTTCGAGGATATCTAGTGTGGGAGCCCGTAAGTTATCATATAGTGGAAGGCTGACTTTGGTGCAGGCTGTTTTATCGCAGCTACATAATTATTGGGCTTTGGTGTTTATTATTCCTAAATATGTCATGGCTCGAATTAATTCGATTTGTCGTAATTTTCTCTGGGATGGTGGTGTGGAAGGAACGACTCGGGCTTTGGTGAGTTGGGAGAAAATTTGCTATCCTAAGGGTGAAGGCGGACTTGGTATTAGAGATTTATCTGTTTGGAATGAGGCAGTTGTGGCTAAACTTGTTGCATGGATTTTTGATCAGCCTGATCGGTTATGGGTTAGATGGGTTAATAGCATCTACTTCAAAGGGGTCGCTTGGGGTGAGTATCATCCAAATACTGATGTTGCCTGGGCGTGGAGGAAGATTTGTCAGGCAAAGGAGAAGATTAAGCATTTGTATGATAATGGAATTTGGCATGGGTCGTTGACCAATTATTCGATTTCCATGGGATGCACGGAATTATGGTGTCATAAGCCGAAAGTGCCGTGGGCCCGGTTGGTTTGGAGTGAATGGAGCATTCCTAAACACAGTTTTATTTCTTGGGTGGTGTTTAGGGGAACTCTAAACACGCGGAAAAAATTAGTGAGGTTTGAAGTTGCTGATTCGGACCGTTGCTATCTTTGTGAGTCGCAGGAGGAGAGCTTGGACCACCTTTTCTTTGGTTGTCACTGGAATTCCCGTGTGTTAGAATTGTTGGGGGATTGGGTGAAGAGGAGATTCCCCTGTAATGGAGGAATGACATGGGTTATGCGTTTCAGAGGCTCGAAATTGCAATGCAATGTACTGCGGATGATGATTAACGCCTCAGTCTACCACATTTGGAGACAGAGGAATATGTGCAGAATTGATGGATTAGTTCAGCGACCGCAACATGTAGTCAAAATGATTAAGATGGGTGTGAGGAACAGAATAATGTGTAAGATTAGATATCCGATTCTTACGAAACATGCTAGATGGCTACATAAGTTGATGTAGCCTACACTTGTACATTGGATACAATTCATATATATATATATATATATATATATATATATATATATATATATAGAGAGAGAGAGAGAGAGAGTAAAGATCAAGTGAGTCCTTTTTTTCTTTTTGAGTCCATAAGTCCTATTTAGAGCCATTGATTTAGATGAGATGGATGGTGGTGATTGAGTCTAGTAATTAAGGTAATATATAACATATTTTGAAAAAAATATAATAAAATCCTCTCTCCTCCCTTAATTATCTCCAACCACCTAACTTACTTGATTATGTTTCATCACATTCAATTTTTTCATTCAAACTCACCCGCCTAACTAAAACTCTTCATCTTCATCATCCCAAACTCAATCTCTCGACTTCTAATTTCTTTCAAAACACACACCCGCTCATTCTTTCATCTTCAACTCAAGCAAGGCTACACACCCGTGTTACATTGACGTATTATAAGTGTTACTTTAATGAACAAATGATGTTACTCCAAGTAATTAATGGTGTTATTCTTTGTCTCATGGTTAAACAATGTTATTATCATTAATTACTCTGACGCATTATATATCGTTCTTTAAAGAACAACAATCGTTAATTTGGTAATGAATGGTTCCAATCCAAGTTATCATCAATTACTTTGGTAATCATTTGTTTAAACGCCGCTGTCCTCAGTTACTTTAATGCATTATGTCTGTTACTCTAACTGACGAAAGGTGTTACTCCAATAGAACAAAGATGTTATTCTAACCAAATGCACATGTATTAAATAAAATATAGAGTTAATTGCTACGTAGCACAACGCTACTTGTAAAAAATGTGTACAAAATCAGTTATTCTTGTAAACAAAAAAAGAAAAATATTTTTATCATGACCAAAAACACAAGTATTCTCAAAACACATGTTCCTCCTTATTTTCTTCAGTGTCTTCCTCAGTTTCCTCATTTTCGTCGTCGTCATCCACTTCATCCTCCTCATCCTCATCCACCTTTATCAGTGTTGTCTTGTGCATTCGCATCACTTCCAATATCACCTGCACAAAATTAAACAACGTGTTACTCCCATGCAGCCAATGTGTTACTTCAACTCTTACGTTGTGTTACTCTAACTGGTAAAGTACGTTACTCTAACATCATCATCAAAAACTGTTTCTCAACGTTCAGTGTGTTACTGTAATTGCAATTAAGTGTTACTGTAACGTTAATACATATGCGTTACGCCCATGCAGCCAATGTGTTACTTCAGCTCTTACATTGTGTTACTCTAACTGGTAAAGTACGTTACTCTAACATCATCATCAAAAACTGTTTCGTAACGTTCAGTGTGTTACTGTAATTGCAATGGAGTGTTACTGTAATGTAGAGCGTATGTTACTTCAACATCGTGACTGCGTTCATAGAAAACAAAACAATATTATCAGTGGACCTCATTGAAAACCCAAATAACAAACATAAAACTATGGAATCAATATCAATTAACCATCACTATGAATCTATGATGAATGAAAAAACAATATCAACATAAAAATTGATGTAAAAAGGGAAGCCAAATCGACATGAATATCAATTAACCATCAATATGAATCTATGATGAATGAGATGACAATGAAAACAATATTAACATGAAAATTGACATAAAAAAACAAAGCCAAAGCGACGTGAAAGAAATTTAATTTTTGTTAGTCGATCGCCGAATTATAATTGAAGCAAAACGTGAAAGAAATATCAAAATTCACCATTGTTATACTCGATCAATTGCTTTTCAACAGTTGATGATGATGCCGCGCTCATTGAATCCATAGTAACGGGATTTTGAACCCAGATTTGATTGAATGAATGACGGAACGTGATGATGGAAGTTTTTTTTTTTTTTTTTTTTAGGTTTTGATGAATTTTGCAAGGTGAATGACTGAATGATGAATGAATGTAATCATGGGGTTATTGTTTCCTAAAATCATGGGAGCTATTTTAGGAACGTAATCTTTTTTTTTTTTTAATGCAAATAATTGGAAGTATCTCGTCCATCCATTCTCATCTCATCCAATGGATGAGATGAGGACTTACGGACTCATATAGAGTAAAGGACTCATAAGAGCCTTACTATATATATATACACTTACCTTTTACCAAAAAAAACTTGAAGGAAATAGGGTAGCCAAACATTTCCAAAACCAAAGTAAAACAATTTGATTAAGAAATTCGATAATTTTTTTTTTATGATGAAACAAAATTTAGTTTGGAGAAATCAAATTTTTTAGTTGAAAATTGAAGTATTTTTTAGAAATTGAAGTATTTTGAAATATGAAATTCTTCATAAAATTTCAAGCACTTGAAAATCAAAAATTGAAACAATTCCGAAATAATTTAAGATAAATTATTAAAGCATTTTGAAACAGATCTAAATATAAATATCAACCAAAGATAAAACAAAAGTGAAGTATAAAGTTCTCAAATTATAATTCAAAAATCATTAAATCTCACGATATCCGAAAAGTTTAAGTTAGTCAAACTTTTTACAAAACGGGCAAGTTCACAATTAGATATAACTCAAAATGCTAAAATTTTATGATAATCCATTTTTTTAACTAGTCAAACTTTTAATACAATAGGGAGTTTGAAAAATGGTTAACGGGTAAGTAGAACAAAGATAAACAATAAATCAAAATAAGAACTTTCAAAATCGATAAAGGTCGAAGAGATTAGCAGCAGGTGCCGTAACAGAATTCAAGAGAAGCAGAAAGGAAGACAGAGTTGAGAGTCAATAGAGCTCCCCAGGATTATAGAAGAAATTAATCATCTCGAGATTCCTAACATGACTCTCACAAACACGGGTTCGTAATTGGCCCATCAAATAAAGCTAAGTCCAATATCGGTATAGAGTGGTCCTACTCAATCTACCACCTTCAAAATTATCAACTTTCACCGCCTCCAAAATTAAATCTTACATACTTATATAATCTTTCAATTAGTACGGTAAGAACCCACAAATGATTTAGACTAATCCAATAATTAAGATTCGACCGGTCATCAAAATATACCCAAACTCGTAATCACTAAGGCTCATAAATTCAAAGCTCATAAGGTCTGAACTCGAGGTATACTTCAAATTTATCGAGTAAGGAACACTAAATAAAATCCACCAATAACAATGTTCGGACACGAAAACTTCAAAAATGATCATCAACATATTCTTAACATCATCAATAGACAGAGGTTAGCAAAGTACGCCAAATCTTAAGCACACTCAGCCTGACATGTAATGATAGATACTCACATTTTCAAACACGTCATTCGACTAAGGTTTATGAGAATTCCATCAAATTTCATATCGTAACAGTGAAACCACTGAAATATTTATTAACTCAACGAAGCCACAATCTCGTTGGTCTAAGGGTTTTGAACTGTAAATCCATCAAGATGATTGACATTAAGTATTCTCAAAACAAAGCGATAAATTCGACTCTAATTGTGCAAGGTGTTTCTCTTCTTCAAGGTTAACAACAATTTATTCAAGTTAGATCACTCAACTCCAAAGTTCATAGGTTACAACCTTAAAAAACGAGCAACGACCTAATCCTTAAGAAACACGGGAAATCTATGTCCACGAAAATTTCTAACGACATTAATGAAAACCTTCAATGGTACCACAACACTCAGGCTAACATTTTAAATGATACTCTATGATCCCAAATATTCACGATGCATCCGTCATATAAAGTCTATATAATCGATACTCTATGATCCCAAACATCATCGATTTGTTGGTTCGTCTATATAATCGAAAAGTGGTGTCACCGAGATGCTTAATGAAAATAGACATCCAAAAGGCTTATGATAGTGTTGAATGAGATTTTTTAGTGCAAATGATAGAAGCTCTCCAAATTCCAGGCAAGTTTATTGACATGGTTATGGAATGTGTGAAGACAGTGAGGTTTACTTTGAGCCTTAAGGGGGAAAATTTTGGTTTTTTCCAAGCTAGAAGGGGCCTCCGACAAGGGGATCCAATTTCGCCTCTGTTGTTCACTATTTGTATGGAGTATTTGATTCGTACGCTTCTTTATGCTACTACGAATTATGACTTCAAATACCATCCTAAATGTGCTTCGATGAAGCTGACCCATTTGATGTTTGCGAACAATCTCTTACTTTTCTTCAAAGGGATATTAAATCCATTAATATTTTGATGAGGGCGTTTGCAACGTTTACGAAGTCATTGGGGTTAACTATGAGTATAGGCAAGTCGCACCTTTATTGTGCTGGCATGTCCGAGTCTCTGAAGGCTGATGCATTGGCTACTATTGGCTGTGCTGTGGGCTAATTGCCATTTCGCTACTTGGGAGTGCCTATTCAGACCACGAAGTTAACGAAGATCAACTGTGCAAAATTAGTAGAGAAAATAACTGCAAGGATCAGGTGCATCGGGGCTAAGAGATTGTCATATGCAGAGCGTTTGGTCCTTGTGCAGGCTGACCTATCTCAGGTCCATGTGTATTGGGCGATGATTTTCATTTTACCTAAATATGTTCTTGCCCGTATAGATGGATTATGTAGGACGTTTCTGCGGGAAGGCAGCGAGACTTTTCAACGTGTTCCGCTTGTAGCATGGGATAAAGTGTGCTACCCAAAGAATGAAGGTGGTTTGGGACTTAGACAACTTTCTTGTTGGAATACAGCTGCAATAGGTAAGCTTGTGTCGTGGGTATATGAGCAAAAAGAAAGATTATGGGTTCAATGGGTGCACAAATTTTACCTTAAAGGTCAAGCTTGGCACGACTATGAACCAGGCATGTCTGTATCGTGGGGATGGAAGAGAATCTGTTCGACTAAAGAGTTGCTGAAACCCAATTTTCAGCTTGAGAAGTGGCAGGGAGGAAGTGCAAATTTTTCAATTGCTGCTGGGTACGAAGTCTTACGAGCTAAGGCGCCTGTAGTTGGGTGGGATAAGCTGGTTTGGTGCCATGGAGGCCTGCCCAAGCATCAATTTTTGGCATGGTTAGCGTTTCGTGATGCAATGAACACTCATGCTAAATTAGCAAGGCTGGGTATTAGTGCCATAAATCGCTGTTGTATATGTGAGAATGATGAGGAGACGATTGAGCATCTGTTCTTCTTGTGTCCGTATAGTTCACTACTACGACAGAGTATGGGAAGGTGGTTGGGGATGCAGATGGGACGCACGCTACATCAGTGCCGGCAGCCTTCGGTTGCAGGTGTGCAGCGGAACATCTACTGGGCAGCAACTACAGCGTTGGTATATTGCATCTGGTGGCAGCGTAATAGAGGCAGGCTCGATGGAGTTATCATTGGACCTGAGGTCGTGTTTGAGAAAATCAGAAGAGAGTTGTGTATTAAATTTAAAGAAGTTCTTAAGGGTAATTGGAGTTTACAGGAGAAAGCATGGCTAGATTCCATTATCTAGGCCTTGTTTATTTTATTTTTTGTTGTAAATACCATTATTAATACAATTTACATTTTACCAAAAAAAAAACATATTAAAATGTCATTTTTTCCAAAAGCAATTTTGTATAATAAAAAAAATGAACTACTCCGTATTATTTATGTATTTTTTCAATACTAAATACTCGTAATATTTTCTTTGGAATTTTATTTCAAAAGTTCTAATTTCAAATAACGTATTTTGTAACCATTGACGACTATCTTTTTTTAGAGACATAGAGTATTAAATATTAGTAATATGTTGATCATGAAAATTAATTTATTGCCTGCATATATGGGGTAAAATTTCGATTCGAACTTGGGGCAAGAACAAAACAAACAAGTACCCTTACCAACTCAGCTACTCAAAGTCTGTGCAAAGCTAAGGACTTATCCCCTATTCACTAAAACAAAAACCAAGGGGCAAGAGAGTCATTTCAACTTTCCCGCCTAAATGCTTCTTATAATTATGGAAAGTAGGTTTTCTAATCAAACAATCTCATTTCAACTTGAAGGCCCAATTAAATGAATCATAAGACAATTTTATTTAAAAAACGAGTTCAATAATTCGCCAAGATAATTTTAGAAAGAACATATTTCTAACAACTGTATTTTCTAATTTTTTTAAAATAATTATAATCCTTAAAAAATAACTCCGTAGGTTACAAAATAGGCAAATGAATACATAATAATAACCAAATAACATATCAAAAGTTATACGGAGTACTAAACATAATTTCAGAATACTGGGCGGATACATAATTTTCGGAGCCTTACTTTTTACCAATTAAAAATCCAGTCATTTGTTTAATCGTAGTAATCATATTTAACGTCGTTAATGTAATTAAATTAAAATAATTACCGTATCTTATCATTAAATGGTATAAAAATTATACTTCTTTAATTACAATATTTTATAATTATTTTTGTAATTTACAATATTAACACTATAAATTTTTAGTAATTATTTTAATTATTATTTTTTAATGACACGTCATCAAACTAACGGGTCAGCCCGTGTTTTGATCCTAAATTAACGGATCATTTCAGGTTTAAGTGAAATGGATCATGAGTCAAAGTTTTAGGGTCCTGGCCTTAAAAAGATGCGATAGATTTATGAGTCGAGTCAAAATTTGACATGACTATTTTCTAATCCAAAAATCTTCTTAATTTGTATGATTACCCGATCTAATTTGCATTTTTGTCGTTCCTATCCCAATTAAAAAATCATTGATCATTATAATCCCCTAATTTAGAAATAAAATAATTTTCGAAATACTCTACTAAACAGAGAGGTAAATTGCTGACGGAAGCACTAAAAAAAAGGCGTAAGTCATTGGATTAGACGGAGGGAATATAATTTTATCACGTCACTAAACTCTTTCAGAAACAAAATTAATTAAAAAACCGTGCGTAGGCACGGGTTTTGAACTAGTAAATATTTATACCAAAACTTGGGGGGTGGGCACGTGCCTGCCTAGGCCCACCCCCAGATCCGCCTTTGACTCACTCTCATCTTCAAAATGTATATTGGAGTGTGCAAGTATTAGAATTAATGAAAGAGTTATGATCAACTTAAATTGTCTTTGAGTGAGGTGAAATTTTTTTAATATAATTAATAGTAAAACAATAAAATTTAAAATAATATGTTGAAAGTTTTGAAGGAAAGAATAAAATGAGAAAATTTGTAGAAATCAAATAAAGTATGAATTTTCTATCCACCCCACGAAAGGGGTCTGGTAGTTTTTAAAATTCAATAAAATAGAATGTAAAGTAGAAAGTATTTCTAAAACATTGTGAAAAAAAATACGGGGTGTTACAAATTTCGTGTCGGGTTCGTGTCGTTTTTTCGTGCCATGTCTATATTTGGAAAATATTTACATATTTATTTTTAAAATGATTAAATTCTTTTTTTCACTAATTTAATAAACAAGTTATTCGTGTCGGGTTCGTGTTTTGTGACCTCAACCCAAACCCGATCCAATTAAATCTCGTGTCGTGTTCGTGTCGATCAACTTACATAAATGGATCATGAACCCTCAACCCAAACCTATTAATTTTGTGTCAAGTTCGTGTCATGTTTTCGGGTCGTATCTTTCCGGCTACTGAATAATGTACCGATTTTAAAATAGGATTCTGAGAATATTCACTAGCAAAGATGTAGTCAAGCCTCTACTTGTTCCAATGTTCTTCAATCTGCACCAATACCATCACCCCGCCCTTAGCTTCCTAAAGTCAACCCTAATTAATACGGAGTAATAATCACTCAACAACCAGACAGCAAAGAAACACACTTTGAAGGCAACATACTCTAACAACGAGTTGTTAATATTCATTCTGCAATAGTGATTCCTTCCTACATTCATCTGAATCCTGAATATTCCTAAGAGCTCCTAGATTCAGTATACATAAGATTTGATATTGTGACGCAACAATACAGTTAACATTCGGGTCCTCTTCATAAAAACAAAGAGCCATGCAAGACCAAAACACTTGACATTAAAAAAACAAATAAGCCATGCAACGATCCACCAAGTCTCAAACCATGAAACCGCATAAATATATCTCATTTTTGTCCTTCAAATCCTACAACTTCATCAATTACAGAATTATTAATTTATTATAAACCCATGAATTAAAAACTCGGTAAACAAAAACAAAAAACAAATGGGGAATGTGGAAGAAAATAGTGACATAGGAATAGAAACGAAAAAGTTTGCTCTTCCAGTAGATAAAGAGCACAAATCGACAGTATTCCCACTGTTTTCAATAGCAAAGCCTCATATGCGGGCATTTCACCTGTCATGGATCCAATTCTTTGCTTGTTTTGTGTCCAGTTTTGCGGCACCCCCGCTGCTTGCCATCATCCGAGAGAACCTGAACCTGACGGCCACGGATATCGGTAATGCAGGAATTGCATCAGTGTCAGGGGCAGTTTTCGCCCGTCTGGTTATGGGGACGGCCTGCGACCTGTTTGGCCCCCGTCTTGCCTCTGCTTGCCTCACCCTCCTCACCGCCCCTGCCGTCTACCTTACTGCCACTGTTAACTCCTCCGCCGGTTTTACTCTCGTACGCTTTTTCACCGGCTTTTCCTTGGCCACTTTCGTCTCCACCCAGTTTTGGATGAGCTCTATGTTTTCGCCACCTGTTGTTGGTAGTGCCAACGGAGTCTCAGGTATCATATATATATATATATATATATATATATATATATATATATATATATATATATATATATATATATAAGAATGCTGAGGATGCCTTGCATCAGTTACGAAATATAATAGATTATTGTTGTTTTGTTGGATATGTCAGGCGGATGGGGAAACCTGGGAGGAGGAGCAACGCAGCTGATAATGCCATTAGTATATGATCTAATACGAAAGATGGGGTCACAGAAGTACACAGCATGGAGGCTAGCATTCTTCATACCGGCCTTATTCCAGACACTTGCCGCATTTGCAGTGATGCTTTTCGGCCAAGACATGCCCGACGGAAACTACCAGAGGCTTCATAGTTCAGGTACCTACTCATCCTGGCGTAGCTATCTATCTTCTAGCTGGAATTTTACTACCTTTATATATGTTCAGGTGAGAAGCACAAGGACAATATGAAGAAGGTGACCTACCATGGAATTGTGAATTACAGGGTTTGGCTAGCGGCTTTGTGCTATGGTTACTGTTTTGGGGTGGAGTTGACTATCGACAACATAATTGCACAATACTTCTTTGACAGGTTTCATCTCAACCTCCACACCGCTGGCATCATAGCAGCCAGTTTCGGCCTGGCTAATATATTCGCCAGGCCTGGAGGCGGTGTGGTCTCCGATTATTTGGGGAAGAAGTTCGGGATGAGAGGGCGGTTGTGGGGATGGTGGGCCATTCAGACCATTGGTGGGGTCCTCTGTCTTGTTCTAGGTCTGGTTTCCTCGCTGACTGCCTCCATTACCATCATGCTCGTCTTCTCTGTCTTTGTCCAGGCTGCCTGTGGTCTTACTTTCGGAGTCGTTCCTTTCATCTCTAGAAGGTACGTACATACATACCTACCTACCTACTTAGTACTTACAATTATTATTCAATATTTAATCTCGTATACGAGTGACGATTAAGTTTAAGTAAGTTAACTCGATCTGATCTCCCAAATATTTGTTTTACGCAGATCATTGGGAGTGGCGTCCGGAATAACAGGAGCAGGTGGGAATGTGGGAGCAGCAATAACCCAAGCAATATTCTTCAAAGGGTCACACTACTCGACTGAACAAGGAATAACATATATGGGAATCATGATCATAGCATGCACACTTCCTATAGCACTCATATACTTCCCACAATGGGGGGGTATGTTCTGTGGGCCCAAACCAAATACTACTGAAGCAGATTACTACCTCCAGGAATGGGATTCTGATGAACAGCAAAAAGACCTCCACTTAGTTAGCCTCAAATTTGCTGACACTAGCAGGAGTGAGAGAAGTAGGAAGCTACCCTCTGAAGAAGAAAAAAAAGAACAAGACACTGCTACACATACAACTCAACCTTGAGGGATCTTGAAATTAAATGCCATTATTTTCTTCCCTTCTTTTTTGAAATTGTCCCCATGTTTTTTAATTCTCATGCAGTCAAGCTGCTTTAATTTACTGCATGTGTGAATCACCCAGGTTTATTGGTTTCAAATTTGGGGGCTGAGGGTGAAGGTTTTGTGTGTAATTTACTGTTTTATATTCCATTATTCCCGGCCAGTTGTATGACATAGTTTTTCCCTAATCAGGGGCCCTAATTTATTGTACAACTAGTGTTATACTTGTGAAAAACCTTCACCGGTTGTCCACTATTATTTTGATAAATATTGATTACAATCGAAGATAAATTTTAGATTAGTAATAGTGTGTTACCCATGAAAAATTTCACGGGTTAGCCCATTTTTATTGACATTTTAAGATAAAGGAAGTGAGATTGATTTTTAAATTAGACGAAAGAGTGTGATCATCAATGTGTGGGTTAATAGTACGAAAGATAGAACAACACAGTCGTCTTAAAATATAATTTTGTTGCTAGAATAAGACAATTTATTCTTTATTTCATACTTTACTAATTATATAAAGTACAATTAAATATACTCATAAGCAAAATGAAAATAGTTAAATATATAGTTTGACCCGTCTTGAATATCGTTTGATTAGAGTGAAATAGTTGAAAAGGATATTTTGGCTTTGTTTGATTATAGTGAAATGTTACCCATGCATGTATTACTTACTTCGTATTAATCATACTGAAATCTTATCTACGATATATACTCCGTAGGAGTTACGGAGAAATATATTTATATCTTCAATAAATCATAACCCCTCCGAATCTGATTTATGTTCCCTCTTTC
Organism: Agrostemma githago; assembly: GCA_958450325.1. Lineage (NCBI taxonomy): Eukaryota > Viridiplantae > Streptophyta > Magnoliopsida > Caryophyllales > Caryophyllaceae > Agrostemma > Agrostemma githago. Next base: position 37,360,257 of record OY288254.1, on the reverse strand, counting down.
CCTTTCGGGGTGAATCATTTTTAAGCTTCTTTTCTGTTTAAGCCATAAATATGTGGCTCATATTCTTCCATTTATTTCCCTCTCTTTCTCCTTTATTTTTACACCACACATTTTCATATTCTTATTTTTTCCCCAAAATCTCTAGGGAAACATATCTTAGACTCGGAGAGAGTACTTGACACACTAATGTCCCAACTCCCAATGAGTTACTGTATAAATTATAGGGAATTTAAAAATTTTCTCGGTTCTAAGAAGTATAGATAATTGGGGGAGTAGATAATGAATAATCGTTTTAATTGCATTTGGACTATAAATTATGCATATCTAATCAATGTAAATTATTCATTTGGAGACTACAAATGCATTTAAGAGCCTATTTTTTTTTAAAGCAATATAAATTATTCATTTGGGACTGCATTGCACTTCTAATCGTGTGAAAATTACTATTTGTTGCGTGTTTTCAAAGATAACATAATTTAGACCTGATTAAGCGGTTATGAATAAGATTCAAACTAATCCATAAAAGAAATATGATTTTGTTTATGTAATGTTGTTAGTTAATAACATAAACTAATGTTGAAAACTTTATTAATAAAATAAACTTGTAATTTTCTCACATTCGTTCAGACTCTGAAAGTTAGTTTATGTATTAATAGATGGACAAAAGTATGAACAACATAGAGTACGTTGAAATGTTTGTGTAAGTAGTCAATTGTCCACCGATGAATATAGTTATACTAAACGCGGAAACCCGTATAAACCCGACCCTTATGATAAATGTAGAAATCCGCATAAACCCGGCCCGTATATACCTGACCCGTATACACCCAACCGTAATCCCCAAATTACTCTTTAAATCCAAAAAAGAAAAAATCTATTAGATGAGGAACGAAGACCTTCCTCACCAACTATTTGATCTTGATCGATTATCATCAGTTGTAATTAGTTGGCATCTTCGTCATGTAAGAATAGTGAAAAATAATGTCTGTTAAACAGTCAAACTCTCTGTCATATTACTGAACGTACACAACCCTATAAACTTCATCGGAATGTGTAAGGTATAGAAATCATTTTTGTTGCTTCAATATACGCATTTAATATTGATAATAAACCTTATGATACTTAAAATTTAAAAAGTAAGATCAATAGACTCCCGTAATTTATCACGTGTATTACACTGTAGTCTTATACTTCGTATTACAAACTAAAGGCGAAACTTGTAAGCGGTTTATAATGTTCGGTGACTATAACATGATTTATAATGTGTGGCGACCATCCATAGTTAAAAAGTGTAATTTGTTTTTTTTAGCCCGTAAGAGGCGTTGATTTAACTTAATAGTTGAAGTTTTCTTCACCTTAATATATGATATTATATTGTAAAAAACATTATTGGGTGATTAAACTACTAATTAAATGGGTGAAAAACAACTATTACTTAAGGTATAAAATAAGGTGATCGAGCTCATGAGTTATGAATTGTCTCCCGGATTTTTGAGATATGTTTTCAAAAAAAAGAAAGTCAAAATTAGTGTAAGACATAATAAATAGCGTTATTAAAGACCGTCAAATAACAACAACTACCGACATTATGTTAGACGTCTTTAAATAACGTTATTAAATATCGTATATCAGTTCAACTTATTCAAAAAATTAGCATGAGATACAATAAAAACATGATTCATGTGAATATCATCTTAGCTATTAATATCATCTTTTAATTCTTAATATCTTTCTAATATATACTCAAAACACAACATAATTTTTTCTATACATTAGTGTAGACACCCGCATTTTGACTGCCAGGTGTCTATGGTAGTTTCCAAAAAAACACCCGATGATGATCGGATGCTAACGTGTTTCTACGCGCTCGGATATTGGCTCAAAACCATTAGTTGCTGGCTAATGCACTTACGGAGTACAAATCTCACAAAATCAACCTCAAATCTAGGCCCAGTGGGTCGTTTTCAGTCAAACAAGACTAATTTGAGTCAAAACCGACACCGGAAATAAAACCGACTTTTAGCGATTGGGTCAACCCCGGTCAAAGTCATTCCGAGACACACAAAACAGCCATTCAAAACATCAAAAGTCCAATTCAAACACAAACCCACAGGACATCCAAGTCACGGTCCAAAACAATGGACCCGCGCGACCCAGTTGAGCCACTCGATCGACCAACCCACTCGATCGAGTGGGCCTTATTCAGGCCCGACTGCAGGCACACTAGGCCACTCGACCGAGTCAGCTGGTTACTCGGTCGAGTAACCCTAGACGGGGTACCTAGGCCTTGCTTATATAAACACCCCATGCACACAACCCTAAGACAACTTTTACACAACTTTACAACCTTCATCAAGATCAAACTCAAACCCTAATTCAAACCCTAAACCTAGCTTTAGGAATCGAAACCCTAAACCACCACAACTTAGCCTACATACTCGATACTCACGTGCAAGCCACAACTACGAGTCCCGTCCGAGCATAAGAAACATGTAGGTTGAGGGTGCCAATTCCCGCTCTTCTCTTTTCTCCTTTTCTTTTTCTCGCGTCGTGTCCCTTACCATCGTCGTAGTCGTCTCGTTTTTTATCGTTATTATCGCGTCCTAATATCGATAATGTAACTAGTACGGAGTATAAAATATTAAAATATTCGTCGATTTGTGTCGAGTATGAGTGATGATGGGATAAGGAAACCCGAATATACAAGTGTACTGCACACAGCGTTGCCGGTCGCTTATCCCATCGCGCCGATTGCTTGATTGTTGAGACGAATTAACATCAACCATAATTTTCTTATTTTATCATTGTTATCGCGTATTTCCATCAATTCTAAAATCAATTTTCAAAACAAGTATTTTATTCAATAAGGGTCGAAACCCGTTGACGCGGATCCGACATCACATAATCCCTAGGGATTCGTTACGATGTCGGAAAAGCCGAGGGAATCAAGTCTTTCAATTTAAGCAAAGCGTCGATCTTTTAGATTCGATACCAATTCCATAATTGGATGTCGAATTTAGCGATCTAGTCAAATAAATTAACTAATACGATCTTTCGTTGATGCTAAAATAATTGTCATACAATTCGCCAGAATTACGACATTATTAAACGCGGAGGAAATCTACTCATATCGCGATAGTTAATTTAAGACGACTTAAAGCAATTTTCTTTTATTTTCACTCTAGTATTCCATATCGATTCAATAATCGCATATGGGATACAACGAGTATTTAAATCCAGAATCGGGCATAAATCCCATAATATTTATATCCAATTCAACAAAATCAATGATTTATAAAATCCGAATCGAGCATAAATTATGCAATATTTATGTCCGATTCGGTAGAATCATCGAATTATTAAAAATCAAAAGCAATTTCAAAACCGATACAAAATTGCGAGCGAACCCCATGTTCGTACAGGGGGCACTCGACCGAGTGCCTAGCCCACTCGGTTGAGTGGCACCCCAAAAACCGAAGCAGAATGCATTTACGACCTCCACTCGGTCGAGTTGGTCAATAACTCGATCGAGTAGGGTCTAGAATACGGGACAGAAGCGTATTCAGAGGTCCACTCGGTCGAGTCCCTCAGTGACTCGGTCGAGTGGCCTCTTCATCACGTCAAACAGTGAGTCCTACAAGCCGGTCGAGTCTTGTTAATATCTTTTCACGAATTAAGTCGACACTTGTCTAATCAATCACGTGAAAACTTCACTTTTCAAAACTTTACATCATCTTGTCTACATCATTCATTAATTTGCAAACCGTTATTATTCGTTATACCGTTACTAACCGTTTGTTATTTTCCTTGTTGATTTATCGTTTGTTTTAATGTACTAAAATGAACCCACATGCTAAAATTCAACTTCGACGTTAGAATTAATTGCATTAAATTGACATAGAAACTCTTTTCAATTTCATTCACATGCTTAGGGAAAACAACGTTTGCATAAGCATTTTTTTCACCGAATTACTAACGCGCGTATTAGAAAGTCATTCGAGATCTTAGTAGAGGCCGCTAAGTGCGGGCGGGGTTGGGTGTCCTTTGTGGGCTTCCCAACACGTACCCTCACCCCTTACTCAGAACCTCGGTTTCCGGATGCCCGAAACCGTTGGCGCACGAGAGTCATTCAATACACATATCCGATAATGTCGGTATCGGTATCAAATGCAAAGGGACGAGCCCAATTGTAGACACCCGCATTTTGACTACCACGTGTCTATGGTAGTCTCCGAAAAACACCCGATGATGATCGGACGTCAACGTGACTTAGTATACTCGGATTTGGGCTCGGAATTCATAATATCCGACATGGACTTTTAGCGGAGTAAAAATCTCACAAAACAGACTTCAAATTCAGGCCCAGTGGGTCATTCCGAGTCAAATGAGACTAATTTGGGCCAAAACCGACACCAAAAATAATTCCCGTCTTTTGGCGACCGGGTCAAAACCCGGTCAAAGACGAAACCGTCTCATAAAGCAGCTAAGTTCAGATTGGCGCAAAAATCTGAATTAAAAAATAACAATCAAATCAATCAAGTCAAACTTCCCTATTTTATCTCGATTTGTTAATCCACTCGATCGAGTGGATTGACCCCACTCGATCGAGTGGAGCCTTTTTACCCGGGTTTGGCCCGTTTGCGAGGGCACTCGATCGAGTGCACTAGGGCCACTCGATCGAGTGCCCCTAGGTCGAGGGGTGAAGTCTATAAATATCGCTTCACCCCCCCATGCATTTCAGAACTTTTTGAGCATTTTTACCCTACAACTTCAACCACATTTCACCCCACTTCAACCCTACCTCATCACCTTACAAGCCTTAGAAAACCTAAGCCAAAAAACCTACAAAAACCGAGCTCTTGTCCCTCGATAAACCGACACACACACACACACGCATCCATACACACCATAACTCGCGTACATCCTCGATACTCTCAAGCCGTGCCGCTATTTACGAGTCCATTTCCGAGGTCCTTACTAAGCATGTATGTTGAGGGTGTCCTAAATTCCCTTTCGATCTTTATTTACTCCGTCATTTTGTTCATTTTTATTGTATTGTAGTCTTGATCGTCACAACGCTAACACTAACATTTTCGCATTTTTTTATATTTTCGTTTTATATCATTTTATCGTCATTAACGTTAATAATACCGTGTATACGTAAACTAGTATCAAAATCGGTTTTAAAACGTTGGACTACGATGATCACTTTTGGTCCGTCTAATCCCTTTACGAGCAACGACGGAGGTGGAGCCCTTTCGAGGAGCCCCGCCCCAATGTACTCAAGGGCGTGATGCGACCGTGATCGGTCGTAGTTGAACGGATTTAATTCCCTTTCCATAATTGGTACGAAACCCGTTGACACGAAAATCGACATCACGTATCCCGAAAGGGTTAGTTCCGATGTCGTGACGTAGAGGGATACATTTCGTCACTAATTCAAAATTTCCTAATCTAACGTAAACATTTTTTTCATAAACTCCGGTAACGGTATTATAGTCGTTCGTACACGATTATAGTACCGGAGGCCGAGTTAAATACAAATCATGCGATATTTGTATTTGACTCGGCCGATCATCGATTTCAAGTCATAAAACAAAACAAACCATGCTTCGTACAGGGGGCACTCGATCGAGTGCCATGGGCCACTCGATCGAGTAGCACCCCAAAAAGTGGTCAGTAGCCACGTTAAACGTGCACTCGACCGAGTCACACCGCCACTCGGTCGAGTGGGTCCTGTAACTCACAAAATCGAGGGGTTTGACCCACAATCCAAGCCCCGACCTTTTTATCGACTTTAGTCATCACGTGCAAAGACTATCACGTGACTATCCTATTTCCAAAACTATACACATCACGACACGTAGAACGACTTTGACCACTTTGACGTGATAAGTCGGGACAAGACTACGGGATGTGAGATTAGGCTAGCAATATGCCACAGTCTCATGTTCCCGTCCTTCGTTTAATATGCTACATAATGCGTATTTAATCGGGGTTAGTCCGTCTACATATTTTCGCGGTCTAGTTTGCATACGGGTCCGTCCTCTCATTATATTGCGCTTTTTTTTTATTCCGTTTATTATTTTATTTACGTAATGTTGTATTGTGAATTCCGGGTTGTATTTCCGCCCGTGTAATTTGTACGTTATTTCTATTTATTTTCGAGCTTTGTTTATTTAATTGCTTTTACGCTTTATAAATGAACCTCGCATGCTAAATCATTTCGACAAATAATAAGATGCATTAAATGACGTAGTTAACGCAAAATTCACATGCTTAGACAAAACGCTGTTTGCATATCATTTAATCAATTTACTAGCGCGCGTACACGAACACGAACGATGTCTTAGTAGAGGCCGCCATGTGCGGGCGGGGTTGGGTTTCCTTAGTGGGCTTCCCAACACGTACCCTCACCCCTTACTCAGAACCTTTGGTTTCCGGATGTCCGAAACCCTTGGCGCACGAGAGTCATTCTTTACACGATTACCGGTATAGATGGTATCGATATCGCAATGCAAAGGGACGAGCCCCATGAACTCTGAAATCGGAGTGGGCTTACTTTGTGTATCGCCCATGACGACATAGAGTGGGCTCGTATGGTTCCGAATAACCACAAAATTCGGTGGCGACTCCATTTTGACTTAAATTTCGAACCCGAGAACAATCTCACCACGAGATTCATTCGCCTACCCAAACCCGCGCTTCGCCGCGTCGGGGTGGACCTACGTCATGTCCACAATTTGGCGACTCCGCTGGGGATACCTGATGTACCACATGTCATCGGGATTCCTAGGGTGAGACTCGAAGAGAAATCGTTCGTAGATTAGTGTGCGCGCATCAGTTTAATGATTCATGCATAACCCAAATTAGCCCGGGCCGGTTACTTGTGACCGACGTCCCACTATACCACGGTGCATTCCTACATGGGTGCGCTAAAGACATCGATGGTGGAACTCGTCTCGGTTTTGCGGCATGTCCTAAGACCAACTCGGCTTAGGGAGTCCGTCCATCACACGAGAAAGCCATCGTTGTTGGTATAGACCCTATTTTGACCGACCGAGACTTAGTGTAAAGCATACATAAGCGTCGTTATAATGCTTGTTTGACTACGTGCTACTTGGTTTCCGTGTCAATTTTAAAAAAAAAACCGTCATTTCAAAATTGCATCTTTCCAAAAATACCCACCTTTTCGAAAAATCCGAAATACTGTCCATTTCGGGACCCGTTATTCTAAAATACCCAATTTTCAAAACTCGGAATGCCGCCGAAATTTAGGATCAACAATTTGACTCAAAATATCCTTTTCTGTAGTCGGCATGCTGTCCGTTTTAATTCTCGAATTTCCACCCCCACCACCTTGATTTTCGGAATTTTCCTTTTCAAAATTCTAATCTCGGTTTCCGAAATTCCGTTTTCAGTTTTCAAAACTCTCGGAAATTCGTTCATTTTGCATTCAAACCTCAACCTTTCCAAAACTTTCAGCTTTCCTAAAATAAACCTTCCTTATTATAGGACCTACCGTCTATCCGTGTGTCGGGTCTTTGCATAGTATGTAGAGGGTTTACAGCGTCGAAACTCCGTCGATCTTATATCACGAGTTTCCCCCCTTTCCCGAGTTCGCCTTATTTGTCAAGGCACGACCAACCCGCGTAGGGCATACCCCTACAAAGGAAAGTCCGTCCATACACTCGAGTCAAAAGTCTGGGGAGTAATCTCACGTGGACCTTCCTTCGAACGGGACTAGGCCCACAAAGCCGAAATCCTAAGGAAGTCATACCACCCACGAGTCATCCGTCTAGATGTCTTTCTCGAGTCTTTTCCACTCAGTCCTTTCTTTTTGGGTCGCTCGGGATGTACTGTTTCCTTTGATTCCAAGACTGGGTTCGGTTTCTGATTACGTGGTGTTCTTACAGACAGGCCACCATCAACCAGACACACTCGCAGAATGGAAGCCGCCTTAGCTGATCTGAAAACCTCTGTGGATGCCATGGTCGACAAACAAGCCGACATCGATGCCCAACTGAATGAAATGAGGGCTGGACAAGTTGCCATCGTCACTCGATTGGCTGCGGTGGAGCACAGGACTCCAAATGCCGGGGCTATGGGGCCTCTGGCTGATCTAGTTAGTTCAGTACGCCGACTAGAGGAACAAGTCCACTTGACTGGGAGTAATAACATCCATCGGGAGAATAGTCGTGAGTACAACCCACTGAGTGACAAGCTGCCTGCAAACCTGAACCTCACCGGTTTGCCTATGTTCGAAGGGACTGAAGACCCGTTACTACATGTACGGGCCTTCAAGGAGTTCATGGCCATCAAAGGGGTGGACTCTACCATGTTCAAGAACCTCTTTGCTGCGTCTCTTGAAAAGCACCCTCGGGCCTGGTACTACAGGCTAGACCCGAAGAAATACCCTACATGGGATGATGTGGCCACCGAGTTCGCTCGGAACTATGCTGACAACACCGAGATCCAAACCACAATGAGATCTCTGGAGGTTATGGCCCAGGAGCCGAAGGAAGGTTTTACCAAATACCTTCAACGATGGAGGGCCGAGAGCGTGAAACTGGTCGATAAGCCCAGTGAGAAGACTTTGGTGGAGACTTTTGTCAAGAACCTCCTCCCATCTTACCGGGTTCACCTCCGATATGCTGTCATACCCAATTTCACCACCCTTACTGAAATGGGTATGAGGATCGAAGATGATCTGAGACTGGAAGGCCTCACTAAGGCCGCTGCTAAGGGTTACCAAGGGGCTTCTTCCTCCACTACCAAGCCTCAAGCTGCAACTCACAGCATTTTCAACGCAGTGAATCTACTAGATACCCCGTCCAAGAGGAACACCCTACCTCGGGTTTTCACCGACATAGGTACGACCTATACTTATGCCTTACAAAGGCTATCCTCAAAAGGCCTAATCCAACCGATAGGCCCAACTCCTGAAGTTCCGGTCGAGCGACGCTCCAAGAACTACAATGCCCAAGCCTATTGCCAGTACCACCGAGGCAATGGGCATGATACCGAGAAGTGCTGGAAGCTGAAGCACTTGATTTAGGACCTAATCGAAAGCGGTAAAATCCCGCTACCCGGAGATAAGCCCAGCAACAAGGAGAACCCTTTCAGCTTCCACGCCATCTTTACCGGGGAGGTGATTGATTGTTCTCACCTTATCTCTCCATTTATCCCGCAAGTGAACGGGATCTGGTTCGACGACGAAAATGATGTCTACCTCGCAAAAGGGGAAGCTGTCCCCATCACCGCCGAGGAGATTCGAAAGACTAAATCCCGAGTCCTAACTAGTAACCACCTTGGTCGCCCCTACCAAGCCACTAGCTCTAGGGACGCCCCTATCCCGACAACCGTCATTACGGAAGTCGCCCCTGAAGAGCCAACTGCTGAGACGGCTCTTGTGAAGCAATTGAAGAAAACCCGAGTTGACCTCACTATATGGCAACTCCTGGTTAGTTCTCAAGAACATCGAGAAGCACTTACAAAGGCTCTCGATCAAATTAAGGTTGAATCTTTGGTTACCCCTGCTGAGATGGTAGCCACGATCCTGCCCCACCTAAAGGGCAAGGCTAAGGAAGAAGGACCGGTAATCACTTTCTCCGAAGCCGACCTACTACCATTTGGGGCCGCCCATAATCTGGCCCTCTACATTACGGTGATTTGCCGAGGAAAATACCTCCCTATGACCCTGGTTGATGATGGGTCCGTTGTGAATGTTCTTCCTCTAAGGACCGCAAAAGCCCTCGGTATTACCGAGGCTGACTATATCCCGACTGCTCAGACCATCCAAGCTTTCGATGGAAGCCCAAAGTCGGTAGCTGGGGCCGTGAAACTGACCATCATAACCGGCCCAATAGAAAAGGAGCTCGAATTCCAGATGATCGATGTCACCTCGTCATTCAACTTGCTCCTGGTTAGGCCTTGAATCCACGCGGTCAAGGCGGTGTCCTCCACCCTCCACCGAAAGATCAAGATGCCTCTGCTTAACGATGTCATCACTTTAGAGGCAACACCAATGACTGTGGCTAGCTGTAACGCCACGGGTCGCACGGACCTCTGGGGGTTCGATTTTGTGGGGATGATCGAGGAAGAGTACCTCTTTAGGCCTTACTTCACTACGAGTATCGACATGATGCTCCAAAACCTAGGATACTTTCCGGGGGCTACCTCTCGACCCGATCTTCCAGCTGGGAAGATCATTGAGGTTCTCAAAGACGAAGAATCTCACTTTGGTCTCGGTTATGCCATCACCCCCGACAATGTAGTCCGAGCAGGGATCGAAAAGGCCTGCAACATCCTTAAGGGTATCTACTTGAGCCCTTATAGCCCACGGTTGGCTGACTACTTTGTCACACCGGTGTTTGGGGCTATCCAGGTTGGTCTATACCAACCCAATGCTATGCAGCTCGGGACCCACTTGGCCCGGGACTGCAACTACATCCCGGATGACGTGTTCGCCCTCATCCAATCCAACGGAGCTGAAGATGCTGAGCCCGCACTAGGGCTACTATTTGGGGAAGACATCATAGCCCCAACTCCAAAGGAAGATCTGGTCAACCTGATCCTCCGCAGCAACAGGTTTGACCCGACCAAGCTGATCTCGGATGTTGGTTCCGAGACGGGAAACATGGCCTGGAGGAAGACTGTCAAGTGGACTAACAGTCAGGGAAGGATCTACAAGCTGGTCACCGGAGAGGGAGACATGCCTGAGTCTGAGTCCGAGTCTGAGTCCGAGTCTGAGATCGAGTCTAGGGAAGTCGGTGCTAGAGTCACTCCTGTAACCCCTCTCCCTTTTATCATTCCTGCTGCTGGCACTTCGGGGTCTGTCCCGAGTGCCCTACCTATCCCGCCACTGACCAATGATCAGATGGCTGCTCTTTTTGAGCTGTTCTCCAAGTTTTCAATCAATAATAACAACCGTTCTGCTTACGACTTGTCTCTTTCAAATTCTGCTTTTAAAAATGTTTTATGCTATGACATTGAGAAACCAGACGAACAGATACCCTTACCTCCGCATCTGATCGAGCAACTAGAGCAAAGGGAGTCCCGGAACCCGGTGATCGAAGAAACCGAGTCCATAAATGTGGGAACAACCTTAGAGCCTCAGACACTTAAGATAGGGTTATCCTTAAATCCCGAGGAGAAACAACAGTTCATAAGCCTTCTCCAAGAATTCAAGGATGTCTTCGCATGGTCCTACAAGGACATGCCGGGGATAGACCGGGAAATAGCCGAGCACCACATACCAATCAAAGACACGTGCAAACCGGTCAAACAAAAGCTTCGTCGGATGAGGCCCGAGTGGTCTCTCAAGGTAAAAGAAGAAGTCGACAAACAATTCAAAGCCGGCTTCATACAAGTGTCCGAGTATCCGGACTGGGTGGCAAACATCGTGCCGGTTCCTAAAAAGGACGGTAAGGTGCGGGTATGTGTAGATTTTCGGGATCTCAACAAGGCAAGCCCGAAAGATGATTTTCCGTTACCACACATCGACATACTGGTGGATAACACGGCCGATCATGCCCTTCTATCATTCATGGACGGATATGCCGGGTATAATCAAATCAAGATGGCGGAAGAAGACATGAGTAAGACTACCTTCACCACACCTTGGGGTACTTACTGTTATACCGTCATGCCTTTCGGTCTCATTAATGCCGGGGCCACATATCAAAGGACTGCTACCACTTTATTACACGACATGATGCATAAAGAGGTAGAAGTTTACGTAGACGACATGATCGTCAAATCCAAAGAACGGGACGGCCACATCACCGCCCTAAGAAAATTCTTCACCCGACTGCGCAGGTACAACATGAGGTTAAACCCTCAAAAGTGCAGTTTCGGGGTAACATCAGGCAAATAACTAGGTCATATCGTTAGCCAACGAGGTATCGAAGTCGACCCAGCTAAAATCAAAGCCATTACCGAGATGCAACCTCCTAAAACCGAAAAAGAAATAAGGGGATTCCTCGGGAAAGTCCAATACATCAGTCGGTTCATTTCCAAACTAACCATGGTGTGTGAACCAATTTTCAAGAAACTGAAAGTAGGAGAGCGGGTACTATGGGATGACAAGTGCCAAACTGCTTTCGGCAAGATCAAGGAAATTCTGTCTGCACCGCCAGTTTTAATGCCACCTCAACCCGGTTTGCCTCTGTCGTTATACTTAACGACGACCGAGACAGCAATGGGGGCTATGCTGGCCCAGACAGTTGACTCCGAAGAAAGAGCCATTTACTACATCAGCAAAAAGTTTTTAGAGTATGAGTGCAAATATACCATGCTCGAAAAGACGTGTTTGGCTCTAGTCTGGGCCACTAAGAAGCTTCGGCATTATATGCTCAGTTACGAGGTCCACAAGCTATCCAAGATGGACCCCATCAAATACATCTTCGAAAAGCCCGTTCTCAACGGCCGAATCTCTAGATGGACTCTAATGCTGGCAGAGTTCGACCTAAAGTTCGTACCATTAAAGGCTATCAAAGGTCGAGTAGTAGCTGAATTTCTCGCCGACAGCCCGGTAACCGAAGAAGGACACACCGACACCTGGTCCTTCCCAGACGAAGATATTTTCCATACTGATACTGAAACTTGGGATTTGTACTTCGATGGTGGATCTAATTTTCGAGGGTTCGGAGTCGGGATCCTCCTAATTTCACCAAAAGGGGAACATACTCCCGTCTCCATCAAACTGGACTTTGATGTTACCAATAATGCAGCAGAGTACGAAGCATGCATTTACGGGCTACAAGTCGCCGCCAATCTGGGGATTACAAATCTCCGGGTACATGGTGACTCATCCTTGGTCATTAACCAAGCACTTCAAAAATGGAAGACTCGGAACGCCAATCTCGTGGCCTACCAGGCACGAGTAAGGGATCTCGAGAAACAATTCCAAAAGTTAGAGTATATATATCTGCCCCGGGAAGAAAATCAGTTCGCAGATGCACTCTCAAAATTGGTATCTTTACTGAATATTCCCGACCACGTGACTAGTATGCCGATTTGCGTCGAAAGACGGTCCGAGCCAGCATACATTTGCGACATAGAAGACATTGAAGTAACTGATCCCGAACCATGGTACCAAGCTGTGCTAAAATACCTGACAAACGAAGAATACCCTCCCGGGACGGAAGGTCGAGCCAAGAAAGCCTTACGAAGGCTAGCCACCCAATTTATCCGTACCGATGACGGGCAACTGTACAAAAAGACGGCACAGGGGGCTCTTCTCCTTTGTGTTGACAAGTATAAGGCTGAAAAGGTTATGGCCGAAGTACACGATGGTGAGAACGGCCCACACATGAATGCCCACATGCTGGTCCGGAAAATCATGAGGCTCGGTTATTATTGGAATACCATGGAAGCCGATTGCCGGTCGTATGTCAAACATTGTCATAACTGTCAAATCTTTGGCAATGTGCAACATATGCCGTCATCGCTACTCTATACCATGACGTCACCCTGGTCATTCTCAACGTGGGGTATCGACATAATCGGGAAAATAAATCCCTCGGGTACCGGTGGGCATTGCTTTATTTTGGTAGCTATCGACTATTTCACCAAATGGGTCGAAGCTGAATCATATCGCATCCTCAATGCTAAGCATGTCGCCAAGTTCATCCAAAACAAGATAATATGTCGATATGGGATTCCCTCTGAATTTATCAGTGATCACGGGACTCACTTTCAAGCCGAGGCTGCGGCCCTACTGACCAAATATAAAATCCAAAGGCATACTTCCTCGCCTTACCGTCCCCAAACAAATGGAGCGGTAGAGACGGCTAACAAAACAATTGTCACCATACTCAAAAAGATGGCTGATAATTACTAGGACTGGCCAGACAAAATACCTTTTGCCCTATGGGGATATCGAACGTCAATCCGCACCGCAACCGGGGCGACGCCATATTACCTAACCTACGGGATGGAGGCAGTCCAACCAGTCGAGCTGGAGGTACCGTCCCTCAGAATTCTGCTAGAAAGCCAAGTACCCGAAGCTGACTGGGTTCGAGCACGATATGACTCGTTGGTTCTACTAGACGAACGACGGTCTCGTGCCCTCAATAACATCCAAATCTACCAGAAGAGGATTCAACGGGCCTTCAACAAAAGGGTAAGGCCCAGGAACATTAAGGAGGGCGATCTAGTCCTTAAGTCTGTTCGAGCTCTACTACCACTCGACCCAAGGGGAAAGTTCAAACCCAATTGGGCTGGTCCATATCTGGTGAAGAAAATCCTATCAGGGGGAGCAGTGATGTTGACGGACCTGGACGGGAATGAATTTGTCAACCCAACCAACCTGGACCAGCTGAAGCGTTACTACCCTTAGCCATTTCTCAATGTCATTAGCAAATTTTATCAAAATCATTTTTTTACAAAAAGCAAGTCAATTAGCTAGAATTATTTATTCTACTGTCAAAAACATCTTGAACTAATAGTCTTGGTGTAATTCGAGATTGCAAATTTCCTATGCCTGAACTACGTTTGGTTTGATTCTGCTAATCGCGGATACGTAGGCAGCCCCTCAAAAGGGCACAACCAATGCAATCAAGAAAAGACAGGAGCGGTTTAATAATAAACTTCTTTTATTAATTCAAAAAAAAAAATCCCGATAAACTCGGAAAATTACAAAGTGCAGGAATTCAAAAAAATATACATACAAAAAAGGGCACACAACAAAAAATAATAATAATACTTAGATAATAATAAAGCTAAAGGATTCGACATTCAGGGCATCTTGCCCTTCCCCTTGTCCTTGGCCTCCTTAGCCGTCCACTGGCGACGACGCAGAGGGGAACGTTCCCGAATCACCGCGGGAACTTCTCTAGCTCGGGCTCGATTGTTTGAGCCCGACTCCTCTATCACATCAATAGGCCCAAGTCGAGCCCTAACGGGCTCAGGGAGCCGGTCACGCGGACCAAGTCGGTCCCGGACTGCCAACCTCGCCCCAAGTCGTCGTTCCAAGTCGGTCTGCCCTCGAGTGCTGCTAGAACCGACTTCTTTAGATCGAGTCTTAGTTTGTGACTTAAGACCCGATTCTCCCCGGACTATAGCCTCAGGAATATATTCCCCGGTGAAAAAGTCCCGATTGTCCTTCGCCGACTCGCGATGAACCAATTCAAAGGCCTCCTCAAGCTTCAAGGCCTTTCGAGCTTCCTCGGACTCCTCAGAACTCCATTTTTGATAAGCCCGTGACACCCAAGCGGATTGGCAAGGGCTGGGTATAGTCCATGTAGGACGAGTGAACCATCTCTGCAACCAGGTGTCGCACATAGCGTCCGTCAATTGGAGCGGGACGCTGATAATGGCTTCAGTCTCAGGGATGCGCTGAGACGAACCGAACTGCCTTAGGAGCCGGTCCGGATAAATGTGAAATGTCCAGTCTAAGGACAGGATCGCCAGGTACCGGGCTTGGTCTCTCTTAGCCAGTCCGGTCAATTTTGAAAGGAACCACCAAGAGACGGTCCACCTGATCAAGGGACCTCCGTGGAATACCAGCTCTTCATCCCAGTAAGCTCGGGTTATCTGATGGTACGAGCTTATCTTCCGCCTTCGGGAGCTAATCTGACTGTCCGATAATTGGGAATGCTCGGAGGGGTCTCTATGATCGATAACCGCTCCGACAGCCATATCTGAAGAGAATACACAAATTTTATAAGCAACGGAATGGTTCGCCAGGGTCCACTCGATCGAGTGCAGAAGGTGACTCGATCGAGTTAGACCTCTAAAAGCAGGCAGTAGCTCCGTATGAGTGTCACTTGATCGAGTGACAGGTCCACTCGATCGAGTGACTTACGTACTTCAAGCATTTCGCACGAAAAAAAAAAATAAAAAAAAAAATCGAGGTGCATACTTGAAGAATACGGGTACTCCCCGTCAGCGGTCGAGTTGGGTCGAGCCGTCTAGCATCCAGACCCATAATGATCTCCCCAGTGGCTAGCCAAGCAGGGCTATGACCAGTCTTCATCTGGTCAACCACTCCAATCAGCCTGATTTGACCCCTGCATGAGTCAAGCTCCATCAGCCCCTCGAAGACATAGCAATGCAGCATGCAAAAGGCGAATGCCCTACGCCTATGAGCAGGGGTGGCCCTCACGTCCCGTGGGTTCATGAACTTATCGGCCAAATCAAATAGGGAAACGTTATCTCCCTGCACCATTCGGTTTGTCTCAGCATGAGACAAACCCAAAAACTCCCTTAATCTCCTCCTCGGATCCGGGTAAAACGGGGGAATGGCGGGCTGAACAGCAGGACCCCAGCCGCCTATGGCCGCAATCTCCTCGGGCAAAGGACACATTTCGCCCTTTGGGAATGCAAACACGTGATGGGTGGTGTCCCAAAACGACAGACAGGCATCCAGAAAATGCGAGTCAACTATCAGACGCTGAAAAGGGAATAAATTGACTATCCCCATCTGAGTCAGCCGAACCTTCTCCTCGTCCCGAAAGTATTGGGACCAGGCGAGAAGCATAGCCGTCAAATGGTCGATACCCATAGCGGAGATTTCTAACTTTCTTGAAAGTCTAAAAGATTTTGAGAAGGAAAAGAAGAATTTGAGTTGAGATGCAGAAAACTGAAGCAGGGATTCTCATATTTATAATGAGGAAACCTAACAGAAAACCTAACTACCCTGCCTCCTCAGCAAGCTGGGCCCTATGCGCGCG
Organism: Agrostemma githago; assembly: GCA_958450325.1. Taxonomy (NCBI): domain Eukaryota; kingdom Viridiplantae; phylum Streptophyta; class Magnoliopsida; order Caryophyllales; family Caryophyllaceae; genus Agrostemma; species Agrostemma githago. The sequence continues at coordinate 37,343,578 of OY288254.1, read as the reverse complement.
CAGGCCTGATTTCAAACTTGAACCCAGAATAGGAATCAAGCTGTCCCGATCTTTCCTAAGAGTTTCTAAAAAAGGAAAAAAATTTGATAAAATTTCTTCGCGTTTAAAATTTTTTGTCCTTTCAAAAAAAAAATTCAATCTTTTCTCCCCAGCAAGAGTCAACGTCTCACCTACGTGTTACATACAAGTTGTTATGTGTCAGCATACAGGTACACCCCAGACTTCAGAAGCAAGTCCCCGCGAAACTATTTAATTTCCCCAACGGAGTCAGCTTTTCCCCGGTATGCTACATCCAAAGTGCGATGTGTCGGCATACGGGTACACCTACTCCCCAAAAGAGGCAGGCTTTACTCCCCACGGAGCCTCGTCACCAACTCAGGTACGACTCAAGGCTTCAAGAGCAAGCCCGTACAGCTCATATATTTCCCCAGCGGAACGTTCGAGGCGGCATTTTTTCCCGAAATAATACGGGATGGGCCCACATATAGGCGCGCCCAGGACTTATGCTACAAGTCTGATCCCCCGCGAAACTATCATCATCAGGACAGGTATGACCCTCTGCTTATGGCTGGCGAGCCCTTCACGCGAGTCCACTGGACTATAAACGACCCGACCGGAAGTCTACCAGGTCTTAACGGGCTTGGTAGCTACTCTGACTTTCGCCTTGTCCAAGCCTCAGTCAGAGTGGGGGCTCTGTAGACACCCGCATTTTGACTACCACGTGTCTATGGTAGTCTCCGAAAAATACCCGATGATGATCGGACGTCAACGTGACTTAGTATACTCGGATTTGGGCTCGGAATTCATAATATCGGACATGGACTTTTAGCGGAGTAAAAATCTCACAAAACAGACTTCAAATTCAGGCCCAGTGGGTCATTCCGAGTCAAATGAGACTAATTTGGGCCAAAATCGACACCAAAAATAATTCCCGTCTTTTGGCGACCGGGTCAAAACCCGGTCAAAGACGAAACCGTCTCATAAAGCAGCTAAGTTCAGATTGGTGCAAAAATCAGAATTCAAAAATAACAAACAAATCAATCAAGTCAAACTTCCCTATTTTATCTCAATTTGTTGATCCACTCGATCGAGTGGATTGACCCCACTCGATCGAGTGGAGCCTTTTTACCCGGGTTTGGCCCGTTTGCGAGGGCACTCGATCGAGTGCACTAGGGCCACTCGATCGAGTGCCCCTAGGTCGAGGGGTGAAGTCTATAAATACCGCTTCACCCCCCCCCCCCCCCATGCATTTCAGAACTTTTTGAGCATTTTTACCCTACAACTTCAGCCACATTTCACCCCACTTCAACCCTACCTCATCACCTTACAAGCCTTAGAAAACCTAAGCCAAAAAACCTACAAAAACCGAGCTCTTGTCCCACGATAAACCGACACACACACACACACGCATCCATACACACCATAACTCGCGTACATCCTCGATACTCTCAAGCCGTGCCGCTATTTACGAGTCCATTTCCGAGGTCCTTACTAAGCATGTATGTTGAGGGTGTCCTAAATTCCCTTTCGATCTTTATTTACTCCGTCATTTTGTTCATTTTTATTGTATTGTAGTCTTGATCGTCACAACGCTAACACTAACATTTTCGCATTTTTTATATTTTCGTTTTATATCATTTTATCGTCATTAACGTTAATAATACCGTGTATACGTAAAATAGTATCAAAATCGGTTTTAAAACGTTGGACTACGATGATCACTTTTGGTCCGTCTAATCCCTTTACGAGCAACGACGGAGGTGGAGCCCTTTCGAGGAGCCCCGCCCCAATGTACTCAAGGGCGTGATGCGACCGTGATCGGTCGTAGTTGAACGGATTTAATTCCCTTTCCATAATTGGTACGAAACCCGTTGACACGAAAATCGACATCACGTATCCCGAAAGGGTTAGTTCCGATGTCGTGACGTAGAGGGATACATTTCGTCACTAATTCAAAATTTCCTAATCTAACGTAAACATTTTTTTCATAAACTCCGGTAACGGTATTATAGTCGTTCGTACACGATTATAGTACCGGAGGCCGAGTTAAATACAAATCATGCGATATTTGTATTTGACTCGGCCGATCATCGATTTCAAGTCATAAAACAAAACAAACCATGCTTCGTACAGGGGGCACTCGATCGAGTGCCATGGGCCACTCGATCGAGTAGCACCCCAAAAAGTGGTCAGTAGCCACGTTAAACGTGCACTCGACCGAGTCACACCGCCACTCGGTCGAGTGGGTCCTGTAACTCACAAAATCGAGGGGTTTGACCCACAATCCAAGCCCCGACCTTTTTATCGACTTTAGTCATCACGTGCAAAGACTATCACGTGACTATCCTATTTCCAAAACTATACACATCACGACACGTAGAACGACTTTGACCACTTTGACGTGATAAGTCGGGACAAGACTACGGGATGTGAGATTAGGCTAGCAATATGCCACAGTCTCATGTTCCCGTCCTTCGTTTAATATGCTACATAATGCGTATTTAATCGGGGTTAGTCCGTCTACATATTTTCGCGGTCTAGTTTGCATACGGGTCCGTCCTCTCATTATATTGCGCTTTTTTTTTTATTCCGTTTATTATTTTATTTACGTAATGTTGTATTGTGAATTCCGGGTTGTATTTCCGCCCGTGTAATTTGTACGTTATTTCTATTTATTTTCGAGCTTTGTTTATTTAATTGCTTTTACGCTTTATAAATGAACCTCGCATGCTAAATCATTTCGACAAATAATAAGATGCATTAAATGACGTAGTTAACGCAAAATTCACATGCTTAGACAAAACGCTGTTTGCATATCATTTAATCAATTTACTAGCGCGCGTACACGAACACGAACGGTGTCTTAGTAGAGGCCGCCATGTGCGGGCGGGGTTGGGTTTCCTTAGTGGGCTTCCCAACACGTACCCTCACCCCTTACTCAGAACCTTTGGTTTCCGGATGTCCGAAACCCTTGGCGCACGAGAGTCATTCTTTACACGATTACCGGTATAGATGGTATCGATATCGCAATGCAAAGGGACGAGCCCCATGAACTCTGAAATCGGAGTGGGCTTACTTTGTGTATCGCCCATGACGACATAGAGTGGGCTCGTATGGTTCCGAATAACCACAAAATTCGGTGGCGACTCCATTTTGACTTAAATTTCGAACCCGAGAACAATCTCACCACGAGATTCATTCGCCTACCCAAACCCGCGCTTCGCCGCGTCGGGGTGGACCTACGTCATGTCCACACCAATAAACTCTGACATCGGAAATGGGCCGTATTTTGTATACGGCCCACTACGACATAGAGTGGGTTCGAACGGGCCCGAACTCCCACAAAGTTCGATGGCGACTCCACTTCGATTTAAATTTCAATTCGATCCATTCTCATATGGAGATTCATTCGCCTACCCAAACCCGCGCGTGGCCGTGTCGGGGTGGACCTATCTCATGTCCAAAATTAGTATATGCAATTCATCAACTCAAATATTAATAGAGAAGGCAAAATTATTTTAGATATTGAAATTTCACGGGTTGCCCACTTGTATTGATATTGAAGAAGGAATGAAATAAAATTTATTTTAGATTATTCGTTTAGAGTCCAAAGTTTAGTTTATGTGTTAAAGATGGACGAAAGTATGAACAGCATAGAGCTTTTAGTTTTTTTTTCTCGAGTAAAACTTCATCTTTCAGAAAAAAAAAACTCTAACAAAATCACAAATGCATAACACCGAGTAATTGAATATCAAAAATAAATTTATAAACAACACATTCGGTTAGGCAAATATTTAAAAAAAATATTTTGTTCGTCCTGTAATCATTTAATTTGAAGTTTAAGTATACTTGTGAAATATAGAGAAATTAAAGTCTTGCCCATGGATTTAGTTGGTTCAATTTTTTATTTGGATTATAATTACAACTGTGTCCTTGAATAGTAATACCCATGGAAAATTCACAATGTTCGAACGTTTATTTGGTATAGAGGACATAATGTTAAAGAATAGAGGGCAAATATGAAAGAGCAAGTAGAATGATAAGCAAACGAAGATAAGTGTATGACAAACGGATACGTGATACCTGTGACGAATCACGGGGTTAAGTATATGTCTTATTAAAACATTTCGTGTGACAGAATTTAGATTTAATATACTTATCAAAGATTCGAAGGTTATTATACATGGAATATACGATAACGACACGTAAATGTGAGAAAGAAGTAGTGTGATTTATACGACAAATAATTTGTGAAGGAATATATCCGACAAATAACTTGTGCATGGACGGTGAATAGTACGAATATATTATGTACATTGGGGAAGAATAAATGTTAAAGATTTTTCATGGACAACGAATCGTTCGAACCAACATTTGTAAATACCAAATTGAAGTGACATAGCCGCATAGGGTGCTGAGTAAAACAAAACAAAAAAACTTGTGATACCCGTACAAAAATCACGGGGTTAAGTATAAATTTATTGATTAATCAATATATTTTGATATACTCCGTAGTATATTGATTCTTTAGACATGAACAACAATTCGAAAATTGACGATGAAGTAATTATGAAAAAAAGCTCAAACATCCAAAAAAAATGATGCATACATGTGCATGTATAGCTGTATACTACGCAAATTACATCGGATGATAACAACATTCGAAGCTACAAATTGAATGACAAACATATACAACGTAGTTGTGGAAATTGCTCTTTAGTTAGGGTTTGAAGATTGCACGGATAGATCTTCAGGGAAGTCCTTGAAGTAAGATATGCAATGCACTTGCATTGATGTATTCCGTAAAAAATGGGAAAAATAAGAAGACAGACTATTAGAGGGTTTGAAGAAGAGAACTTGTAAAAAAAAAATATGTATAGACATTACACTTGTAAACTTCTAAACATTACACCTTACAGTCTTTTAAAAAAATAGAGTATGAACTTGTAAAGCACTTTCTCACACACATATATTTGTATGTATGTATGTATGTATGTATGTACATACATACATATACATATATATGTATGTATGTATGTTCACATACCTCAAATTTCTAGTGATTCTCTATTTGCTAAAAACCATTGTTTGCTGCATCTCTATTGAATTGAAAATCAATGTCAGGTTCGAAATGAATACGGAGTACATTCTAATTCATTCTCATAGTCGTTCAAAAGAAATTAATTGCTACATACCCAATTGTCGAACACGTGCTTCAAATGACACGGAGAGGAGCACTGACGCCGAGTAACACATTGTTGAGTAGAGACATCATTCAGATTGAAATGCCAATAATCTATATTGCATCAAAATAGTTTACGGCAAATTATCAAATGCCAAATTATTAATCGATGAAACCCGTAGTTTTGAAGATATGACAATAAGCAAAATTAAAGCAAAGAGAGGTGTATACTCACATGATGAAAGAAGATCAAGTATCTCCAAAGTGACTCGCTTCAAAATCCTCAGTTAAAATTGGGTATGCTTTTAATTCGAGGTTCATGAACCCTAATCCCTCAATTACCCATCATAATACAAAGATAAAACATCAAAAATTCGGCAAAATAAAGCAAAATACATTAGCAAATATATATACAATTTAATTTATCCATAATCAAAATGAAAATATTAAAATAGTTAATTATATTGTTTGACCCGTCTTGAATATCGTTTGATTATAGGAAAATAGTTAAATTAAAAACCTTTGGCTTTTGTATGACCCGTCTTGACTCGCTTTGTACCGTCTTTCTTGTATCGATTCTTCTCGGGTCCGTACCTACAAATAAAAACATCGATGCACAGTAGCAAAATTCCGAGAAATATGGTCAACATACATTAACTAAGTTTAAAATCAACTAACTACCTAATTAAAGACAAAACGGCCAAATAAAAGCAAAGAGAATAATAAAATTAACGAAATAAGAGTACAATTTCTCTGATCTGCAATGGAATTTCTCTGATCCGCACCATCATTCTTTTTTACACTGTTTCACAAACACGTCGAACTCTCAAATTTACTTCGATGGGAAACAAAATAAGCGGACGAATATAGGGAAATTAAGCGAAGATTTACAGATCATACTCAATATATGATTGTGGAAATGTTCCTGAACAAACTTACTCAATGCTCCTGAAAATGTTTTGATCACCATTGTTCCTAAAATATTTGCCAAAACAACGTCAAAAAATCAAACAATAAAGAAAGTACAACAAATCCACAATAAAAGAAAATGATGTACTGAAAGTTATACGAATCAATCTCACTTCAAAAAGATTGAAACTTTATTTTGTAAGATAGATTTTAATATTTTCATTGTTTAGTGTGTGGATTACAAAGGGAAAGGAAAAATTGTGGGAAGGAAAATTTATGGAAGGAAAAATTGTGGGTAGGAGATCAGAAGAACATACGGGGAAGATGAAAATGGTGATCAAATAGAAATTTATAGGAACCAAAAATTTGTGAGGGGAAGGGAAACAATATGGGAAAGAGGCAATCATAATTGAGAGTCCAATTTTCGGAGTTCAACGGAGAATACCGAGATCAAGGAAACCGAGGAGATGGGAAGGTTAATGAATGACGGGTATTAATCGTAATGCCTCGTGATCAAGAAGAGTAATTGTGGAGAGCAATTAAGAGTATTGCCTCGTGAACTGTTTCTGCAATTTAATGTCTTGTTTTTAATTTTCTGTACGAAGTCTATTATATCTATTTTCTACAAATTGAATACAGATTGATGTCTTGGCTCAGTGCTTTGAACTTATGGGATACCTCTTGGAGGTCGCGTGTTCGATTCTTGCTGCTTGATAATCTTGGAGGATATTTTGATTCCAATTTGTGAATTGCTTTAGATGTGTCACAAACGTGTTTACAGTGGGGGTTTACAAAATTGTATCAAAAATAGGGACTTATTTCGAAATGGAGATCCAGCATTGCGTCACGTCATTGCAAATGGGTCTTGCTTTAATATATAAGAGATTATTTTCTCCCCAATCTACCCTGTCATTTTGGATTTTTGGTAACTTTTTTAATACGGAGTAGTCATTATGCGTTGTAGTAACTAAATAAGTAGTAGTCACACTAGATTAGATCCCGTGCATATACACGGTTTTTGAGTAGTTAGTATTGTATAGTAGGGGTGAGCAAAAATATACGATACGGTTTTATTATACGTATACGATACGATATACGCTTTCAATTATACGAATTTCTGGATATCTGATACGAATAACCGGATATATGATACGGTTTTCCTTAAAACTGTAGCGGATATGTATCGGGAAAAATTGAAACCGGATATCCGGTTTCCGATCCGCTTTTTTAAAACCAATAAAAAAATATGGAAAATATAATCCTAATATGCATTATACTATAAAGAATTCAAAACTCACCAATTATTCTCAAAGGTAAAAAACAAAACCATTAGTAAATTTCCCATATTATGTAATGAAACGTAGTATTTGTAAGAATAATGGTACCGTAAGACATATATACCATTCTTTTGAGAGTTTTTTTTATGTATTTTTATTATATCAATTTATATAAAACGTAATGTTGCTTAAAAATCAATTAACTACTTATAATTAAAAATGAAAAATTGTTTTAAAAAAAAAAAAAAATATAATACCGGATACCGGATATCCGAAAAAACCGGATATCCGGAAAATACCAGATCGGATACAGATCGGAATTTTTTTAGTTTTTAAAACCGGATATCCGATACGGTTTACAAAACCGGATTGGATATCCGGTTTTGCTCACCCCTAATATATATTCTCACAGTTTTCTAGCCACTATAGATGTATTGACACTTCGGTCGTTAATTGAGCACAATACTTGTGCTAATTATTTTTAAGAAGCGGTTAAATATTAGTAACAAATGTTAGGACTTTTTTTAAAAAAAAGTAATGTGTATTGCTAGGTGCGTGCGGCAACATTTAGTAAAAATGTTCGAAGGAGGTTGTATATGTTAACGTCGGAACTCAACTAAAGCTGTGAGTAGTAACTGGTAAGTCGTGAATTTGAGTAGTATCAGACGGGCTTAATGTCATTCTAGCAATGATAAATTTGTGGCCAATGTTTCTTTCGGAGATAATTTTTGCCTCGATAACCCTTTCACCCAACTTCATTATCACGAGCCTTGTACCATTGCATAAACCTGCTACTTGGTCTAAGTTTCTAAGTAGCATAACAGGAACCCCAATCTTCAATTTTAATTCATGATTTGGCAATCCAGAGCACCTTATACTATTTAAAACTTCAGCAGAATATGCGTTCTCGTCAAAAGCATCTAGCACCTCTGTTCTGCATATACTGTCAGAGCTAAGGTAAACCTTCTCCTCTACTGGTATTAGCGAAAGAAGATAATCATTCACCATTTCAACTGTTTCATGAGTAGGTGCAAGAATAGCTCTCTCTTGGAAATATTTTGCATCAGATAAGTTTTGTACGACGGATGTAACACCCTGATTAAATTAAATTAAAGTTATATTTGTATTTTTATTTTATTTACGATTTAACTCGTAATTCTTAAAATTTATATAAAACGAATTTATCATATAATCGTTTCAAACTCCTAAAAAATTCTATTTGACTCGAAAAACTCTTATTATATTTAAAACATATTTTTATTTCTGTTTCTATTCATTTTATATATTTAATTTGATTCTTATCGAAAGTCTATTTCGACGATTTAAATTCTAAATCCTTTTATTTATTTATATTTAAGCTCGAATTTCTATTTTCGGCTCGAAACTCATTTATTTTAAAGTTTCGTCACAACATCTATTACCTTTCCTTGAGAAATCAATTTAATTCACCTTATCGAAAATTTATTATTTATCGAGGAATATTATTTCATTGTCTAATTATTTGTTTCTATAAACTTCGTTCCCGTCTCAAATATTTTATTTACTCATTTTATTTGACGGCCCAATTATTTATTAATTTTATTACTCGTTTAATTCAATTCGTGGGTCAGCCAACTTATCGATACGAAATTTATTTAGTCCGTATTTCTAACCCGATTCATTCCACGTATGTGATAATTCAACCCCCTTTCCCATTTTGTTTTTTTTGTTTTAAAACATTCAGCCCACTTGTTTTTTTTGATACTTTCCCTTTGCCTATCCACCGCTTCCCCTTACTTCCGGTTCACCTCCCTCATCATTCAAGGCCTCTTATTCATTTTTTTCTTGTTTTCACCTCCCTTTTATTCCCCTCATTTTCCCCTTCTTTTCTGCACAATCTCCGCTTGATTTTGTTTTCTGCTACTGTGTTTATCATTGCTGTCCGCTGCTGCTACGCTCCGCTGCTGATGTTACTGCTATGCTCCTGCAGCTACTGCTGTTGTTTCGTGCCACTGTTTCTGCTGCCCCTTTTTCGTTCATTCTTCTTTCTCCCTCGTTTTTATCAGCCTCACCATCAGTGTAACCTTCTCGGTCCTCTGTTTTCGCTATTTTTTTCCTCTGTTGCTGCTGCGTTGTGTCTCTATCCGTCGGCTCTGTCCTTCTTCCTCTCCGGCATGTTTCTATTTCAACGAAGGTAGCCCATTTATTCTCCTTCTTCGTCTCCCTTCTTTGTTTCTCGTGTTTTTTCTGCTGTTTCGCCTTCTTTTCTTCTTCTACACTGATCTGTTGCTTCTGTGTTGCATCGCTGCTATTGCTATCAATGTTGTCGGTTGCAGTTGATGCTACAGTTGTTGCGTTATTATCGTTGTCTGCAATTGTTGTTGTCGATCGATCGCTCCCCTGTGTACCCTCGTCTTTCTGCTGCTTCTATACGCTGCTGCTCCTGTATTGTATGTTGCTGTTTGGTCACTTTCGCTGTTTCATGCGTTTACCTTCTCTCCGTTCTCGTCCTTTGTCCGTTTCCTATCGTTGTTCTTCCCTCTTTTGCTGCTGTTGTCATCATCTCTATTCGTTCTGCCTTGCTGCTGTTGCGTTTTGGTTTGGTTCGGTTCATAGTTGATGTCGTGCTGCTCGTTGTTGTCTTAGTGTGTCGAAGTAGCTGCTGCCGTATTGTTGTTTTTTTTTTGTCCTTTGCTGCTGCGTCTTGTTGCTACTACTGCGTGTTGATGCGCTGATTCTGCTTCTGCTTCATCGTCTCGTATCTGTCATCCGGCTTCATTCATCTTCCCTTAGTTTCATATTGTTTCATCGATCTTCTTTCAGCTACTTTTCCTTGTCGTTCCGTGACATCTCTATTCATTTCGAACTTTCCTTTTTTCGATTTCTTTATTTCTGTTTCTTTATGTCTCGAATTTCTTAGTGGAGCGTACTTGGAAGGCTAGCGATTCACGACACGAAAGTTAAGGCATAATTTTAAAGATTTGGAGCTCGGACTATGCAAGTAGACAAGTACGAGATTGATTCAAATTTTGACTCAAGGTAACTTTAGGACGTTACTCGATTTTATATCGTATGTTTGAGTAGTAGTATGTAGTAAATATTTTAACTTCGATTTTCTAATTTTTAGCTATTTATTATTTTGCTAATAATATTAATTTTTAAAATCGTATGTCTTATTATATTTTACAGTTTTCGATATCGTTTTATAAATCGTTAGTAATTTAATTATTTACGATCGTTATAATATTTTGTTAGTTATCGTGACACTAGTAACTAAGTAATAGTGATTTCATATTATCTTCAGATTTCGTTAAATTATAATTTTAACTCAAAATCGTATTTTTATATTATAATCAAGGTTTGTATACTTGTTTAATAAATTAATTATCGTTTTACGATTTATACTAATAAATGAGAAAATAGTCGATTTTGTTTTAAATATATTTTTAGTCGAGACTACTTTCACTAATAATTTCTTATTTGTTTACGATTAACTATTTTTAGTAAAAATCCGTATTATTTATTAATAAAAGCTATTTGTTAAAATGATTTGAAATCTTTGTAAATTCATTTCATTTATAAAACTCGTTGACTCAATTAATTTTGATATCGTTTTCGTAAAACATCCCTTTTCTAAAATTTATAGTTTTAACTCGATTTCCTAATTATTTATAAAATACTATATAATGACGTGTTTTCTTTTATTTATATTTTGAGTAACGAAATTAGAAATATAATAAAGTTACGATAACGACGATAATAATAAAATTTTAATTCCGTTAGAAATGCTATTTTTATACATTTCACTTATTTTAATAACTTACGTATTTTCTATAACAATATTTCTATTTTAAGTACGTTTCTAAAATAAGTAAGTTTCCATTTATAGAAAGTTTCCTTTTTTATATAAATGTTTATTCCTTTCATCTCCATATTATTTATAATGATTATATCTCTTGAATATCGATAATGGCTGTTTTGGAGTTATGGAATAAAGTCAAGTGTGGGGTTAAAGTAATATAATCTGGGGTTTATGGTTTTGACATCAACTATAAGGCTAGTGTATCAGGAATCAGTACATTAGTTGTTGAACCGGGTGACAGGTATCCCGGGAGTTGTGTACATTTTGACCTTAAGCTTAGGCCTCGCAGTAAGTCGCCGTCATAAGTTGAACTGGGTGACAGGTAATCCCAGGAGGGGTGTGCATTATCTTAAACTAGGGCCACGCATTTATAAGTCGCCGTCCTATTATGGTTGAGTAGCCTAGTTAGATACCGAAGTTTGATTTGTTTGAACTAGGTTCTCGAAGCTAGTTTTTAGTATTCTTCTGGTGAAAGTCTGACCTTCTACACTGAATATTTCCATAACGCCATTTTGAATATTTTTATTATTATCGATACATTGTGATTTGCAGGTTGGCAAATATTTGAAGTTTTCTTCTGAAAACTTGTCCTGATTTTATTGTTCCAATATTTTAAGTTCTCCGAAAACTTATTTTTATTATATCGATTTAATGTTTTCCATTTTAATTATTTTGATATAGTAATACTATTATTTTTCCATATGATATATTATGGTTGGGAGAACGTCCGAGTTACTCCCCACTGACGTGGCTGTTATGTTTATAACATGACAGGTATATGCTGCTGGGTTGGGTGTGAGCTAGCGAGTAGCATGATCCTACTCTTCATTCATGTTTATTTATAGATTTGTATAAACTCTTTTGGAGATTTTACTTTTAGCTCTTTTGTATAAAGAGGCTTTTGTATTGACTTACCATTTCTTTTAATAAGATATAGTTTGTCAGTGTGTTTTAATCCCACTCTACAGTATTTCCGCCACTGTATTGCGTTAGAATTTCTAGGGGATTACAACGGATGGATATGTACTTTCAACTATAGCTGCAATCGGATTTTCTGCTTCCTGAATAAGCATATCAGCAGGTATCTTTATGCTTACCTCCCCATCATTAGGGCCGCCGAGTAGGCCATCCCTTAGTTGCAGAGTTGATAAGTGTCATTTGTAGTGCCTATTTCGTAGTGTTTTGGTCCCATTTTCCTTGTAGAATCGCTCCTTGGGAGCGGTTTAGGGGCTTCTTATGCTTCCTTTAGTTCGTTTCAGGTTCCCGAGACCGATTTGGAAGAGTTGGAGCAATTCCGACTCAATACATACACATTTTGGAGCCAACGAAGCTAAGGAAAGATGACTCGATACCTTGGAATCGACCCCGAGACCTTGGGACCCAATCCCGAGCCTTCGAGACCCGATCCCGAGTCCCGAGAATCGATGGGAAGTCCATGAGAACCAAGGAGGGACCAAATAGTTCAAATTGGAGGCCTACAAGACTCTTCCCGGACGGGTATGGCCTCATCCCGTCCGGGATGAAGGAGGAACGAAGTGCAGCTACTGGGGGCTGTTCCGGATCGGGAACATAAAATCCCGATCGGGAATTCCCATAATCCCGATCGGGAATTTCTTTCCCGACCGGGAAAAGCTCCAGCTCGCCCGCCTTCAATTCTTTTCTTCTCCTTTTCATTTGTAACCCTATATATACTCTTCCCTTGTTATGTTAAGCACATACATTTCATTAGAGACTAAACCCTAGATAATTTTAGCATAGATTAGCATAGATTAGTGTAGATTAGTCTTTAGATTATCGTTAATCATAGATTAATACTTGTAATTTGGGAATTCTTCAAGATCTTCACCAAGCTTGACAAACTTGGATGTTTGTTTTGGGTTCTTCCATTTATGCAAGTTTCTTTCTTCTTTTCATCTTCTAGTTTGGTATTATCTCTTTTCTTTCTCTTGTTCATTGTTTTATTAATCAAGTTTGAATCTTTAGTTCTTGTTAGTGTTTAGTTCTTCATTCTTGATAGTTTCTTTATGTTAGTTTTGTTGTTTGGTTTGATTCCTCTTGTTAGTGATAGTTTTAGTTTAGATATGTTAGAGTAGTATCTTGCTAGGGTTAGTAAGGTGATTGGGGTGTTAATTGGATGATTAAGGGATTGTTGGAGTTGTTGGTGGAAGATTTGGGTTTCTCCTTGGTTGTTGCACATCACATGTTTGTTGAAATGCTTGAATGACTAAGTATGTACGAATGCTTGTTTTTCTTGCTTTCCTCTTGTGGGTATTAGTTTGTTTGTGGGTTCGGTTCCCTCATTAAGTTGCGAGAGCCCGGTGAGGACAACCCCTAGGTCGGTCTAAGTTGCGAGAGCCCGGATTCGACCTAGGCCAATAGCGTGCTAGTACTTCGTTTGTGTTGTGTCGCCGAGATGGGTTTTAGGATGAACCTCTAGGTGAGTCTAAGTTGCGAGAGCCCGGGCATTACCTAGATTACCCTACTTCCTCCTTCACCTCTAGTTCTTCCTCGACCATTCCGTTACCCCTTTGACCCCGACCTAATCCTAGCCCGTTTCCTTTGATAGTTCTCTTGCTTTAGACCTAGTTTAGCCTTAGTCTCCCCCTCCTTAGAATAGATTGTCTCGAACATAGTCCTAGCCCCGAGCATACCTTAGTCCGACCTCCCATCCCTGTGGATTCGACCCGACTTACCCTAGCTACCCACTAGGTTTAGCCGATTTTGTTTGACGGTTGGGATTCACGACAAATCCCTACCCATCAAGAGTCCAATCTGAGAATTTTGCGACTTTATCTAAATTAACATTTGTGCCGTTAGACAGAAGTCTCATGTTTTTTGTCAACCTCAAAACTTTGCATAAATTCCACAAGTATGATGCGTTAATTGCCGAGAAAACTATGTCCTGCCTACTACCTTTATGAATAACTGGAAGAATCCGGCGAAAATCTCCTCCAAATACTACAACTTTCCCACCGAATAGTCTCTCCTCGGAAGATTCGTTGTAAAAACGATTAACCATGGGAGCTTCATCCCAAATAATAAGCTTTGTTTGACATAGTAACTCCGCTAGTTCACTTCCTTGGCTGATCTGACACGTAGAACTCTCCGTTGGATTCAAAGGTATACAGAACATTGAATGTGTCGTCCTTCCACCGGGGAGAAGAAGAGATGCGATTCCACTGGACGCTACTGGTAGAACTAGTGGCGGATCTATGATTTTTCTATTAGGGGGGCACAATATTTTTTTAACAATCCACATTGTGAAATTACATAACGGGCCTGTGCCACACTTGAGAGTCAGAAAGAGTCCACTCCACAAGACAAGAGGGTTCCACCCTAAAACCAATTGGTGATAGAGTGGAACCCTCTTGTCTTGTGGAGTGGACTCTTTCCGACTCTCGGGTGTGGCCTAGGCCTGCTATGTATTTTCACAGACATCTATCAAAAAACAATGCGACCCGAAAATGATCTTAAATGACATATCCAATCACTACAACAAAAATGATTTTGTGCAACAAAATATTTCGTCGCCTTAAATACTGTTTTCGTCGCACAAACGATTGTGCAACGAAAATACGTTTGTCATGGCTTCGACGCCCTAGGGTCGACGCCCTTGCTTCTATGTGCAACGAAATATGTTTTCGTCGCCCATAGGATCATTTGTGCAACAAAACAGATTTCGTAGCCATAAAGAAGTTTTGTGCGACAAAAGTCATGTTGTAGCCCTAGACGAGTTTTGTGCATCAATATTATTTCGTGGCCCAATGTCCTTTCTGTAACAAATTTTTTTTGTTGCCCTAAAGGTAATTTGTGCAATAAAATGTTGTGGTCGGCCTTTCCCTCATGTGAACATCGGCAATTTTGTTGCTAACTATCATGTAATTTGTGCGACAAAGCATTTCGTCACACAATAGTACTTTTTTGTGCTACGGAATTATGCTTATGACACTTTTGGAGTCGCCTGCTATTTCCGCCTAATCAAAATGGAAGTATTTGCAAACAATATGCTCAATAAAATTACATTTCGGAAGATAAATGATTCACAATTACTCTGTAGCAAAAATATTATATTATATATAAGCCACAATATGATTAATATGGAATCTACATGAGTCCACCAAGAAGATGGTAATGTATCAAAAATAAAGTCTGCTACTAGGCTCTAACAAAAAGGTAAACCATGCTTCGTGGGAAACCAAAAAAGAAGGTCCATGTCCATCATACCAATTACCCAAAAAGCATTCAAAAGATCCATCAACCATTTGTGCATACGTAACACCGATGTTTCATGTTAGCGCCCCATCCTGTATAGATAAAAAAAAACATTTTAGATTATAATTCGGATGGAGGGAAATGTGTAGACAACTACTTCATACAATAGTTACAATGCTAATCAAAAGAATGAACATACAAAAAAAGTTTAAAGGCAAACTAAAAACATCATTTCAAATCACATACGGAGTAATACGGACTAAACAAGTAAGTTAGGTAAGTTAATTTCCATCACATAATTTCCTTCCTCTCCATTCCAAAATGGCTCAATCTCCATCCTTCCCTGTATTCTCCCTCTCTTATTTCTCTTAAAAAACTTCACCCTTCCTCTCCTTCAATCTACATTTTTCCTACAAAGATTACCACTATAATTCCTACATACCTGAGTTCAAGCGAGTCCGGTGGGACTAAACATCAATTTCATAACCCAATGCACCTCTAATTCAAACATTGTGTCAACAGAAATTAAACAAGTTGATGGAGAAGTTGTTGTTACTTTGTTAAATTTGATTATGTTGTTATATTTAAGCCTTTTTGAGCTGGTCATCTGCCTGGTTGATGCTATCAACCTACTACAAACTCCCTAAAGCTCCACTTAATTTATCTTTTTAAGCACCAACACTCTAATAAATTAGGGAGTATATAAAATAACACACTTCGGGGTTATACTTTAATTAATTTATGTTTTATGTTGTAAACATAAAACATGTGAGTGAGTACTGAGTAAGGCCTCCAAAAATAAATAATACTCCGCACACAATTCATATTAAACTTGATTATGAGTCATTATCCTGATGACAAATGTATCATACTACATGTAATATACTCCTAGTCCTCATTACAAATGTGTCATTTTCTAGTTCGTTAACCGTCGTATTACAAGCTGGCTTGTAATTCTAATCCTTCCCCGGGCAGAGTTTGTTTGTCGTTTTAGATTATTTTATAACGTGGACCTTTATCAATTTAACTTTCGAGCTACACTTTATTTATTTATAAAATCTCTGGCAAATATAACAAATTACTTTGTGTATTATGAGCAAAGATGAAAAGAATGGATCAAGTTACACAACTATTAATGTAAACAGGAGAAGGTAACATAGAGTTTGCTGACAAACAAAAACTCCTTAACCTCCAATTTCAAAAACAAACATCAAATCTTTCAAATTCAGAGAGGAACACCAAATAAATAAATAAACACTCACAGAAAACCCTAATTTAATCGTCAACAAACCGTAATTAATTAGAATATTTGCAATTTAAGTTTAACATAATAATACATCAACAAAAGGTATACTTATCATGAATTAACACAAAGACCATGTAATAGCATAAACCGGGAAACTTCTTAAATCAAACTAAAGCAATAACAAAAAAGAAATAGAGTACCTGATTTTTCAGAAATAGAGACTTCAATTCATCATGAAAGAAATTGAACTGCTACAACAAAAAAAAAAAATTGAATGAGGGGGGACAAACATGAGAAATAGAGTAGGTGAATTGTGCAAGTCGCAAGAGTAGTACTAGTGTAGACCGCGTGCAATGCACGCTATTTATAATATAAATATCTTATAGAATATTTCATTTAAGATTTAAAATAAAAAATTCATTATTTTATTTTTACTATTTATCGACTGCGTACTTTAGATATAGGAAAATATTTTTTAAATCGCAAAACTAATCAAAATAGTTGAGTAATGTCCTGAAATGTATTAAATAATGTGTAATTAATGAAAATATTTGTTATATTTTTTATATATCCTGTTTATGTCATCTCACATTTCGAGATACCCTTTTCTCTCTTTAACATAGCTTAAAACACATAAATATTTATCAAAAATTGTATAATAATGAACTTTTTTAATGGTTACCACACCGCGATACATTCTCTTTGTATAAAAAAAATATTCAATTTTTCATTAGTTTTTTTTTAAAAATGGCCTGGCTCAGACATAAGACTTATATTATGTAATTTCTGAAACTTTTTTCATACGGATTTTAATAGTATATTCTATATTTTGTACTCTCTGTACCAAAATGATCTTTCTATATGATAGTTATAATCCTCATATTTGAATAGTAATTGATAAGATCTTAGTGGTATTCGAGTGAGTACATATTTTTGTAAAAGTAAAAGTGAATAGCTCATTTCAAAAATAAAATTTTCATAGAACCATGTTTTTTTTTTCTATGGTTAATGACATCATATCTTAAAATTTCTCTAATTATTTTCATAATTTTTTTGTCAATTTCTTTAACATTAATGAAAATGAATAGTTTGTGAATTCATTAGTGAAATGTTCTTTTACTTCCTGATTTAAATTAGTGTATTTTTTTTAGGAAAATGTTAGTAACTGTTATTGTCTTAGAGTAGTATATAGAGTATTTCGGTGAGTTTTTGCTTTAATTAGCATCTTAACGTGTGCCCAGTGGGCACACGTTAGAAAAACCGTTTTATTATATATTAGGCTTTGTATGAACAATCGGTATATATTCCGTTTTTATATAGTTACTAAATTTATATGGATATTAAGAATATGATTTTCGAATATGATAAGAAAGATATACAATAAAAATCATAACTATTTTATATTCCACGTAAAATTTTGTATGGGATAGTGCAATCTCCTATTAACAAAAAATAATGCAACTATTTGATTAAAAACGGAATATACATTATGTTTATACTTTTAAAAAAAAATTGATCATACATTTCTTATTAAATATTGCATGTCATATGTAAAACACGTGATTTTCCTAATCAATATAATCAATCAAATTTTTTTAATTACATAATTTTTGTAGTGTATAGTTTTATGTGTGATTTAGTGATATTTTAATCAGTAAGATGTTTGTAGTTGGAAAGAAGAAGGGTGAGTGGGTGACACACATAAGGTTAAGAGTTCGATTTGCATATTGCGCATTTGATCTATTTTTTAATTTTGTTTAGTGGATATCTTTAGGCGGAAAAAATGGTAGTAATAGTTAATCTCTTAGTGGTAAGAGGATTTATGGCACGGTACATATATTTCGGAGAATAAATATTTGCATATTCTAATTAATCAATCAACCAATCATAGAAATCTACTAATCAACGGTATAATTGTATAAAAATTTACATATTCTAATCAATCAACCAATCAATTATATTCTAATCAATCAATCAATTATATTTTCTACAAATATTCCTTCTCGAATATGATCAGAAAGATATACAATAATAATCATAACTATTTTATATTCTATGTAAAATATTGTACGGGATAGTGCAATCTCCTATTAACAAAAATAATACAACTATTTTGTTAAAACGGAATACAATATGTTTATACTTTTTTTAAAAAATTTGATCATACATTCCATATTAAATATTGTATGTGATATATTCCATTTAAAACATGTGATTTTCGTAATCAATGTAATCAATCAGATTTCCTTAATTACATAATTTATGTGGTGTATAGCTTTATATGTGATGTAGTGATATTTAAATCAAGAAAAGGTTAGAGTGTAGATGGAGAGGAGAAGGGTCACACAAATGAGGTCAAGGGTTCGATTCACACTTAGCTCATTTGATCTATTTTTTTATATTTTTGTTGTAGATAGCTTTAGGCGGGAAAATATATGAGTTGTGTTATTTGGTTAGTGGAAATGTCAGGGTTCAGTTTGTATGAGGTGAGTTTCGGGTTAGGAAAGCCAGTATGGGTTTGTGTCGCTACAGTGCCCGTTAACAACGCTGTCGTGGCGATGAGCACTAAGTATGGCCATGGAATTGAAGCTTGGGTTAGAATACATGAAAATGACCTTGCTAAGCATAATTCCTCTTTTTCACCCATAGTTTTTCCTAAAGTTAAGCCCATGAAGATGAGCTGATATTGTTTACTGTATTTCTTTTCTATTATTTTTTGAATTACTACTTTATTGGTTGCTAAAGGATCTACAAATGTTGCTGTAGTTTTCTCAATTTACAGTGAGATGATATGTTTACAAATGTTGCCGTAATTTTCTCAACTAACAAAATTCCGATCAATTTCTCAGAAATCGATGAAAATTATGCTATAAACAACTACTTCAATCGATACAGCTCAAAATTTCAAACTATTTAACTGTTACTGCTGCTACCAACACTTTCAATCGACAAAACTCAAAAATTACCAGCTTTTCTATAAACACCACCAGTTTTATCAGCAAAACTCACAATTCACGACTTTTAGTCTAGTTAACTAACAGCAACTAAAAAACTCCGATCAATTTGACTCAGAAATTGATGAAATCCTCTTATAAACAACTATTTCAATCGATACAGCTCAAAAATTCATCCACAAATGTAAATCGTGAAACTTCAATTCATTCACCAATGTAAACCGTACCTGATTGCCTTGATTATCTCGTGAAATTTCTGAAATTAGGATGTAATTGGAATATATAATTTGAACAATTTGACGGCTAAAATCCTGCTATCAATAAAAAAGTGACTGATAAGTTCTCAATAAATTACACATGTATTTGGATATATAATTTGAACATATTCGACAATTTGAACAATTGAATATCTAAATTTCTTCAGCATAAACCCTAATTCCCAAATATTTGCTCAATTAGATCAAAATAAATTAAAATATGGAAACCTGGAGGAAGTAATCGCGCGGAGATGAAACGGACCGTCGATTTTCAAGTCTTCAATGGTGAAGTAATCAGACGGAGATTGTAATCGCGCGAGGTAGTAATGGTGAACTTTTTTTTGGCGGTGAATAGTAATGGTGAATGTACACAAATTTGGGGAATAGTGTGGGATTAGCGCCTTTTTTTTAGGCAAGGGCGACGATGATTTCTTGTTGTCGTCCAAAATAGTAGAGCATGTGCAACGAAGAATATTATTTGTTGCCCAATGCTATTTGGGCAATGAATTATGTGTTTTGTCACACAAAGTGTAATATAAGACAACAAAACAAGTGTTGTCGTCCAAATTAATATAATTGTGCAACGAAATTATATTTTGTCGTCCTTATTAGTCTATTTTGTCGCACAAAATCATTTTTCTTGTAGTGAATATTAACTTGAACATTTATGTTTGTAACCCAATTAATATAAAATTTTGATTAAATATTCTTTAATACACCATAGCAACCATAAAATTAAATTTTTTTTTTCCGATTGTTTGAAAAATACTCCGTATATGCGCGCGTGTGTGTCTATATATATAGAGGCGGGCTCCGGTGAGGCAGGGTAACTCCTTACACCCATTGAGGCACAATCTAGACCATTAGATTAAGATGAAACATACATCTAAATAAGTGTTATATACACTAAAAAAACTCATTATATACGTTATTAAACTCACTATATATACACACGCTTAAGAACTCAATATATACAGTAAAATAATTGTTATATACACTCAAATAGTTATTATGTACACCAATTAATCAACAATGGAACATACATCAAAATAATTGTTATATACATTAAAAAAACTCATTATATACGCTATTAAATTCACTGCATATATATACACTTAAGAACTAAATACATACAGTAAAATAATTGTTATATACACCCAAACAATTAATATGTACATCAGTTAATCAACAATGGAACATACATACAAAATAACTAGATGTATGTTCCATCTTAATCTAATGGTCTAAATTGTGCCTCAATGGGTGTAAGGAGTTACTCTCTCTCTCTCTCTCTCTCTATATATATATATATATATATATATATATATATTTTAGGTTCATGTGAGAACCACCCCTTCAATGAAAACTGTGAGAACTATAATATGAGCCATTGGATCATAGTGTTCAATCTCATTCGTTGGATCCTTCAAATTTATTCAATCCCATCAATTAATCACAATTGCTCGAGCCTTCAAACCGTAAGGTCGTAACTCCTTCTCTTTCTACAAAATTCTTCGACCCGTAATCCTTTAATCCATAATTCTTCAATCGACCATTAAATTCAATTTTCAATCCATCAATTTTTCAATCGACTTTTCTTCAATCCATCAATTCATCACAATTGGGACCCCAGTAACCTAAGTAACTTGTAATTTTTTTTTAAAATTAATTATTTTATGAGTTAACTTATTTGATTAAATTCATTATTTCATTACAATAGTAATAGTATTATTGTCGGCAAATGTAATTACAATAATCCCACCTATCATTTTTTTTCCAAATTTCCTCATTGACTTAGAAGTTCATCTAAAATATTGTTCTTTAATTTTCTTTTGTACGGATTTTATATGGAATACAACACTTCTTCAGACCCTACTTGATTTAATTTTCTTTTTCGATTTTAACGTACCATTTTTCAATTTTAGCATACCATTGTCGTACTCTCTTTTAATTATGGTGTATCCCTTTTCAATTTTAGCGTACCCTTTCTTAAATTTATCGTACCCTTTTTCAATTTTAGCGTACCCTTTTTAAATTTCAGCGTACCCTTTTTCAATTTCAATTTTAGCGTACCCTTTTCAAATTTTAGCGTACCATTTTTCACTTTTAGCGTACTTTTTTTCAATTTCAATTTTAGCGTACCCTTTTTCTATTTTAACGTACCCTTTTCAATTCAATTTTAGCGTACCCTCACTTTTGCATTTTAGCGTACATTTTTTAATTTTGGTGTACCCCTTCTCAATTTTAGCGTACCCATTTTGGTGTATCCTTTTTTAATTGGAAGTGAATACATTATGTAATAACGAGAATACCTTGTATTAATCTACCCCTCGTTTTACCACCTAACTACGGTAAAACCAAACAAATCAGTCACCCTCATCCTCATCATTAATCACATCAGATCATCATCATCATCATCAACAACAACAACAACAATCCAGTAAACCCAAAAATTGAAGACTTGCCAGTAAACTCATAAATTCCACCCATCCAGTAATTTTTTATTCGGTTAGATTCCTGAGAGTTTGGGAAAGTGTAAGAGTTTAAAGAGATGTAGTTATCAGTGCAGGGTGTTCAGTCCGATGTCTAGAAGCTGAAACAGAAAAGGTGTAACTTGTATATGTCGCAATTTTTGCAGTTGTCTTTAGTTTCAAAAACATTCTTGCAATTTATTTGATTATGAAGATGAGCAATTTTATTGATATGCATAGTTTTAGCTTTCAAATGAGCGAATATCGCACTGTCATTCATTTTATTCCTTTAGGAAGATGAGCAATTTCTGCAGTTGAGGGTGAGCCTGTCTGCCTGTGTACAAAGTCATCAACTCATCATGATTTAGTGATTTACCATATTCCACGGGTTGTTTGAAATTGCGAGATTATGGTTGCATTTGGTTTTAGCTTTCAAATTGCGAGAAGGGTTTAATGAGAAGGATTTTATTCGTTAAATTGGAGAATTGATTTAGTTGTGTGTCAAGTTCTACTTTTGGTAAAGAATATGAGTCAAATGATTTGTGTGAGAGTGAGGATGAATTTCAATTAGGAGAGTTCTCACAGTTCTCATTATACTATAGGTTCTCACCGAATCTTGACTATATATATATATATATATATATATATATATATATATATATATATATATATATATATATATATATATATATATATATATATATATATATATATACTAATCTATAATACAGAAACCACCTCACAAAATTTTCCCGCCAATTGCACATTCCATATATACATTAATGCTAAACAAGGGTTGGAATGCAATTTGAGCCCACCAATAACACATTATGATTACAAAACTAAATCCATCAAAACACGGTCAAAACCCCAAATAATAATACTATATAATAAAACAGAAACCAAAGCATGGCTTCTTGGCGCCAAAACGCACATTCCTAAATCATCCCACTTTCCATATTAATCTATATCATATAAATATTATGAAATTTATAATAACCATTAATCTGATATAATACTCCATATTAATCAAAAGTTTCATATTAATAAGATATTTTTGGTATGTACATATCTTAAAACGTCAAAGACACAAGTTTCTAATATTTTGACGGTAATATAATTTATCACGTGTTAAAACATTTGGAAACACGTACTCTAGATATAAATATGTTGACAAACAACTTATTATGTTAATTGCGATTTAAATTATTTTTGTACTAATAATCTAACATAGATAAAACATTGTCGAAAATGATTTTTATTTAATAGCTAGGTTAGTAGCGTACAAAATTGAACAGATTAAAATAATATTGGACGGGTATACCAATAAGATTTAAAAAAAAAAAAGATATTAGTTATGAAGATTTTAGTATATATTTATCTATGGATAGTATACTTAGTAATGAAAAAGACTTATTTGGAATATTTAAATTAGAACTTATTACACCACTGCTATGGTATTAGTATTGGAAAAAATATATTTTTTTTATTAATTTACGAGATAATGATCCCACTTTATCTTTTTAATGTTACACTTTGATTTTTCTTGAGTTGGTTTCAATTAGAGGTCTATTTTTTATTCGCAATTTCCTAAAATATTTTTCGTTATGATTTTCGTATCAAGTTAGTTCTACTAAAAGTAAATTTTTCATTATTTTATACTCCATAAAACACAAGTTAAAAGACTAATTACTCAACGAATAATCGTATCAAACATACGAGATACGTGTATATCATGATAACAGTCAAACATGTATCTTTACATTAATTTTTCATGTGTGTATAATTCAAGTTGATTTTAATCGTATATTTATTCCATATAATAAATTATTTTTTGTTAAAGTAATATCCAAACGTGATTACCTACCTAAGTCTTTTATATATACTCGTGCAACTTTGCACGGGTATTAACCTAGTATGTATATATATATATATATATATATATATATATATATATATATATATATATATTTAAATCATATTTTTATGACATGACTATTAAAATCATTACAAAATTAAATGAAATAATTACATTATCTGACAAAACATTAAGTCAAATATTTGTAAAGTGTCGTAAAAATCTGAGTAAAAGAATGAAAGTTTTGATAAATTGTTTAAGTACGGAGTATAAGATTATTCTTCAATTGATGTAATGCATCAAGTATGAGGTTGTGAGATTATTAATGTGCTTGGTATTTGATGCCAACAACTGGGTTCGAGTCCCCTATTCAGCAGCTTTATCTTTTGAAAAGCTATATATTTAACAAAAAAAAGGAGCTAACAAGGTTCGAAGCCCCACCATCTGGTTAGATGACACATGACTAAATCATTGCACCACCACCAATATAATGACAAATCTCATTGTTAAAACTTAATTATTTCGAAATGGGCTAGGGGGCACTTGCTCACCCGGGCCCCCCCTCTAGGTTCGCCCCTGGGTAGAACTATGTTGCCTGATGACCGAATACCAGCGCAAAGTGTCCTCCAAAGAAAGTTTCACCCGTCCCACCAAAACCGTAAATGAAAACACTCCACCTTGTCCTCGTAAAACTGCTCCCATAATCTCATCATGTATTTCTTTTTGTTCTGAAGTCATTTTCATCAGGAGAAGTTCATGTTCACGTTTCAAGCCCTCTTTATCATAATTGATCTCTGATTGCATCAGCTTGTTAGGAACATTATTTATCAAATCTCCGTCTGCCACTGGCATGTTAGGAAATTTGTGAAGAGTTCTTCTATTCTCTTGAAGGATCTTCTCAATCTCATACAACGCATAGTTCTGTATTTGGTCATCAGTAAGGTGTAAATCTGCATATAAGATGATAATATGTTTAAAGTTAGAGAGGTTGATAGTTTTGATCACATGACACATGGATATGGATAATATAGAAAACTAAGCGACGTAATAATTATATAAATTAGTACAGTAAAATATTAGGGAGGCAATACTAACTAATTTAGAGTAAAATAGTATTAACCTGGTGTAGACACCCACATTTGGCCGCTAGGTGTCTATAGCAGTTTCCAAAAAACACTCGATGATGATCGGACGCAAACATGCTTTAATATACTTAAATATGGGCTCAAAATTGTTAGTACAAATCTCACAAAACCGACCCCAAATTCAGGTCCATTGGGTCATTTCCAATCAAATAAGACTAATTTGGGTCAAAACCGACACCAAGTGCAAATCCGTCTTTTAGCGACCGGGTCAAACCCCGGTCAAAGTCATTTTCGAGACATAAACCCCTCTCTATGACTCGATCGAGTGGCTCCTGATGCATCTAAACCGTGAGTCTTTCAGCATATTTCGAGCCTCGATAAATTTTTTTTAACGATTTCGGTCGTCAAGTGTCAAGTCCATCACGTGTTCGCCTTTTCAAAACTATGCATCATACCATATTTACATCTTCTAACTCATTTAAGCTCCGTTATTATTGAAATTGTTGTATATTAACGTTTGTCGCATTGTATTTCCGAGTGGTATGCCACTCGTATGTTGTAATCTGTTGTCGCACTTTTTTCGTTGTTTGTTTTATTGTACTAAAACAAGCTCCGCATGCTAAACACAACTTCGGCATAATTCAAAGATGCATTAAACGACATAGATCAAACATAATTCACATGTTTAGTTCAAAAGTATTGTTTGTATATCATTTAACCGTCAAACTAACGTGCGTACAAGAACAACGGACGATATCTAAGTAGAGGCCGCTAAGTGCGGGCGGGGTTGGGTGTTCTTTGTGAACTTCCCAACACGTACCCTCACCCCTTACTCAGAACCATGGTTTCCGGATGACCGCTGGCATACGAGAGTCATTCAATACACGGTAACCAATAATGTCGATATCGGTATCGCAATGCAAAGGGACGAACCCCATAAATTCTGAAATCGGAATGGGTCGTACTCTGTGCGCGGCCCACTAAGATATAGAATGGGTTCGAAAGAGCCCGAACTCCCACAAAGTTCGGTGGCGACTCCAATTAGATTTCAATTTCAATCCGAGATCCATCTCACATGAGATTCATTCGCCGCCCCAAACCCGCGAGTGACCGCGTCGGGGTGGACCTATGTCATGTGCACAATTTGGCGACTCCGCTGGGGATACCTGATGTACCATTAGTCATCGGGGTTCCTAGGGTGAGACTCGAAAAGAAATCGTTCGAATATTAATGTACGCGTTTTAGTTCGATGGTTCATGCATAACCCAAATTTTTCCCGGGCCGGTTACTTGTGACCGACGTCCCACTATACCACGGTGCATTCCTAAATGGGTGCGCTAAAAACTTCTATAGCCGAACTCGTATGGGTTTCATGGCATGTTCTAAGACCAATTCGGCTTAGGAAGTCCGTCCTGATTTATGAGAAAGCCGTCGTTGTTGGTATAGACCCGATTTTGACCAACCGAGACTTAGTTTAAAACATACATGTTGTCGTCATATTGCTTACGTGACTACGTGCTACTTGGTTTCCGTGTCATTTTTTTTTTCAAAAAATCATCATTTAAAAAATGCATCTTTCCAAAATATCAAAATATGAAAAACCCGAAATACCATTTACATTCTCTGGAAATATTTTTCTCATGATTAGGAAGTACCCCGAGATAATATTTTTCTCCGGAATTAGGTGCAACATGATAAATTCTTCCTATGGTAAATCCACGTTTTCTTGGAGTCCACTCTTTTCTGTCATTGTGCCACACATACTTTGTCGGGAACTCTACGTACGTCAGCATTCTAGCATTCTCATCTGATCTATTTCAATACATCCACGCCAGAAACAAGCCTATTTTCTAGCCGGCATGCTGCTCATTTCAAAATCCGAATTTCTGATCCACCATTTGATTTTCGAATTTTCAAAATTCAATTTCGATTTTCAAATCTTCGTGATGCCATTTTCAATTTTCAAATCTTCGAGATGCCGTTTTCGATTTTCAAATCTTCGGGATCTCATCTTCAATTTTCAAATTGTCGAAAATACTTTTTTCGATATTCAAATTTTCAAAATTCCAAATATTCAACTTTTCAAAAACCCGGTCCTATTGGCCCACCGCCAATTTCAGGCCCATCTTCTCAATTTTCAAAATTTAATCATTTTTTAAAACCCTCTTGTCCTTGGACCTACCGTAATTTGTGTGTCGGGTCTTTTTATAGGTCGTCGAAGGTCTATAGCCTCGAAACTCCGTCGATCCTACATCACGGGTTTCTTCCCCATCCTAGTCCGCCTTGTTCTAAAGGCATAACCAACCAACACGAGTCATACACTCGTAAATGGTAGGGTTGTCTACACTCGAGTCCTAACTAGAAAGTCCCACGCGATCTTTCTCTCTAGCAGGACGGTCCCCACGACCTTTCCTAAGGGAATTTTGCCCATCTTTCAATCCGTTAGTCGAGTCATCCCAATTCGAGAACCCTTTAACTTAAGGGTCTACCCTAATCACAGTGTCATCCTTATTCAAGTCTAGTCGAGGGTCTTTAGCGTCGAAACTCTGCCGTTACATCGCAAGTTTCTTCTCTTACCCCGTCTGCCTTTCCTCGAGGCCGAGTCAACCTTTTACAAGGCATAGCCCTATAACAAAAGGTTCGTGATCCTTACATCTAAGGGTCACTCGTTCAACACTTGAGTCTTAACAACCTGCGATTCCACTCGGGGGCTACCCTTCAGCAGAGCGATCAATTACGGTTGCTCTAAGGGTATGTCTTACACGTGTTATCTCACGTACCCCACTTTTGAGTCACTTAGATGTCACCATCTGAGTCTTACTCTTACTCGGGGGTTGTCCTCCACCCGAGCAGTCAACCACGGTTACCCTAGAGAGTACCCTACGTCCATCCTACACCGACGTCCTTATGATGCCTTCTTCGAGTCGTACCTATGCTACGAATACTCGAGTCACCTAGGGTTAGGTCACCACAGTTGGTCCAAGCACGCGGTGCGATCAAACACGGTCGCCCCATTTTCGGACTCACCCTTATGCAGCTCGAGTCTAATTCGCGGTCGTTACTTTGTCTAGGTCAACGTTCGGATGTCTCGATCCAAGAGTCTTTGTCATCCCGTCACCCCGTGCCGTGTCTAGTTTGACTCCCTCTCTTGCATTTGTGCAAAACCGAGCTTAGGTGAGTTCTAACACCTGTCGTTTCTTCCGATCAGGGACCCTATGAACAAGATACTACCAAACCACAACAAATCTTGCGCCGTCGAGAGAGGGGATATCCAGGGAAGTATGCTTATACTATCTTGCTCCATTAACAATATCTTCTCAAAAATTAATACCGCCCTAGATAACCTAAATGCCAGGGTAGCCATCATCGAAGAAGACCTTGTAAGAACCCGATCCCGTCTAACATAATTAGAGCGGGTGAGTCAGCCAATCGCCCAACCAAGCTATTTGAAGGATGGAGACTCTTACGAAACCAT
The DNA here is from genome assembly GCA_958450325.1 of Agrostemma githago. Classification (NCBI taxonomy): domain Eukaryota; kingdom Viridiplantae; phylum Streptophyta; class Magnoliopsida; order Caryophyllales; family Caryophyllaceae; genus Agrostemma; species Agrostemma githago. The sequence goes on along the minus strand of OY288254.1, from coordinate 37,314,811 downwards.
CTGATACCCCAAAGATAGTAAGACCGATAGAGGTAGCCCTCAAATCACCTCTCCGAAAATCAAGAACCGGTCAGAAGTAAGGACATTTACCCACTTGGATATGTCCTACACCGTCGCTTTCCAGAGGTTTGTTTCGAAGGGCCTAATACTACCTATAGGCGCAACAGCCAACACACCTTCAGAAAAACGCTCCAAAACATGGAACGCCGAGCATTACTGCTAATTCCACATGGGAAGAGGGCACAATACAGAACAGTGCTGGAAACTGAGACACCTCATCCAAGATTTCCTCGATGCCGGGAGGACACCCGTCATGGAAACATTATCACTTGCAAGGCCCCTCATGGATTATACAGGTCCTGATGGCTCTGTTAGTAATCTTGAGCCTCCTTCTCCTAATGCAATCCACTGTCGCAAGCTTCTCCTATGCAGCAAGGGACGTAATAAACCCATGCTTAGGAATGACCTCATGCCCCTCAATCAGCTTCAACCAAGGCTTCTTAGTGAATTTAGTCCTGAACCAATTGTATGCATAAGTGACCTCGAATTTCTCCTTCTCCTGCCAGGTACAAATCAGCTTATGTGCATTATATTCATCACTCGTTCCTGCAATAATCTCATCCCTAATCTTTAGAATACTCTTCAAAGTAGCAGTGTATCTTTTCTCAATCTTTATATCCCAAAAAGAATGAGTACCCAGAATGTAGTATTTAATCCAATCATTCCAAAGTCCCTGCTTGCTCCTAATAATCTTCCTAATCCAACGACAGAACGAAGCTTTATTCCAGGCCACCATATCAACAATCCCGAATCCTCCCTCCTCCCAAGGGGCACACATGCTATCCCAACTCTTGTAGTACATGCGGCTTTTTTCAATGCTACCAGTCCACAAGTAAGCCCTACAAAATTGTTTGATTTTAAGAATAACATTCTGAGGTAGGAGTGTATTAGCACTCCAGTACTTCAGAATTCCCACAATTACCGAGTTAATCAACTCGACCCTACCAGCAAAGGAGAGCACAGTAGCCGACCATCCACTCATAATATCTCTGATCTTAGCAAATAAAGCAGAATAGTGCTCCATTCTATTGGTAATGGCATTCAGAGGTATTCCTAAGTATTTACAAGGGAAAACCCCTTGAGTGAACCCAGTAATATTTAAAATAAGATCCCTCACATCCCCCTTTACCCCTCCTAAGTAGATATCAGTTTTTTCCTTATTAACTTGTAAACCGGATTCACTTTCAAACTGCTCTAAAGCCACCATTATAGCCTGTACAGAAGGAGTATCAAAAGCCATAAGATCGTCTGCGAATATCAGATGATTAAAATTGATTTGCCTACACTTTGGATGATACGAGACCTGAGGAATTATTATTATTATTATTATTATTATTATTATTTTTTTTTTGTTTTTGTTTTTGCAAGAAAATTATGCCTCATATTGATTGAATGAGACTAAGCTCTTACAAAAAGTCATATCCACTAGACATTACAAAGATGTTTCATCCTCTATATTAAACGAACTATATGAATATTTCGACCTCGTAATCTAGTAAATACTTCAAACTTGATCTTAGCCACTATACTCATAATTGATTCCCTTCTATTTTCAAAAATTCGAGCATTTCTTTCTTGTCAAAGACTGTATACCGCAGCAGCGATGCTAGTGCAAACCCAGTAATTCTTCCAGTGCCTTCTCTTCGCTCTCCCAGTACTCCAATTTAGCTCTGTTACCAGGTTGTTGCTTCTGCCCGTTATCTGCATCCAATTGAGGAGGTGTTGCCAGATCTGACGCGAGAATGTGCAGCCAAAGAATAAATGCGCAGTAGTCTCTGTTTGCTGCTCACATAATGCACATCTATTGGCAAGTTGAATTCCCCGAGCCTGCATTCTATCTTGCGTAGCTAAGACTTTCTGCCCTGCCATAGCTAAAATGATCTTATGCTTAGGAATTAAGTTCCCTTCTTTGATTCTTTTCATCCAAGGTATCACTAATTTTTTGTGTCGAAACCATTCATACGCCTCTTTGATATTAAACCCTTCCTTGGAAGTCCAGCTCCTAACAAGAGTATCCGCATTTGATCCCTCTTTCTGCAAAATTTCATCCCTAATAATAAGGATACTCTTGAAAGTTGATGTATGCCTCTCCTTCTTGTCTATACTCCAGATATCCTGCCCCATTAAGACGTATCTGTTATGCCATTCCTTCCAAAGACTACGATTACCAGTTACAATCTTCCACAGCCAGTGGGCAATTAGCGCTTTATTCCAGAATTGGAGTCCTTTAACATTAAGACCACCCTCTCTCCAAGGAAGACAGATGCTACTCCAACTTTTAAACACAAGTCTCTTGCTAGCTAGTCCTCCACTCCAGAAATAGCTCCTGCAGAGTTGATCAATTCTTTGATGCACATTAACTGGAAATAATGCATTAGCGCTCCAATAGTTTGTAAGTCCAAAAATAACCGAAGTAATCAATTGAATTCTTCCCGCATATGTTAAGAAACTCGAAGACCAACTGAATATTTGCATTTGAATTTTGTTAATTAAGACCTGATATTGATCCCTCTTGTTGTTGACGGAGTTTAGGGGTATCCCTAAATATCTGCAAGGAAATTCCCCCTGAGTGAAACCAGTATTCAAAAGAATGTCCTCTTTGATGTTCTCCTGTACTCCTCCAAAAAAGATACTGGTTTTCTCATTATTGGCCTGCAACCCCGATTCTCCAGCAAAGATGCTAAGTACCTGCACCACCGCATCCACCGAAGGACAGTCCCCACGAGTAAAGACCATTAAATCATCCGCAAAAATCATGTGATTCAGTCTCAGTTGGCAGCATTTTGGATGGTAGGAAATATTTGCCTTCAAATTTATGTACCTTAGTCTTCTCGAAAATATCTCCATGCTCATAACAAAGATATAAGGAGAGAGGGGATCACCTTGGCGAATCCCACTCCGCCCCTTGAAAAAACCTTGTGGCAGTCCATTCACCTTTAAAGTGAACCAGGAGCCTGTAAGACAGTTCATTACCCAACCCACGAACTCAGTAGGAAAGTTAAATCCCTTAAGCATGTCCTGAATGAATGCCCATTGGAGTGAATCGAATGCTTTCCTCAAATCTATCTTCATTAAACAACGAGGAGTAAGATTTTTCCTTCCGTAACTCTTGACAAGTGCTTGTGATAGGGCTATATTTTCATGTATGCTACGCCCTTTAATAAAGGCCGCCTGCTCCCATCCCACTAAGTCCTGAAGAACTCTTTGGATTCGCTTAGCAAGTAACTTACTAACAGTTTTATAAAAGACTGAACAACAAGCAATAGGACGATAATCAAGAACAGAATGGCAGATATCTTTTTTAGGAACAAGGGTGATTAGAGTTGTATTCGCCTGCTTTAGCATCTTCCCCTTGATAAAAAATTCCTTTACTGCCTCATATATGTCCTTCCTAATTATATTCCAAGCTGCTCTAAAGAACTCAGATGAGAAGCCATCAGGACCAGGACTCTTGTCTATCCCAATTGAAAAAACCACGTCCCTAACCTCCTGTTCAGTTGGAATACTTAGCATTGGGATCCAATCATCTTCCTTAACTATCTTCCCCCTAGTAAATATGTCAGGATCAATCTGCAGCACCTCCTTTGTTGAGCCTAAAAAACTCTTATAATAATCCTCAAATCCCTTTGCTACATCTGGAAGCCCTTCTCGGATTTTGCCCTCACCATCAATGATGCTTCCTATAATTTGCTTCTGCCTCCTTTCTTTTATTCTTGAGTAGAAAAATTTAGTTGATTCATCTCCGTGAATAATATTTTCCATCTTCGACCTTTGTCTTAAAATGCTAAGTTCTGCATCAGTCAGGGTCTTATAAGTGGTATAAAGCTCCTTCTCTTGGGAAATTAGTTGAAGAGAAAAGGGGTCAGCCTGCAGCTTTTTATGACATTCTGCCATATTTGCCTTAGCTTCCTCAATTCTGCGCTTAATATCTGAGAAATTGTTCTTGTGCATTGTTTTCAAAGCATTTTTCACTCTCTTTAACTTACTAAAGAGCCGAAAACATGCAGTCCCATGTGCATCAATTGACCAAGCTTGCATCACTACCTCATTAAATTGAGGGGATTTTGCCCAACAATTAAGAAAGCTAAACATACCCTTCTTCCTATCCTGGTGAAGTATAGTAATCTGCACCGGTGTATGGTCTGAAATCCCGGGATCCAGAATAGTTGCATAGGAGGACGGGAAAGCATCAAGCCAAGCCCCATTCACAAGAGCCCTATCCAATCTAGACCAAACTCTATCCTCCGGCATTTGTTTATTTGTCCAAGTAAATTCCTGTCCCTGACCCCCAATTTCTTGCAACCCATTTGTGAAAATACAGTCATTAAAGGCTGATATTTCTCTAGTTGCAGGAGGCGCACCTCCGATCTTCTCCTCAGCATGACGAATAATATTGAAATCCCCTATAATTAACCAACTGTCATTAGTAACATTTAGCTCATTAAGAGTTTGCCAAAGAACATCCCTCTCTTTTCCATCATTACTGCCATAAATAGCTGTCATATAAATCTCTTGTCTAGAAGCCAAGTGATGCACATGGCAGTGAATACATTGAGCATGAATCATGAGGACAGTAACCCGAACAGTACATTTATTCCACAAGAGCCATATACGACCATTATAGTGACAATCATAGTTCCAAGCAATTCCAAGATTTCTGAATTTGCCTCTAATTATTGAATGTGCTTTATCCCGTTTAACACGAGTCTCTAATAATCCAAGAACATCAATGATATTATTCCTGAAGAGTGAGATAACTTCATTTTGCTTCACCTCTTCATTATTCCCTCTTATGTTCCAAGTTGCCACTTTCATTAAGTTAAATCGGGTGGAATTGTCTCCTGGACATCTAGTCCCTCGTCCTCCAAATCCTGATGCTGCTGTAGTATCTCAAATTGATTCCTATGCAGAATTTCCTTCTCAACTTCTTTAGACATGTTCAGCTGCCCTGCCAACCCAGAACGGTGTACAACAACTTGAAACCCTGATTCATTGTCATCCTTATCTGCAGTCCTGACTAGTCCTTCTCCAACTAGGCTATCCCTCCCTTTTACACCCGGCTCATTCAAAACCAGATTGGGGTCCGGGTCACGAGCCTGAGTCCTCCCTTCTGTAATGTCGATGCTTACCCTCCCTGAGTCATCAACACCAGATGCATTTTGTCCCTCCTTATCCTTCTTGATGGGCGTATACCTTTGAAGAGGCTTTGCTGGAATCACCTTCTTCTTATCAAGCTTACAAGTATTCCTAGTATGGCCCAAATGTCCCACAACAATGACAATAATAAGGAAGCCATTCATATGTGATGCGTTGCTCTGACCGTCCTAAAATAGGAAGATTAATCACCACAAATTCAGGCAAATCAGTTGACACATCCACCTCAACCATTATACGGGCGAAGGAGAGTCTCTCCTTAAAAGTAGTAGTAGGATCAGCGAACAGAGGTTTTCCGATTTTGCTTGCCATCTTGCTGAGAACTGTCTCCGTCCATAAATATGGGTCTAGGTCAGGAAAAATTACCCAAGTTGGAACTACAGCAATCTTCTCCATTTCAGATGAGAAAGATGGGCTCCATTGTTTCAAAATTAGGGAGTTTGCCCCAATTTGCCAAGGTCCACCCTTCAAAACTTCCTCCATCGCCCCTTTGCCCCTGAATCGGAAGGAGAACCAACCCTTTTTGAAATATTGCACTACCGGTTTGTCAATATGATTCCACCTGGTGTTAACAAAATCTTCAATTTTACTTAGTGTGGGTCGCGCTCCTATAACATGTCCCATTAATGTATTTTGCCAAATCAACAGTTCATCCTCATAATCCTCATAATCAATGGTGATTTCATCCGCACTCGCGTAGTATTCATCAAAATACAATTTCATACCTGTCTTCTTTTCTGTAACATGCTCTGCCCAAGTAACAGGTAGCTTCACCGTCGGATTTTGGACTACCACTTCCTCCTGCTTCTCCGACTTACTTCCTTCTTCAACAAGTTTTTGCTCCAGTTCTTTTTTCTCAGATTGATTCTTAGAAGCATTCTTAGAAGCACTCTTAGAACCGATCTGAAGTGTCGATTGTAAAGCTCGATCAATAAGCTCATTGAGAACATTCATACCCTGCTTGGCTTCTGCTACCTGCGGCTCCAATTCCTCCCGAGAAGTTTCAGAATCAGTATCCCTAGAACCCCCTTGAGAATGCTCATCATTTTTTGGTGTTTTACGCGGCCGTCCCCGCCCTCTTCCCGTCGGCACCGTCGAATTCATCCCGTCTAACGGGTGAGGGAATCTTCCCCTAGAGAGAGAGAGGAGAGAGAGCAAGTCGCGTATTATTATTATTATTATAATTATTATTATTATTATTATTATTATTATTATAATTACTATTATTATTATTATTATTATTATTATTATTATTATCATTATCATTATCATTATCATTATCATTATCATTATCATTATCATTATCATTATCATTATTATCATTATCATTATTATCATTATTATTATTTATTATTATTATTATTATTATTATTTATTATTATTATTATTTATTATTATTATTATTATTATTATTATTATTATTATTATTATTATTATTATCATTATTATTATCATCATCATTATCATCATCATTATCATCATCATTATCATCATCATTATCATTATCATTATTATTATTATTATTATTATTATTATTATTATTATTATTATTATTATTATTATTATTAGTATCATTATTAGTATTATTATTAGTATTATTATTATTATTATTATTATTATTATTATTATCATTATTATTATTATCATTATCATTATCATTATCATTATTATTATTATTATTATTATTATTATTATTATTTATTATTATTATTATTATTATTATTATTATTATTTATTATTATTTATTATTTATTATTATTATTATTATTATTATTTTTATTATTATTATTTTTTTTTTTAATAAAAACGGAACTTGCATTAAACACCAGAACAAATTACAAGAAGTTAGAGGGAAGCCGAGATACTATCTGGGCCCCCACTCCCTTAGCGATTGCAAAACTAATTCTAGTGAAAATATGAACTGCGGCACGCGCTCCAGCATCTTGTGATAAAGCGAATTTCCGAATCCGCTGGAGCAGAGAAATGAGCTCGCCGAGAGAGGAGAAGGAGAAAGGTAAGAAACCATACCCAATCGCCGTGCAGCGTGCCTGATACTTGGCACACTTACGACGAGCAGCATCAGCAACGACCCGTCCAGGCTCAAAAGCGGTAAGGCCAGACTGAGTCAAGGCCGAGGACTTGCATTAAGATCGAAATAAATTATTATTATTATTATTATTATTATTATTATTATTATTATTATTATTATTATTATTATTATTATTATTATTATTATTATTATTATTATTATTATTATTATTATTATTATTATTATTATTATTATTATTATTATTATTATTATTATTATTATTATTATTATTATTATTATTATTATTATTATTATTATTATTATTATTATTATTATTATTATTATTATTATTATTATTATTATTATTATTATTATTATTATTATTATTATTATTATTATTATTATTATTATTATTATTATTATTATTATTATTATTATTATTATTATTATTATTATTATTATTATTATTATTATTATTATTATTATTATTATTATTATTATTATTATTATTATTATTATTATTATTATTATTATTATTATTATTATTATTATTATTATTATTATTATTATTATTATTATTATTATTATTATTATTATTATTATTATTATTATTATTATTATTATTATTATTATTATTATTATTATTATTATTATTATTATTATTATTATTATTATTATTATTAAACCGGAACTTGCATTAAGATCGAAATAAATTACAAGAAGTTAGTGAGTAGCCGAGATACTATCCGGGCACCCACCCCCTTAGCAATAGAAAACCTAAGTCTAGTGAAAATAAAAGCAGCTGCGCGAGGCCCCGCGTCCCGAGAGATGGAGAATTTCTGAATTCACTTGAGCAAAGCAGCGGCCTCCGCGTCGAGAAAGGTAGTCCATACCCAATCTTGGTGCACAAATCTCCATACTTGGCGCACTTACGCTGAGCAGCATCAGCGACCGCGCGACCAGGCAGAAAATCAGACATCGCGGACTGAGTCAAAGTGGACGACCCCGTCAGATCAACGCATACATCACGCTCCCTATCCCAGGAATAAAGAAGAAAATCCGTCGGGCGTAGGGGCTTGTCGTGCCCATCAATCAAACCGACATCCACCTCCTTACCGGCTGAAATACCAGATCGGAAGAGATATCCCAAAGGGTGTCACGAATCAGGTTATGTCTATGCTTAATACCAACGGTACCAGCACACGACACAACATGATCTCCAAAAATGTCCCCAACAAGAAATTCGAGAATAGGCAGAACAAGGCATAGGTACCGGGAACAAAGGGACACCTAGTCGATAGCTAAGGACAGAGCGGTAAGTCCTCCCATTCATGGTCTGTCCCCGCCCGGAGATAGGTACTGCGCGCAACCAGTCAGACGTGTGAGCACCCTGAAGAGACTTCCACAAAGCCACATGTCGCTGAGTCAAGGAGAAAACCGATTCTACCGAAGCAGCAACCTTCGTGAAATATATATCTGCCAATTTCTTCTTGAGTTTGGGGGCAACGATTTCACTAGGATTACGGGAAGGGTCAGAACCGGTGGTCTCGTTAAATAGAGCCAATGCCGCATCGAAGGTTGGCCCGGGAGCTGAGACAGCTGAAAGCCGAAGGAGCATAGCCTGCAACTTAAAGGACTGTAGGCGAGAAGCCAAAAAGGCATAGTGCAGGACATCCCTAGCGCTGTACACACCCAACCCTCCGAAATTAAAGGGCAGAGTGGAGAGACGCCACTGCCAGTCCCCGAACCCGGGGCCAAACACGGCAACAATGCGATCTCCGAAATTATTGTTATTATTATTATTATTATTATTATTATTATTATTATTTCTGTATTTCAGGCTACTTTAGTTTAGTTTAACTCATTGAAGTTTAGCTCAGTTCACTTCAGTATAAAAGGACATGGTCAAAATAATTTGTATTAGGTGATATAGTTGTATAGATGATAAAAACCAAATTCGTATAATAAGTGATAAATAATACTGTACATAGTAATGAAAATGGATAATGAATTGATGCTATACCTGACCAAACTCAACAAAACCTAGTTCGACCTGAACATGACTGAACCCGACCCGAACCCAACCCGAACCAACGATCCGACCCGGAAATGATATGTATTTGACCCAGACCCAACAACTAGATATGACAAAATTGGCTTGACCCGACCCGAATAAGCCAATCCGGACTCGATCTGATACCTAAACTAAATATCTGAGGTTGACTCGTATATAACCTAAATTGACCCGAGCTAACCCAAAATTGACCCGACTATTATAATAAAAAAACGAGTCGATTTCCTTAAAATATATGAAAATAGCAAACCCAAAATGATATGGCCCGACCCAAAGTCAACACAAAACTCACCTGACCCAAACCCGACCCGGCTGACTTGTTCGCCAGGTCTACCGACAACCTAAATCGAACTTGATGGGAAAGGATTTGTCGTGGATCCCAACCGTCAAATAATAACTGGCTAAACCTAGTGGGTAGCTAGGGTAAGTCGGGTCGAATCCACAGGGACGGGAGGATGGACTAAGGTATGCTACGGTCTAGGACTATGTTCAAGACAAGCTAGTCTAAGGGGGATGGCTATGGACTAAGCTAGGTCTAAAGCAAGAAAAAGGAAGAGAAGAACAAATAAGGAAAACGGGCTAGGATTAGGTCGGGGTCAAAGGGGTAATGGAATGGTCAAGGGAGTACTAGAGTGAAGGAGGTAGTAGGGTAATCTAGGTAATGCCCGGGCTCTCGCAACATAGACTCACCTAGAGGTTCCGCCTAAAACCCACCTTGGCGAGACACATGACATTAAACCCTAGCGTGATATCGGGGCCTAGGTCGCATCCGGGCTCTCGCTACGCAGACCGACCTAGGGGTCGTCCTCACCGGACTCTCGCAACTTAATGAGGGAACCAAACCCACAAACAAACTATCACCCACAAGAGAAAAGCAAGAAAAACAAGCATATGCACATACTAGTCATTCAAGCATTTCAACAAACATGTGATATGCATCAAACCAAGGGGAAACCCAAGTCTTCCACCAACATCTCCAACAATCCATTAATCATCCAATTAACACCCTAATCACCCTACTAACCCTAGCAAGATACTACTCTAACAAATCTATACTAAAACTAACAGTAATAAGATGAACCAAAACAACAATCAAAACAAACATAATGAAACTAACAAGAACTATGAACTATGAACAATAATAAGAACTAAAGATTCAAACTTGAATGATAAAAACAAGATTAAGAAGAAGGAAAAGGGATTATACCAAACTAGAAGATGAAAAGAAGAAGGAAACTTGCATAAATGGAAGAACCCAAAACAAACATCCAAGTTTGTCAAGCTTGGTGGAGATCTTGAGGAATTCCCAAATTACAAGCACTAATCTAAGATTAACGATAATCTAAAGACTAATCTACACTAATCTATGCTAATCTATGCTAAAACTATCTAGGGTTTAGTCTAATATGAAGTGCATAACATTAACAAAACAAGGGAAGGGTATATATAGGGTTACAAGTGGAAAGAAGAAGAAAGAAACAAAGGCGGAGCTGCAGCAGGCCCGTCCCGGTCGAGACGGGGTGGTCCTGGTCGGGAAGGGGTGGTCCCGACCGAGACAAGGTTGGTCTCGGCCGAGACGGCTCTTCACAGCAACCTCCTTAAACGTGCACCTCTTCCCGAACGAGATGGCACTTGGTCTCGGTCGGGAAGGCTCTGTAGGCCTCCAATATGCTCTCTATGGTCCCTCCTTGCTTCTCATGGGCTTTCCATCGATTCTCGGGACTCGGGATCGGGTCTCGGAGACTCGGGATTGGGTCCCAAGGTCTCGGGGTCGACTCCAAGGCATCGAGTGATCGTTCCTTTACTCCGTTGGCTCCAAAATGTGTATGTATCGAGTCGGAATCGCTCCAACTCTTCCAAACCGGTCTCGGGAACCTGAAACGAACTAAAGGAAGCATAAGAAGCCCCTAAACCGCTCCCAAGGAGCGATTCTACAAGGAAAATGGGACCAAAACACTACAAAATAGGCACTACAAATCACACTTATCAACTCCCCCACACTTAACCCTTACTCGCCCTCGAGTGAGCACATACTATCTACTAAACAATCCGAGTGGGTATTAGCGCACCCTACGCCCCTTCAACTCACGCGAGTACACTTAGAGGGGAAGTGCACCCCGCAAGGCAAGTCGGGTCTTGCGACAAAACCGTGGATGCAACCGGACACAACATACATAAACAAACAAACACACAAACAAACAAACAAACAAACACAAGGTTGCACCCAAAGGAAAACAAATACCGCTTCCCTCAAAAAGCGGTGAAAGGACACCGGGTTAGGACTCAAGGCAAGTGACAACGTTTACAAGCTAGCAATACAAACCAAGGTGGACTAAACCCTAATAGTACGACGATAAAGCAACAAAAACGTTGGTAACTTACCTAGGTCCTCCTAACTTTCTAAAAACGTACTACGGGACGATCGGCAGAGTGGAAAAGTGAAGAACCACGGTGTTAGTCGACACTGTAGGTAAGTGAGACCCCGCCCCCTTTAGCATGAGCCAAGAGGGTCGTCCCGTGTCCAAAACCGCCTAACTAGTCCAAGTAAAAAGGTGGAAAACATGCAAAATGAGGGAAGACCGACTAATGCCGCTATCATCCTTCCTAGGGACTCGATAATTTGGTAGGCTCTTCACGGCAAAAGTCGGAAAAAGGCTTATTTTGAGATGTTGGGATTATTTTTGTGAGTCGGGTTTTATTTTGGCATTTTCTCTTTTCTTTTGCATTTTTGCTTTGTTTTGCCATGCCACTCTTTTTCTTCTTTTCTATTTTTGGCTTTTTGTGCCTTTTCTTTTTTTTCAATCTTTTCTTTCTTTCATTTTGTTTCTTTTTTTCTTTTCTTAGCCCTTTTGGCTTGATTCGGCTTTTTGGCATTTCTTTGTGGCAAGAAAGGAAGATTTCAACAATTTGCAAACTTTATTGTGTGGGAATATGTAGGAGGTAGGGAAATGGGTATGTCGGGATGACGTCTTCTCTTCATACTCACAAAAAGGGGAGAACTTGGACTAATCAAACGATCCTAAACACGGTCACCTAAGGGACGAGACTCGGTAACCAAGGCCTTTTCACACCGTGGGTGGTCATAATGGTCAAAATGCAAATCCCGTAGTAAATCCCTAGTAAGCTAGGTGGACTCAAGGTAAAGGACCAACGGAATCATTGATTTAGGATCATTCTACTAGACTAAAGTCCAAGACTCGATTTATACTACTAGGAGGGGAAAGTAAACACTCGCACACTAGCCTCTAAACCGGGTTTTCGAAAACGTTTTACACACATGACACACAACACAACACAAAACAAAGACATGACGAAGATGGAAGAAAAAGAAACAAAGGCAACAAAACAAAACAAGATAAAACAAACACAAACACAACACAAACACCGCCCCGAACATCCAAACAAGTCACCAAAACAACCACAAACTTTACAAAGCTCCACCCGAGCACACCACAACACACATCTCCTCCAAACTCCACAAGGAACAAAGAGGAAAAAGGGGTGAAGAGATGTTACCGGAGGTCTTGAAAGCTCTCCAAAGCTAGCGGTGATTAAGCAACCTATAAGGAAAAAGAGAGGCAAACACGCACAACAAAACAAAAATACGACACAACGACACAAAATAAAAACACACAAAAAGAAAATCTTTTTGATTTTTGTGAAACTTTTCAAATTTTTAGGGTTTTTTTTAAGATTTTTTCGGAAAAACTACGAAAATAAACTAAACTATACTAGAATATCGCTCCCCCACACTTAAACCGAGCCATGTCCTCATGCTCGATCGTAGGGTGCGAAGAGACAAAAGAAAGAAAAAGAAACTACGAAATAAAAACTAAAAATCAAAAATAAAGTGAAGAAAAGGGGTAGAAGGTGACCGGCCGGGGTGTAGTCAAGTCACCATGGGCCGAGACAAGAAAAGATATGGATGGGGGGAAGAAAATAAAAAGAAGGAAATAAAAGGAAATGGGAGAGGAGGGCTAGGTGTAATCAAGTCACCTAGCCCAGATTCCGCCTAAATCCGACTAAATCCAACAAAAAAAAGGGTGAAAAACTTGAAAAATTTGGATTTTGAAAATGACTCTCGATGTAATCACATCATCGAGAGTCGGGAGCAACATATACCAAGGCCTCGAAGGCCACCATGACACAAAATAAGGGAAAGGGGAACATGCAAAGGGAGATAAGCCATAAAAGACGGAAAAGAAAGGATAATTGCCATACCGAATGGTTGGCAACTCACTCACTCCATCGTCTCGATGATCAATGTAAGCACATAGCTAGTCTTCATCCTTGCTATTCCTCTTCATTCTCGATAATACCGCATGGTTGAGGTAGTAATGGTGTGAGGGGGGTAGGATTCGATGTGAAACTCGGTGTAAAGGGAAGAGAAATGAGGTGAGGGTATGTAAATGAAGTGTAATGGTCATATGACATGAGCAAGGATGGGTATGGAGGTTGGGTGGGGGTATACAATGGTTGGGTGGGCTCAAATGTCAAAGAAGAGGCCAAAAGAGGAGAAAAGAGACCATCCCGGTAGGGATGGATGGTCCCGGTCGGGAAGACACACTCGTCCCGGTCGGGAAGCCACCTTCCCTGTCGGGATGACACTCCAGTAAGCTCGAATTTTGGTACCCTCATCCCGATCGGGATGACTCCTTCCCGGTCGGGATGGATCTTCTCGACCTTCCACAAACCCCAAAAGCTTCACCAAAGCTTCAAAAACCGACTTCCAAACTCACGATCCAAGCTCTATCATTATCTACTCTCCTCTAGGAATCAATTTTCCTTCACACCTATCACAATAAACTCAATTACAACATCAAATTCCCTCCCTCAAATCGCTCATCAAAAATCCAAATGAACAAGAGTTCCACAAAGGCTAACAAATCCTATAAACCAAACTATACAAACAAACATAAACACAAATACAAGCACAAAAGAAAAGAAAAAGAGATATTTACAATAAGATACTCTCACCAACTACACCTCCATAGCCATCAAGAGCTCGAAGGAGTAAGTCAAATGCTCTAGAAACATCTTCAATTAAGCTCACATGGCCGAGCCTAGCCACTCCCAAAAGTTTCCAAGTCGGAGGGAAGAAGCGATCATCTTCATTATGCTCGGGGTTCTCGTGATCTTCCGGGTCTTCCAAACCAACATAGCTACGACTCTTATGACCATCCGGTAGGTATAGTGGTCTAGAGTCGTGCTCGGTGTCATGATGTGGGAGATCACACCCTAGGGGTGTCGCTTCTTCTACGGGGTCGAGAGTGGAACTCTTTTCCACCACTCGACAAGGATCCTCTTCACCAACCTTCTCACAAGACAAAGGGCTAGACATTGAGTGCGGTAGAGGAGGAGAAAGCATCAAGTTTTCTTCATTGGAGGCTTTAGGATCCTCCAATTTCCCGTACAAGGCAAGTTCCAAGGCATCTACTTCTTTCTCCCAAGTATTGCGCTCCTTTTCACTCACCTTGTCAATATGGCTTAGAGGGGTCATCTCTTCACTCGGGTTTGGATTGTCAACATCCGGCTCTTCACGAAGGAAATCAAACAAATCCAACTTGATAGCCAATACATTGGCTCCCCAAGAGTTATCTTGATAATCATGTTCAACTCCCTCCTCATTGTCGACCCTTGAAGCTTCAACTTCCTCTACTCTTCCCCTATCTTCACCGCCCAAGCAACACTCAACAATGGTCTCTTGATCGACCCCCTCTTCTTCATTTGTAGCTTCACAATCGGATTGCCTTTCTTGTGGAGACACCCGACCTTCTTGCCCAAATGAACCTTCCTCAACGTGTTGTGGAGCTCGAGTGGCCGACATCGTGATATGAGCCATGAGTGCATTGATGCGAGCATCTTGCACCCCTATTTGGGCCTTGAGCTCCTTTTCAACCCCTTGTATTTAAGTCATCATCATTTGTTGACTCTTTTGCATTAAATTCATCATCTCATGTTGACCCTTATGCAATATCATTATCGCCTCTTGTTGACTTTTTTGCATTTGGACCAACATTTGACAATTCTCAAAGTTGGGGATTTTTGGTTGTGTGTTATGTGAGGGTGTTTGGTAGTTGTTAGGATGTTGGAATGATCCTTGACAACCTTCTTGGTGACCATATGGAGGGCGTTCGTGAGATTGTTGATGAGGTTGATATGGTTGGTGAGATTTCGGGACTTGGCCATTTGCCCTAAAGTTGCCCCGTGATGATTGATGGTAGCTCGGACGAGCCATGTCCATAACGTCACTTTGGTACCTAGGATGAGCTAGAAGCACTTGAGCAAACGTTAGTAGCCTAGTGCTTTTGAGGCACTAGGAAGAGAGGGTAGCACACAAGAAGAAAAACGGAGATACACAAGGAGAAGAGAACACAAAAGTCAAGAACAAAGTCCACAACTAAGCAAACAAAAGTCTAAACTACGCCGTCCCCGGCAACGGCGCCAATTTGATGGAAAGGGATTTGTCGTGGATCCCAACCGTCAAATAATAACCGGCTAAACCTAGTGGGTAGCTAGGGTAAGTGGGGTCGAATCCACAGGGACGGGAGGATGGACTAAGGTATGCTACGGTCTAGGACTATGTTTAAGACAAGCTAGTCTAAGGGGGATGGCTATGGACTAAGCTAGGTCTAAAGCAAAAAAAGGAAGAGAAGAACAAATAAGGAAAACGGGCTAGGATTAGGTCGGGGTCAAAGGGGTAATGGAATGGTCAAGGGAGTACTAGAGTGAAGGAGGTAGTAGGGTAATCTAGGTAATGCCTGGGCTCTCGCAACTTAGACTCACCTAGAGGTTCCGCCTAAAACCCACCTTGGCGACACACATGACATTAAACCCTAGCGTGATATCGGGGCCTAGGTCGCATCCGGGCTCTCGCTACGTAGACCGACCTAGGGGTCGTCCTCACCAGACTCTCGCAACTTAATGAGGGAACCAAACCCACAAACAAACTATCACCTACAAGAGAAAAGCAAGAAAAACAAGCATATGCACATACTAGTCATTCAAGCATTTCAACAAACATGTGATATGCATCAAACCAAGGGGAAACCCAAGTCTTCCACCAACATCTCCAAAAATCCATTAATCAACCAATTAACACCCTAATCACCCTACTAACCCTATCAAGATACTACTCTAACATATCTATACTAAAACTAACACTAATAAGATGAACCAAAACAACAATCAAAACAAACATAATGAAACTAACAAGAACTATGAACTATGAACAATAATAAGAACTAAAGATTCAAACTTGAATGATAAAAACAAGATTAAGAAGAAGGAAAAGGGATTATAAAAAACTAGAAGATGAAAAGAAGAAGGAAACTTGCATAAATGGAAGAACCCAAAACAAACATCCAAGTTTGTCAAGCTTGGTGGAGATCTTGAGGAATTCTCAAATTACAAGCACTAATCTAAGATTAACGATAATCTAAAGACTAATCTACACTAATCTATGCTAAAACTATCTAGGGTTTAGTCTAATATGAAGTGCATAACATTAACAAAACAAGGGAAGGGTATATATAGGGTTACAAGTGGAAAGGAGAAGAAAGAAACAAAGGCGGAGCTGCAGCAGGCCCGTCCCGGCCGAGACGGGGTGGTCCCGGTCGGGAAGGGGTTGTCCCGATCGAGACAAGGTTGGTCTCGGCCGAGACGGCTCTTCACAGCAACCTCCTTAAACGTGCACCTCTTCCCGACCGAGATGACACTTGGTCTCGGTCGGGAAGGCTCTATAGGCCTCCAATATGCTCTCTATGGTCCCTCCTTGCTTCTCATGGGCTTCCCATCGATTCTCGGGACTCGGGATCGGGTCTCGGAGACTCGGGATTGGGTCCCAAGGTCTCGGGGTCGACTCCAAGGCATCGAGTGATCGTTCCTTTACTCTGTTGGCTCCAAAATGTGTATGTATCGAGTCGGAATCGCTCCAACTCTTCCAAACCAGTCTCGGGAACCTGAAACGAACTAAAGGAAGCATAAGAAGCCACTAAACCGCTCCCAAGGAGCGATTCTACAAGGAAAATGGGACCAAAACACTACAAAATAGGCACTACAAATCACACTTATCAGAACTCGACCCACCCGTCGATTGCCACCTTTAATAATGACCACTTGGAAATAAAATTATTGGTAGGTCACAAGATTTATTTAACAATTAATTATTTAATTGTAATTATTCGGGTTATAAATTAAACGTAGATATTGAGATGAATAAAACAATAAAATAAGGTAGGTAGAAAGTTAATGTGAGATGAATAAAAAAAATAATATATACTACGGTATGTGAGATGAGAAAGTCTGAAATGAGTATGTGGACAAATTATACTTTTGTGGTTAGTCTAAGTATGAAGATTGAAAAGTGAGTGGAAAGCTAAGGTGGTACTGTTTGAGGAAAAAAGATGAGTACGTGGATAAACTTGGCTAATGATAATATGGTCTCAAAATTTACAGAATTTTGTTTTATTGAGAAACTAGTTGGAAAGCCCGTGCAATGCACGGGCCAATTTTTAGTGACAAATGATAATGACACCAAGAAAATCCTCTATATACTAAAAGAATAACCAACTTTCCAAAATTTCCCACCAAAATACATTATTTCTAAAGATGGAAGTTAAACAAAGAATACTTTAAAATAAATTGGTAACCCATTACATTTCATGAATGATGATAAAATCATCAAAATGGTAAATTTATAGTATAGCCTTTCTTGGCTTTACACTAGAAAAATATATTCGGTTCCTCTTTCTAAATAACGTTTTTGTTTTTCGATTAGAATCTCTAAACATTAATTTTTATAAAAATGTGGAAATAGTCCAATTTCTATTTCAAAAAAAAATTTATATATATATATATATACATATATATATATATACATATATATATATATGTATGTATATATATATATATATGTATATATATATATATATATATATATATATATATATATATATATATATATATATATATATATATATATATATATAAATGAGAGAATTACGTGTTTCGAAATATGAGAATAACATAAATAAAAATATACTTTGTAGATATAATATTTTCATTTAAACATACATTTATAAATTTTACTCATTACCTTGATTTCTTATTAATTTGAAATAATTTTTTCAAAATTGAGGAATGTAAACATTAATACACCTCCAATTTAAAATCTTTAATTAGTACGCTACAAAGTAAATTTTATGTATACCGTGCATTTATGCACGAGGCTTATACTAGTTATAATTACTACCGAGTACTTCCTTCTTCCTTATCGTCTTTCGTATTCTATTTTCATCCGTCTTTCTATTTTCTTCCCATTGCAAATATTTTTTATTTGGTCCCAATGTCATAATGGGGAGTTAAACTCACAACCTGCACATCAAATACCAATACTTTAACCACTACATCACTCCAACACTTATTGTTAAAATTGAATGAACAATGAGGCCCTTCGGTTGTTTGGGCCTTGTTCCTAGAACCGAACCGCACAACCTTTGGGATGGCCCTGACTTTTGTAGTCTTAAAAGCTCTTTAATTTATTGGGATTTGGGACGGTATCATTTACGGGGTTGTTAGATAAGATAAATATTTTGTTGATGTAACTCTTCTCCCTCCTCCCAAAGAAAAACCCTAAGTTATTTCATAACAATAATACCGACTATGGGGGTGCTTCTTATATTAATACCAACTATACGTAATCCCATTTTAATATGAACTATCCCCACATTAATCTCTCTTTAGAACAAGTTACCGGCTACCTGATGAGCCGGTTCCATTTTCCTTTTAATTTCTTTTTGAATTAAAGTCACCCTCCTGAAGGAGTTATGTCCACTGTCCTACGGATTAACCCGCTTAAGTCTATGTATCCGATATGCCTTGCTAGAGGTCGATGCCGGATTGACATGTAAATAGGTTACGTGTCTGGTAGTCTTAAGTGGACCCATTGGGTCACACACAATATGTACGGGATATTATTAATATATATCGATATATTAAATATATATCGGGTCAGTAGTAATATTGACCCAACTGCGTTGTCAGGTTATGGTAATTAGAGTTATACTAATAATCTAATTATGGTAATTAGGGTTATAGTAATAACCTAATTCTAGTTTCTCATCTCCTATATAAGAAGGCTCATATGATGAACCAATATATGGAATTAAGAGTATTGACTCATAATATATATACGGAGTATATTCTTCTTATAAAGAGTTACGGAGTATAAGATAGATATAGAGAGAAGTTGTGAGACGGTCTCACGTACCTTTATACTAGCATATACGTCGCAGTTCTGTACCGTGTGGATACCAAAGGAGGCATCACATTTGGGGTGTTTTATTCTGTCCGTGGGAATTATTTATTCTGTCCGTGAAGATTATTTATTCTGTCCGTGGAGATTATATATATTTATGGGTTTATTATACTTCTTATTAATACGCTGTTCCGCTGCAAATAAGGTATAATTGTTATCCCTCTACTTTTGTCCTTTCGGTTAATACTCGTAACAGGTCCTTGGATTTAAGGGTTGTAACCCTACAGTGGTATCAGAGCCTCTGTTATGTAGTATTAATCAAATCGACCTGAATCTTTGTCTCATAATTGGTTATGAGGGATTCTATTGCGTATTAATTTGATTATTTGCGAGATCCGTTATATATTTATCTCATGTCCGTAATAAGGTCTATACGGTGCAAATAAGAATTGTTCTTAATTCATTCCTCACATGGTTTGTTGCTGCCAAATTGTTATTTTGTCCACGTAGTGTGTGAGAACTGATGCATTGTTTTTTTTTTTGTTGATGTGACATTAAGTAATGATTCGCATGGTTATCAAATTTGGCTGTTTATTAAATTGAAGTATTTATTTGCAATTAGTTGCTTCGCATCAGTTTATAATCTGATATCGTATCACATCAAATGCGGCTATTCCATGGAATTTTCGTTCACGTTTAGGGTTTGTTTTAATTTATGAATTTAATTTGTTAAATTCTAAAATTGACTCGTAAAAATTAATTTAAGATCTAATATTGATTATTTTTAATTTAATTTTGCCTTAAATTGACCCACTATAATCCTCAATTTCCTTGTTGACGATGAGACTAATTAGATTAGTCAAGATTCGATTGAAATTGAGAACGTAAAATTACAAGAATTTATCGTTGACGATGAGACCTAATAAGATTAGGACAAGACTCGTTTTAATTTTGGTGGAGACGGAACGAAACGAGGACAACACGAGTATGACTCGGTAGGCACGAGTATGACTCGGTAGGCACGGGTGTGTCCCGGTCGGAACGGGATGACCCGGGCGGCAAAGGTTTGACCAAGACGACACAATATTTACTCGGACGACATGGTGTCGGATCGAGCGACGCTTTTAAGAAAAGTCGTTTTCTCGCGTTTGTGTGTTGATTATGAATCAAAATGGATTATACTTTTATTTGTCCGAATCAATGAAAATAAGTTTTCTAAATCGGTTAAATAATATTATGCATTTTAATTATCATGTTATCATAAATGGGTCGGGAAAAAAGTTTCTCGGGTCCTATTTGATTTTGATGAAACGTTCATCTATATGACAATTATAAGTTGCAGATCGATTGTGAATCGAGTTTTGTATATCCGTTCAATTTTTCCGGGTGGGAAATTGTTCCTCGTAGTTGGAAAAATGAAAGATATTGGTGAAATTGTTCAAACCAAATAGCAATTATGAATTGTTATATGATTATGAATCAAAATATGGGATCTTTTAACTTGTTTTATGCGCAAGTTACTAATAACAATTAAATAATTATGTCATATGATGAATAAATTTTATTGTTTAGACTTGTATCTTGTGTGCTTAGAACTAATAGGTCGCCTTGTAAGTTGACCTAGTGGCATGGTTAGGACCCATATGCATTTAATCCCTCGCACAAATATTAAGTATTGCCTTTCCAGAATTGACCACTACAACAATTTCATATCATTGGTTGAAGTGACTGCCTAAGCGGTGCTTTGCCGATGTGTGTGGACTGAGTAGGTGGGTAACGGTTACCCACAGGTTCAGTCTGGTTTGCTTAACATTGCTATCAAGTCGGACTTGGGCTTTGAGGCAAATAGTTGGTGTCATATGATGACTAATTCCAACGAACCAAGAATTACATATTGATGTAATTGACAATGTTGTTGTCTACCTTTACTTTTGGAGCTTGAGCAGTGAGCCCAAGTTCACTTGAGCGACAAAAGGTTTAGGATCTTGGAATATTATGCGAACTTGAGGGTAGTTTTCATGATTTTATTTTAAAATTGTTTAAGATTATGAATATTAATTATCGTTTTACCTAGCATATAATTGTAGTTGTAATTTAGTCCCTTTATCACATTTATTAAAGATGAGTTTGAATTGTTCAACCTTGTCGATTGGTATCTTGAGAATTGTTTTCAAAATTAGAGATATGGATTTTGTCCTTGTGAAGGATAATTTTGACAAATTATAACCAGTGCTAATGTACAGTATGGACTGTATAATTAGAGTCATGGAGATGACTACTATAAGTACCAAAATCAATTGTTTCAATAAAGGGAACCGTTCCCATTGAGTGAGAAAATGTTAAAGATGATCCAATTAATCCATGTCATATGATGAATGATTATCTTGATAATCAGGAGAATTTTGGATGTTTCTTTCTAAAGAATTAGGAATTGAAATCGTTTCAATTAGTACTAAGTTTAGGTCACTTTATTATGAATAAACATGTGACTTAATAAAGTTTCTCACATTTTAGCATGAGATGTTAAAAGACGATTGAACATTG
Organism: Agrostemma githago; assembly: GCA_958450325.1. Taxonomy (NCBI): domain Eukaryota; kingdom Viridiplantae; phylum Streptophyta; class Magnoliopsida; order Caryophyllales; family Caryophyllaceae; genus Agrostemma; species Agrostemma githago. The sequence goes on along the minus strand of OY288254.1, from coordinate 37,292,692 downwards.
TATCAAGAAGGCAAATAATACAAATGTTCTATGAGTTCATTAAGAAAATTGCTTGAGATAATGATTAATAAATCTAAGATGTTGGTTAAAGTAAGGGAAGGATAATTGTTATCATATCCAAACTTGTTGCCAAATTTAGATTAGGTACGATTTTATTAGTCATAATGTAATGACAAATATATGACATTGGTAGATAGCTTTCTAGAAGTGTCTAGAAATTCTGCAAATCAATTGAAGTATGACTTCAGGTGTGTATGTTACTGAAGTAATAGTTACTTTCATTCCACTGTTTTGGTATAAGATACTAAATGCAACTATTACATTGTGGATGTGATGGCTCAAAGAGGGTGGAATAATGGTATATAAGTGAAGTGTTTTATGATGAAATAGACAAACGTTGTTGTTTCATATATAAAAGGAAAATCACTTAATTTTACCATAAAGCTGAATACTAGAATTGAATAATTGTTATTCTTGTACTAGTCATAAGCAAGGACATTAATTCTGTTTCATGTATGGGCATGAAAAGTTTTGATAAAAGTAGAACAATTGTTGCTCTATACCTTACAAGAATATGAGGTACAGTAAGGCTAACATGATTGTTAAGTTCTACATTCCTAGTAGTGAATGCTTTTATTTGTAACATAACAACCGAAAGGTTCAAGTCCCTCGACTCAAGTTTTACCTATTATGGCATTGTCCTTAATCCATGAAACAAGAAACATAAGAATAAGTTACATAATGATGAAATTATTAACCTTATTGATAAGGATCAACTGAGGTAAATGGATCTTGTTAAGATGGATAAATGACATTAGAAGTGACTCTCATTATTTGTAATGGGAGGGTACTTAGACTTGTTGGATCACATATATACAGATACATGTGAGTTTAACTAGTAGTGTTGCAAAAATGGGTAACATGTATGGTTTTGTTCATTTGATGAATTTTGAAAATGAATGGTTTGAATTGTTCAAGGAAATTCAGATGAAAGTACAAGATCAACTTGATAAGTTGATACGAGTCGTTCGATATGATTGAAACAGGGAGGAATTGAACTAAAAGATTGTGATCATCTTAGAAGTAGTGAAAAGTGTTTCAAACTACATCGAACCGTATTTGATATGATTTGGTCTATGATGCGTTATGCAGATTTTATTGACTGTTTAGAAAGTTATGCACTATAAAAGTCTTTGTACAAATATTGATGAGATTGTCCATGTAAGTCGGAGAATAGACACCATATGAGATATGGATTGAAAATGTTCTTAAAAGTCTTTTCTTAATTATCAAGTTAAGTTTAAAGAAAATTGTTTTCTAGAACTTAGACTCAATTATGACATGTGTTTTATTAGGGGTATTATGTTAATTCTACAAACCATCCAAAGAACAAAATTGTTTTGTTGCATGGAGTGGTATGTTTCTTTTAAAAATATGTGATTTCTAATAGAAACAGTGGGAGTAGAATCGACCTTGAATTGTTCAAGATTAACAGGAATTCTCTACAACTGTTGAAGAGGATAATATTGATGCATCCATGAAAAGTCATGATCATCTTACCTGTAAAATATTACCCTACATAGGTTTGACCTATGATGAAACAATAAATGGGCAAAGACTCCAAAATTCACATAAAATCTAATAGATTCTATATACCATAACTACCAAGTATAGACTTTGGTTAAATGGGTCTTATAGTGAAGAACCGTCTTCAATATAAAGACGATATAGGTTGATATAAGAGTATCTATGAAGCATATTTGGTAGTTAAGGATTGATCTCATAGTAGTGACTACGGAAAAATTCTTTTTACAACATTATGCTTAAGTCTATTAGGATTGATTTAGCATTTTGAATGTCATCACTCATATGATGAGTATTGGACATATATATGTGAAATAAATTTCTTGAAGGAGATGTAATATGATGTGTGTGCGACTCATCGTATGAATTTCATATTATTAAAATTGCTAGGCAAATGTGAATATTCCAATTTGATTGGAGTATGGAGTAATATCTTCGTTCTCAATGTGATAATTCAAAGATGTTTGTTTTCCTTTGAGACGAAGAAAGACAATGTGTACAAGAAGCTAGTGGAAGTGCATTTATCGTTATGATTTGGTATGTATGTGACATATTTCTCTAACTAAACGACATTTGATTGCTTTAGTCTATGAGACTTTGCAAGAAATGTGTTTATTATGTGCTCATGTGACGAGTAGATACTAATCTAGTGCGTGTCACTAGAATGCTATCTAAGAATTGTTCCTTTGCGCTTAAGAAGAAAAAGGGAAATTATTTAAGAGATGCGCATGATGTGATAAGCGAATTATTGTAAACAAGTTACAACGATTCGTATTTCCAAATAGACAAAGATGACATGAGATTGTAATCTCAGTAAATTTTGTTTTGTATGAGAAGTTGTGTATTGGAACGGTTCCAAATGACAACTTTGTGACTAGTATTATGACTAGAGTGAGTGTTCTATTGCTTTTGAAGCAAAGAGAGAAACGTTTGATTACGAATCAAGCACACGTTCAACTTTAAAGTTTATGAAGCAATTTGTTGCTTATGAAACTAACAATTTACCTTATTGAGAGAAGGTAAAATGATCATATGCTTGTAATTAACCGATACAAATGTTGTATGTCCCGAGACCTCCTCTACATAAAGATCATATTGTTATGATTTGTATAAGACGCATGAGCGAGTGGTCTTAGTACTTTTAGAGATGTTTGGTTTAGTGGGAGTTATTTCGATAATTGATATATGTATGACATATTGTCATTTGGTTAATGTAACCGCGTTTTGTCCCTTAATATTTTACATTGATGAAATAGATCACTAAGTACGTGACTTAGTCTTGGAACTCTATTTGGATGATGTAATTATTTTGTCTCTAGTCAGGGTATTGTGTTGGGACATTTGAATACCCTTAAATGACTAGTGTGTGAGTTGATTGATGACTAAGTTCCTTGAGTCATAGGTATTGAGATACTAAATCAGACACACGGGTGTATGTTAAGAACATGCATTAGACAGACCCGCCGAAAAGGATTTTACTAAGATTTCGCTTAGTGTCAGTAAAGTTCTTTGCAAGTTATGAACTTGTACGGTCTTTAGACCTGAGTCTTTGACTATTCTGTACATGTGATGTGTATGCTTTGATACTATTCCTCGTCAGCTGTGAAAGGGGGCTATGGATGGTTATTGGGCATGCATGGATCATGTGATAGGATGTGGTTAGACAAGAGGGGATTTGCTCTTTCTTTATTGAAGGGAATTTATTGTTTCTTGGCCACTCGAAGAGTGTGACTTGTGCAAATGCGTGGCCGCGCTCAGATAGGATGATTGTCATCTATCTGCTCTTTTAACAAGTCAACTCAAAGATTCGAGTAAAAGATTGAGATATGTGAGGATGACACTTCTTCTTACCTCATTCTCAATTGGAGACAATAGTAGCAAAGAGACTTAACGCTGTTCTTGAGAGGACATGTACAAGTGGGAGACTGAAGGAGTTATGTCCACTGTCCTACGGATTAACCCGCTTAAGTCTATGTATCCGATATGCCTTGCTAGAGGTCGATGCCGGATTGACATGTAAATAGGTTACGTGTCTGGCAGTCTTAAGTGGACCCATTGGGTCACACACAATATGTACGGGATATTATTAATATATATCGATATATTAAATATATATCGGGTCAGTAGTAATATTGACCCAACTGCGTTGTCAGGTTATGGTAATTAGAGTTATACTAATAATCTAATTATGGTAATTAGGGTTATAGTAATAACCTAATTCTAGTTTCTCATCTCCTATATAAGAAGGCTCATATGATGAACCAATATATGGAATTAAGAGTATTGACTCATAATATATATACGGAGTATATTCTTCTTATAAAGAGTTACGAAGTATAAGATAGATATAGAGAGAAGTTGTGAGACGGTCTCACGTACCTTTATACTAGCATATACGTCGCAGTTCTGTACCGTGTGGATACCAAAGGAGGCATCACGTTTGGGGTGTTTTATTCTGTCCGTGGGAATTATTTATTCTGTCCGTGAAGATTATTTATTCTGTCCGTGGAGATTATATATATTTATGGGTTTATTATACTTCTTATTAATACGCTGTTCCGCTGCAAATAAGGTATAATTGTTATCCCTCTACTTTTGTCCTTTCGGTTAATACTCGTAACAGGTCCTTGGATTTAAGGGTTGTAACCCTACACCTCCCACCATACTCTGTACACTTCCTCTCTCGTTACTACGTACTCTTCTCTCGCCATTGTTGAACTCGACATCTCCTATCGCCATTGCTTTTCTTAAATTTTTTGAAATTGTGGTAAATAAATTAGAGCATCTGACGTTTGTAAAAAAAAAAATCTGACATTTGAAGGATACGAATTAGAGGAGGATCCAGATGAATAACCACATCTCACTGTATCAATGAGGGTTTTGAAGGTTGATAATGGAGGATGACTTTTAATTTGATGAATATAAAGGGGAAGAAGAAGAAGAGGCGCACCAAAACCTAGCAGGTCACAATTACCGGTTTTACAGGTAAAAAAAGGCATTGGTTATAAAGAGAGATTAATGAGAGGATAGTTGATATTAAAACGGGATTACGTATAGTTTGTATTAATATAAGAAGCACCCCCATAGTTGGTATTATTGTTATGAAATAACCCAAAAAAAAAAACTTGGGGCTACCACCATTAATGGTGATAAGCCCCCAAATTTTAAATTTTAATTAATTATATCGTTTTAATATTAGTATTATTAGTATTTTAGTTATAATAAGTCCTCTCCTTTTGGAGAGTTTCGCCCCCATCAATTGATATGTTTCGCTCTCTCTTTAAGGAGAGATGTTAAATCTATTATAGTGGAGAGGACGTGGAAGATCAGTGCTATAATCGTTCATCATGTGGTATCTCAATTTATGTCAGATCGGCGGCTACAATCTATTGGGTTAGATGAAATTGATTCTCGTCAGAACCTTGGAAAATCCGAAGACCCTCTTGTGAAAAGCTGTATCATTAAACAACGATGTATTGAAAGAGGATGTGCAGAAGCGGAGATCAAAATCTTAGTGAGAGATCTTTGTTTTAACGAGAATTTATTTTACTCAAATTTTATAGTATTGTATCCGTTCAATTTCGATATAAGTTGTAGATGTCTAATGACTTTTTATTAATGAAATGATCTATTCGGTCAAAAAAAAAAAGCTCTTTAATTTTTGTCGATATTTAAGAACGAATTTTATAATGAAAATTCATCACCCTATTATATAATTTTTCGATGTAAGATAATATTTTTCTAAGACTCAAAAGATGTTTGGTTAATATCTATGGACGAATGATTACTCTTATTTAGAATATACAATTTAATCAGCTCATCATAAGTTTTCAATGTGGGATAATTTTACTTGATTTTATAGTTTTAAGACATTAATGATCAAAAGATTTTTTTTGTTGATATCTAAGAACCAATGATTATTCTTATTTATATAATATAGAAATTTATCATCTCAATATAATTTTTCGACGTTGGATAATTTTACTATTTTTATATGTAATAGATTCATTACTTTTTCGAGTAGATAATATGAAATCATAACTTTATAATAATTATTCGATGTGAAAAAAATTTCACACACGTTTACAGTCTTAAGAGCCTTTTTAACACTCAAAAGAGAAATTTTTACTTGAGTTTATCATAGTTCTGAGATTTTTTCTAAAACTCACAAGATGTTTGGTTTATATCTATGAAATTCATGACTTTGTAATAATTTTTCGATGTGAGAACTTTTGCTTAAGTTTATACTCTTAAGAGTTTTTTAAGAATCAAAAGTTATTAAGGACGAACGATTATTCTTATTTATATAATAGAATTCGATCACCTTATTATGAAGTATACTTTTGAACAAATGATTATCTAAAACGAATGATTTCTCTTATTTATGATATCTACTAAGAGACGGTCTTTTGTTAAGGTTACTGAGAGACCAATTACAAATGAAGATAATAGTGGCACCAAACTTAATAAAAATAAGTACACTTAACCCAAAAGAGTATACAAATATAAATGGGGTACGCTTGTTATAAAAAGCGGTACAAACAAAGGTGTCATTTAGAGATACATCTAATCATAAAATAGGTACGAATAAAACTTAAAGTGGTATAGACAAGTGGTCCCTCAATAACTTGCGGAGAGACCGTCTGATTACTATCTAAAGACAATGATTACTTTTATTTATATAATAGAATTTCATCACCCTTTTTTTGTAATTTTTCGATATGGGATAATTTTTTTACATCAATTTATAGCCTTAAGAGGAGTATTATAAGATTCAAGAGATTTTTGATAAATATTTAAAAACGAATAATTTCTGTTATTGATGATGTAGAATTTCATCACCTCATCATTATTTTTCGATGTAAGATCATTTTACTTAAGTTTATAGTCAAAGTTCTTTTAGCACTCAAAAGATTTCTCATTGATATCTAAAGACGAATGATTGCTTTACTCCGTATTTATATAGTAGAATTTGATCAGCTTAATATAACTTTTCGAAATGGGATAATTTTAATTAAATTTATAGCTTTAAGAGATTTTATAAGACATTTTTTTTGGTTGATATCTAAAAACGAATGATGTCTCTTATCTGTTTTTTTGATGTGGGATGATTTACGGCCTTAAGAGCTCCTTCTAAGACCCAAAAGAGCACATGATTAGTCTTATTTACAATATAGAATCATCATCTTATTTTAATTGTTTCGATGTATTGTGACAATTTTATTAAGAGTTTTTTTAATACTCAAATTTTTTTGGTCAATATTCAAAAATAATGATAACTCTTATTTACATAATAAAATTCCATAACCTCGTCATAATTTTTCGATGTGGGATAATTACTCAATGTTAAAATCTTAAGAATTCTTTATGACTCAAGAGATTTTTGGTAGATATCTAAGCACAGATGATTACTAATATTTATAATATAGAATTTTATCACCTTATTATAATTTGTCGATGTGGGATAAGTTTAATATTTTTATATGTAATAAATTCATCAATTTTTCGAGCAAATAATAATAAATTTATACTCTAATGAAAGCATTTTCCACCATGAATCTAATTATTTCATTTTTATAATTTTATTTACCATAATTTTTTGTCAAACGAATTTTAAAGGTTTTAAGATGCAAATTGTAAAACATCACATTAATATGATAGATTAAATATATTATTATAATAATTAAAAAAATTCTCTACTTGTTTTTATTATTATTAATGATACTTTCTTAAATTGAGTTTTGATGCAACAAAGCAATCCTATCACTCGAAAAGTATATAGAAGTTCCTAAATTGGAAAGGGCGTGCGATGCACGGACGGATTTTTAGTGACAATGATAATGACACGAAGGTAAGAGCATGTCTAATAGTAAAGAAATACTATCCACATACGTATCACGTATCAATGACGCTATATATATATATATATATATATATATATATATATATATATATATATATATATGACGGGCCAAAGTCGTATGCCTCAAATTACAATTTATAATCACTTAAATCTAAATACTAAAACGTAGTAAAGTAGAAACAAGGGTCGAACCCAAGGGAATCAGATTAATCTAATTATGCTAACTAAAGTGTAGATGAAATCGACCTCTAACGTAATTAAAGACCGTAGTAACCAAAGGGGGGGTTTTGGATGATTTTCTAACAACTAAAATTGATAAAGATTAAAACTTAACTAAATCAAATGATGAGAAAGAACTTAGACACAAGCACAAATCCACACTCAATAGCGATTGATCATCGTAAGACGGTTTCAATTAATAACCTTGACTACTCTATCGTGAACATGAAATTCCAATTCTCTTAAGAATAGTTAACTAAAACGAATCCCATTCTTAATTAACTCTAACCGTAAAACAACCTAAACAATCCAGTTCTAGGTTCAATTAGACGGAAGCAATATTGATCTGAGAATTCGATAGAGAATAAATAGCACGTACAATCCAGTCGTGCCTTAGATATTTATGTGAATCGCTTCTAAGTACTAATATCAACGTATCCCGTTCAATATTAATTCCTAGTTGTTACCAATGTAAAGTTAATCAGTAAATCCTACTCAATTAACGATACTAACGATAGAACGATGCAATCAAATACTAGTCGCGCATCTAGCAATCAATAACAATCATTCATAAATTTCATAACAAAGCAATTCACAATAATCATGATTAATAATTAAAACATTCAAACTCACAAACGATTATCAAGTGCTTCAAAGGCTTGAATCTAAGTAGAGAAATTAGTTACACATACTTGCGATGGAAAATTAGGGTTCTTCAAAGTTCTCCCTTTTCTTCCTTGATGTAATGTAAAACTAGATGTGAATGATATGAATTAAAACTAAGGCTAAACTTAACCTAATAAGAGTTTACTAATAATAAAATAAAATAATAAAAATATCCTAAGGTAATAATAAAGTTTCCTAATTAAAATCCAAGTCTTAAAACGTAGCAAAACAAAACAAAATAAGCCGGAATGCGTAGTCCATCACAGGCCGCCGTGCGACTCGCCCCTCTCTCGCGCGACTCGCCTGCTCGCGCGACTCGCGTGACTTCTGCGCGACTCGCGTGGCGAGCTGTTACGGTTCCGTTCCATTCTTCGATTCTTATCGTTCCGGGTCTTCAAGCGGGCTTCCTTTTCCTTCGTTCTTAGCCCAAATCAACGGTCCAGTGGTTAACATCTTCAAATTAGCCTGTATTACATTCATACCAAACTGACACAAATGCAATACAAGACAACCGATTTAGCTCACAAAATACCCCAAAACCGTCGTAATAAATACGACTAAATACGGCCCATCAAATATCCCCACGCTTGAACCTTTACTCGTCCTCGAGTAAAACTCAAGGAACACAATAAACACAACCGTCACCAGTCCAAAATGCGTGAGAATAATATTACACACCGGCCCTCACTCGTCTTCCACCAAACTCCCTCATTCTGAGACTATGCACAAGTTAATCCACCATTTGAATGAAACTAAACTCCAATGTTCAAGTGAATCAACACACCCAATATCAAACTACTATCATCGACTCAAATTATCAAAACAAGGGACATTAGCAAATAAGGATAAGCTAATGTCGATATCTAACGCCCCTTATTTCTCCAATCCTAGAAAGGATCGCATGTGCTACAAATGTCACCGGTGGTACAAAACATATACCACAATATTCCACAACCCACACATGCAATCAATCCTAAACGCCTCTAATAGTTCAATATACCAAACAAAATATCACCAATCGCATGGAATTTAGTGGTACGACTACACCGCACCACGATTCTTCTCACCTTAGCCAACTAATCCTACCCTTCCGACCTTCTATGTCACCCTTCTTATGACGCCAACACCAAAAACGGAGAAAGTAGTAGTGATTTTTTTCCCTAATTCCCTCATTTTGCCTAGAGCGTCCGCCCTTGCGGATTTTCACTCTAGCTTTCATTTTTTTTCTCACACTACTCTCGTGGCACGCAACTCGATTTTTCTTTTTACCCGGAGCGCCCTTTCGGGTTTTCACTCCGTCCTCGGCCACATTCCCCATTCTTGCCTAGGCGCCCTTTCCGGGTTTTCACCTAGCCGGGTTTATTTATTTCTTTTTTGTTTTTTTTTCATTTTTTTTTTCCGTTTTTCATTTTTTTTTTAAAATTAAAAAGACGTAAAACAAGCTAACTACTATATACAACGAGATAATTCCCCTCCCCACGCTTGAATAACACATCGTTCTCGAATGTGTGAACTAAGGACAAATAAAAGAAACGGGGAGAGAAATACCTCGGGCTCAAGAGTGAGAAGAGGAGCCGACGTCACGTGACTTAGCCTCACGTGCCGCCCTCCTAGATGATCTTGCTTGCTCACGGGCTGCAAGCTCTTCATAAAACTCGGGAGATGGTTCCGAGTAGTCATTAGGGTGCAACTTCAACTGCAACCGATTCATACACCGACCGAACTCAGCGGCCAACCTACTGTTATCAATTGATTCTTCGACTCGATCTTCTATTGATTCGCGCCAATCTCTCCAACGATCGAAATCAGACGTACCCTCGGGCTCCTCCACAACCGGGGCACTAGACTCGGTAGTCGGCTTAGGAAATTGCTCATCATGTTCAATGTAAAAATCAGCCGCAGTAGGCCCCAATGGTAACGGTTTCCCATCCGGACGAGGCAAAATCAAGAAATGCTGGTGGGATGTGCCGAGCGTCCAGATTAGATGGTGTTTAGCAATCGGTCGCGAAATCATAGAACAACTCTCCATAAACTTAATGCTGATAGTAGTATCACCTACGACAGGAGAATCCGTCATCTGGGGTAGTCCAAGATATCGAGCTAAAAGAGTAATCATACCTCCCATCGGAATGTTCCCCGGGACCGCCTTCTGGTGCTTCTCACAACGATTCAAGAATATATCGACCCAATCCGGGGTTCCTAAACATTCGGGCATCATGGCCCACAAATACATCAAATCCGCCCTAGGTAGATGGGTCGGTTCACCTTTACAAAGAAATGTGGAGTTCAAAAGTCGGTGAACATAACGAAGGGCGGGGTGACGAATATCAGCATTCTTAGCTCCTACGTTACCATATGCATGGCCGGCAATTTTCAACCAAAACGCATCCATCATTCGAGAAGTAGGGGTCAAAAACTCCGCTCCCCCCCTCGGTGCTATACCCAACGCCTCCCTCAATTCTGTGAAATCTACATTTCGTTCCGCATCTCCCAGATGAAAAGTAATGTGAGGGGGGTCGTCATCACGATGGACTTCTAAAGTGGACAAGAATTCAAGTGTGTAGCGTTTATACGTGTCCGCGTGCTTATCATAAAAGTTCGCCAAACCAATACGAGTCAATAACGTATACACCTCATCAATTATCCCAAGCAACCTCAACGCCAAATTATCGACAAACTTAGTTGACATAACAACTCGATCAAATAGTTGGCGCCATACCGCTTTCTGTTTCGTACTCAAATTCTTACACCCCATATAGTCAACCGGGGTCGTCTTTTGCTTTTTCGGGGCCATAACTACACAGACTTAGACAACCAAATCTAACCCGAGACAGAACCACTACCGAAACTGACCAACTAGACAAAGAATGGAGCCGGACTCTGACTCGAATCAGCAACCCACAACACACAACCAAGACAAACCCAACACCCACAATTTGACAAATTGACAAACTCGAATCAACAACTCACAAAACAATTTACAAGAGCAATATGAAAGAAGGGAGTTGGGTGACTTACTAACAACACACAAGGAGGGATTTGAACTGAACCATGGATGCGAACTCGACAGAAAACAGAGATGTACCTACTCAACACCAACGAAACCCGACTCACGCGCTCGAACCGACAACAGATCAGGCTGCAGACCCACACGCGAGTCGCTTGATACCCACGTGACTCGCCTGACCCCCACTCGACGCACTCCTGCTCACCGGACCACCTGCACCGACGACAACTGACTCCGGCAACAACGACGCGACCACGACTGGAGAGGACCGACGACGCACAAACCGGGATTTTCACTCCAGATTATTGGGATGATTGCTTGAGATTGAGATTATTGGGGGAATTGAGATTATTGGGATGATTGAGATTGAATTGGGGGAAAATGGAAATTAGGGTTTTTGGATTTATGAGGATGAAAGGAATAGAAGGGGAAAGGGGGAGTCGGGTTTGTTAGTTTTTTAATTTTTTGATTTTTTTTTAATAATAAAATAATACCTGTGAGAGGAGAGCCCACGCGAGTCGCATAGGGTCCGCGCGACTCGCGTGGATGCCTGGAAATCCGTCCTTTTTTCCTTCAATTTTCGCTCAGATTTCGAGGGATCTCCATGCTAGTCGCCCAAGACCCACGCTAGTCGCACCATCTCCTGGAAAATCGACGCTTTTCTCCTAATAAAACATCAAAAGTTAGTAATAAGAACTAAATTTAAGAAAAACAACGATTAAGAAAAACAGCGAAATTAATACTACGACCTATGACCCGTAAAATAAAATTTTACAAAAATCTACAAAGCGGGTTGCCTCCCGGAAGCGCTTTTGTTTAAAGTCGTTCGCTCGACTGAGACGGAGGTTAGGTAGAAAACGTCATGTCCGAGAACTTGCTTCTCCCGACATCTGATTCGTCACTCCTTGTATGAGTCGGCTTAAGCCTTATGCCGACTACATCTTTCACTTTTCCATTTTGAAATTGCAAGACCGTTGGACGCTTGCTTGAGCTCTTCCGAACCATCCATTGATCGAACCATGACCTTGTTTTACCTTTATTTACCTCCGCGTCCTTACGCGACTCCCAAAGAATGACACACTTGGGTCCCTTAGAAGGAGGTTCCTGCACATGCTCACAAAACAAAAATTCCTTGCTAGAAGGGGTAGACGAAATCGGTTTAGGAACCGATTTCACCACTTCTTCTTGTGAGTTAGGAGATAAATGATCAAAATCATCAACACGACACAAGGTATTGTTTTTTGGGGAGTGGGAACTAGGCTTATTTATGTCGAATTTAACGACTCTACCCTCAAATTGCATGCTAAGTGAGCCATTAGGGACATCGATTTTTGTTCCCGCGGTCTTTAGGAACGGTCGTCCTAGAATGATAGGAGTTGAACTATAGTCATGTTCCATGTCTAACACATAAAAATCGGCCGGAAAGACCAACTTATCAACTTTAACTAGAACATTCTCTACAACTCCCTTAGGATAGACACTCGATCGATCCGCTAGTTGCACTACTTTCCCGGTTTCCCTCATAGGACCAAGTCTAAGAGATTCGTAGATAGAAAGAGGGATCACATTAATCGAGGCTCCCAAATCTAACATAGACTTGTCAAACAAGGTATCTCATATGGTGCAAGGTATAGTAAACATGCCCGGGTCGCCACACTTAGGGGGTAATTTCTTTTGAAAAATAGCGGACACATACTCACTGCCCTTCCCTTTCTTAGTTCCCTTCAACTTGTTATTCCTTTTAATAGTACATAATTCTTTCAAGAATTTAGCATATTTAGGAATACTCTTTAAAAGATTAAGAAGGGGAATGTTTACCTCGCACTTTTCAAATACCTCATAGATATCCTTGTCGTGCTCATAACGACGGGTGCGCTTGAGTGCCTCGGGAAAAGGAACATCCGGTTCTGCCACCGGTGTTGTAGGAGTAATTAACTCCTTCTCTTGTTCATTCGGAGTTTCCTCACCTTCCTCGATCACTAGCTCTTCTTCTTGAACCATAGCTTCTTTGGCCTTCCTCTTCGGCTTGTCGGCCTCCACCAATTGTCTCCCATTCCTTAAAGATACGGCACTCACGTTTTCCTTCGTAAGAATGGTTTGACTAGGTAGTTTCCCCGAATCTCGAGCCTCCAACCTACCAATGGCGGTCGCCATTTGGCCCATTTGAACTTCCAAATTCTGAATGCTAGCTTTGTTCTCTGTTTGATGTTGAAGAACCGTAGCTTGAAGATTGGACATTTGGGTGGTTACCGTAGCTTGACTAGCAACCAAAGCGCGGATCATGTCCTCGGTGGACATTTGACTACTAGGGGGAGGCTTAGTAGGAACCGTATTTGCTACTTGTTGCTTAGCAAATAACTGTTGATTCGATTGACCAAATTGATTACCTTGATTAATTTCTTGGTCGCCTTCCCGATTCCTCCACCTCATGTTCGGGTGATGTCTCCATCTGGGATTGAAAGTGTTAGAGTATGGATCCCATTTTTTGTTTTGCCCGGTTTCCCACACAACGTTCACCTCCTCTTGACCTTCATACATTTGAGGACAATGCTCACTCGGATGTCCCTCGTTCGAACAAATACCACACACCATAGCTTGATTTGTTTTCCCCGACATCATATTTTGGACAAGGTTTGTCAAGCTATCAACTTTATGTTCGAGACTCGAGGATGATGAATTACCTACGGCATGCACTCCCCGTTTATATTTTCGAGAAAAATCTCGAGAGCTTTCAGCTAGCTCCTGGATCACCTCTATAGCGGCATCTGGACTCTTGTTCACGATCGATCCCCCACATGCCGCATTCACAGTACGGGCATCCTCCACACAAAGACCTCCACAAATGTACATCACAAGGTCTTGAGGATTGTAGCCATGATATGGGCATGTAGCACACAGCTTCTTAAAACGTTCCCAATACTCATACATCGTCTCACCGTCTCGTTGCTCCGCATTACTAATCTGCTTCTTCAACTGGGAGGCTCGAGATGCCGGAAAGTACTTCTCAAGGAACGCCTTCTTCATCTTCACCCATGTATCAATACTTGCCGGTGGCAAGTAATACAACCAATCCCTACCAGAATCCTTCAATGAGAAGGGAAAGGCCCTTAGCTTCAGCTGCTCATCAGTGACAGATGCCGGTTTCATACTCAAGCATACAATATGAAAATCCGACAAGTGCTTGTTAGGGTCCTCATCGCTTAAGCCATGGAATGTGGGTAGTTGATGGATCAAACCCGACTTCAATTCGAAAGTGGCATTCGCACCCAATGGTGGGTACGTAATGCACAAAGGTTGTTGTGCGAGATCGGGTGCCGTCAGCTGCTTGATTGTGTTGGCCATGTTATTCGACTCGTCTTCGGATTCGGAAGAAACTTCAGTATTCACGGGATTAATAGGAATATCGTCGAAAAACTCTAGATCTTCGAATTCCTGTGTTCCGATCACTATTGCTCCCTCTCCGATTCTCCGTGACCTGTGAAAGGTGCGTTCAATCTCTAAGTCGAATGCCTCGAGGTTCAAGTTAGAAGAACGAGTATTATACATAAACTACACAAAATAAAATAAAATAAAATAAAATTAGCTATAATAAAAAGAAAACTAAAAACTACACTAGAAAACACAAAAATAATTAATACCGATTCCCCGGCAACGGCGCCAAAATTTGACGGGCTAAAGTCGTATGCCTCAAATTACAATTTATAATCACTTAAATCTAAATACTAAAACGTAGTAAAGTAGAAATAAGGGTCGAACCCAAGGAAATCAGATTAATCTAATTATGCTAACTAAAGTGTAGATGAAATCGACCTCTAACGTAATTAAAGACCGTAGTAACCAAATGGGGGGTTTTGGATGATTTTCTAACAACTAAAATTGATAAAGATTAAAACTTAACTAAATCAAATGATGAGAAAGAACTTAGACACAAGCACAAATCCACACTCAATAGCGATTGATCATCGTAAGACGGTTTCAATTAATAACCTTGACTACTCTATCGTGAACATGAAATTCTAATTCTCTTAAGAATAGTTAACTAAAACGAATCCCGTTCTTAATTAACCCTAACCGTAAAACAACCTAAACAATCCAGTTCTAGGTTCAATTAGACGGAAGCAATATAAATCTGAGAATTCGATAGAGAATAAATAGCACGTACAATCCAGTCGTGCCTTAGATATTTATGTGAATCGCTTCTAAGTACTAATATCAACGTATCCCGTTCAATATTAATTCCTAGTTGTTACCAATGTAAAGTTAATCAGTAAATCCTA